>CM031714.1:4612691-5331441 GCA_018466805.1 Hippocampus abdominalis
CTGCTCCATATTTGTAAAGTAGAAGTTGTATTATGGTTTATAATTACTGTAACGTCCATGCCAAGGGTCACCGACCTTTTTGAACCTGAGAGTTAATTCTTATCTTTTGATTGAATTTGCTTAAATTTCATTTGGCTTTTCTCTCAGGTTTTTACCTTATTGAGCTTGACAATTTTAAAACCCTGGAGAACCCAAGAACCCTTTTCTTCTTTGGAAAATGATGAATTATACATTAAATAACTGCTATATGTTCACTGAACAAAATGTTTTTTTCAAATATTTAATACTTTAATCCTAATTTAGGATGAGGGCCAAATTTGACCCCGTGGGTTCTCCAGGGTTAAAATATCAGTTCCAAATGTACTCAAATGCAAGTCTAATTTTTTATTTTATTTTTTAAAAAGGAGGGCAAGAAAAAAAAGTTTGATGCAACAGATTAAGTTGAACTAAGAATGGAAATAGAACCAGCTCATTTGTGAGCTATTTTCTGAACTGGCTTGCTGACAACTCATGTGGTCCTTGGGGGGGGGCTTCCTGTGACCCCTGAACAATGGTAATTTGTGTGTGTGCGTGTGTGTGTGTGTGTGTGTATATATATATACAGTATATATATATATATAAAATATGGTTTGGGTGTATCCTATCGTAATTCGATCTCGAGTGGGTGTGTCCGTAACGTCCCCCCGGGGATAAACCGAGGTTCACCCAATCCTCCGAATTCATTTACACAAAGATGAAACAATCAGTCATGAGTTTCAACATAAATCACGCCGCATAATGTGCCACTTATGCGCGTCAAATCAAGATGAGCAGGGTAATCACGCCACCAACAGAACTGCCCCCCCCCACCAAAAAAAAGGGGGATTACATGAATGAAAGCCCACCGAAATACAATTCGAGATGGAGTCGAGAGCCTTTTTTTATTTTATTTTATTTTTTTTTAATGTCAAAGTCTTGAGTGAAGAGCATGTTTGTTCCCAGGCACGTTTGCTTGGAGGACAGAAAGACTTTTGTCCGGCCTCCAACTCCCCATCCAACATGTGAACAGCTGCTTATTGTCTGCGGCGGTGATATGAAGGCAGTCGGGGCCCGCTCGGTTTCAACATCTCGGGGCTGTGAACGCACGCCGCCATCTGATGATTTGGCATGTGAACGGAAAGTGCCAGACTCTCTCTCTCTCTCTGTCCATGTGCTCCTTTTCCTCTCTCCTCTTCCCCACCCTTGCCCCCCCCACCCCACTTCTCTCGCAGGCCAGACCTCCCCTCCGCTGCGTTCCGCTTCCACCACATGCTTGCCCTTCCTCCCGCTCCTCCTCGTCCTCGCCTTCTGCTTCCCTCTTTCGCTTCCCCTTTGCTTGGCGTTTGCTCCTCTCTCTTTTCGAGTGGTCCCTCAGACCTCCCCGCACCTCCTCACACTACACTCTGCTGTCACTCTTCTCAATTAACACCCACCCCCCCACCCCCACTCGCAGACTCCCATCGCCTCTTCCGTTTGCAAGCAAACCGTCTTGTCCGATTTCTGTCTCAATTTCAAATCACTCCCTCCCTTCCGCATTGTCTTGTTTTTAAAAGCAGGGAAAAAAAGACGTGGAAATGCTGTGAAATTAGCACGGTTGGTATGGCGATATGTCGACACTCGCAGTGGTGTTGAAATACATGTTCACAAAACCTGTTTGTTGTTCCCGCCACGCGTTAAAAACCCGCAGCTCCGTCAGTGTCATCGATAATAATTGACGTATTGATGTCCCAGTATGCTTTTCCTCGGACATCGAGGCGTCACTTTCCCCCGTAATACTTTTTTCCGAAGTTCTCGCCATCCTCCCTCTCATACTTGATCGGTTCAGACTTGTTCTCGGAACATCATAAGAATACATTTAAGAGGCGCAAGGGCAGAGAAATACAAACTTTCAAAGACCCGCTTGTTGTCTATTTAAAAAAAAAAAGAAAAAAAGAAAAAAGCAACACAAAGTGTTTTCATTCATTAATTTTTTTTAATGTGGCTGCTCTTTCTGATATGAAAGAAGCCACAATCAGAAAAGAGATTGTGTGTGTGTGTGTGTGTGTATTTGCAGTCACTCTTTTATGGGCTCTTGTCTTTGTCACAGGGGTCAAAGCAATCCCCCTGCTTACGCTATGTGACCGAGGGACGACATTACTTTGCGCGGGGGAGTCGGGGTATGATGTCACAGCCTACCCCCCCACCCCACCCCCCACCCCTGCCACGCGCACCTCTCCTTTGAAAAGCGCACACGCACTACAAAGCGATCACCTTATCTCAGTCGGACGATACCTGAGACTTGCCTGCCCTTTTTTTTTTTTTTTCCCCTCCCCTTTCTATCCATCTCAGGGGTCACATTTAGGGTCCCTGACTCCCGGACGCTGGAGTGGGACCTCGTTTGATGCTTTTCTTGTGTTCCGCCTCTCTCCTTCATTCATTTCAGCTGTTTGCCCCATTCATATTGTAATGGCTTCCATTCAGGCGGGTCTATGTCCAGTTTGTTTTGCTGTCAGGGGCTCAGATGGATGGCGCTAGTTGGAGGTTCATCTGGGGGTGAGGATTAAAAAAAAAAAAAAAAAGCCTTCCCCCGGATGCTGGAAGGTTTCTTCGTCGTCGTCGTCGTCGTCGTAGTGTCTGGCAGACGGAACAGATTGGTGTGACAGACAGGTAGATATTAAATAGGTAATACGTGGCTGTGTGTGTGTGTGTGTGTGTGTGTGTGTGTGCGCATCAGTGTTGGGGAGTCTGAAATAGAGCGAAGCAGCTGTGTGGAACAGCATGGATCGTTACACAGTGACACACATGAAAGCATTAAGTATGTTCAGGAGCCTTTGTTGAATATACATGCAACGTGTGTGTATGTGTGTGTGTGTGTGTGTGTGTGTCCCATCCCTTGCTTTCGCACAGGCTGCGACTAGTGAGGAGAAAAAAAAAAACAACTAGAGAGAGAGAGAAGGGAGGAGAAAAAAAAAGATCAACAACAACAAAGATCCGTCATCAGTCATTCATGGCTAATCAGTCTCGTGGGACACACACACACACACACACACACACACACACACACACACACACAGAGCCGAGGTCCTAATCCCACCGGGGGGGCTCCTTGTGCCTCTACGTGTGCCTGTCTAAATTTTGGATTGGGGCTGATTAAAAGCGAATTTCTCCTCTTCTCTCTCTCTCTCTCTTTTTCTCTCTCCATCTTTTCTCTCGCGCGTCTTTGATTGCCGCTAAAGTGTCTCTACTTCTACGTCTAGTCTCTTTAATAACCGCCCACTGTCTTTCTCGCTTGTTTTTGATCGGTGTTTTTTGTCATGTTTGGTAGCATGCGTGCGCGCTTGATGTATGGAGTCTGATTTTGCCTATAGATGCTCATAGTGTGTGTGTGTGTGTGTGTGTGTGTGCCTGCTTGATTGAAAGCACCCTTTTCTTAGTTTACAGTAGTTTTGCCTTTATTTGCAAAGCCGACTCGAAAAGTCGAGTTCGGAATATTCCAAAACACGGCTTCCTGAAACAAGGTCGCGGCAACGTGTTCCAAAGAAGACGTGTGGCAGGCGGAGGGGAGGAAAAAGTCTTTCACAAGCGCCGCGTCTGATTTGCTGATCTGTGCTGAAACGTAGGGAAGTTTTTTTTGGTGACTCTTCCATCGCGTAGAGGAATAGGAAACGTTCTCTTCAATGTGTTTTAATAAGCACTCGGAGTGAGGAAGTGAAGCCCCCCCCCCCCCCCCCTGCCCCCCCTCGCTTAATGGCTTGCAGTGTATAGAAGGGCCCATTATCACAGTATGGATAGCGGCAATATTTGAAGCCCGTTTTAATTTGCATAGAGGACCATTAAAAAAAGTAATGTACTGTTTTTGAAAATATGTTTTTTATGTGTGTGTGTGTGGGGGGGGGTGAGGGCGGGGGGTAATTTATTTGGTGTTTTTCCCCCGACGCTTCCTTATCTGTAAACTGCTAAGTTGATGAATCAGTTAATTGTTAAAAGTAGCGTAACGGAACTTTGGACGGAAATTTGCTCTTTGGCTCAGGCTGCGAAATGTTCGAAACGGCCCCGCTTGCAGGCATTACTTCACCCCAAACAATATCGCATTGTTCGGTGAATTGTTGCTTGTCATCACTGAGCATTATTATTCATTTTTCTTTTTTTTTTTGGAAAGGCAATGTTCAAGTGTGCCTAATTTTGCGGCTAGGGTTGATCGCCTGAGGCACTGACCGAGGCGTTGATCCTATTGTTAGGGGGGATATCGTTAATAAGTACAGTATTTGCATATTTTTGCCTATTTGCATATTTTACTTACTGTAAAAGAATTGAACACACGCACACACATTGTATTTTTTTTTTTTTTTAAGTTTCAATGTTAATCAGCACTACAAAGCAAGCAAGTTGTTTCCTCCAAAACCATTTACTGAGTTGGGGAACAACACAAGGGGCAAATTAGTTCTGTCGACTTGGATTTCTTTGTCGCAAAATATGTTCTCAAAGTTTGCCGCCTTGAAACTTTGAGCTCCCTCAACAATTTTTTTTTTTTTTAGCATACAGAGAATTCAAACCAGCGATTTCCTCGCAAATTGCTATCATTTAGAATTCATTTATTTTCCTACCGCCTTCCCCCTTTATTCCTCGGCTCATCTTTAATTTCATCTCCACGACTCTCTCCAATCATCTTTTTTTTCTTTTATTATTATTATTCCTGTGTAAATATGACCGAAATGAAGGAATATGAGACGAGGGGGGGGGAAAGCCTGGCAGAAATAAGGTCACACTGGGTTATTCTCATCTCTCCGTCTTCATCACAGCCTCCAATCCGCTCCCTCTCTGCTCGCTCCCTTGTTGCGCTCGCTGTCTGCCGATTCTCTGTCTTGTTTAGTCTCCTCGCGCACATCGGCAGCCCACACACACACACACACACACACACACACACACACACACACGGAGGGTGACACCTGCTCGTGGAGCCGTTGAGAGTCTAATTTAAGTAAAGTGCTTCTCGAGGAACCACAACCCCTCAACTCACGATGGTGGAGGTTGATACGGAGCCGTGTGGTTAAGCACACACAGTCATGCGCAGATACACACACACGCACGCACGCACGCACACACATCCTGATTCGGTGATATTACGCTGTGGCTGTGGGATAGGTGGCATGGATGGCTTAGAAGTAGTATTCTGTCATCATCATAATGCATATTTGACCCCCCCCCCCCCCCCCCCCTTTGGGTAATTGACCTTTGCAGACGTCTTGCCCAAGGACACTTAAGCTGAGTGGATACTGCCTGGCATTGGCACACTTGTACCGTTGCGCTCCGCGTAGGTGTGTTTTGTTTCCATCGGAGATGCACGATTCTATTGCGCAAACAAATGGGTGGAAAGTATTTCGACAGACGTCTAAACGGGTCACCAGATAGGCTAGGAAAAGGATTCTGTTCATGTTTCAAGATGTTGTGAATGAATCCGGGCAATTCTTGGGTGAACTCGAGTTAGAGAGAGGTATGACAGTTCATTAGTTCGATATTCTGCGGGGGGGGGGGGGGGGGGGTTCTGGGAAACTGCTTTGTGATTAATTATGTCTTGAAGGATTTGAGGCAAAATTGAGCAGACGACTTGGCTGTCATATTCCCAGAGGAGTGGGAAAGAAAGACGCAGGACTGTGTTCCATATTTTCTCCAATTTCCACTCCTTAGTTCCCATGTGTGTACCGTACCTTAACCATGCAGTGTATCTTAAAAGTTTACACACCCCTGTTTGAATGCCAGGTTGTTGCGATACTATTAAAAAAAACACAACACAGATAAACCCCCCCAATTGTTTGGAACACAACAAAATTTGGTCAAATCAGAAAAATCTGGCATTTGAACTGGGGTGTGTAGACTTTTTAGACCCACCGTAGGTCCCTTACCTCAGCTGATATGGGTAAAAAAAAAAAAAAGTGGATTCAAGTTGCACATTCTTGAGCATTCGGCCAGGACTTTTCATCCCTCGAATACATTCATATATTTTATTTTTTTTAAATATCCACTGCACATGCAAATGCCACACTCACATTTAAACATTTTTTGGTTCTTGTAAAATCTTCTTGTACTCGTTTTCAAATGCTTGTCCCAGCTGAGACTGCAACATATATATATATATTTTTTTGTGCGGATGAAAATGTCACCGAAAAATCTGAATCGGTCATTCGAAGAAAAAAAATCAAATCAAATAAAATTCCCGGGTCATGTTTGTACAAGAAAGAGAAGGGCAATTAGGGCGATATTTTCAACACCAAAGTTTTTCAAGCTGTAATTGGAATGAGGAACACATGTTACGGCATCGGAGCCGCACGTAATCCAGCACCAGAGGACACGGCTCTTAAATCGGGGACGCCGCGCTAATTAACTTGAAAAGTGCCAAACTTGGATTGCGCCGCCCCGGCGCTCTTCAGCTCTGGCTCCGCTCCGACCGACGGCGTTGCCGTCGGACCTCCCAGGTGCGTCTCATCCGACGCCTCTCTCGTCTGCTGAGCGCACGTGAGAGTATGTGATTGGACCGCAAGGGTGTGGCGCAGGCACGCATGTTGGAACGGAGAGAGGGAGCGAAATTCCCCCGAGCTAGCTTGCGCAGAGGCGCACTCCGGATAAAAATGCATTATTGACTCTGACCAAGCCAGTCCTAAAAATATCCGTAACCTTATGCTTCTCATTCATGCGTGCGCGTGCATACCAATCTGCTCCAGTCTTGTATGACCCGTTCTTTCCAAATTCCCCCGATGTTTTCTGATACCACCCGCTTTTTGTACCCAGCTCCCTTTTTAACCAGCGGTGGGCCACTTCATCTAAATTGTATTATGATTTCCACGAAGTTACGCTCAGTTTCCTCCACAAATGTCTATTTTCGTCGTGTTGAGGGTGTCTGTTTTTTTCAAGCACGTCAAGGCGGTAATGCAAAAAAAAAATTAAATAAAAGTGACATCCAAGCACACCCACACACACTACTTCATTTTGTAAACTTTCAAAGCTTATTATCAATCAAATTCTCCATAATATCACTACAGTGAAACTCCTCTACAACGAAATCATGTTTGCAGCAAGAAATCTTTCACCACAGGGGGTTTTTCACTGTAGCAAATTTGAAACAGGAAAGTGGGAATGGTGTGAATGCATGAAGATTTTTTTCACACTAGGGGGTATTTTCACCCATGTAGATTTCGTTGTAGAGGAGTTTCACTCCACGAAGCAATGAATCGATCACCCAAAATAATCAGCAACTAATTTGATCATCTATTAGTTGTCGAGTAACCGTTGCGCCTCTATACTTCATTCTGAACACGGCCACATTTGCAGTTATGAGCGGGCGTGCATTGTTGTGTAACCGCTATTTTTCCATCATCCAGTTTTACTTCCCCTCTCAAAAAGATTTGTAGAAAGAAAAAAAATCAATTTGAGTTGTACGGGTTTGACGTCGCAAAAAAGTTCTGAAATGATGCGTTTTGCTTCCAGCAAAACTGACATTTGCACCGGGGGTGTGTAGACTTTTTATATCCATTGCTTATGGGTTAGGCCCTGCTAAAGGTGAATTTTGCCTATCATCCAAAAAGTCTGTGATCGAATAGGAACTTTTTTTTTTTCCCTCCACCGTCTTACTCATGTTTTGATGGAGCATTTTGTCCGTCACCTTTGTCAAGGAAGACATTTTTTTTTCTTCCAAGTGCCCTTTTCTGTTCATTGAATCTGACCTGCTAGTCCGTTGTATGATTGATTCTTTGCCTTTATACGATGAGCAGGCAGTCGCAGCCAGCAGGCGATGCATCTTGCAGGGGAAATCTGACGTCGACGCTGTGAGATCGGGGCTCTTGGTGGTGCGTGTGCGCGGAGAGACGGGAGTTTGTGCACGCGTGTGTCTATGTGCGGCGAGACTCTGGTCCGCAATCTGGGAGTCGGGCTTTGAGCTGCTGTTCATAGTCTGCTGATTTATGCGCCTCGCAGGGAAATCTCTCATTTGTTGCTCTTTCATCTTATTTTTCCCCTCCGCTCTCTCTCTTTCTCTCTCTCTCCCCTCCATTCTCTCTCTTTTTTTCCCCGTAATGCGATGCAGTGCAGCCGCTCGTCCCAGATGACACGCCATGTTTTGCCTGCGCGCCTCTTATTCCGACATGAATGAGTCAAGAGGAATAGTTGATGAATAATAAGAGAGAGCGGAAGGGAAAATGCCATGTGGATGTCGCCGAGCAAAAGAACTCCTTTTGCTCCCCCGAACATGTTCTTTGTAAGCACTGTTCAGTCCTTTATTGACACGCTGAATGTGTTTGCATCCCCAGCGTGCGTGCGTGCGTGCGTGCGTGCGTGCGTGCGTGCGCGCTCGGGCGCGCGGCTTCGAGCCTTCCGCGACCGCCTTGTTTGAGTAGCCCTGTCACTTGTGCAATTCTGGGGTGTCAAAACAGATCAGAAAGGTCTGGCTTGACTCCTGCCACTAAATACACACACACACACACACACACACACACACACACACACACACACATAGTCAGACACACACGCTGGCTCAAGGCTCAATGCCAGGGCCCTTGGTGGTTGGAGGCTTATGAAAGGGTCGGACTGACGAGAGGTTGCCAAGTGTACGGCAATAGGCGTAGCAGCCAAACTAACGAGAGTCAGAACCTCTGACACACACACACACACACACACACACACACACACACACACACACACACACACACACACACACACGCTGGGACTGTACAGTCTTTCACTAGTTTGTGTGTGAGAGTGTGTGTATTTTAGCACTAGTCCATTCAATCTCTTGCTGCTTTCTTCACTCTCCTCTTTGGGTCAGGATCGAATTTGTTCATTGACGTGAAAAGACTTTAATTTTATGGATGCATTCAATTTGGAAAAGCTTTCATAACTTTAGGTCGGCGAGTCACCCATCCTCCCTGCCTTCCCAGTTATTCTGCAAATATCGGAGGAACGCTAATCGCTAAGCTAATTTGCGCGCACTGTGTCATTGCAGTATTGCGTTCATCTTGTCTTGTTTTTTTGGCGGGGGGGGTTTTGTCAGGCGATTGGTTTTTTTTCAGTCAAACTGTCAGCAAAATACTGTACGAGAATTTTGTCTTTTGTGGGGAAAAAAAACCAAACAGCGATCGCTGGGGGGGCATCGTAGGGGAAAATAAATAGATAAAAAAAAGATGTGTGTATTAGTACACACTGCACGCTAAGCATCCTCTCCGTTTTCACTTATAAAATATTTAAAAAATAAAATAATGTATATACAAAGCACGTCTCCTTTAAGCGACGGCGGCACGTGACCTGCATCACCGGAAGTAGTTAGCGGACATGTCTTGCAGTTTGCGATTCGAGCTGTTGCATATACGGTATCTTTTTTACGTTGATTATTCTCACTAAAAGTTTGTTTCAATGTACAATTCACCGATGGCAATGGCAAATAATGTTAATCTGAAGTGCCGGAAGAAACATTTTAAACCGATACACGTGAGTGACGTCGCTGCACTGAAGACGCTGCCAAAGTGCGTCCCGTGCCCCGCTCAGGTCTCGACTAAAGTAGGCACTGATTCCTTTTTTGCAAACTCACAAGATGTTGTATTTACTATATTTTTGTGTTATGTTCGTGTTCTGGGCCGTTGTGGCAGTTGCTCATTATGGCATGCGTGTCTCAGTGCGTGCACGGTCGATCTGCACCCCCCCCCCCCCCCAATGTCGCTGCAAGCAACATTCTGCACATATTTTATGAGTAGTTTAAAATAAACGTGAGAAAAGATTTATCATCCCAAAATAAGACGATAACCTTGTCTGCTTTTCGTCATTCGACACCTGCGTATTTCGCGTTAAAAATGTTCATCCTTCGACTGTTTTGGAACTGACGGCCTGCCCTCGTTGAACCGTGTTTAATTAAAATTGCCACTCATGGAAAAAAAAAAAGCTGCCTTGCACACGTGAGACCGTGCGAGCACTTAAGTACAATGCGCCCGATAATCAAAAGTTTCTGAACAACCTTTTGGTTTGCAATCAAAAAAATTAAATCAATAAATCAAGTTTGGCATTGACATATTCCTATTATGCTGCGGTTTTTGAGTGCAACTGCAGTGTCCTTAATTGTGTTCCAGTTTTTAAAAAAGCCTAAAATGGTTTTACTATTTTTCTTTTCGAGTAAAAAAAAAAAGTAATTAGTTTACTTTTACTCAAAATTCCAGTATTTTTTTTTTTTTCATGCCAAACTTCACTCAAAAATGCCTGAAAACATTGTGGGACATCAATAACGTGATGGCACCCAAAATATGTGAAACAGTTAGACCTGTAGGTCCACTACCTTTTCCTCCCCAGCCTGTACACGTTTTCGTCATTTACCGTCAAGCAACAAATCAAACTGTCGGTACAGCTGAAGGAATTAGAATGAACAGAACGTCCTCATTTTTTTTTTTTTTTTGCCGTCTTGGATTGTCAGCATCTGACGGGCGGATTCAATGCGACGGTATTGACACGCTTCCATCACATGATGCCATCTGGGAGAGTCGGCCGCGGCGTTTCCCACTTTAATCACCAGTGTGGAGACCGAATATAGCGTCTTTCTCAGACAGCACTTTCTGTTTATAGCAAATAACATGTATAGTAACGTGCACCGCATAATCTCAGGTTCACTTGGGTCACGAATTGCATTTATTTATTTTTTTGGATGTGCATGCATGTCTGCGGTTGATGTGAGGAACAAAGACTGGCTGAGTGGGGTTTAGGGTGCGTTTGTTTAGCTCGTCGCCGCGTCTCACGCAGCCCTCCTTTGACATATCTCGTCAGTTCACGGGCGGCGTTTTCGCATTCATCATTCGGCATTTGGGCTCTGCGCTACAGGGGAGCGGGGTGGGGCGTGGTGGGGTGGGGGGTGTGGCAACGGGAGGATGTAACGGTGACAGATGGAAAGGGAATGTTGGGATCAGGATAAAACAAAGACGGAAACAGAGGGCAGGAAGGGGAGGAGGGGAAGGAGGGGAGGCAAAAAAAAAAGCAAACGGACAGGAATAAGGTTTACGTTAGCGGCTGGCCCCTCAGATGATTTTCCATATCAGCGGGCCAGAGGAAGCGGGCAAGTCCGATTTTTCTCCTCAACTCGCCGGTGTAAAACAGACTGAGCGGGCAGGGAGGGAGGTGACAGGAAAGAAGGAACGGGGAGGGGGGTGGGGGGCAAAACAAGGAAAATGGACGGAGATAAGTAAATGGAAAAAAGATGGCGACCTGGGGGGAAGGGTGGAGCTGCCACTGAAGACCAGCCGTGGGAAGAAGGGGTGGGGGGGTTGCACAGTAGAATTTCAACTCCAAGACTACTAATCAATATCACTAAGTGTTTGAAATAAAACCTTTTATTGACTTATATAATCAACATGAACTTTTATATGTTTTGAAGACATTTTAAGATGGCCGTAATGCAGGTTTTTTTTTTTCTCGTAAAAGATGAGGTACGGACAAACCAGTGAATCTATTTTCGCACGCATGTGTGTGTGTGTGTGTGTGCGCCCACACTGCCAGGGGGCCTTGTGAAAGCAGCCCAAGACATACTGTATATGAGCTGTGTTTTATTATGACTGGCTGAAAGGCCACTGATCTCCTGTTGTACAAGTGCGGTTTTGCAGCTTAAAATAATACAAACTAAAGAAGCAGCACAAACAGAAAAATCTCGCAAAAATATTTCGGCACGGTGAGAGAAAAAAATAGAACAGGAAGTGGAAAAAACCCCAAAATGAGAACAAGAAGAGACAGTTCTGCCAAATTCCTCGGCAACTTGTGCTTAGATTTGTTACAGGGAGGGCATACCGTGGACAAAAGCAACGGGGCGCATCTTTTTTATCAATGAATGAGTCAATCATAATATTTATAAGAACTCATTTCATACGGCGCTGTAAGAGCGTGTTTACAAAGTGCTTTGACAGTACGGGAAAGCGTGAATAAAACACCGTGCAGAAACAAACGCAAGCAAACAAATAAAACTATATTGATTACAAGAAACCCAAAACATAGACGTGACATTCAAGTATGTTGGGCTGCAGCGATCAAATATTTTTAGAATCGATGAGTCTATTGATTGTCTCATGGCTTAATAAAACAATCGGAGAAAAATGGATATTTGCGTTCCATCTTTGTGTACGTGGCCTGGTGAGTGACATGGGTGGCGGCAAATGAGGCCGGAGAGTTGGCGGTTGTGCGCTCAGGTTGGTTTCCTGTTCGCTAACTAACCATTTGCGAGTCTGGATGGCGAAATAGGGCCTTACCGAATACCCATTTTAATCTTATAACTTTATAAGATTTATTTTAAAAAATATAATATATATATATATATTTTTTTAATTAAGCTTAATTAAAAAATATGTATAATTTCTTTAATGAATCTTAATTAAAATATATATATACATAAAGATTAATTTAAAAAATATATATATATATATATATATATATATATACATAATGATTTAATTATGATTAATTAAAAACATATATATAATTTTTTTAATTAATCTTAATTTAAAAATATATATATATTAAGATTAATTTTAAAAACATATATAATTTATATATATATATATCTTTATATATATTAAAATTTAATTAAGATTAATTTAAAAAATATATATAATTTTTTTAATTAATCTGTTATCAGAATTATAGACTACCAACCGCATGAAGGCCAAGAAAAAGACAGAAGCGTCTGGGTGCGCTGCGTAGTCGTGAGAGTGTGTTGCAGGCGCGCGCGTGCGTGCGTACGTGCGCGCTGGGCTCTCTGATGCAAACTGTTGTCGTAATTGTCTCGGCGAGGCGGTGTTTATGGGTAACGACCCAGCCCACCGCACTTGCTCCCGTCTCCCCATCCAGCGACTAATTACCTGACTCCCTGTGGATTTGTTTCTTCCTTCCCCCGACAACTGTTCAGGTTGTTCCGCCAAATGAGAGCGCGCTGATAAGTGCGGATACCTTGAAACGAGCCAACCTAAACAGAGCCCCGTTCGCTCGGCGCTTCCGACTGCCGCGCTCGCGCTCGTCTTGTGCGCGCGCGCGCGCGCTCGGTGGAAATGTACCACTGTGTGATTCCTGTTGGAAAGGCTTGTCAAGATGCTCAGCATGTTTAACCGTATTTTTTTTTTTGATTTGATTTTACACAGACAGTGAAAACCATTTCCGTCCATTTTGCAGCATGAACGGTAACGTTGACAATGAAGCATTCTGTCATTCTTTTTGGCTTTCAGAGGAAGTTTGTCCTCACATCTGTTCTCGTAATTAAACATGCCTTCATTCTTCTCCCGAGCCAAATTTAATCAGCGCTGTTCAGAAATGTCACCCCTAACCTTTTTTTTTTTTTTTTTTTCCTTCTGTCTCTCAGGTGCTTCCTTTATGGGTTCCTTCCTGTCCAGCAGTTTGGGGTCGCCGCCCTCCCACCCGCCTCACCCCTCAGGACCGGTTTCCTCCCCATCCTCTCCCTCGTACCGGACCGGACCCCATTCGAACGCCTCCCCTATCTGGTTCCCTCATTCGCACGAAGGTAACCACGCACACGCGCGCGACTGCACGCGCGGAACATTTGGTGTCTGGTTAATCCCGGGTTTGGGTTTTTGGGATTAGACGGCGATGAGGCCATTAAGTGGTTTAACCAACAGCGAGGCCAAACACGAAGATGTGATGCCTCAGATCACACTGCTTACAACACACACACGGCACACACACACACGCACACATGCTGAACTCATTCTGGCGCGAGAAGCATGTGGCTTTGTGTTTCGCGCTGGCTTTGGCGGAGTTTCTGTACCCTGACACCCCCTCCAAATAAAAATGGCTTCTAATATCTCCTTGAACATGCACACTAAAAAGTCATCAGTAAATATCTCTTTTCAGTGCCCCCCCCCTCTCCCACACCCAAGTTTTTTTGCATTGACTCTCTGTCACTCATCATCCTTCGCCCCCCCCCCCCCCCGCCCTCCCTGACCCACTTTGAAAGTTTTATGAGGTCGTACACCCTCGTTACGCACACGCGTATACAATTTCCATCGCCGCAGAGGAAATTACATTGACTTACATTCATTTCCTGGGGAACGGCATTTAACCGCAAACCGAGACTCGACCCTAAAACATAATGATATACTTTATGGCCGGCTTAATTTTCGTTCCCAAAGACAGGTGTGTCCCCGCCGGTCCCGCAGCACCTGCGCAAACTATCCCATTCGAGAGACGGAATCGGAAAGAAAAGATGATTACGGACGGGCATTTCTTCACGTGAACCCCTTCCGGCACCCTGGAACCTGATAACGTGATCAGCTGACCCCGTAAGGGTTAATTTAACGTGATGTTTGATTTGCTGGTGCACTGCTGACGTATGGAAAGTCATTTGAGCGTTCATTCATGTCCTAATTTTAAATGTTAAAAAGGTATCTATAAGAGTCATTGATCATCCAAAATAATTCTTGATTATTTGATAATTGATTAGCGAGCCATTATATACACACGCTAAGAGTATGCGGTGTACCTAATGAAGGGTCCAGTGGGGCCGTATGTCTCGGCCCGTAGCCCCGCCCCCAACGTCAAAAACCTCATAGACGGAAACCTTACCCCTATTTCCAGCATCCTCTTCTGAGGCGGCCCCCCCTCCACCCCCCTGTCCAGAGGCCCCACCTTCGGGGCCCCCCCCCCTGTGGGCTAACCGCCCTCCAACGGCCCCCTTCCTGATCACAAAGATCTACGCGCGCAGTGTCGTCTTTTGACAGTTAACCGTTTGCGGTCAATGAGTTTGACGCAGTTATCTGTACTTCTCAGTGTGTGTGTCGGGTTGGTGTGTTCTGCTACATTGAGCCTGACTGAATTTCTTTAAAAAAAATTACAGTTCAAGCAGGATTCTTGCAAATATGTGTAAAAGGTTTAAAAAAAAAACTCTTGACATGACAGCTCTTGTTGCCGTGGATTCAAATCGAACCCGGTCAGCGATCGACTAGTTTGTTTTCTTGAGAATCAATTTCGCACTGATGCATGACGTCAATTTGATAACTTGATGGTGCTGAAAATGAGCCGTGGCGCCTTTTGGACCCGGCGCTGGGTTAGCAATTTCACCCGATAGCGGTTTTAAAAAGGGATACGCAGCCCCTAAAAATGGCCACATTATATAATCCTGCACTAACAAACTCAATTGAATCCTGACCGTAAACCCCCGACTAATTGAGACCTTTTCCCACTGAATGGCCCCTGACAAGAACCAGCACGTCTGATTCGTCAAGAGCGAGGAGAGAGAAGTCGCATCGCAGCACGCGAGTGCGCTTTTCTATTCTTTGGCGCCTCTCCCAACGTTTTGACAAATTTGCGTCAGGCCGTTTCGACCGCAGACATCGGATTCGGCGTCTGCAGTTCCGAAACGCGACAACCGGCTCATTTGTAGCTCATCTGGCAATAAATAGCAACATTTAAGCCCTGGAAATGAGCGCTAATGTCTCCTGGAGGGGCTGTCTTATAAATCAGCTTCATAGAAAGAAGAGGGCGGCGGGGATGGCAAAGGGAGCAGAGAGCAGCGGCGGCAGTCAATGGAGAGCACGGGTGTGTGTGTGTGTGTGCTATCAGACAGATTTTGTGTCTGCAGTGGCTCCGCTTTTGATCTTCCCAACACGTGTGTGTGTGTGTGTGTGTGTGTGTGCGCGCACGCTCGCGAGCTCGCCAGCACACTACAAATGATTGTTTTTAAGAATTCAAGCCAGGGAGCTCCGCCGGGCGCGCTGCCAGCTGGCCGCTGTCCAGAGAGTGGAGTGTGGAGCCAGCACAAAGAGGGAGAGGACCTGGCCGACACGCACACACACACACACACACGCTCACACACTCACACGCCACACACACACACACACCTGTCCTTGTTTCGTGGGTCCCCTCCTCACTTTCTTGGCCGCTCTCCTCTCATCTCTTCCATCTCAAAGCGCTCCACTTCCCTTTCACTCCTCCCTTCATCTTCCATCGCAAACAACGCACACACATTTGCCCCCCCCCCCACACCCCCGTACGCCTCACGACAGCAACATCGCATTACGGGCTTTTCATATTGACAGGCCCCTCTTCTTTTTGGTGTCTCTTTTTTACTCGCACTCCCGCTTTGTCATTTATTCAAGCGCTAACCCGTCGTCCTTTTGGTCCCCCACTTTGCTTTTTTTTTTTTTAATCCCCCCCCTCTCTTCTCAACAGTCTTTGTTCCTCTCTTCTTCCCACCCTCCTGAATTTTATCACTTGTCATTACTCGGGGGATTGGCTTTAGATGGCTGATCGAGCCTTTTGGCTAATTGTTGCCATTTAGATTCACTGGTTGTTAACCATTCAGAGTAATCACGCGCACACACACACACACACACACACACACGTGCGGTGCATTTACATGGCCGCATGAACAAGCACCCCCTTCCGCAACCCCCCACCCCCCGCCACCCCACCAAACACAGACACACATGCCGGAGCAGAAAAGGGGGCGTCGGCGTTTTTTTTTTTTTTGCAGCGTGACTGTGGAATGCGTAGGATGAGTTTTTATGGAGTGCTGTTTACTTTGGCCGCCGCCATTAAACTTTTAACGGCTGCCAATTAACGGGCCAGCAAGGACACTCTGCGGGGCATGAAACCAGCTGCCGGAGAACTGAGCACGCACGCACGCACGCAAACGCGATCCCGGCCTTTTGGTCGCCTCGCGTCATGGAGATGGGGTCCGCCTCTTGCACGTTGGCTGCGTTTTTTTTTCTTTTCTTCATCTCAGCGCAACGCGGCCCCGTTGCGCCGACCTCGGCGGTTCGACGTCCTTGAAGACGGGGAACAGAGTGGAACGACCATTTACCTCCCAGCGACCTCCTGGGAGGCTCGCGTGTGTGCGTGCGTTCACTGTGATGGTTCATACGATTTGTGGGGTGGGGGGGTGGGGCGGGGTGTTTTGGCGGAAAGCAAATTCCATCCGGTTGAACGCTGCAAATGTTTTGGCAGTAGCTGCCTGCTGTGGTTTTTGTCACCACTTTGTCCACTGTAAATAATGTCAAGTCATGTGACATGTTAGTGCAAAAGCGAATACAGTACAGCCATTTTTTATTTATTTATTTTCCCCCCAAAGCGGCAATTTCAGGATAGATTGAAGGAATAAATGATTTGTTTGGAGAGCTGCTGAATGTCACATGCTCCCCCCCCCCTCCCTCTGACAGGGTACCCCAGCTATTCAGGAAGCCTCGCCTCCCCTTTTCTTCCCATGAGCCCCTTGGATCACCATAACAACAGTCTCTACGGACAGCACCGCTTCTATGAAACTCACAAAGGTCTGTTTTGCCGAGCGCGGCGCCGGTAACTTACTCCCTCGACTGGTGAACGTTGAAATGTGTCCTCTCCCCAGATCACTTCTACCTGAGAGGCCTTCCGACCCAGCCCCCTCTGCTCTCCACCAATCTCCCCCCGCTCGCCAGAACCGCTCCCGGCCTCCCGGACAGCGGCAAGAGCGGCAGGGACACGGGCGAGAAAGCCATTCCGTCCTTATCGAAAGAGAAAGAAAGATCCGGCAGTAAAGAGCGCCAGCAGCAGGAAAATAAAGACAAACATCCGCTTCATCATCATCATCATCATCATCATCATCATCCGGCGACTCCGTCAAGCTTCCATCATCAAGCCTACCCGCAGCCCCCCCACGCCGCTCCCTTGCTTCACCTCGCTCCCCAAAGCAGGGAGGAGGATTCCAGACACCTTCCGGAGCGTCACAAGGAGCACCGAGACGGCGACGGCCAGGGCGGGAAACATACGAGTGCCTGTCAACTTTCCGGTGTTTCTGGTTCGGAGGCCGCCTTAAGCAGCTGTAGTGGGGGCGGAGCGGGTCGAACGCCTTCCGGGGGCAGCCGGCGTTGCCATAAAGAACCCGCGAACGGGGATATGAGGATCAGTGACTCGTCGATGGCTTCCTCGGAATGTATAAGAAGAGGCGCGGCTGCGGCCGCGGCCATCTTGGCCCCGCCGCGCTCCGTGGGCTCCTACTCCATGCCGCCGCCTCCGCCTCCTCCGCCACCCCCGACTCACACCTTGCACATGGGCTCGGCGGTGGTCGGAAGCTGGCTTCACCCGCATCACCATCCCCACCCGGATTTTTACTGCCCCCCAGCGCCGATGACCATCGTACCCTCCAAAGAGCCGCTGTCCAGCCGGGAGGCCAAAGTCATCGGCGCGACGTTCGTCCCTTCCGTGGGGCCGCCGGGAAACCTGGCAACCCCCGAGTGCCACGGGGCCGGAAGCGGCGGCAAAAAGGGAGAGGATAAGAACGGCGACGGCTCTCGCGAAAGTCCCTCCCATCACCCGAGTCGCCTGAGCGGTTGCCAGAGGAAAGACAAATCCCAAACACATTTGCAGCAGCTGGGATACGGCAAGGCCGACAAACCGCCCGACTGGAGCCCGCAAACGCAGCACTTCCAAAAACACAACGCCGCCGCGAGCTCTCCGCCCGAGCTGCGATCCTGCAGCCTGGAAACGGCCTCCTCCCTCAGAGACGTGGAGATCGTGGAGGACGTTTACCGGCCCGCGCGTCCGCCGGATGCCCAGGGGGGGGCGTACCTTGGGGCCGGACGCTGGTCTGCATCCAAAAGTGGCTCTCCGCCTTTCAGGGACTTCCCTCAATCTGGATCCCAGTCTGATGGGAAAGTGGGGTCAGCGATTCAAAGGGAGGGTCAAAAGGTCGCTCGGATACGACACCAGCAGCACAGCAGCCACGGCACCGATGAAAAGGGGCGAGATGGCCTGCTGACAACGTCTTGGGGTGCTCGAAAGTTACCGCAGGACGACCCGAGGAAAGACTCCCGTCATGCGTCTGCGAGCAATAGCGAAATACGGGGACTCTGTCCCGCGGCCTCCAACAAAGACAACAACCAGTCGGCTTCTCTAGCGCAGAACACGGCAGGAGAGGGCAGCGCCATGAAGAATTTAATGAACTACAGCTCCCAGCAGCCTTTGCTGCTGCCCCAGCGGAGCCCCTTCGGAGGCTTGGGCTGCCTCAAGCAGGGCGGCGAGAGATTAGAGAAGGGGGAAAGGGGCGGGGCTAAAAACAGCTCCTTACAAGACCCCCCCAAACAGTCGCTCCCTCCTCGGCGAGGTGCCTCTAACGAGGGGGAGAAGGGCGACAAAGGCGGGAGGGAGGCCGGGGAGGCGGGAGAGGGCGAGGTAAGGCAGCCCCCGGTGGGCATTGCCGTCGCCGTGGCCAGGCCCCCCCATCGGTCTCCAGACAACACCCCCGGACTCGGCAGACAGGGCAGAGTGCTGCCCGGCATGAAAGGTCAGACGCCGTCCGTGTTTGGTTTGCGTTGAAAGTCAATTACGGCTATTTTGGGGCTTTGGGCGATGCGATTCGTTTCTCGGTCCGTTTGATGTTAATTGGGGACTCAACAGGCCGGCCAATTATAACACGGCAGCCATTTTTTTTTCTTTTTTTCCCCCGCGAGCGCACCGGAATCTTACGATCCAAACTGAGAACGGCTTCTATCCCGAGTTGTCATTCCGCACTATAGATAGCGGGGCTTGTTTTGATTGCATTCGCGGGCCTTCTAAAAAAATTGAAGTCTCTCTCTCAAGTTTTTACAAAGCGTCGTAGATCAATTCAGTTCCCAAGGGGGGGGGGGAGTCAAGATGAGCTTTGTTTCCGGAAAAGGCGCATTTCATGTCCCTTTCCAAAGCCCATTGTAGCGCAGAAATCAATCTGGCTAATCAAACACCAACACACCCCCCACCCTGGTAGGCTGTCGGCATCAAATTAGCACCAGCGCCACAATTTCCAGTCAAAAGACAACAAAAAAAGTGTTTGAATGATCTTGTTCATTTCTCTGCGGGGGGGTTGTTGTTGTTGTTGTTGTTGTTGTTAGCATTTCGCTGCATTTGTCTCGCAGGGGTGTCCCGACCAATGTACCCGCTTGGCCGGGAGGCGGAGGAGAGGAAGAGGATGGCGGAGGATCAGCTCGGCCTTCATCACCTGGACAGGGACAGAGAATTGCTGATGAGGTACTTCCACCGAAGCGCGAACGAGCGCCACTCCACGCACACATTGGAGCATCTGTTTTCTCTCCTGGCACTCCTTTTATTCTCCGTCCGTGTCTTTTGGTCTGAGCCGTCTCTTTACGCCACCCCCCCCACCCCCTCACTCCATTTACTCCACTCGGCCTTTGATGTCGTATTTCTGTACCACTCCCGACACACAAAGGCACACGCGCACACACACCATCTCCGAGGGCGTCTTTTTCCCTCCGAGATGAGCTGCCGTGTCTTAATGTTATGCGGACTCATCCAAATGTCTCAGAAGTAGCACACTTTTATTATGGAGCTCCATTATGTCTTTTTTTGTAACCCCCCCCCCCCCCCCCACAAGTCTAAGATGATAGTCGCCACTGTCGCTGTCACTCATCCTTGATGAATCTAATGGTCGTCGTGGTAATGAAGGACGATAACGATCATAATGGTGATTGTGACGACATGAAGAGAAATAAATGACGATAATGACCAAAGTTGCTTCTGGGGGGGGGGAAAGGGACAGCAAGGAGCGCATGGAGTTTGCCCGGATCCACCCGTCAAGCAGTTGCCACGGCGACCTGACCTCTCACCTCTTGGTGCCCGGAGGCGCCAGCCAGTTGGGGGCGGACCCCAGCGCTCACGCTCACCCGGCTCACCACCACTGGATGCAGAGAACAGGAAGTCCTTCGCTCTGGATGGGACATTCGTATGGTGAGTGCGACGGTTCGAACTTCTCATGGAATGCATTTACGTTGTGTTATGCAATTGTTTTTATAATTAAGTGCTTTTGTAGTGTAGGGTGTTGGTATTTTTTTTTATATGGTCTCTAACGTTGCAGATTTGAACTCATTCACTCCCAAAGACGTTTTTAAACGTCTTTTCAGGCTTGGTCCAGAATTGGCTGGTGCTGAATTGAGTTAAGCTGGTGCCAGTGTCAACTTTTTATTTTCCATCCCACAATGATGATGTATTTCACGTGCGGTCGAACCTCGGTTTTCGTCCATAATCCGTTCCAGAAGGCTGTTCGAAAACCGAAATGGTTCGAAAAGCGAAACCACGCTCTTTTTTTCAAATAAAAATGTTTATTGAACACGTCTGCTCACAATGGAAAGCAACACGAGGAAGCATAATTCCTCGTCTACCCCAGGAAGCGCCACTTCCTCGTGTAAGGAAGGCGAAAGGAGTCAAATGGTGCATTCAAGTGCGCTCAGTTTGTTCGAGAACCGAAATCTGTTTGTCATCTGAGGCATAAAAAACTCAACATTTTTGGTCGAAAACCAAATCGGTCGAGAACTGAGACGTTCGAAAACCGAGGTTTGACTGTAGTTGCCCCCCCCCCCCTCCCAAAAAAAGCTTTTGTCGCACGCAGCCTGCTCACAGATGACTCTTTGAAGTCCAAGGCTCCAACTTAAAAAGAAATATGGGGTATAACAAAAAATGATTTGAATTCTGATCAAAAAAATGTGAGTGCGTTGACTCCAACCGTTCACATAATAAAATCTTTACATCATTTTGAAGACCCCCCCCCCTCCCCCTTCCCCCCCAACCAATTGATTTGGAGAATTCATGCTGAGCCCACTTCTTGGCCCTTTTGTTCCAGGTTTAAACCACGTGGGGATGAGTGCCAGTTTCCCCCCAGGTTTACCCGGCCCTCTGCAGCCCGTGCTTGGCTCACTCACCCAAGACCCCGGCTCCCCGCTGATGGTCCTTCCGACAGAGCCTGGGCCTCATCATCACCTTGGTACATCCTAACACACACACACACACACACACACACACACACACACACACACACTTACTGCCGTCCCCCCTCTCCTCTTCCTTTTGCTCCAACGCAAACCGCCGCCATTTCTCTCCCAGAGTTTTAGTATCATTGGCTAATCATAATATAATGCTCAACTAAGTCCCTCTGTCAGTGGGAGCGTGTTTTATAGCTTCGTTAATAGGAGCAGCTATTTCCATTGCCCTCAGCCGCATGGGCCCCGGCATTATGCAAAGCGTTTTCAACCGACGTTCATCTCGCTCGTGACGGGACTCTGGCTTGCGCGTCTGTGTGTGTGTGTGTGTGTGTGTGTACACATCGAAAGTTGTGTCATCACGTCTGGACCAACGTGCGACGTGACGGGTTCTGTTTCACGTCTCGGGTATGCTGGAGTATGCTGTCTGAATGCTTCTATTGCAAACAGGCTGTGAAATTTAATTATCTCCCGCCTCCCTCGCTCGGCTCCGTGGGAGTTCCTGCAGAGAAGGGGAAGTGCATCCACTGAACCCTTCCCCTGGGAAACATTAGCCCACTCAGGCTAATCTCACAGAACAAAGGTTCCCAGTGACAAAGCAGCCAAGGAGGCATATGTGTGCGAGTGGGCGTGCGCGTTCTGAGGAGAGGGCGGGGCTGCGCGGTGGAACGCCCAATCCCCCCCCCCCAAAATGGCTGGGAAAGGGGGAGGCGTTTTTTGGGGGAAGATGGCCGCAGCCCACCGTCCACAAAGAGCACCTTTGTGACACACTCGTGCTTTGATGCTGCTTCCCCGCACACATGGCACGCTCGCTTCTTCATAAAGCAACTCCGTCGGGCTTTCAAGTCCATCTCAAGGCCCGCCCCGCTTTCTTGTCTTGTCCGGCAGACGTTTTGGAGCAAGCGGGTCTGTGGCCACCCGTCTACGGAGCCCGCGGGCCCCCCCCCCACCTGCAGCATCACCCCGTCTACTCCCGCTCCTCATTCCTACGGCAACAGGAGCTCTACGCCCTGCAACAGCAGCGGGCCATGGAGCATCTGCAACGCCATTCCCTGGCACAGGTACCGCGCGTGTTGTTTTAACTTGACCCGAATTAGATAATAGTGATTATAAAAAGGCCAGTTCCCCCCCCCTGCCAGGTTTTTGTGATTTTTATTTTTTTAAGATGTGGATAGTAACAAAAGCTGGCGACAAAGTGAAGCATGACAGAGAACTCAATGGGACAGATTTGAACTGTTATTTTTGTGCGTGTGACTCGGTAACGGACAAACGAATGGCTGCTAGGAAACCCGTACTTGTTTGTTGACATTCACATTTTGAGCTCCGACAGCCATTACAAGTGATGTCATATAAGACGCGATCCCACGATGACAACTTGGGCTTCCCCTTCACAGCGGAAACACGACGAGCACGCCTCTCCGTTCGAAGACTCCCCCCCCATCTCGAGAACCTCGTCGTCGTCGTCGTCCTCTCACGTGGCCAAACCCTTCTCGCACACGCCCCCGCCGCCAAAGACGTCGGCCCCGTCGCCGGGGCTGTGTCCCAGTAGTCGTCAGTCGCCGCGCTACCATTCCCCCTCCAGGCGAACGCACCCGCCCAATCCCCTCACCCCCGCCCCCAGCCCGGCGGCGGCGGCCCCTCGCTCGCCGGCACTCAGCCCCGCGCCGTCGCTCTTGCCCAAAGGCCTGGAGAGGACCAGCGACAGAGGAGAGGGGCAGCCACCTCAGGACTACCCACAATCCCTGGAGCCTGGTGAGTGGGACGGTGAATAATGAATTGATTGATTTTTTTTTTTTTTTTTGCACTCATCCATTATATTGGTACAGTTTAAAAAAAATAACAGCAAGCCCTAATGTATGTGAATATGTGGGCGATCTTTTTTTTTTTTATGCAAGCTAAAGAGGGTCAGCAGTCAGGCCAGCAATTAAGGTCAGGCATAGCATAGGGCCCCTCAGTGTGTGTGTGTGTGCGTGTGTGTGTGTGTGTGCGAGACCTGCCCTCCTTACCCTTCAGGGGTCCTTGAGACGTACGGGCGGAAGGATATGCATTCATCTGGCTGCATTGTCAGGGGGTGGAGGGATACCATCAATAATAGGAGTGCACGGGTGACAGGGCTGGTGCCGCAATCACAGGGAAATGGCAGTGTGTCATCAATATCCTGCTCACACCACACACACACACACACAGCGAGGATCGAATGCTGTAACATTCACACACTGTTCCATCTGCACCCTGCTGTCCGCGTATTATGCCAACTTTAATGGCATTCTTCTTCCTGCCTGCCGGAGCTGACTGGCCATACATTAAAAAAAAAAAAAAAATGAACAGATGATACAAATCCCCCCCCCCGCGCCCCCCCCCTCGTTGCAAAGCGTTAACGTGCTCGTTTATCCTTTTTGGTGAAAAAAGTTTGATTGGCCTTTTTTGTCTTCTTTTCCGCCAGACTTGCCACCCGTTTACGCTTTGCCTCCGCTGTCCATGGGTTTCAAGGCCGGGCCCTCGCCGCCCGAAGCCCGCTTGGCCGAGCAAGACTCGCAGGAAGCGCAGCCGGCGGAGCCTGACTCAAAGTCTTTCCAGCTTCTTCCCCGCATCTCGCCACTCGCTAAAGATAAGACCAGGAGGGAAGAGGAGGAGGCGGAGGACGAAGAGGAGCGAGACTGTGAAGTGGTGGAATCCCACAGTGGACCCACACAAGAAAAGGAGGAGGAAAGTCAAGGGCGGGGTGGATGCTCTCTTTCGGCGTGTGAAAAGACCACTTCTGGCCTGCTGCCTTGCCCTTCCCCGTCTTCTGTCCCTGCCACGGCCGCTAGCGTAGCCCCGAAGCAAGCGGAGATCTCCAAAAACGATGAGGTTGAGAAGGAATGCGGCAAAGAATCGCTCGCAGGAGGAGAAAAAATGGAGTGTGAACCAACAGACTGCGCTGTCCCGGGAGGTCCCGCAGAGGATAGAAAAGAGGAGGAGGAAGAGTCTCATCAACAGGAAGAATTGGTCGTCGACGGCGAAGAAGAGACGCAGATTGAAAGGAGTCCAGAAGAGCTGGATCCCGTCCGCTCTCCTCCTCCGTCCGCGCCTCCTTCCGTGAGCACGGCGGCGGCCCAGCAGCAAGGCGCCTACATGTGGAGCCTGGAGCTTCTCATTGCCGCCGCCTTGTGCGCCACCCGAGATGCCTTGCGCGCGCCCGCGCCCGCCGCCAGGGCTCCGAGTCCTCTGGTCCACCACGGTATGGAGATCCTGGGGGAACTGGCTGAGCTGGAGATTCAGCAGCGCAGTCTGGAGAGCAAAGAGAACCAAGATGAAGGTGAGAAAAGTCCGTCTTAACTTCATGTGGGATCGAAATTGGCGAGAAAACAGTTAAACAACGATTAACGCTACAATGCGTTTTGGAGGATAAATCGTACTTGTCAGGCGATGTTGAATGCAGCATGGATTTCGTTTAGCTATTTTTGAAACGGTACATTTGCTCTGTTAGCTCCATTCCACTCGCTAAACGTTAGCGATGTGTGGTGAAAGTAAACTCAATTCAACTCGCCTCACAATAAGCAGCAGTTTAGTGAAATTTTCAAACCGAAAAAAAAAAAGATCGGAGCTTTTTAATGCCAGTCCCAGTTGGAGTTTACTGTCAAAGTAAACATCAAACAATGAAAAATACACATGCAGCCAAACTGCATTGCCTTAAGAACCGCCCACTAGCTTAATGCTAACATAAAGGATAAATCCCGACGGCATCCTTACGGTTAACACTGAAAGTTACGGTTTTAAAATGCTTTCTGTAGACAGATAATATAACAATACCCACACGTATATATTCTTTATCTTCTCTTTAAAAAAATGTGTATAGTTTTAATCGTAGGAGTTTCTTCCTCATTTTCATCTACATTATGCTATGCTGCCTCCCAGTGGCCAAGGCAAAATTACAAAAATGTATTCATTTATTTCAATTGAAATTGAAACAAATGAATCGCATTCCCATTGGAGCCGGTCAGTCACATGATCGCGCGCGACGTTTGACTCAGATTTGAGTCGTTCTAAGCCTCAGGAAAAGCGTACTTTTACTTGAGTACAATTTGTGGCTACCCGACTTACCTCTCTGGAAATGAGCCCACACAAAGCATGTCAACGCACGCGCACACACAAACACCATCATGTCCCCCAGGCTCTGGCGTCTTGCTTTGCTAATTAGACCCTTTTCCTTTTAAACGCTTCTCCTGTAAGCGCTCCTATTTTCCTCTTGTCCCTCCGAGAGAAAGTGTTTTTATTTTTTGCCAGCGTTGCGTGCGTGCGTGCGCGCGCGCGTGTGTGTGTGTGTATGTGTGTGTAAGCTGTTAAGTAATCCCATCTGAATCCCCGCTCTCTTCCATCAGACTCTGCGTCTCCCCGCTAGGCTGCTTCCCGCCTCTCCGCTTCATTTTTTTTTTTCTCACCACCTCTTTTGTTTTTATTTATTTATTATTATCATTAAACCATTGTAATCTTGTCCGTGAATCCCTCGTCTCGTTGACAAGAATGAATACGTGTAAAAAAAAAAAAAAAAATCAGATGTCGTCCATATGCGCGACAGATACAGCGTGCGTGCGTTGTTTACAAGTGCGCGCGACGCACCTTTCACATGCATGTGCAGTAATAGGTGCGAAATCAATAAGTCTTGTCACGGCTTGCAAAACGTGTGTCAAATCACACCACCTTTATTTTGAGGGGGGGGAAAAAAAAAAAAACCTGCTCTGGCTTCCCCGCGTGGAATGTTATTAATACTGCCGATGGCAATTTTTTTTTTTTTTTTTTGTCACCGCAACTGCGCTTGGGAGATGAAAGCGATTCCGGGCAGATGCATTCACACTGCTCCTTGGTGCGGAAGAATATCGCAGACGTGGGTGTGCAGATCGTAATTACAGATAGTGGCGGAATCAAGATACCTTCTCTGTATAAATTAGCACCAGTTTTTTTTGGGGGGGGGGGCACACATACAAGAGCTTTTGTATCAGCAGAGGAGGTTTTCTCTTCTTTCACATTTCCTTTTGATTAAAAATTTTCCTCATTATTTGCTCTGAAATAGACAAAATGTTTGCCCCCTATCAATTTGGCCAATTGTTTTTTTACTCCGTTTTTCTATGGAAAACGGCCAATTAAATGTTTATCAGTTGTTTTAAAATTAAGATAATTAATTTTAATTAAATATTATATTATATTGCAATTGATAGTTTAAATATTTGTATGTTTATTTAAAAATATTTAATTATATTTATATATAATATAAATATTATAAATATTTATAATATATTATAAATATTTATATTAAATATTAATTAATCTTCATTTAAAATTAAGAATTTTGGCCGGTCAAATTTGATCGTATTTTATCATAATTTTTTTCCCTCCCACCCCAATGCATGTGTCAATTTTCCTCGTCTGCAGACATCGGGCAGTCATGTTGACATTGATGCACCCCCCCCCCCCCCCCCCCAGTTTTTTTTCCTCCTAAATATTGGCTTCATACTAGTAGCTTGGTTAAACTCGACTACATCTTCCGTCTTCCCTCCCTCGTAGAAAAGGCCGCGACGTTCCACTCTGGCCTCCTCCAAAGGCTAAATTGGCTTCTGTCCACGTCCATAATGAGGAGATGTGGGAGAATAAATAGATAGCTCAATAAACACTTTACCTCTTATTGCTTCTCTCCTCCCCCCCCCCCTCCCCCGCACGGCTGCCGCTCTCCTCTGCGCTCGCGCGCCGTTCGCACGTCTGCGCGGCTCAGCAAAACTACTGAACGTGCATGTATGTGTGTGTTTATTTCATTGATGGAGGTTGTCTGTGTGTGGGGGGACAGTCTCATGAATATTCTGTTTCATGTGCTGGTGCTGGGACAATGACGGAGCTAATGACATTGACAGATGTAGTGATTGCTCACGACGACCCCCGCCCACCCCGACGCTAGCATGCGCGCACGTGTTGTTTGTGTGTGCGATTAGGCGGGAACAGCCGTATACATCAAATAAACTGCACGGCTAATATCATAAACATCACCACTCTTCAAGGCGCGGCGACGGCACGAGAAAAATCAATCGCTCGCCCGGGCGCAACATGTCGGCGAACTTTTGTCAGCCGTCTCGTCACTGAAGCGACGTACCCATCTGAATTCCCGCCCGCCCGTCATCCGTCTCTCCGCAGGTGAGCGGGTGCTGACCTTCGACCTGCACAGTCTGGCAACCTGGCGGCCGCCCGGGCCTTGGAGATGGGGGGAGGGGCTCCTCGCGGCGGAGCCCAGCAACGATGTCAAATTCGGGAACGGCTGAATTTGCGCAGGAAGTGCAGCTGGGCGCCTCGCCATGAGCCGGTGAGGTTTCGCTTGATTGCGGTTTTTGGGGTTCGGGGTCTGAATCTCGTGCGTGTGTGTAAGTTACACACTGTAAATATCGAGGGATGGGCCACAAGTCCCAACTTTTTGGGGGGGCTTGCTACATAAAATGAATTGTTGACGGCGTGCACCAATTTGCGCTGGGGCTTAGCATGTCTGCCTCACAATTCTCACTTCTAGCATATTTATTTATTGCTTGTTAAAAAAATACATGGGAAGGCGAGCTTGAAAAGAATAATTAGTTTTGGAAAAAGTGCAGCCCTACCACTCGCCCTACTCGTCTGGCTTTTGAGCTCAGTTTGTGTTCAGCATTAAAATTCCCTCGCTTTGTGTACGTGTGTGCGCATCTGTGTGTGTGTGTGTGTGTCAGGTGTGTCCAGTAAAGGGCTCCATGGAGACGATGGGAGGGGAGGAGCTGGCCATGCGTGTCCAGCTGGCTGAGCTACAGCGCCGCTACAAAGAGAAACAGAGAGAATTGGCCAAGCTTCAGAGGAAACACGACCACCAGTCAGCGCACACGCACGCACACACACACACCTACACACTACACACACACACCTTTCCAGCATCGACAATGCTCCTGTCATTCCGCATCTTCCTGATCCACAATGCCCTCTCCCTGCTCATACCTGAACACAGTTTGACCTGCAGCCAGAACAAGTTCCCTGTGTAGTTGTCCCGCTGTCCTCGTTTAATCTCTCATCTTTTTCTCCTCCCCGCAGGAAAGAGGAGACGTCTCGCAGCCCAGCCCGCAGGGGGCCCGGACGGCCCCGCAAGCGCAAGTCCACCCCCGGCGCGCCGGCTCCAGACTCCTCCAAAAGACTCAGGTGAGGTCCAGCGGCGGGGCGCCCGCACAATCAGCCTGATTGGCGAGCCGGTGCTGATTTGTGTTTGTGTTTGTCAGTGAAAGGCGCGCTTGATTTGTCAAGAAGTTATACTCCCTCAAATGAATTGATTTCAACGCACCCATAGCTGGTGATTTGCTTGATTGGGCGTCGGAAGGAGCTGCCATATTGTAGATTGTTGCTTTAGCGCCATTGGGTGGCAAGGACGTACCGTGATGCATTGAGATACGACTTCAATCTTTTTTTTCCTACCTTTTGTAACGCAAAACACAATTTGAAACCACCTCTCCCCATTGAAATACATAGAAATGCCATTAAGCCGTCCAGCCCCCTTAAAAAACAGCAAGAAAAGCAACAAACTGTGTTTTGAGTCATAAATGTACCACTCCATAACATTGCGGTAATATTAGTCACTCTTTGCGAGGGATAAAGAATGTGAGTTTTGTGGTATTATCTGTCCGCACGCGTTGCTCCGCTGTTTTGCGCTCGGATATGCATTCTCGTAACGGTTCAAACACCACAATTATCAATGCTAGCCATTTGCATGTTAACGCCATTTTGCAGTGGCTGTTAGCACGACGCCAGGCTTAAGCGAAATCGAAATGGAGTGTATATGCTCGGCAGGATTTTTCTTTTTTTTATATATAAGAGGAGTCCCGATGAAGCTGACTAGGCCCCTTCATTAATCATCATTAATCACTTTTAATCCTATCTATCACACGCATTGATTATGCCCTGCTTCCCAGTAAACCATTAGCAGGCATTAATATAGCCGGGCAAAGTCCCGATGTACAGTTATTACCGTGATAAACGACTCGACGCCGGCCGCGCCCACTGCAGCATACCACCGCACATTACTTGGCACACGCGTGTTCGCGCTCACACGCATTTGTACGCACGCCCACAGACACGGCAAACACCCCCTCGGTATTCCACCCCCACCTAATGATAAATATGTTTTCTCATGCCGCCCCACCTTCGCTGGCTTGTGCCCCCGCCCCCCCCCCCCCCCCCCCCCCGCCGCCGCCCTCCTGGCCTAGATAAAATGATTAGAGAAACTCAAGGTTTGTCACGGTTACCATTATTAGAAACCTTAATGGGAACGCCGATGAAAGGCTTTACTCACACATGCCAATGCGATTCTTAACCACACACACACACACACACACACTCTGACACACACACGCTCAAGCAGAGTTTGTTTAATTACTAAGCTGGCTGTTACGTGCCTGAACAGCGTTTCTTTTGTTATGAATAAGCGATTCGTTGATGCGTTTCTCTTGTCGGCTGTGTCGGGAGTGCATTTACGATGTAACGATGGAGGCGATGCGCGGGCAAAACGGATGCTCAACAACGGGCTCGCCTCTTTGACTGCGTCGCTCAACGGGCGCTTGATTTGGGGAAATGTTTCGACTAAAATGCGAAGGACTAGCCGTTTGATCTGCAAAATTAGCCGCGCCATGAAAATACGTATTCATTATTCTTCCATATGTTAGTATTTTTGCGAATTAGCATGACCCGTATTTAGCGTATGGCTAAATATTGAATTTAATTTGCTTCCTATTAAGCTGACTATCAATATTTTGGCTGTAATGTCCCAAAACGAATCATTCCCACGGCACTTACGTTCAATTAGAAAACATTCTTCCCTCTACGTACTTCCCGTAGCCCAAAAAGTTTTGAGAACCCCTTTGCGTTGTGCGTCAGAAAGGTGCCGGAGGGGAAGTTACCCCCTTTACCCCCCCCCCCCGCGTGTCAGCGTTCCGCCTCACGCCCAAAGTTGTTGCAAAGGGGCCGAGGTCAAGCTTTGCGCGCAAACTGCTTTCCAAACACTTGTGTGCCGCGGCATTAAAATTCCTCATAACTGGGCCTCACTTGATGCCGAGGGCCAACGCTTCCCTCTGTGGGAATATAAGATTCCCATGCCTCAGACAGCAGCTGCTAACACCGTGTGTGTGTGTGTGTGTGTGTGTGTGTGTGTGTGTGAAAGCGCGAGCGCACAATGAAGGAAGGACACGGCCGAGAGAGGCGGGTGGGGGGGGGGGGCGGGCGGAGGCACCGCGGTGTAGTGTTCAATAGATGTTAGTGTTTATTGATCGAGCCCCGAAGCTCCGGTCAACGGACAGACTCCCTGGAGACTGCTTCATCTCGCACGGTCCCGCCTCTCCCAAACCATCCTCCTCACACACACACACACACCATCATCAACCTTTTAATGTGGTGATTCAGTCGAATATTTTCCCTCATCAAAGTTATGAGACAGGGTCGATTGAGGGGAAAACGAAGAGCGGATAACGTAACAATGACGGGTGTGCAGACGCAAATGTGTGCTCTCTCTATATATTTTTTTTCTCCTAATGACACCTTTTCTCGATATATTCCCTCTGATGTGTTTTTCCAGGGCCGCCGTTAATTTACAGGATGAAGAAAGAGCGCGGAAGAAGCATGACTTCAGCAGCCTGAGCGCCGCGCAGGTCAGTCCCAGCCGACACGCGCGTCCACTCTCCGCGGCGACGTTTCGATTAGTGGGACGGAGATTCGTCAACTCAACGTGGCGATTACCTCAGAAATTGTCTGTTAATGCACGACGACCCCCCCAAAAAAAGCTTTCGGCGAGTCAAAATGTGATCTATAGTCGGAATCGCCGGATATGATGCAAATAGGTCCCTCGGGAGCAGTTTATCGAGCTAATGAACGGACTTTACAAATGGGGGAAAAAAAATATGAATGTGACAAGAAGGATATGTAGTCAAATAATCACAAAAAACTGATATCTGGGCCCTAGAAAACTAAAACTAATACAAAAGCGAATATAACCAAAACGAAAGAAACAATCATTAAAACTAAGGGGACTTAAAGAACAAACTCAAATAAAAATTGACCGTCAAGACCCCCCCTCCACCCCCCCATAGTGTTCTAACCCTGCTCAATAAGAAGCCGCCGTGTCGCTTGCGCAGTTGAAAGCGGTCTGCAAGCACCGAGGTCGGCCCCCCAGCGCCCTGAGTTCCGGGCTGGCCAGACGGGTGGGCCAGATGAAGCAGAAGGCCAACGCCCAGCGCTGCCGGACGGAAGAGGGGCCAAAGAGTCACTGCGGACACGGAGGAGCAGGTGGGGACTGTGTGGACGAGCACCCAAATGATGATTTTCGACCAAGAGAAACTAACTTGATGCCGCCGCCTTGTCAAGACTCTCAACAGGAACGGGAGGCCGCTCAGAGCGTGAAGAGAAAAAGGGGGCGCAAACCCAAGGCCTTGATGAGCCCCGACCCAAACCAAACGGCGAGCTCGAACCGTGCCTCCGACAAGCAGGAAGTCCGGGAAAGGAGTGACAGCGAGAGCTCGGGACATGGTGAGCGCGACAAAATTTGAACCTGTCCTGATTCGTTGATGATATTCATCTTTGGGGAAGATGGCGATTGTTGCGAGCGATTTCTCACGGGAGTAAGGAAACGTATGCACAAAAACTTTGTTTCTATTAGACTGTCAGGTCAAATAAAATTGAGTGACAGAAACGACAGTCACAGGTGACCCGTTTTAACCCTTCCATGCACCAATAACCTGTAACCCGATAACATAAGTTGTCCACTGTACTAACCGCTGTCCCACGGGTCCTTAAAGTTCATAAAAATCCATAAAAAAATTGTAAAATGATGTTCTTAATTGTCCTTAATTTTCAGGGAAAGCGTCTAAAATCAATAACAATCCTTAAATATGTATTTTTATTCGAAAATAAATTGTATATTTATTTTATATTTATAGTTTTATATTTTCTAAATACATTTTTTTCTTAGTGTACTTTATTTGAGAATGAATGCAAGTTTTTTTACAGGTAGGAAAATGAACATTTGACATACAGTTGGTCAAATAAAGGGTTAGCTGATTGCCCCTAAAAATAAAGATGTGCCCTTCCTTTGGTAGCAATGATTTGAACACCAGCTCAGTGATATGTGGCTTTCTGTTCAGCCCGCATACTGCTGAGTGGGCATTAAATCCACCATGAATCCCCTGCTGAATGTAGGAAAAAGTCCTTAAAAATGGCTAAATTAGCCCTCAAAAGTCCTTAAAGGTCCATAAATAAGAAGCAAGAGGAAGGGTTAAACGGCTGGAAGTGTCATGTGACCACTATTGATAAAACGTGACTAAAAATGAAACTTTAAACAGGGGACACTTTGAAGCAAACCCGTATTGTGTGCAGAGCGGATTTGGATGACAGCGAAGACGCAGCCAGCCAGCCGTTGTGGAATTCCGGCTCGGGTGCGCGCGCGTCGATGTGCCAGAGCGGCGATTTGTTCGCACGTGGATTGAAACGTCTCCCGTCATTAGTGGCCTCTTCTCACTTGTCGGCTCTTGTGTCGCGGCGTTAAAACCGTTAACGACTCGCCGCAGGCATGCGACGCCGCTCCCTCTTGTAACCCTCCTCGGATTCGTCGACAACCCCCCCCCCCCCCCACCCCCATCCACCGTACGGCAACACGATCTCACTCTCTGGTGCTGTTCAGAATGTGGCACCCATGTCGCCGTCGCTCCTCCTCACCCCCCTCGCGGCTTAGAGAGGATTCCCTCCTCGGGAGGCCCGTGAACGAAAGGGGGAACAAATTCCTCTCAGTGCACTTGGGAACATTTTTTTTTTTTCTTCTCGCTTTTAGACTGTGCAGGAGGGAAGACTTGAGGGAAGAAAGTGGTTGACCTTGTGGCCTTTTGATGACACTGACATATAGTGGCCCGAGCGAGTGTGTGTGTATGCGTGTGTGTGTGTGTGCGGCTGAGGCAAAGTGGCGGCGACGACGGCGCCGTGAGTGACAAGCGCGCCGGGGATGTGTCGGCACTCGACAACGACCCTCGGAGGCGGCGCGCAGCTGCCAATAACTATCAGACGCGAACACGCCCCGCGTGTAAATCAAGGTCGGCAGATGCGAACGTGCCAGCGCGGCCAAATTGGCTTCCCGTCACATGCGCCGCGGTCCGACAACCCGACAACTATTACGGGGGCCGACCGTCCCGGGAGCGCTTTCGCATTCGTGGCCCTCCGGATCACGTTGGTGCCGCCGTACGGTGTGTGTGACAAACTCTGGAAAAATTGTCATACAGTGAAACTCTTCTACAATGAAATCTACATGGGTGAAAATACCCCCCGAGTGTGAAAAAATTTTTTCATGCATTAACACCATGCCCACTTTCCTGTTTTAAATTTGCTACAGTGAAAAACCCCCTGTTGTGAAAAATGTTCTTGCTGCAAACATGATTTCGTTGTAGAGGAGTTTTACTGTAGCTGTAAAAAAATTTTTTTTTAAATTCCAAATTACGAGATTTTTCTTCAATTGAATCCGTTTTTCAAAGCACGTGCACACCCGAAAGGAATATTGAAAGTCCGCTAGTCAATACATTCCGTCGAGCAATTCCCCGGGCGTCGTTAGCGATGTTTGCATTCGGATCATTCAAAGCCGATGCGACCGATCCTATTGATTGGTTGTGCCTTCCGCAGAGGACGAGGAGGACTGCAGCTGCAACAGTGACGAGGCCGCCAATGACATCAGGATGAGCTCATCCTCCAAAGAAGCGCCCCCAAACTCCGCCGGCTCGTTTTCGGCCCCGTCGTCGAGGCTCCACTCGAACCAGAAACGCGATACGAAGAAACCGGGAGCTCCAGGTGAGCTCTTCCTGCACATTGATCGTAAAATGCGCATTTTGTCGATGAATCCAAATTTGCGTGACCCCCGTTGTCAACGTCCTCAAGGAACTCTGGCCATCCCGGAGCAAATCAAGGCCCACAGGAAGCAGTGCCTGGACAACTGCAAAAGCGAACAGCACGCTTCGAAAAGAGCTTCTCTTCCCGACTGGGCGGCGTCTTCAGTGGGCTGCGGTTTTGGGGATGGGCGGGGGGGCCATGGAGCTCTGCTGATCAAGGAAGCGACGAGGAGAGACTCGGCTGTGCACAGTCACCTGGCGAAGGTGAGGCTATTCTATGCGCCGTCTCTTCATTCTTCATTTTGGAAAAGCGGGACCCTTACGCCGAAAAATAAATCCGTCCTTCGTGTGTTTATTGTTGCCTTCATATTTGACGGTGGTGAACTGTTTTAACCCTTCCATGTGGAGCGGCGGGCCAAAAATATAGATTACATATACAATACAATAAGACGTATTTGCTATTAAAATATTTAACATGCTTATGATGTATTTATGCACCATAATTTCATTAAATTATATTTAGTGTTTTTTTATATTTAAAAAAATCTTCTATTCATTTAGCTTTAACATTAACATGAATATGATGTATTTATGCACCATAATTTCATGAAATTGGTTCATTAAACTATGTGTTTTTTTAAACACTTTTTTTTAATTTAGCGCTAACAATTTTTTTTTCATTATTAAACTATTTACATGCCTTTTTCATTTTCAATTACGCACGGTCGGGCTCGCTTTACAATTCGAGAGCACCAAAGTTTGCCCCCGCCCTTGAAAGAAGGTCGTCACTATTACGACTGCTGTCAACTTTAAAAAGAAAAAAATTGATGGTGATGACTTGTTGAGGGGGAAAAAATGTTCGAAGTCGATAGTTGATGTCCGTTTTGACTCGCCAACGGAAGCTTTTATTTTTGGTGTGCGGTAAATGCATGAGAAAGAATTCTAAATTGCATCCAGTTTCTATTCGGCTCGTGAAAAGGAGACAGATGAACTTACTCAATGTCAGCCATTTTCAGACCCTTCTTTACCCTGCCATGTGAATTAAAAAAAAAAAAAAAATTACATGAAAAAACGTCCTTCGCATTGAATGACTTCATGCCATCGTATTAAAAACAAGGGCAGAGAATAAGAAGTGCAAGGAGAGGAAATTAAAGCCCAGCAGAGTGCTTCTAAAAAAACCTACACACCCGGACGGCTTCCTGTCCAATCCACCATTAACTCCTCCACTTCTTTGAATGCTTGAGTCACCATAACAGCATGTCAAAAAAAAAAAAAACCCCCGCATCATAGCTCATCTTTTGGGCATGACCTATAACACGCCCACGTCACACACCTTCACACGCATCAGCGCTGAGAGTGAGAGAATGATCACCCATTGCCTCTGGTGACGAAACGCCTGTCACGGCAACCCCCCCCCCCCCCAGAAAAAATTGGAACACAAAGGCCACCTCCTGTACATTAAGCACGGTGTGGAAAGACTAAAATGCAGGCAGAAACCTGTTGGACAAGGTGACTTTTCATCATCACTCATCGGTTGTCTTACGATCGAGACTGGCCTAAACCTGTCTGGGCACGGCTAGTCGGTCGTCGGGAGGTGTGGGTTACTGAAGGTGTGAGAGCAATAAATTAGACTTCAGGTTTGGGTGTAAGCAGCCCCGTGCCTGCGCCAGGAACGGGGACCCCCCCCCCCACTCACATTCAGATTGCTACTACAGTATTTATACGGTGACCTCCATGCTACTTGTTGGCAGTTTTTGCATTCTGCGTTAGCATTAAAATCACTTTTTTAATAGCCAAACCGCACACTCAACGAGGACAGAATAATATTCGGGTGTCGTAGTACCGAAGCTTTTTTTTTTTAAATATCGAGTACACTCTTGGTACAGATACGTTTGTTGATGTGCTATATCCGCGGTACTGGATGTCCTTGTACCTAATGAATTGTCCTCTGCGTATAGTGAGTCAATTTTTTTCTTGCAATTTTTCTCCAATCTTGTTCCCAACCGCAGGTCCCGGGGGGTCACGGGGTCAGCCGACTCCTGCAGAGCTTCACGGCCGACGATGGCTTTCACCTGGACGAGGAGAGCAGCTTCTCTGAGGATGAGGAGGAGGAGGAGGAGGAGGAAGATGCGGATGAGGGGAGCCCACAGACGACGGTGCACCTTCCTCCCAAAATGCCTTGCAAAATACCCGGTAGGCCCCCCCCCCCCCCACAATTGACACTTTTTTTTTTTCTCGTAACAATGACCTCACATCGTCATTCCACGCCTATCGTATCCATTTTGATGATCGATATGATCTCGTTTTTCCCGTCCATTTTCTCCTCGTCAGCTCTGCCCAACTGTGTGCTGAGCAAAGAGATGCTCGTTGACGGCCTGAAGATTTTGATATCCAAGGAGGACGAGTTGCTCTACGCCGCCCTCGTCCAGACTCTGGACCTGCCTGATATGTAAGTTTGGCTGACTCGACGGTACATTCAAAAAGCTTCCAACTTCCATGTACATTCGTTCAAAATTGTTATTATTTTTTTGTGTTCCCTTAGATTTAGTGTTGTCATCGAAGGGGAGCGCGGGAATCGCCCCCGGATCTATTCACTGGAGCAAATCCTACAAGAAGCTGTAAGTTTCAGCCCTGCGATCCCATTAAAAAAAACCAAAAAAAACATGTCTCACTGATTTTATAAAGAGTGCTATTTCTTCTCACTGAAATAACTTTTTTTTTTTTTTGAGGGAGGGACGGCTCAAATTGATTAATGGCCCCCCCCTGTGCTGTCTGTGGACTCTGACGTTTTGGCTAAATGGACTGTATTTCTTATTTTTATGTATTTCGCTCAAGGTTCTGGATGTGCGGCCCCAGACTGAGGCCATCCTAATGGCCGGGACGCGAGTGTGTGCCTACTGGAGCGAGCGCTCGCGGTGTCTTTACCCCGGTTATGTCCACCGAGGTGTGTGTGTGTGTGTGTGTGACACAAATCCCCAGGAACACCCACGGGAAAAAAAAACCCCAAACAAAACAGAATCTAATCCTCATGTGCTGGACTGCAGGGGGCGCAGGTGAAGAGAAGGAGGGAAGCGTGATGGTGGAGTTTGACGACGGCGACAGAGGACGGATTACGCTCGCTAACATCAGACTTCTGCCGCCTGGGTACCAAATCTGCTGTAAGTGGAAAAATGTACAGGGGGGGGGGGGGAAAATCAACTAGCATTTTAGCAAAGCTTGCTTGTCAGGTGCGGAACCATCGCCGGCGCTTCTGGTCACGCCCGGCCGCCGATACCGACGCAGCTCGACGCAGGAGAAGAAAGACACGCCCAGCGAGAAACCAGCCAATGAGGAACAAGTCGGGAAAATCCAAGAAAGAGACCAGGTGAGGGAATCGTAAATAGTCCCCTGATGAAGACTCCTATTAACTCCGTTCACTCCCAAAGACGTTTTTAAACGTCTTTTCAGACCTGGTCTAGAATTGGCTGGTACTGAAGGAGTTAAGTTTCATTCCAAAAACTAGAGCACATTCCTCATATTTTACAGGGTTCCCACGGGTCCGTAAAGTTCATAAAAATCCATAAGAAAGAAATTGTAAAATGATGTTCTTAATCGTCCATTATTTTCAGGGAAAGCTTCGAAAATCAATAAAAATTCAATTAAATCCACCGTGAATCCCTTGCTGGATTGAAAAGAAGTCTTTAAAAAAATGGCTAAATTTGCCCTCAAAAGTCCTTAAAAGGTCCATAAATAAAAAGCAAGTGGAAGAGCGGGAACCCTGATTTTAATCGGAAGAACCGACGGACAGCTTACGTCTTTTCCGACGTACTTTTCAAACTTTGCACATTCCGCACAGACGGGCCTCGGGGTCACATTTCGAACCGTCAACTCGAGTCGAAGATGAGCCCGCTGTCAATTGATCTATCAACCAAATTCCTTTTATGCGCCGTAGAACCGCATTCATCATGACCGCATGAGGTGTCGGCGGCGTTTTTTTTTTTTTGTGTTCGGATGAAACATGCGTGTCACTCATCGCGCTAATGCTTCAGGTGGCGGCAGGTAGTGGATGTGTCGAAACCTACCTGGCTCGGTGCAGATAATGGGATTAAATTTCTTCCCGAGCTCTTACTTGCAACGATTAATCTCGGGCCGTTCCCAACGACTGTCACGTCGTATTGATTCCGACTCCGTCTCTGCCGTCGTCTCCTCTCGCAGTTGGCAGGCCCAAGAAAATCCACTCCGTCCCCAAGACCGCCGGCGCGGCAACATCGGAGTCGGACTCTGGAACCAAAGGTAACACGTTGTCGGCGAGCTGGTCGGCGCCCAGGAAGAGACCCCCGGTCGACTTCTTCCTCTTCAACGGGACTTCGCGCAAGACCCAGAAGAGACACCGAGAGCGCGACGCGGACTTGTTTCATCGCCCCGCCTCCCACTCGCTCACCCCCGCAACCCCCCTCCGAGGCATCTTCGGCTCCCCTTTTGCCGTCGACTCTTTTAGTAGCATCGCCAACGGCTACTCCGCCTTCGCGAGCTCCGGATCGGCGCGGCACGCAAACCCGGGATCTTCCTGCGGGCCCCGGGACGTCTCCGCTTGCCCCGTCTCTGCTTGCAAGAAGCCAATCAGTGAGCGAGACAGGAAACAGTTCCTGGTGAAGCTGGATCACGAAGGGGTGATGTCGCCGAAAACAAAGAACGGCAAGGCTCTACTTCGAAACGGAAGCAAAGGAGGTAGAACCGGATCCCCGGCGGGCGCCCCGCTCCGCTACATTCACCCCGCCATGCTGGTGAAGGACGGCAAAAATGGAGGACTTGATCGAGAGCACCCCGGAGTGCGGCCGGACCCTCTTCTAAAAGCTGACGCCCCACTTCAGAAAGATCCGCCGGCGACCAGCCACGGAGGCCAAACCGGAGATTACAGTTTGGACTACAACAGCGACGGCCCGAGTTCTTACTCCGAGCTCGACGAGGAGGACGACGAAGACGGCGGCCAAGACGCCCGAGCGCGAAGACGAGCCGCGGCGGCGGCGGCCGAAGCGTCGTCGCATCGCAGCGGCCGCTTTCTCTCCCGTCTGTCGGTCTGCTTCTCCTCCTCCTCCTCCTCGTCCTCCACGTCGGGCTCCATCTCGTCCTCGTCCCTTTGCTCCTCGGACAACGATTCCTCCTACTCGTCCGACGAAGAGTCGTCGTCCGTCCTCCTGCGTCGCGCGCTGCTCCAGCAGGACAAACACAAACACAGACAGAACCTGAGGTCGGAGGTCACCGAGTCCAACCCGGCTCATCCTTATGCGGCCAAGGCTGGCGTGGCCCACTCTGGACCAAAGGCCAGGACGGAGGACAGGACAGAGGACAGGACAGAGTACATTTCCAAAGGAAGTGTGGCCAATAACGGTAGTTCAGCCAAGACCCAAGTGAAGAGAAAAGAAGGCGTTCCGAATAGCCACCACCAAGGTCCGAGCGGCCCCAAACCTTCTTCCAAGGACCCGGCGGCGGCTAAAAGGCAGAGGATGTCCTCGCCGGAACCTCAAGCCGGCATCGCTCCGCTACTGTCTGGACGCCAGCTGTGGAAATGGTCCGGTAGTCCGACACAGGTAAGACAAGAAACACCCGAGACGCTGACGTTTGTTTAAAAAAAAAAAAAGCGCAACTTCACTCATTCACTCCCAAAGACGTTTCTAACGTCATTTCAGCCTTGGTCCAGAATTGGCTGGTCCTGAATGAGTTCACATATTTCAGCGATCCCGCTTTTCATATCCTGCCCGAGATTCTTATTCCTCATTTTCTTCCGCCCCTAGAGGCGGGGTCTGAAGGGCAAAGCCCGCAAGCTCTTCTACAAGGCCATCGTGCGCGGCAAGGAGACGGTGCGGGTGGGCGATTGCGCCGTGTTCCTGTCGCCCGGCCGGCCCCAGCTGCCGTACGTCGGCAGGGTGGAGAGCCTGTGGGAGTCGTGGAGCTCCAGCATGGTGGTCCGGGTCAAGTGGTTCTACCACCCGGAGGAGACTCGCCTGGGCAAGCGACACGGTGACGGCAAGGTAGAGAGACCCTTCAAAATATTTTTTTTTTTGCTTTTGAGCCATGAACATTTTTTAAAAATGTAATTTTCACCCGTTTGCGTCGTTTTATTCGTGCTTGCTGGCACAACATATGCCCAACGCTTGAATTTGGAATTTGGGTCGAAATTTTAGCAAGCGTCATGAAAGTTGACAACTTGGATTTGCTTTTGCGGGCCACATAAAATGGGTGGCGGGCCCCCCCGGGCCTTGAGTTTGACACCTGTGTTCTAAACGCATTGAAATGTTTACAGGAGGGCCAAGTTGACATCGACAACTTGTCGTGCATTTTAGGTTCATCTGAAAGCCCAAATGTCGTCTATATTGTACGATTACTGTCCAATCTGGTCTCAAATTTCCTCCACAAATGTCCTGATTGTGAAATTTGGGTCCGCTGACTTGGGTTTGTTCTCTTTTATGAATGGCTGCAAGTGGATCCGCATTGTTCTTCCCGTCACAAAAAAAAAAAAAAAGATTTCCCGACCCAAAGCGCCTTTTGAGAATCGCCCGTTTCACCGAACTTCCCAAACGGAACGCGCCCGTATAACATAACACTGTTAACCGACTCTCTCCCAGAACGCCTTGTACCAGTCGAGCCACGAGGACGAGAACGACGTTCAGACCATCTCGCATCGCTGCCAGGTTGCCGGCCGCTCCGAATACGATCACATGATCCGCGAGCACAAGTCGGGCGCCGCCACGGCCAACGATCTTTTCTACCTGGCCGGCACGTACGAGCCCACCACCGGGCAACTGATTGGCGCCGACGGTATGGCCATCGTGTCCTAGCGTCCCGCGGATAGAGTGACCAAAGCGATATTGAGCCCCGCCGCTTCCGCGATGCGGAGGGGGCGGGGCCACGGGATATATCCCGGTGTACCGGGCACTTAAAGGACTCTGGTTAGTTCCTGGAAGCCCATGTTGACCTCGAGCGTTGGGAGGCTTCGGTTTTCCCCGCCCGTCGTACTAAATATCTTGCCGTGAGCACTTTGGAGTTCGCTAACGAGATGCTTCTGTTTTCGGAAACCCAAGAAAAGACTCGGGGAGAGGAAGGGAAGTCACTGTAAGCCACACTGGTTTGGGACGCTTGGAAAAGGTCTTAAAACTGCTTTTCTCTTGGTTGAGAGCCCCAACAGGACCAAAAAAAAAAACCACACAAAAAAACTCCGGGGTCATTTTGGACTATTGCGCAAGAGCTGATTGGTTGTGAGCCGAGATGATGTCATGTCTTTAAAACACAAATGTTTTCCTCTTGTCAAGCCATACACATCAATACCTCTCTTGCATCTTTGTATTCAGGTGCGAAGACGCGTGTACAGGTCGTCGGATTGGTTTTTTTTTTTTTTTTTTTTTTTTTAATGTGTGTGTGTTTGGCTTTAAGCAGCCTTGCGTGGATGGATAATAATGTAAATACTATGCATAAATATTTTTCCTCTTTTTTTTTTTTATTTCATTGCAGAGAAAATACTTTTTATTTCCATGTTAAAACGTTTCTTTTGAATGCACTGTGGGTAAGTCAGTCGAAAAAAAATGTTTTTGATCGAAAAGCGGCTCTCTTCAATAACGTGTCTAACTTGGAATTTTTTTGGGGGGCATTTCTTGTTGGAACCTGACTGGAAAAGAAACCAAGTTTCTGCTTTTCACTGATGCGGAAAGAATCCGGTTGATCCGTCGCAGCCTTTATTTCGATGTCAAATGTAAATATTTTTGTCGGGCGTCGAAAAGAAATATACCAAAGCACCTGTGAGCTTACACTTCCATCGCATTACAAGATAATTATGAGAGTGATTTAAAAAAAAAAAACAACAACAAAAACGCTAATAATAAAAATGTTCAATCAAATCTGAATCCGGGAGCCCTGCAATCACCCCCCCCCGAGGTATTTGAAGTCGAGTTCCCTCTCGTCTCAGTGTTGCTATGACAGCCTCGGAGAGACGTCGCCGCCACATTGTCTGCGCACTGCTCAGCTGATGCACTTGAGGTCTCTATGACAACCAGAATGGCATCACATGACTGTGAAGGACAATCAGCGCCAATCAATGGGACAACGTTGAGAGAGACTCACGAAAAAAAAAAGATGCTTCTTGTCACTTTAAATTAAAAAAAAAAAAAAAGAAAAAATCCTGCTTTGCCAAAAAAATAACAATTTCGTTCACCGCGGTCTTACGTTGATGCAAGCCCGTGATGACTCTTGTATAGGATGTACAGGAAGGAGGGGAGGGGCGGTGGGGGGAGAACACAAAATGCCTTTTTGTTTGTAGGCCTTTGACTGACTTTTTGAGATGTGAAAACTTTGTTTAAAAAAAAAAAAAAAAAATTATAAACACTGGATTTACTTCTGATCATCCCATTTGGACGGACGCGACGTTTTTTTTTTTTTTTGGGTTTTTTTGGTTTCTTCTTTCTCCCCACTGGAACCCGCTTTGTACGGTTACGATGGAAAAAAATCTGATTTCTTCTCATTCTTACGGAGGTATTTCTTACGTATTTCCAGATGTACAAAAAGAGAATATTTATCTTAATTTTATTGCCTTTTTTTTTTTTTTTGTGTTTCATTAAAAAAAAATTGTTACCAAAAGTGAGAGAAAAAAAAAAAGCATCCAGAATGTTTTATTTTGCTGCTTATCCCCCTTGTTGCGCTTGTGTCGTGTTGCCTTCAATGACCCTGTGAAGTGAATTCATTCAGTTTCGAATTGCTAACAGAATTGTTTTTTTTTCTCACAAATTCACAATTCCCAATGTTGGGGGCGTGGCTAAAAGAACACGAGTGGCCCCTCTCCCACTCTAAAAGACCTTAAGTGCCTTCATTGGCATTAGCGGTTACCCAATTGCAGCGGATGAACGCTTCTTACCTTCAAGTAGTCTCCTGGCTTTAGAGCGCCCACGTTATCCGCTACGAGTGCGCGCCTGACGCGTGAAGAGAGACAAATTTTCACGATACTTTTTTTTTTTTTTCCAGACTTGACAGCCGGCATGTGGACCATAGCCGCTTTTAGAGCGCACCGTTGTCACGGCGCAACATTTTTACCTATTGTTGCTGTCAGGCAGAATCTTCGCATCTCTCAAATCTTTTTGGGGGAAACTGACAAAAAAAAAGGCATCTGGCTTTGAGGTACCAAACACCGCATCATTCAAATTGTAATTTTTTTTACTCTACATTTTTGTCGATCGCCTTCTGCACCAAAGACATTTGTTTGCACACTCCATTTAATGAGAAGGATTCCTGCACTGCAGTGTGTTTGTTCTATGTTGCTTTTTGGGTATGCATTTGTGTGTGTGTGTGTGTGTGTGTTCAAGCAGGGACACTTGGAGGAGCGTCGAGGTCATTCCCAGCAAGGTAGGGACTTTCTGGGACAAGGTGAGGACAATTTACTCGCATTTTATTGGGCACGTCACCTTTTTTTTTTTTTTGGGGTGACACGAACACCTTTGCGACACATTGCGGCGTTGTCGGGATGGCCGATTTACCTTTGACCTCAAATTGCAGTCTGCTTGCCGTGTGCCCGCTGTAGTGACTCAACTCCCCGCCCCCCGAAGATTGCTAATGATCCTTAGCGACCGTTTAAAATCACTCGCAGCATTCACACGCCTTTGGCCGACGCCGTGCGTGTGTTGACTTTCCCCCCCCTTTTTTTTTTTTTTTTTTTTCTTCCCGTGTTTTCGCCGTTTAGCTTGTTAGTACAGCGATACGGAACGCCGCAGCCGGCCGACGTGACCGCACACGCACGCACATAGCGCAGGGCCTCCTCATTGGCCCCCCCGCTTGAAAACACACGCAGACGTTAAGTGCGGTCTTTTGACTCCTTATCAGCAGGTTTGCATTGAGCTTATCTCGCCTGACATTGTTAGACTACTTTACCCAGAATGCCGCAGGAGATAGGGGCACAATAAGAGGCTGAGAGGTTTGGGAGGGGTGTTGGGGGGGGGGGCGATGAGGGTATGAGGGCGCCCTCCGGGTTAATGAGGGAGAGCTTTTCATGCAGTCAGAGCAAACATGCCGCAGGCTCGTTTGTGCGTGTGTGTGTGTGTGTGTGTGTCAGGTATTCGTGTCTTTGTAGGGCGGCAAAGTGTGTTGACGCAGTCGCGTAACCTTTCACAGTGCGCCTAACCTCTAGTGTCTTTCAGTTAAGCCCCCGCCTACCCCTAAAGGTACATATACAATACACAAATACTACAGTACAGGCAGTAATTACACTGAGAAGAAATACCCTATATCAGCACTCCGTAGGCATGTTTTTATCGTATTCGTGGCATTTATTTATAACGTCTTAATAAACCCCCCCCCCCTGTTTATTTCAGGCGAGCTATGTTCCTAAAGAACCCGCGATAAGTGAAATACGTTAAGTTTTTTTTTTTTTAAACAATTCTTACCGTACTTTCCGCACTATAAGGCGCACCGAAAAGTCGTCAGCGCGTTTTAAAATCCGGCGACAAGAAACGGAGTGAGAGGTGAAATATTAATGTGTGGCAATGTTGGGTTATGTTTTATGAGTGTGTGTGTGTGTGTGTGTGTGTGTGCGCGCGTTTTGAGTCCGGAGAAAGCGCTCCATTTAGACACAGGCTGAACCTGTCACTGAGGTAAATAAATGGTTGCCAGCTGCTTTGAGCTTTGAGATGCTGCATGTGTTTGCAGATCGTTTCAATGTGTGCGTCGTTGGTGTGTGTGCGGGTGTGTGTGTGCGGGTGTGTGTGTGTGTGTTAGGGTACATTCAGGTCAGTGAGTAGCTGTAAGAAGATCAGCTCTTTTTTCCGCATGGCCCCATCTATCGTTCATATGAGCCCGCATGAGCTCGTCGCTAGTATCCATCTTATCTGTGTGTGTGTGTGTGTGTGACAAAAGTCAGTCTTGGTAGTTGCGCAGCGTATCCTGTGCTAACAGATGGCACCCGTACATAAATCCTGGCTTCTTGGCTGCGTGGAAGTCGTGTCCATGTTCTACTTCGACATGACGACACCAACATAGCCTGGCCTTGTCGCGGCAGAACGGTGGCGTAGTGGTTACCTCGTCTGCCTCGGCATGCGATGTTCCGGATTCAAGTTTTTGTAGTTTTTGCTTGTACTCTGGCGACAAATGATGTCATAGTTCATCTTTAAATTGAGTTTAGTCTTTCGTATAGTGTCCAACGGTAACATTCCGCGATGTTAGTTTGCGTGTCTCAATTGGCCACCTATGAAGCTTCGAATCCCGCCCCCCCCCCCCCTCACCACAACAACCTACTGTCATATTTAGCGACTCTTCTCACCTCATGCATGCAACAGGAAAAAAAAAAATAATCCACATGATAGATGACGGATGATTGACTTTCCATCCCCAAACGAGCTTTGTGCACTCGAACCGAAACATTGAAGCTCCCCGATCACAATCGACACGAGAGAAAAAAAAAAAAACGCGGGGGACCTTGTCTTGTGAAAAGGAAGCGTAATTAATGAGATTCTTTCCCGTTACCTGTTGACCTCCGTCGCGTTTCAAAAAGCCCACCGTGCGCATATTGCGCCGCGTCGGCGCCATTCAAAAACCAGGTTGCGGTTACCATGGCGATAAATTTCCACAAATGTAATTAGAGAAGGTGTCGGCGGAGGCGGCTTTTGTCACTTTTTTTTTTTTTCTTCATGGTGTGTAAACTCGCAAGGAGCATTACGGGGGTAAACACGAGCGTTTCCCTGCAAGGTCGCGTACACTGTGTCATGTCGCTTGAAAGATTAAGATTGATGCACATCGTGGGAGCCAACGCGGCAAAAATGGCGCCGTATAGAACTATGGGGGGGGGCGGGATCCTAATTCTTTTTCTATAGCGACATGTCAATAAAGCAGATAATCATACAAAAGCGTATTCAGTCTGTACCGTATTTTTCCGCACTATTGTGGCGCAACGCATAGAATAGACACGACAATAGTTGCTGCAGTCGCGTCGTGTACTTCTCCGGAAGTGTGCGCGCGTACTCGGAAGTATTTGCGCGTCCGAGGCTCGCCCGCCTCCTGCGTGGGAGACGCGATCTCGTCAATGTTGAAAGGCGTGCGTGCGTTTTTATTATTTTCCGATGTGCTTCGACTCCCACTGGCCACATCATTAGGCACACCTGTGCAAACTATTGTCGAGATAATAAATCGGCTCCGTTTTTGACATGAGAACCAATTTCAAATCGGGGCACTGTTTTACGAAGGCTTTCCGCTGCACGTTGACGTTTTGAGATTGCGACGAACGAAATGTGAACCTTTCAAAAATTTTTTTAAATCAAGGTCAAATAATGACCTTTACTTATCCAGTACGTGACATTTAAATTTCGATCCGCCGGTTGACTTTGTTTAGTTTGGTTAGGTAACCAAGTAACTTTTCCGCCCCCTCTACGAATGACGTGTTCCATCTTAAAAACCCGAATCCTTTCACGCCCTCGTTCACCCCGCGTGCAGGTGCACTTCCTCCTCCTCCTCGACGTTTGAGGCCTTCGTCGCGGCTTTGGCGCGCCGGCTGTGGGATCCCGCGTGCCCGCTTCTCTTCACTCTTTTCATCTCATCAAGCGTTCATCAGTCCGCGCTTCATCAATCACACCTCGCGGGCCGATCACTCATCGTCTGCCGTGTCGTCTTTCCGACGATAACATCTCTCCCTTCGACTGACGCGCTCGGTCTGCGAAACGCGCGCACGTACGATGACGCGGAATGCGACCGTAAGACCGTTTTCAAAGTCTTCCTGCCAACGCAGCAGGAGGCACCTACACATTTGATCCCCCCCCCCCCCCCTCCTTTTTCATAACACCCTCACGCAGCTCACTGTTGGTCACCACGGCGCGTACAAATGTACACGCACGTACAGTTGCCATGGTGACGGACAGGCAGCCATGCAGAATGAGTGCACGGTCCCTCGGGACGTCTCCTTTGTCCATCTTTTCCATGGCTCTCCTTTAGCGATGACAAGACGTCTCCTCTCTGTCTGAGCCCCCCCACCCCACCCCCCCCTCACTTGCACCTTCCTTCCTCCCCCTCTTCCTCGCTTCATTATGTATAATCGCACGTTTTTCCTCCATTTTTTTTTTCCCGGGCCTATCCGTTTCACTTTGGACATTTGTTCTTTGACAAAAAAAAAAAAAATGGCGTCTCGAATCCCAAGTCGATCCGGCTCATCCGGAGGTTTGGAGCGTGTTGCAATAAGCTGCGGGTCGGTTGGAGCGCTTTTGAGTGGCGGCTCCTGATGATGATGATGGAGAGGCTGCCGAGTGGTTACTCTCCAAAATTGCACCCCCCCCCCCCAAAACCCAGCCCTCTGGTTGTGGTTGTACTAAATCTGATGCCTTCAATTCCCGTGAGTCACCAGCAGCACTTTGCATGTTTGGGCCGGACGACACCAAGCGCCGGCAGGGCTCCATTATGGAGGCCTTTCTGCTCAGTCAAATGGCAAAAACGGCGTGAAAAGAGGGCGGCAGGCCTTGAATTTGAGTTTTGGGTGGGGACTTGAGCCACCTCCACCCGCTTTAAAAATAAAGAAATAAAGAAATAAAAAATTGCAAAGTTGCAAGATGATGAAATTGCCCTCCCAGGGTAAAATGTTGCAAATTTACAGATGGCAGACGCTAATCGGGTCAGGGGAGACGTTAAGGCAGCATCGTCTGCTTTTAGCCTGCGCCGATGCCCTTCCACCCAGTGACTGATCACCCACAGCGCAATGACCACACCCCCCTCCCCCCATAAATAACGCCGCGACTCCACACCTCCCGTTTATTGTGTGTAAGTTTACATGTATGCGTGTGTCAGTGACCGACCCCCCCCCCCCCTCCCCCTTACATGTCCCTCGGCACGCGAAACATTTTGCGCGGCTGTTTTTTTACAACGAGCCTGGCGTTAAGCTGTCCGTCAACCGGCAGAATAAAATAAGTAAAAATAAACGGCCCGTATCGTCGGCACACATGCAAAGAAGCGCCTCGTCCGCAGACGCGACGAGACGCTCGCTTTCCACCCTTTCCCTTCTCTTCTTTCACATCTCCTGTTTGCCATCATTCATCTTCTCTCCATCTCTCCTGAAATCCCCCCCCCCCCCTGTTCAGATACTCGTCAGCAACTGCAAGACTGGGCTGGCCGACCCGAATTTCTTCCCGCCTTAGATTTGCGCTCGTAAAATGTAACTTTGGAAGGCCACGTGACGTGTAACTTTGAGAACGGACACTGATTCTGTATTTGACACAAGTCGACTGACTGGTGTCAAAGTTGAGGCTCGGGGGCCAGATCTGGCCCGCCCGCGTCATTTTATTTGGCCCGCGAAAGCAAATCAAGCATGTCAAGTTGCATGATGCTTGCTAAAGTCTGATCCCAAATTTCAAATTGCCTTACGTAACTCCTCTACAACGAAATCATGTTTGCAGCAAGAGATTTTTCACAACAGGGGACTTTTCACTGTAGCAAATTTGATCTCGGAGTAAAAGATTTTGTATAATGGAACAGTGGGAATGGCTTTCTGCATGAACGTTTTTCCACACTAGGGGGTATTTTCGCCCATGTAGGTTTCGTAGCAGAGGAGTTTCACTGTACCAATATGTGGAGGGGGATTCAACATTTTATACGGTTTCCCAAAATTAATTGCTATTGCGCAAGCAGTTTTAATCTGGTGGGCCGCTGCCTCACTCGTGCAAGCAGACTGTAGCGATTTAAAAAAAAAAAACTCTGGCGCTAAAATTCAACCGGTCCTCGTTGGCTTGTTAACGAAATAAACGGGCCGACAAACGCTGATCAAAATTTTAAGCTTTGACGTTTTATGCTTGACAGAGGAAATAAACCGATCCCCTTGTCGCGCGTTCTACTTTGCATATTTCCCCAGTGGTTTTTTTCTCGCTAAGAGTTCCGAGGCAATATCATCGGATTCGCGCGCCGTCCATCAGCACTCTTCGTGTACGCGTTCGTCGCTGGGAGCCGAGCGCCTTCGTTACCTGCGGAGGGAACACAAAAAGGCGAGTAGACAAAGCCAAAAGGAACAAAAGCATCACAGGGGGTCTTGATGGAGGGGAAAACATCGATGGATGGCACAGAGAGAGAGAGGGGGGGGGGGGCAAATTGGGGGGGGGGAAGGACTAAGTGAGATTATTTTGCAGAGGTCGAAGACAATGGGGGAAGGATTGGGCGAAAAATTCACAAAGGGAAAGAGGAAAAGGCCGCAAAAGGACTCCTTCTCTTGGATGTGCCGCTCTCTGAAAGCTCTTCGGCTTTCCTTTGCGAACGCGCATCAAGGACGGACTTTCCATTTGTCTTTAATTAGTCGCTCGAATGGGCGCCGCCTTCGGAAACGCTTGGGGTGTGCGAGACGGCGGCGGGAGGGCAGGGTGACCTGTCATTGGAAGAAAACTCGATTTTGGTGTCGTTTGTGTTGGAGTACAAATGAAGAGGTCAGACGTGGTCATATTAAAAAAAAACACAAATAAATGACTACACATGGTCGTTTTTTTTTTTTTTTAAACGCGGTTCTACAATTTTGCAGTATGATCGGTGAATTATTTTTTATTTTTTTTAATTAAATCATGTTGTGGCTGAGCAATGACTACGACTTCAAACTTGACTTGAACCAAGTCATGACTTGCCTTGCTTGACTTTGAATTTTATTTTATTTATGTATTTATTTTTCCTCTACGTTGACTTGGTCGTTGCTTGAGACTTCAAGGTTGCGACCTTCGACTTCCTGATGACCTGCAGGCCCGCCTCTGGTGTGTGCATTTGAAAACCGACCTCTGTACTTTTCACTTTAGTACTTCGGTTGTGCCTGTTAAGTCTGCAGTCGAGCCGTGTGTGTCGCGCAGTGGGGGAAAAAAAAAAAAAAAAAGCATGAGCGGCCTTCTCCGGTTTCCTTGATTGAATAATTATTCAAATCCTCATCATAATCCTGTTGTGTTTTTTTTTTTTTCCATTTCATCTCATTTTAATAGGTGGGCGCATGAATGACTTGAAGGGGCGGTCACCAAAACAGTTGGCCACGGGCGCTTCGTAATTGCGCCTCATTAGCCTCCGCGTTGCGCTCGCGCCGGACGACCCCGTAGGACGAGTGCCACTCACGAGCAAGTCATCAACCAATCAGAGCGCGGGTTTGTCGTTCGACGGTTATAAAAAATAAAAAAAGGGGGGGGGGGTGGAGGCGCGCGTGGTGATGACTGTAATTCCGGAGATCTCCCAGATAGCTCGTTTAGTTCATTTAAAAGCCAAATTGCAAAACCCGAATGCAGCCGAGGCCTCGTGATTGAGTTGACGTGTCGCGGCGTTATTAAGCAAGGACCCGGCGTGCAATTAATGCGGCATCACAGCGTTTGTGCGCGCGCGCACACACACACACACACACACACGCAGAATGAATGGCATAGATACAACAGAGCACTGCTCATTACTCCGGTGTAGGTCTGGTCTCCATGGTCGAGGAGGTGGGATGGGGGCTCTCTCGCACACACACACACACACACACACACACTGTGGCACATGCAACCAGCTTCAGCTCGGAGGAAGCCTGATGAGGGACACCTCTGATTCACTGCTTTTTATCTCTGGCACAGATAGACTCTCCCTTGGTCTCTCCCTTGGTCTCTCTCTTGGTCTCTCTCTCTCTCTCTCTCACACAAACACGATTGGGAATATCTTGATTAGGGGGCTTAGGTGGTCCTGGGGAAATGCACTCATCTCCAGGTGACCCCCCCCTCTGTCCTCGTCACACTGGCATGTCGTTATCTCCGGGGTCCAAATGTTTGGTGATATCTTCACACACACACCTGATGGCAAACAACCTCAGTTGCCCCCCCCCCCCCCCGCCATGTCCTTTCTTCTCACAGCCTTGACCGGACCGCGTGGCCTGTTTACAAAGAGTCGCCACCCCCTGCACCCTCCGACATCTTGTTTAGTTCCCCTGTTAGTCGAAAGGCAGAAAGGGGGGGTAGGGGGGTAGATGGCTTCTTCCTCAAATCCTTTTTCTGGAAAATTGGATTTCTTCCCATTTGAGTAAGCACATTTGCATTTTGTACAGATAATGACTTATTTCCTCCCTTTTCTGTCCTTCCTTGATGCCACTCTATTTATTCTCGGCACCTATGCGGGGGTCATTAAATTAATCTCTTGAAGCTCAATCAAAGGCATCAGAAAAGAAGCAGTGCGAGATGCGCCGTCCTGCCGAGAAAAGTGACGAGCGAGCCTCACCGCGACGTCCTGCGCTGAATGACGCGCCCGACCCGAGGTTTTAACGAAGGCTGCAGCGTGTGCAAAAGGAGGCCAGCGGGGTTAAGGTGGGTTGTTTTAGTGACGATGTGGATCATCAGTTCGACTCTGAAATAGCCAAAGGCCCAACCGATGCATTTTGGAATGGCAACGCCGCAGCTCTTTGTGCGAAGCTGTTCATCCTCCTGCAGGTGAGTAAAAATATTGACTTTGGATTCCTCAGCGTAGTTTTAAACGCGACTTTAAAACGCCCTTACTAGTTATTTCCCTGCTTTGAAACCCGACCCCAAAGTTAAAACACGACATGATCGCCTTTTTAAAAAAAACACCCTATTACACAAGGTTATATTTTTTTAAATGTCGCTCTATGTGGGCGTGGTTCTAAAAAAACGCCTTACAAATAATAGTCATATTTAAAATTTAAAAAAAGACTTATTATGCATGGTTTTCTTTTTAGAACCACGGCCATGTATAGTAAGGCGTTTTTAGCTGAAAAAAACGACCATGTATAGTAAGGCGTTTTTAGTGGGAAAAAACGACCATCTATAGTAAGGCGCTTTTGGGCGATAAAAACGACCGTGTATAGCAAGGCGTTTTTAGGCGAAAAAAACGACCATCTATAGTAAGGCGCTTTTGGGCCGAACAAAACGACCATGTATAGTAAGGCGTTTTTAGTGGGAAAAAACGACCATGTATAGTAAGGCGCTTTTTAGCTGAAAAAAACGACCGTGTATAGTAAGGCGTTTTTAGTGGGAAAAAACGACCATGTATAGTAAGGCGTTTTTAGCCGATAAAAACGACCATGTATATAAGGCGTTTTTAGTCGAAAAAAACGACCATGTATAGTAAGGCGTTTTTAGCTGAAAAAAACGACCGTGTATAGTAAGGCGTTTTTAGTGGGAAAAAACGACCATGTATAGTAAGGCGCTTTTGGGCTGATAAAAACGACCATGTATATAAGGCGTTTTTAGTCGAAAAAAACGACCATGTATAGCAAGGTAAGACCATGTATAGTAAGGCGTTTTTAGCCGAAAAAAACGACCATGTATAGTAAGGCGTTTTTAACGCGTTGGAGGAAGGCAGTGTGGGTTCAAACCCTGCTTGGTGACCTGTGGAAAATAAAACTCAAGTTACTTTTTCCTGTGAAACCTCAAGCTGTGTGACAATCAAACTTGAAACCTTAATTGTGCGCGTCAAATACGCCTAAAGTGCAGAGCAAGTCACAGTCACTGGTGGTGTAGAGGTATTACACGCTGGATTTCCGTGCAGCCAATGCGGGTTCAAACCCCGCACCGTGGTGTTTGAAAATACAACACTAGACACTTAGTTGCTTTTTCCTAGAAACCCTCGAAAGCGCATGTCAAATACGCCTGTAGTGCAGGATAAGTCACAGTCACTGGTGGTGTAGAGGTATACACGCCGGCTTTCCGTGCAGCCAACCTGGGTTCAAACCCCGCTCAGTGATGTGTCAAAATACAATTTTCTTGAAAACCCTCGAAAGCGCATGTCAAATACGCCTATAGTGCAGGACAAGTCACAGTCACTGGTGGTGTAGAGGTATACACGCCGGCTTTCCGTGCAGCCAACCTGGGTTCAAACCCCGCTCAGTGACGTGTCAAAATACAATTTTCTTGAAAACCCTCGAAAGCGCATGTCAAATACGCCTATAGTGCAGGACAATTCACAGTCACTGGTGGTGTAGAGGTATACACGCCGGCTTTGGAAGCGGGCAGCGCGGGTTCAAACCCCGTCCAGTGACAACATAAAACTGCCAATGCTGGGACAGGCTCCAGCAAGAGCGAAATGGGACTTAGTCACTGGTGGTACGCGGGTACACCCACTAACGGGGTACTCGCAGCGTGGGCTCAAATCCCACCCAGTGGCGGTCAAAATCGGTTCCGGAATGCCAACGCTGGGATAGGCTCCAGCAAGAGCGAGGCAGTTCCGGACACAGCGACCCATAAAGCCCCCCCCTTCCCCGGGGGGGTGGGGGGGGAGGAGAAAAGGAGGGGGGACATGCACCCCGGGACGGAGAGGAGGGGGGCTGCTAGAGCAGAGAAGGAGGACAGCAGTGGGACATAGAAGAAAAATACTTATTGTTTTATTTATATGGGGTAGAGGATGTTGGGAAAACAAATTCCCCCTAAGTTTTTCCTCTTCCTCCTTCCTGCGCTAACACCCCTCCTCCTGTCCTGCCGGTCCATGTCCCCTCTCCTTTTCTCCTCCCCCCCCCACCCCCCCGGGACCAGGGGGGATGTTATGGCGCACTTTGTCCTCAACCGCCTCGCTCTGGCTGGAGCCTATCCCAGCGTTGGCCTTCCGGAACCGATTTTGACCGCCACTGGGTGGGATTTGAGCCCACGCTGCGAGTACCCCTTTAGTGGGTGTACCCGCGTACCACCAGTGACTAAGTCCCATTTCGCTCTTGCTGGAGCCTGTCCCAGCATTGGCAGTTTTATGTTGTCACTGGACGGGGTTTGAACCCGCGCTGCCCGCTTCCAAAGCCGGCGTGTATACCTCTACACCACCAGTGACTATGAATTGTCCTGCACTATAGGCGTATTTGACATGCGCTTTCGAGGGTTTTCAAGAAAATTGTATTTTGACACGTCACTGAGCGGGGTTTGAACCCAGGTTGGCTGCACGGAAAGCCGGCGTGTATACCTCTACACCACCAGTGACTGTGACTTGTCCTGCACTATAGGCGTATTTGACATGCGCTTTCGAGGGTTTTCAAGAAAATTGTACTTTCACACGTCACTGGACGGGATTTGAACCCGCGCTCCCTACTTCCAAAGCCGGCGTGTATACCTCTACACCACCAGTGACTGTGAATTGTCCTGCACTATAGGCATATTTGACATGCACAATGAAGGTTTCAAGTTATTTTCACACGCATTGAGGTTTCACAGGCAAAAGGAAGTGAAGTTTTAATTTCACAGGTTACCAAGCAGGGTCTGAACCCACACTGCCTGCACCCGACGCCGGCGTGTATACCACTAGACTACCTGTGACTTGGTATGCACTGTCTTCATATTTGACACTGACTTTTTTTCGCAGGAAAATTAAGTGCAGTTGCATTTTTATAAACCATGTATAGTTTAGCGTTTTAGCCCGAAATAAACTATGTTTAGTTAGGCACTTTAGTCTGTTTAAGACTATGTATCAAGCATTTTTGACCCAAACAAACTCCCTAGTCTAGAAATGCATTTATAGCCCCTAAAAAAAACAAGTACCTTACCAATGCGTTTTAGCCCAAAAAAAACATATCTAGTAAGGCACTTTGGCCTGATGAAAACTACCATTTATCATCAAGCATTTTTGACCGCAAAACCCTTATGTATAGTAAAGCATTTTCAGCCAAAAAAAAAAAAAGGCCCCCATGTACAAAGGTGTTTTTAGCCCAAAAAAACAATCATGTATAGTAAGATGTTTTTAGCCAAAAAAACACTACATATCGTAAGGTGTTTTGACCTCAAATAAACAACCAAATACAAGCAGGAGGGGGGATTTTTGGGTCATAAAATCCTGACTATACATGGTGATTTTTTACAGTCAAAAACCCCTTACTATTAGTTTTTTTTTTCGGGGTTAAAACACCTTACAAGTCACGCACCACTTTATTATCACGTTTCTTCCCTCTCAACCATACAAAACAATCCTCTGCAGGTGCCCATGCCTCCATCGAATGACGCGTTAACATGACAAAATACAACACATAGGACCCAGACAGTCACACAATCGTAACCACTTTCATGTATACAGTTTGTTGTTTGAAGCAGTTATAGATGAAAGCATTAAATCGCAGTTTCCTTTTGACCAGTGGATCCACAACGTCATGCTGAAATGTACACACATCTACTACAAGCTAGTTTGAAAGCAACAAGAAGCTGTACAGTCCATTATCTTTACTGTACACTTTTTTTCCCCACGCCTTACTATACAGGGTCATTTTTTTCGGCTGAAAACGCCTTACTATACATGGTCGGTTTTTTGGGGGGCTAAAAACGCCTTACTATACTTGGTCGTTTTTTCCCGCTAAAAACGCCTTACTATACATGGTCGTTTTTTTCCCGTTAAAAACGCCTGACTACACATGATCGTTTTTTTGGGGCTAAAAACGCTTTACTATTCATGACCTTTACGAAAACGCTTTCCTCTTTGTTATCTGTTTTCCAAACAAAGTATCGGAAGGTTTTTTTTTTTTTTCAAATTTCTTCAACATTGTAAAATAATTGACCAGCATTCAGAACAAACAAGCAACCCAGAAACACTTCAAATGGCGGAAGAAGAAACGGCAAGTGCTCAATCCAGCAAAGCGAGGTGAATTGTGACGCGCTGTGCTCAAACCCCAAACGGCGTCGTGTGCTACAAGTGTGCAAATCGTGCAACATGCAACATGCAAAAACTCATCGTGAGAAAAGGGGGCAATAAACTTCACATCCTTGCTCGCGTGGCTGCGAAAACGAGGCCACGAGGGCGGTCGCCATCTTGCCACACACCTGTGCGGCGCACTTTGACGAGTCACCGCGTGCATCGTATCCAAGCCGACCTTCTTCCTCTGCTTGCTTCCTGGAGGAGAGGAAAAAGTCTCGGGTCAGTTTCGTCGCATCAATCCGTCATATGTTATAAATTCCCTTGCACGTTCGTGTATATACACATCCAATTAATGACTACAGCCAGAGACGTTTGTGTCGACGGTACATGCACGCGCACGCGCACACAGCTTTGAGAAACTCTGGAGCCCCGCCGGGGCCTTGAGGGGAATAATGGTGAGCAACCTGACAAATGCCCTCATCACAAAGGCCTTTGACACTAATAAATGAAATAGTTGAGGCAAAGGCATTCATCCACGCCGGTGCTTCTTTTTGTGCGGGTGTGTATTCTATGCGTGTAATTCAGACTCGTGCTCATCCATCTATATCGTCTTTCGACAGGGATCATACAGCTTTTTTTTTTTTTTCCAAGGTCAAATTCCAGCGTATTTTGAGATTTATTTTTTTTAACTTTCCCGGCAACTTGCAGCTGCAACACACAAAATATTTTTGCATTTACTGAACAGAAAAACTTTGTGTTACATCCAGGGTTCCCACTTTTCCACTTGCTTTTTATTTATGGATCTTTTAAGGACTTTTGAGGGCTAAACATTTTTTAAGGACTTTTTCTCCATTCAGCAGGGGATTCACGCTGGATTGAATGAATAGAAAGCCACACATCACTGAGCTGATGTTCAAATCATCGCCGCCAAAGGAAGGATTACACACACACACACAATTTAGAACCTAGACAATTGTTGCAGAAAATGTCATTGAAATAAACCGCGACGGTCGCAATCTAGACCAGGGATGGGCAACTTCATGCACTTTAAACAAACTGTCAATGGTTCATGTGAATGATTACCAAAAAAAAGTTTTTTTTAATTGCCGTTTGCGTCGTTATGTACTTTTTGTCGGCTCTTCGGTTCCCGGGATGCATCGTCTGTCCCTCCCTGTTGAAAACGGTCTCCATTGACTCGAGCGCCTCCAAAACGCCACCTGGGAGCAGAGTTTCAGTTTGGTAGTCAGGGAAAAGGAGACGACGGGCTTGAATTGGCACTTTTTTTAACCAACCTGTTTCAGGAACAACACAGGCACCAACGAGGCCCTTTTTTTTTTTTGCCCAATTTTCCTTCCCTTTGTTAGGACTATTTCGTCTCCTCTTCGTCTTGGTGCAGTCATGCCTTCACCTGCTTCTCTCTCTCTCCAAACAATGTCTCTGGGTCTGTCTATGGGGAGATGGCTCATTATCAATCTTGCCCCTAAGCTTCACACAGCATCTCTTCTGTGTGTGTGTGTGTGTGTGTGTGTGAGAGAGCGAGAAAGAGAGTGCAGAGAGAGAGAGCGAGAGAGTGTTTACTGTTGCAAAAGAGGTGCAGAAGAATGTTTTGCAAGTGCTCTGCATAAAAGCAGCGTGCAGGGTTTCGGCGTGTGAGCATTTTTTTGACCGAGCCAAAGTGCATTCTACCATGATGGATAACGAGAGACCCCCCCTTCGCCCCCCCATTCTTAATGCACACTCACAGAAGGCAGACGCCCATGAGAAATGAAGGAGAGGAGGGGTGGGGGGGGTCTTGGTTGAGGGAGAGTCCCTCTTCCTCCTGAACTCATTAACCGTTGTCCTCTTCGCCCTCCCTCCCGCACTCCCACAATAGCAAAGCGGCAGCGTGCATCAATAACGCCGGTGACAGCGCAAGGGGGACGGGTCAAGACAAGCAGCCAGCAATCTCCCTGGCAACCGGCTCGATGGCCGCCATCGCTGCGACAACAAACGGGCCTGGACACAAGGGGGGGGGGAAGTGGGGTGGGGGGGGGGGGTGGACGACCCCGTGGGTCCCCCTTCCTACAGGATGTCACACGGCGAGGGCCAGGTAAAATTTTAGGGCACGCACCTGCTGGCGATGGGGAGCTGACGGGTCTCACCTCAGAAGTCAAGTCAATGGACGTTGCAGATTGGCCGCAGCGTTCAAGAGAAGGACGACAAAGCACACAAGCTCATGAGTGACACGGTTAAAACGCCGGCGAGAATTTAGTGGTTGTTTTCAAATGCATTTAATTCTTTTATTTTTTTTTCTGTTTAGTTTGAGTTTATATTCTTGAGCGCGAGATAAACAGAGAACATAATAGAAATCTTAGAAGGTCAACCATGACAAGGCTTTAGTGCTTAACAGACTTAAGTCGAGATGACGAAAATCAGGCGATTCATTTTCATGTAGCGTCGATGCCGGTGCAGGGGAAGGGTTTTCATTCGTATCTGACGAATCGGTCGCGTATTGCCGAAGCCCTCAGGTGAGCGGCAACATTTCGCAACGGGTGGCGGACAATTTTCCTAGGATGTTTAATTAGACAACGGTCAAAGCTCGGCATTTTGTTTCCAAGCGCGGTTTTGTTCTTCAACAAAAGCATGAATGAACGAACCAACGAATGGGCTGTTAATGGGCCGGATGGGGAAAATGAATGCTGGAATCAATGTGCAGTTGAATGGCTGGATGAATCTACTATCATAAACAAACGAATAGATGAACGAATGAATAGTCAACAGGGTGGGTGGATGAGTGCTCAGACGAATGAATGAATTGAATCACGGATGCCCAATGGTGGCGACTTAGAGCAATGATGCGAGGATGGATGGATATTCTGATGGATGCATGAATGAAAGAAATAAATCACGGCTGATGCACGTTGTGCTGGATGATGGATGGATGATGGGTAGGATGAACTGGTAGTTAGTAGGAAGCATGCGTGGACGATGGATGGATGGTGAGGAAAATGTGCGATGGCGCCAGCCATAAAGTCTAATTGGATTAAGTTCTACTGCCTGTTCATCTTTCCAAATATAATGACCTCATTAAAGGTTAGCCGTGTCACTCTGTATGCGTGCGAGTGTGTCACATCTACATGATGTCACGCGGGCATAAATCACCCACTAAAACTGCGCGCAAGCTTCCTCAGGTGAGGGGGGGGAACACTCGCGGCAGACGAAAAGGGAACACGGAGGACACGTTGCCGCCGCGTTAAATATCGCGCCGCCGTCGTGTTTTCCGTACTTTGTCGCCGTTAAAGAGGCTCGCCGTGACATGTTGATAAATGTGACGCGAAACCGCGGCGGCGGGACGAGGAAGCGCGAGCGAGCCCGCGGAGCTCGCGAGAGGGATTTTCCCCTTCCTCGCGGAAGGAAAAATGAGGGAGGGGTCGGGGTCGGTGTTGGGAGGGAGGGCCAATCGCGTTGGGAGGTGGGTTTCGAGTTTGGTGTTTTAGCCAATGAGCGCTCAGATGAGGGGTCCTCACCCCACGTGGGCTCGGATTTGCCAAAGGACAATATCGGGCTTTGGACCAATGGCAGCGGAGCAAGGTGTTAATCTCGCCGTTGATTGGCTGCGTGTCTCCCCCCTCACTCATCACGTTTAGTCCGTTGATATTAACTCTTTCCTGTCAGCTAGGAAGGAACCGCTCTGCCCATAAAACACAACACCGCACTGTAATAGCCAAATGTGAATTAATGAATGATCCAAAGGCGGGTTGGTTTTTTTAGAAACGCAACGCACCAGTTCGTGCGGGACTGCTCGTGCGCTTCATTTGGGGAAAGATTTAAAGAAAGGTGAGAGGAACTGTTGCGAGACCCTTACTGGACGACCGGGACCTGCCTTTTTTTTTTTTTTTTTTCAACCTCCACCTAATCATAATCAAATCAGCATGCACGAGAAGCAGTGAGATTAAAAGCACGTGAGAAATGCAAGCGTAGCAGCGGTAAAGAAGAACCTAGAACAGCGTCTTCGCGGGTCAAAAAACGCGCTCGTCTTGTGTAACCGCGACAGCCTTGTTTTAATTGCGTTGATGTTTCAGGTTTGATGCGCTTCTGTAAACCCCCCCCCCCCCCCCCCCCACACACACACGCACGCATTAAAAGCAACCATTTAAAAAGGGGCTTCTTCCCTTCTCGGGGCTGCGCAGTCACACAGGCACCAACAGTGACGAAACAAGCATCAATCTTCTTTCCTGTTTTTTTCCACCTCCAAGAGATTGTACAGTATAGTGGCCCCCCCCCCCCTCTTCTGCCCCCGCCCCATCCACCCGCGCACACAACTGCTGGAATACAAGGCTGATGTCGCCTCTTAGCGGTGGCTGTCGGTACTACCATCCGCGAGAACTACTACACAGCAATTTTTGAACTTGCTCGAATTTTTGTTGGACTCTGAGCGCGGATACATAATCGCGGGTTGACCGGAAGAATTGGTCTAAAACAAGTAGAAAGGGTCCAGAAAATATTTGGGGGAAACGGGAAGTCGCTTTTTTTTCCTCAGTGCACAAAGCACGAGCGATAAAACATGTTGGCGAGTTTGAGGGAGAAGAGAACATTATCAAATCACCTCACTACCAGTTATGATTTCACTTAGTTGGTCCGAAAAGGATCATTCAATGAAATCCAGTCAGCGTCTGACTAGTCGCAGTTAACTTTCCACTTGGTGGACTTTGAGGGGAAATCTCAACTCAGCGGTTTGCCACCTAACTCACCGATTGGCGCCAATCTGCAAAGATTCGTGCACTTTCTAGAACGGGCAAAGATGCCAAAAGACGGTGCTAAGGCCGATAAGAAAGTAGTCATTTCTATCAAGGAAGTATGTTGAACTGATAGAGCGCTACAGAAAGGCAAAACGTGGAAATTAGAGTGCGTCAAGCACGTAAAGATGAGGTCATTTTTTGGGTGCCATCAGCTCTGGGGCACAAAAAAAAAAAAAAATCTTCACCCAATATTGAGTCCGAAAAGTTTGACATGCGCACAAGCTCCTCTTGAGTGCAAAAGATGGGACCAAGATTCCAGCGGCCAAGCAGGAAACCCTACGTCCTACCATGTCAGAAAATGGACGCAGAGATTGAGAGAAAAGGGCGAGCGTAAAAGAAGAAACAAACACACGAAAGCAGCATTCATCCAGTTCACAATTTGAAAAAGGAGTGGGGGGAGGTTACGGTGCGTGTGTGTGTAGGTGTGGAGGGGGGGCTATAGAAGTATAACGGGACGCTGCAGGGTGCGAGCCAACCTCCCGCAGTCCCAAGTAATGGCAGAATAGAAGTTAATAGGGGAGAAAAAAAAAAAAAGGCCTGTAGGGCTGTTCACTCCAAAACGGTCATTTTGAATCCTCCCTCCCGGTCACTCCCACTTCTCTCTGTCATCCCGTCTTGCCGTGCAATTTCATGCCATCATTCCAGCATTCACCTTTCCAGATTTGCTGCCCTCGCCACCTCGCTCCCTTCTTTTCTCCTCTGTCTACATCCTCTTTTTTTTTTTCCGCCCTCTCTTCCCAGCCCACCCCTCCCTCCCCGCTCGGGGTGTCTCTCCTTGGAGGAGGTGTAATGATAGCTATTTGAGTGTCATCAGAGGGCCGACGTAATGGCCTCTAAAGCACCATTGCACGGTTGCCACGGTGAACCTGGCACGGCCGCCCGCCCGCACAATAAGCGGGGGGGGGGGGGGGAGGGGAACATCTGGCTGGCTATCGACAGGCGTCCGCGTGCCGACGGCGGCGGCGGCGGCGGCGGGCTCGCCTCCACATCAACAGACGATGACGCGGCCCCCGGGGGCCACACGGCTGAACTAATGGTGCGTGAGATAGAACACACATGAGGGGGAATTACAGTGGAAGTGATAATAGTAACAGTGATGAAAATAATGGCGCTGATGACTAACACACTGACTTTTTATTATTATTTTTTAGATTTGTGAGCAGTGCTTCTACCGCCTCAATCGCATACAAAACAAGTGCACACAAAAAATGCAAAATGAAAACTGAGCATTGTTTTTTTTTTTTCACTTTGGGTTGTGCAAGTGGTTACAATCTAGAGCACGGAGCTTTTATCCTATCGGGAATTCTGCGATATTTATCATTGTCCCATTAATTTTGCTTCCCCCCCCCCCCTGAAAGTTGGTTAATGACTATTTTATCATTGTGCACAATCTTAGGGTGGCGTTTACAGACCTCATGTACACGCTGGGTGCAAATGCGCCCTGCCAAATAGTCGGTCGGGGTGGGGCAGTGCCGGTAGATTAGCCAGGTTGAGATGATTGGGTTGAGGATTAGAAGGATTCGGGAACAGACATGTCTGTTTACAATCGTCTGATTGGAGAGGCTGATTACTCGCAGGAACACACACATACACACACGGGCGCACGCATGGCGGAGGGGGCGGAGGTGGGATTCATACACAAAAGTCTGCCTCTTGGTCCTATTAGAGCTGACCCGCAGAGTGTGCAATCAGAGAAGGTGTGTAACTAAAAGCCTCGGTGTTCCAGGGTAAGGGGAGCCGGAGGAGAGCGGGCACAAGGAGCGCTCTGGTTACTGCCTGTGCACGTGGGTGTATCGACTGACCTGTCTTCATGTGGCCGAGAGCGAAGAACAGAGCAAAGTTGAGAAGAAGGAAAAAAAAAAAAAAAAAAAGAGCAGAGCAAAGCAAGATTATTTCGACACAGCTGATGGGGGAGGCTTAAGGTGACAAAAAGGCAAGCATCGTTTGGTGACGGACGGAAAGGAGTCCTTGGATAGTTGAGGATGTTCTTCCGCGTCGGTCAAAGTTAAGCAATCCGGATTTCGAGGAGGCGAGACGAACAAGGTCAGGAGGGCTGAGGGACAAGAAACCTCAATGTCCGGAAATGAGCAGAAGAAGAAAAATGACACACCGTTCGAATGAACCCTCGGCGTGAAGAAGTCAAGAAGGTGATCGGGGCAGGACGAGAACGCGGTGCTCAACAGGCGGGAGGGGGAGGGGGGGGGGGGGGGTTGCCCGACGAGGAGATAAGCAGGCGAGAGCAAAATGAGTCCGCGCGGCACGAGAGAGCGACGACAGGCTCTCGATTGAGGAGGCTGACGGAAGTCCTTCGCCGCGTCTAACCTGATTAGGGCCAGTCGAGGCTGGGAGGGAACGTCGAAAAAAAGAAGGCAGGAATTACAACAGGCCACTTGCTGAAAGAAGCCTCTTCAATCTGGGAGCTAGAATTAGAGCGGCAGAAACGGCGGAGAGGAAGCCACAAAACCACAGTAAGTAAATTAGGAGGCTGCGGCTGGAAAACTGGATCGTGAAAGCCATGGGTGGGGGAGGGGGCGGAATTTGGCGCTCTCCGGAGTGCTTTCTACGCTTTACCTTAATGAATTGATTTCCTGTCTTAGCAATGTTTGCATTTCATCACTCCCCATGACATCACCTCTACTCTTTTCTTTTTCTTCTCGGCCCCTGTTGATTTGGCAAAGTGCTACAAAGAAAGGAATAAATCTAAATTAACTGCTAATTGTCCCGCAGCAGCAGGAGCCGTTGGTAATTTTGTCCAATCCAGGAAATCTACCTTGTCAGCGCTGCAATTAACCGTAACGACTTGCATTAATTTATAAAAAACGAACTTGTTTTTTATTTCCCACTATGGGACCGAAACAATGATTTGAAGTTAGACAAAGGCAGACGCATACAAATTACGAGCAGGACAAACTAACCTTAAAACGCGCCAAAAAGACCGGCTAGATTATAAGGCGCGCTGTTAGCTTTTGAGAAAATCTTAGGTGTGACTTATAGTGCGGAAAACACTGATCTTCCTCTCTTGTTTTTTTTTTTTTTTTGTAGGTTAAGATGCCATCCAATGGGAATCAGCCTTTGACGCTTCAGTTTGGTCTGATTAACCACGAAGGTCGCTACCTCACAGCTGAGAGATTTGGCTACAAGGTTTGAAAAATAATCGTATGCTACCAGAGTTTTCCCATTAATTCTTGCCTCTGGGGAATACGCAGTTGAAAGAAAAAAAAAAAAAAAAAAAAGGATAAAAGCACATAAATTCTTTGTTAACCACAAAATTACACGTTTTGATGGTTTTAGTAGGCACAACATGTAAAGGTCACAGAGCAGGGGGGGGAAGTACCCCCCCGGCCAAAGGCGTCCAAACTTTTTCCTACTTATTTATTGCCCTTTCACAGACTATATTTGGAAAATCTGCTCCACAAAAGCGACAAATGGCCTGGAGACTGAATTTTGGACACCCCTGCCATGGGCCAACGGCATCTAAACTGATTCAGGCGTCAGCCGACCTGGTTTGGAGGCTTTACATACAGTATACTGTACTGTATATATTTTGGTGAACCAGAAAAACATGGCTGGATTGTCAAGAGCCAGATAGATGGTCACCAAAAAGAGGAAAAGACAAAGTGCTGATATTTTGCCAGGCTGTCGGCCTGATTCACAGGCTACACTCATGCATTTGGGCCAAAGACTCTCCAAACTTTGCCTGCAAGCGCCATCAATCAATACTGTGTTGAGCCTACCCTACGCTGTCTCTGCCTGTCAGGTGAACGCATCAGCTCCAAGCATGAAGAAGAAGCAGATCTGGACTCTCGAGCAGGACTCCCAGGACACCCGGGTGGTCTACTTACGCAGCCACCTCAGACGCTACCTGGCCTCCGACAAGGACGGCAAGGTGACCTGCGAGTCAGACGGCCGCCACTCGGACTGCCGCTTCCTCATCGCGGCCCAGTCGGACGGCCGCTGGGCTCTTCAATCCGAGCGGCACCTGCGCTTTTTCGGCGGCTCCAGGGACTACCTGTCCTGCTTTGCCCAGGGCATCGGCGAGGGCGAGCTGTGGGCGGTGCACCTGGCTTTGCACCCGCAGGCCAACTTGTTGTCGGTGGCCCGCAGGCGCTACGCCCATCTCTCGGCGGAAGACGGCGAGATCTCCGTGGACATGAACATTCCCTGGGGGGTGGCCGCCATCCTGACCCTCGTCTACCAGAACGGGAAGTACTGCCTGAAGACCTGCGACGGCCGCTTCCTCAGCAACGATGGGAAGCTCGTGCAGCAGAGCGGCAGGACCGCGACCTACACGCTGGAGCTCAAGTGTGGAAAGTTGGCTTTCAAGGACTGCGAGGGGAAGTACTTGTCGCCCGTGGGCCCCGCTGGCACCTTGAGGTCGGGCCGCTGCTCCAAAGCGGGGAAGGACGAATTGTTCGACCTGGAGGAGAGCCACCCGCAAGTGGTTCTGATGGCAGCCAATGGGAAATACGTTTCCATGAGGCAAGGTAGGTCAAGCCGTCGCAAGATTTCATTTTTTAAAACTTGCCCTCATGGCAACTCAGGCTCAATTTAGCTCCGCCCCCGACATACAAAGCTGATCATCAATTGAGATGCATCACTCTGTTGACAATCATGTGTACTACTTTCCTGTTTTGACAGGGCTTTGGCGCTACTTGGCGTTTCAGAAAGAGCACAAAAACTTCCACTTTGGAAATTTTTCAAGGAATAATAGAGGCCAGGTTAAAAAAAACAGCATTGTTTTCCAAGTCTTTCACCACAAAATCAATCATAAATGTATTTCTTAAAAAAAAAAAAACAAGTCTGTTGCTTTCCCTGTAGCGGCTTTGCTGGCTAATGCTGTTAAGACGCCCCCCCCCACGGGCTCACTGAAACAGCTGCTTGTAAACTATATCGCGCGTAGCAGAATTGTGTTGATATTGCATGATCTATTTACGCTTTGGTCTTGTCACAGGGCAGTCGAAGTGGGTTATTTGATCAGCCACGCCGACATGGCGGCGCACCCGCAACGTTGATGGATTACAGCTGCGCCACGTCGGCTTCAAAGTCCATCCTTGACCAAAACAAGGACCGCGTTTTCTTTGATACGTGCGTAAAATTCCACAGATTGCAATTTGCCGAGGCTCGTTTTACATCGAAGTCGAAGGGCGCTACAAGTGGTTTGCTAAGTGTTCAGTTGCTGATGGTTGAAAGGCGCGCGCTGGTCTGATTGGCGACGGATTAGCATACGGTCAGTCGTCGATTCTTGTCTGCGGGCTCACGTTACTCCACCCCGGTTTGCTGAATCCGGCCCCCCCCGCGTGTTCATTGTTCCTGGTTAGCAGCGGGAGCTGCCGACAGAAACCAAATGACCGGGAGCGCGTTCAATCGATTGCTCGGAGGGACGGGCTACAAGCATCTCTGCGCGTCAAGTGTAAATTTCCATACTTGCATCATACCGATTGTACATTTTCCTCGCGCCCTCTTTCCGCACAAACAAAAGCGCCATTTTTCACCATCACACACGCCCACACACACTAACACCGTGTCCCACTGTGGCGAGCGGGGAGGTGGAGTGTGTTGAATTATTGATGAAGTTAGTCCCCTGTTCCTGGAAGGTAAAGAGAGGGTCTGCTTTCAGAAACACAAGCCCCCCCCCCAAAAGCGTCTTGGCCTCACCCAACCTATCCTCACCCACTGGCCTTAGATTAGGATTGGATTTATTCATTATTTTGATTAATTTATACATATGCTTTCTGAAAATTTAAAAATTCCGCCCCCCCCGCATCTATGAATGCCCATCCAACCATTTAAAAATCAAATGTGGCCCTTGAGGGTCAGTTTGAGTGGAAATGTCAGTTATTTAGCCCAAGCCGTGATGTCAAGGCACTGCGTCTTATTTGTTTGCAACTAGCTTAATTGTTGAGGTAGCCGAGTGAATCGAGGCAGTGTGTGTGTGTGTGTGTGTGTGTGTGTGCGTACCTCTGCTGCGTGACGCGATGATGAAAGGAGCCGCAGGTGAAAGGGAAAGCGCGCAATGGGAGTCGACGACGCGATGTCGCGGGATTCTCAAAGGACTTCAGAACCGCAGTCATCTGACCTCACTTTGTGCTCCTTCTCGTTGCTAATGGACCAAGCGAGTCCGGCTAGAAAAGAAACTTTGATGTTATTCAAGGTGGATGCTGGAGATTATGAGAATGAGAAGCAGTGTATCACGGGGTTTTGTTTTTTTTGCGTTTACACGAATAGTGCTGCGCGTGAAAAAGATTTGGATTCCATCCGAGCATTCTTGACTCTTTTGCTTGTTCAATTGGTTCGTTGATCACGCTTGTTAGCCACTCTGGTGTAGCATTAAGCTAGCAGACTTTTCCTAAATCAGCGTTATCTGGTCGTATATACATGCACAGCGTGTAATTCTCTTTGTTTGACGTCTAGTTGAGCAGTTAAAAAAAAAAAAAATTGGAGAAATGAAAGAAGCAACATAAAAGGCAAGACAAAATGCAGTCGAGAAAGAACAGATTGGGAGAAAGAAGAAAAAAATAAATAAAAAAGAGGCAGGGGGATAGTGGCATCAGCTTGCCATTAATAATAGATGCCAGCGCCATCTATGGCTGATGGATTAGTCGGGCCTGCTCCACTTTCAGACTGCAGGTAGGACAACGGCAGAAAGCGGAGCCGGTGCTGGGCTCGCGTCCAAAACGAAGGCGCAGGGCAAAGATTCCCATCTGCATGTGCGAGCGACAACAATAAAACTTAACTTACGGCGGCGGCGGCGGCGGCGATGATGACAAGGCCTTGTTGTGCATGCTTGACCAAGCCTTGCGATGGCCATCAGCAGAGGTTTTGATCACTTCAGATTGGCTCCTCAGATTTCACCGTATCCAATCTCTTTCGCCGCCGCTCTTCTCCCGTTTCCTGCTCCGCCCGTCGACCGCGAGGTTCCAGCTGAGCCCTGACGGGAGGATCGTTTCTGGGTTGAATTAGTGTGAAATGGACACATGGGATGGGAAGACAAAGCATGACATTGACTCAGGATGGAAGACGCGATAGGAGGGTACCTTCAGGCGTGGCTGCACAGCAGAGGGGCGGCCATGTCTGCTTCAGACGCACTTCATACCTATGATGAATCAACCCCCCCCCCCCGCACACACACACACACACACACACACCCCAACGCCTGATTTATCACAATAAGATTTGCATTAACGTGTCCAGGTAGCCCAGCGAGCATGACGTCTTTTGTCAGGTGTCGTCAAACTCTCACTTTTCTCTCATCCGATCGAAATGAGAAGCCGCTGGAGACAAAAAAAAATTTTTTTTTTAAAAATTAGACAAAAATGCAATCTCTTGAAATAAGAGCTTTCAAAAAGAGGGAAGGGATAGTATGGCACTTTACATGATTCGATATTTGCATCTATATGGCCTTTGTGGGCTGCTTGATGGTGGCAAGAAAATACCGCGGCGTTCCTCGCATTGACTGAGCCAAGGCATAAGTTTTATATCCGGGATGGGCAAATGCAGACCACACTCTTGAGTGGCCCCTTGATTAGTGAGAAAAACTAATCTTTTGAATTTATGATTGTAATTGATTTTCATGAAGGAAAAAAAAATTGACAAAATGTTGATTTCTCGCTCATCAGTTTTGTGCCGTCCTTGAAAGGTACTTTTCACCCAAGAGAGCCCTCGCATTGGAAAAAAATTACAATACGTGGATTTTTTTCCCCCTTGTCCATCAAATCTCTAGTCTGAACACATGTAATACATATAACACACAATAGAATAATTCAAATTTCACAAAAGCCCCTCTTTCCTTTCCGGAAATATCTTATGAATGTAAATGCACTCATTTTTTACAGCTTGCTCTGCCTACATTTGATCATTCGTTCCTTGAGACTTGAGTGGCGTCGCCAATTATCTGCACATCTGCTAAGTGTGGACCTAGAAATCCGCCGCGCTTCCTATTTTTTTTTTTTTTGCTCTATTCCTTTATTGAGGGGATTGAGAGGCTGGATGGGCAGCACTCGAAAGCTGATTATATCTGAACCCAGCTGTGAAAGAGGGCAGATAGGCCGGCCCCAAAGGTAGGGCTAAGGGGGCGCGTTCAGGGGCGAGGAGGAGGCGGAGAAGATTATTAGAGAAGGATGACCAGAAAGGAGAGAGAGATAAGCGGGCCGTTGTTAAGGGATTAAGAATATTCATTGGGGAGATTGTGTTATGCATCTCATTAAAGGTTTAGCCTTGCACAATCTGCCTGTCGAGTGGCCGCGTGAGTGGTTCTGAAAGTTTTTATACCAAGTACTGTCTGGTAATATAATTACTTCTTCAAAGTCCACCATCGTGACTATCCGGTAGCAAAGGAAACCGACGTGTCCTAAAATTGCGTCTTTTCCATTTTCAATATTCCATTCAAACATTTCCAACATTTCGCCGTTCATAAAAGACGCGGTGCAATTGTATTGAATTGATTGTAATTCTCATGTGTACCACCAGAGGGAGCTAGCGTTAAAAACAATTGTGAGAATAACTGGTCATTTAAATTTGTCATTTTAATTTAATTTTAGGATTTGATGGATCATATTTTCATTGGCATTGACCAACCACTGCAACATGAAGCACACTCGCAATTCTTCATGACTGAGGAAAACTAATCGCACCGGCCACATTCTACCATGACCGACATTTGCGCTCGCTTTCCCAGGTGTAAGCCTCGCCGCCAACCAGGAAGACGAGACGGAGATGGAGACGTTTCAGATGGAGATGGGCAAGGAGAACAACAAGTGCACTTTTCGCACCAGCCGGGGAAACTACTGGGCCCTGGTGGCCCACGGAGGCATCCAGACGACAGCCACCCAAGTGTGAGTGACGCTCGCATTCGCAATGAGGCGTCTTTAAACGTCAAGGCGACATGTCTGGATTAAGGGGGCGCGCTCAGCTTCTCCCGTTTGTGACATTTTAATGCCACTGTATGCAGTACAGCAAGCAGCCTGTTTGCAATGGAGTGGCTTGGCCACAAGATGGCGCTAAAAGCAAACAATGGCAAATACATCGGCACCAAGAAAAATGGACAGTTATTGGCTATCAGTGAGTCCATAGGTGAGATTTTTAGATCTTTTTTTTTGGTTGTCAGTCTCTGATTTATTTCCCTTTGCAAAATCGCTGTCGTCTTTTGTCAGGGGAGGACCAACAGCTCAGTTTGAAACTGGTCAACCGGCCCACGTTGATCCTCCGGGGGGAGAACGGCTTCATCTGCCACCACAAGAACTCCAACACTCTGGACGCCAGCCGATCCGTTTACGACATTTTCAGCCTGCAATTCAGCGACGGCGCCTACCACATTAAAGGTCGGCACATAAACGCGGGCCTCGCGAACCAGACCGACTTCGGTACGAACACTTCACTGCGAAGTGATTGATCGAGGTCTAAATTCACTGGTTGGCAGCCAATCGCAGGGCGGCATTTTTTTATCTTTACACATCAGCCATCAGTACTTGACAGATAATTGTTTTTCTGACAACAGGAATCGAACAAATAAAAACGACTTTTTGTGTTTTGATCGCGCCGATGAAGACGTCACATTCCTACTCAATGTGACGCGTATGCATTTACCTCGCAGGGGCGAACGGTCGCTTCTGGTACGTCAACAGCGGCGGTCTGGTGTGCTCGGACGGCGAAGTCCCCGAGGATTTTGGCGTGGAGCTCCTGGAGCGCGGCCGCCTCGCCATCCGCAGCAGCGCCGGCCGCTATTTGCGCGGGGACCAGGGAGGCGCGCTGAAAGCAGACGGACTCGGTCTGAGCAGCTCGGCTTTGTGGGAGTATTAATCAAAGGAGAAACAAAAAAAAAAAACATACCTGTGGCCTCGTTGTTGGTTCTGTTGTCATGGAGACGGCAGTGTCTAGAAATGGACGTTTTAGGCACAGGACGGATTTTGCAAAGGGGCCCTTTAGGCTTTGATTCCAATTATGTTTTGTCGAGTAGGAATTCAAATGGCCGCCTCGCATCATGATGGACTATTTAGATGTAAAGCCGAAGAATTTTCTTTTTTAAGGCAGAGACTATACAATCGTCTAATTCCCCTCATCGTTTCTTCTTCAAGGAAACTAAGTGGTGCTTTCGATGCGTAATGACACTTGCCACTCATGGTCATTTGAGAAAGGCGCAGGCACCGTTAAGGGAGAATGGAGGTCCCCTCATAAGTGGAGTACAACTCTCCCAAGGAGTTTCTAAGCAGATGAGGTCAGGTTTCGAGAAACAGGAGATTCTACCGTGTTGCGCTGTAACTAACACTCATGTCCGCTACGTGCGTGCAATAGAGTAATTGTCACAGTAGATTTTGTATTCATGGATTCTCGGTTTTTAGGAATGTAGACAAAGTAACGACGGGCCAGGTTTTGGTTCTTGGTCACATTTTAATCCCAGTTGCGGTGAAGCGATGGCACATTCTTACAATTCAATCGTAGTTCCGGCAGCTCAAACTGGTGTGACGATTAGCGATGACAAAGTGTTACGATGTGTAATGATAATTTCCGAGGCAAAACGTTTAGCATTTCGTCCAAAACAGGAATTTCCGTTCTCCATTTTTTTTTCAAGCCTCTCGTGTTATTGCTGACTCGGCTGTCTGAGGAAACACATTTGACAGCAACATGCTGCCCCCTACTGGACTCCTGAACAACCAGCAGACCTTTAAACAATCATTGTGTCATCTGGATTTTTAAAAATGTCCAGTCTCTTGTTAGTCTGACATTTTTTTTTGGGGGGGGGGGGGGGGGCGTATTTGTAGAAACAACTTTAGCAGAATCAGGTCAGAGAGATGAGATTTTATCTAAGGGCACAAGTCCAGAACTTTTTAATTGCTTCCTTACATGTAAGCTGTGATAAAAGCCATGCCACAAATTCTTCCTCCAATCTTGTGCATGTGATCAAAGTCCGAGTTGTCACGGCGTCTCACCATACGGATGTTAAATAATGAGTAGAGCACTTTCATTTCGTCTGAGTTCTTCGTATACACCAAGTAGACGTGATGTCACCTTGCCCGTGGACGTGCCCTCACCAAAGGCGCAGGAGACTCGACTTTGATGGAGCCGCTGCAACATGTCCTAACGATGCGGTGGACAAGGAGTGAAGGGAAACAACCAATTTGGACACGTGAGTTTTCGGCAGTGAGCTTCACTCTCGATGTACAATTTCTTTGCAAGTCTTACCTCGGCGCGGAGTAGGGCCTCTCTCACACGTAAACTCTGCGTCCTGATTGGGGCAGAAGGCTTTTCGGGTGCTTTCTGCGACAAATTCTGTAGCAAAGCACAAAGCAGAATAGAATTAAGATAAATTGTCTCATCTCTCGACGTAAAAGTTGACTAAACATTTTATGTTTGGACCAATTATTTCTGCTTGACGCCATATAAAATGTCTTCAATTTAATGTCTTTCCACTTCACTGCGTCCAAATCCAAGAGGGCGCTCGTAACCTGGACTCTCCGCAGGACTGCATGATGCATTCCACACACGGCTTCCAATGAGGAGCTCTCAACCTGAACCTCCACGACGGCCAGGGACTCCTCGTGCTCCACCGCACTGCCCTCCGCTAGTTTCATCTGTACGAGAAAGCCACAACTCCATCACACTTTTGCCAATACGACTAGAGCTATGACTATTTTTTTTTTTTCATTACTATGAAAACAACAAAAAGTGCACGTGACCTCTTTTGCCGTCAGCTTTACTGCGCGACCGTTTGGTGCCCGAGCACGGACCACTGAGCTGTCGACGGCCATCTTGTCTCCTATCTCGACGCCTCCGTGGCCCTCACAGAGGAGCCAGTCCAGCAGTGTGACGGCAACGCTCTGAAGCGTCTCGTCGGGGCGCCCCTCCGAAGGTTTCAACGTGTCCCTCACCAACTGCGACGACACCTTAACGCTCGTCGAATGCCGCGCGCTCCCGGCATCGCTTCCTCCGCCGCGCCGCCGTTTCAAAAATGCTCGGATGGTGTCCGCAGCGGTGACGTCGTAGCCTTGAGGTGTGGCGTTTCTTTCGGCCGGACCGACCATCCGCAGAGCATGCAAGTAATCCACCAGCAGCGTGTTCAACGGTAAACTGACAAGACCACCGTCGGGCGGCGATGCCACCACCTCCTCTCCGCGGAGGAGACCTGCGAGTGAGAAAGTCAGAGAGAAGGAAACGAGGCAAGGCAACGACGATTCTCCTTCGGTCGCCAGTGGCAGGGAAATCTCCAGTTTCTCCCCTGGCTGAAGATTCTGGAAAGGGAAGGAATAATGCGCAGAGCGGCTTTGCCCCTCGGTGGAGTCGCAGAGCGAAGATGCGGTGACGTTGAACGTCCATCCTTGCTCCAGAATATAACAACTTCCGTTATCCAGGATGCAGTTCAAATTCAAAGAGTCTTTCTGAAGCGACGTGATCCAGCTGGTGGCGGCGTGACATCGGATCGGTTTCTCCTCAACGGGTGCGAGCGTGGCGCTGTCTGCTCCAGCGTTCAATAGGGAGCTGATGTTGAGCACCTGATTCAGTCGTTTCAGGGTTTGGTTTCTGGATTTGATGGACGCTTTCAGCACTGATGCTCTACAGAAGAATATAGAAAAAAAAAAAAGGCAGGGGCACAAACTATTAACCCCAAGAGAGCAAGGATACACTGTACTGTATGTTAAACGTAAAAAAGGATTTCCGGTATACAGTGAAACTCCTCTACAACGAAACCTACATGGGCGAAAATACCCCCTAGTGTGAAAAAAATCTTCATGCATTAACACCATTCCCACTTTCCTGCCCGCCATACAACGAAAAACCCCTGTTGCGTTATACGAAATGTTTTTCTCCGCTCTTGCCTCGCCTTGCCTCTACTGCAATTTCGCAATTACTTTCCCTTTTTTTCTTTCTACACCGACAATACGAAGTGTCAAATAAGTGTATGCTCATATTTATACACTGTTGGAATAAAAATAAAGAGTACACATACGTTTGTGTGTGTGTGTGTGTTTGTTTACATCCGAGATCAAATTTGCTAGAGTGAAAAACACCCTGTTGTGAAAAATTTCTTGCTGCAAACATGATTTCGTTGTAGAGGAGTTTCACTGTATTTTGAAAGACAGTATGGCCTAAATGAACCACACAAGTGCTTTTAAATCATTAGGAGTCAATGAGTCATTGTTGCTAGGCAGACCATCTTAAATCCACGGAATCAATGTCAATAATCGCAAACCGAAGTGCAGCTCGACACAGGCTGGCTCAAGGCGCGACTACGGCGGGAGTGCGGAGAAGGCGTACCTTTCATAAACATTCCCAATAGCCGACAGGACATCTTTGATGCTGCGGCCGGCATGCGAAGAAGGAAGATGGGACGGCCCTCCATCGTGTAACCCAACAGGCAAGGAAATCCTCTGGAGCTGCCCTCTGCAGGACAGTCCGAGCAGCTCAACTTCACCTGGGACAGAAATAGAAATGTTTGTGCACATAGGACGAAAAAGCACCATGTCCAGATTCACTCACAGGTGAACTTTCAATTTCCCCTGAATAGCACATTCAATGTAATTCAATAACTTGTTTTCTTACCTTCAGTGGTCCTTGCATGTCCTGCCAAGGCAATGACCCTACACACATTTAAACTAATGACGTTCCACGGGGGAGAACCTCCGTTTGGCGAACCTGGCTTCACTGTTTGCTGCCTCTGATCCTTCGGTGGAGGCCAGTGACAGATGCAGTACCAGGAGGTCTGAACCAGTGCTGTAGTACAAGGCAGCGTTCATCAAGACAGGCACACGCCACAGGTCCAGGGACACATAACTCGGTAAAAGTAGCTTTGACGCCTCCTCCTTCCGTTTCTCCTCGCTTGGATGCGACCAGCACAACTTTGCCTTGTTCGCCCAGCGCCACCAAACAGTCTGGCGGATCTGTTCGAGTCCCGGCGGAGGCGCCGACAAACACAACAGGTTGCTCGAGGCTGTGGAGGACTCTGAGCTGCGAGCCCGGAACACGATGAGCGGCGAAACACAGACGACCATCCGGCAGACCGCAAATAACAACCGGAGATTTGGCTAGGGCTGCGTCGATCCCAAATAGGAGTTTGAAGAGGAGCGGCTCAAGGCGGACGTGACCACTTGGTAAGCTCAATGAGGATGGCGAATCTGCAGAGTGGACACAAAACAGCACTGGCCTCCTTTCGCTCAACTCATCTGGGCTGTGATCCGCCGAGTCCGAGATCAACGGCACTTTAAATGAACCGCATGTTTCATAGCTGGTCAACTGTGACGCTTTGGCTATTTTGTAGCGTGTCAACAGCCAGGATGTATTTGTCAGACTGAGGCTCAGCAGCACGGAATTGACCAAGAGTAGTGCAAAGACTCCATCTTCTCTGATAACAAGATGCTTGGAGGATACTTTCACACAAGGCGCAGTAGATGAGTTGCCGCTTTGAATCCTAAAGATGAAGAGAGATCACTTACAATAGGACAGTATTTCCCCAACCTTTTAATCTGTTTAGTTCCATACCACTAGAGTTACAACTATGTGATTTTAAGTGACTACTGTATCTCTCTGACACTAAAAGTGATCCGTCTTAAACAGCTACTGCAATGGATGTCATGAAAGAGGGCAGGTCTGAAGTACGAAAAAAAAAAAGGTCTAACCTGGACGACAAAGATGAAAAACAGATGCAATAAATTCCACTGGAGCAGGCCACGTAGAGGGTCTGCTTGTCTTCATCCACAACGAGGTCCCTCACAGGACCAGGAAAGATAAGGACGGCCTGGAGATGAATTATTAGCAGGACTGGGTGATTAAACAGTTGTATCGATTAATTCAAGTCCAATGCTTCCTAATTGATCTTTTCTTTCGTAGTTCGTAGTATTGCTGCTACTTTGTCAATCACTGCTTTCAAAAATAAAATTTAAAACTGTGTCAAGAGGGGAAAAAAAAGTGAAAGTAAAATCCAAACTTGCCTTCAACTCTCTGTTTCGGTCGTTGAAAGCATAAACCTCGTCGTCTCCAGTGCAGATGAAAACATTGGATCCCACTATCAGGGTGCTTGACACCGAAGAAAATCCAAACTCGTTCAGCGTCTCAACCGCACACCTTCCTTCCATGACCATAACCTAAGCAAATTAAGCATGCGTGAAGTTAACGACAAAGTAAAATATGGGAATTAAAAAACTGAATTTGGTGTCGCTAGTAACAAAAACGGATGCATATTCACACCAGATGAATTCCGCGCATCGAATTCTGACCAATCACAGTTGAGCGCGTTCTTCTTTTCTTGGTGCTTAATGGTAGTTAATAAAGAGCGTTTAGGTGCCATACTGCCATCTACTGGAGGACATCTGAACCTGGTGCCAAGACCCGTGTTCTTATCACCAGGGCCAAGACGGGGCCCAGCCCCCCTCAAATAAATGTTGTGCCCCCCACCCAGCTAAATCCCCCATAAAAATATATATTTATTTACAGAAGTACTTTATTGAGAAAATAACTTCGGCCTTATTGCCATTCACAATTTAAGAAACTTAAAAATATCCTGAAAAAGGAAAGCGCTTTTTCTCAAAAAGATTAAAATGAATCAGAAATACTGTCTAAAACTAGGACTATTTCACCGTAGCATTTTTTTCGTCTTCATGCAGCCGTAGCAATACTGCCTTGTGCCAGTGATTTTTTTGTTCATCTAATTAAGTCAGATTATTTGTAAAATGCAATCATGAATTGAAAAAGAATGACAATACCTTATTGGGGGGGGATGTCAATGGTGATAAAACAAGTGTCATTCATACTTTGTAGTAAAACACTGTTGGCATAAACAAAGAGGTTGAGCAATAAAACAGGTTTAATGAATAAAGACATGCAGTAATACAAAAGAAAAAAAAGATACACCAAAGACGCACTACTTTGAGCTATTCTTCACCCATAGCTGATTTGATTATTTCTGTCCTTTTCACATTGGCTGCCTCTTTAAACTTTGAGATGCCCTCATTGCAGGATTTTTCCTGCAAGTGGAAGAAAACAGGGCAATTAGATACAACGGCACTTACAGTGTTAAAATAAAAAGAAAGATATAATTTAGAGTGTTACAAAAGGAACATACAACTTCGAAGATGTGCTTCTCCAGTTGCAGCTTGAAAATCTCTTCCACGGTCAGCTCTTCCACTTTCTTCTTCAGGGCAATAAAGTGGCATGAAGGTGAATGGGATTTGTGCTCTTTCCTGCAAATACGGGGAGACAAATAAGCGGTTGAGGAGGCAATCTTACACACCGAAAGTACAGTACTTTTAGATTTTAAAAAATAAATGTGTCCATTATGAACTCAACGTTGATACTTTTAAACATTGAGAAATAAGCATTATGATTATGTAGAAAAATGAGAAGCGGCTTCAGTTGGGGCCAAGTATTTAGCCCGTGTCAGAGCTAAAAAAAAATGTACCCAAAAAATGCACATATGTTCAAAAGTAGACCGCTGCAGCATCAACGCAAAGTGTCTATCCATCTTACTCCGGGTCATCCTCAGGTTCCCAGCCTTCCAACTCTTTCAGGCAAAAAAAGCACATAGCGACATCAGGGCTGTTATCCGAAGGCGTGTGGATGAAGCCAGCCTTAGCCATCTGTGGAAACGCAATGATCAACATTTTTAGGGGGATTGCACTCAAAAGCAGGGCGATATGATCTTTAAAGCTTTAACATTTCCCTGGCGCTTGCAGAAAAACCAAACGATTAAGACATTACTCAAACACAGGTTTTGCTGTCGTTTACTTTTCCGGTTGCGAATTGTTTACAATTCAATCGTGTCGCGATTCAACAGCTAAGGTAGTTAGCTCACGGCTGGACAAAATATACTCACGTTCTCGGGTGTGCAAGTGCAGTCTTCATCGAACGGCCATCCCTCAAACGTCTTCAGCCTATTCTCGTATAGGAACATTTTCAGGCTATCTTCGTCAAACAGCTCCATTTTGTGCTGATCTGCGATCTTTTTGGATGAGGATTTCGCCACGACGGTTTTCAAATTCCCGTCGCCTTTCGACAGTGTGTTTTGATTGGATGAGAAAGAGGAAGAGGAAAAAAAGCCTTCCTTCTTCGTGAATGTGCAAACACAGAAGTGGGTTGCGTTTAGTGCCGCCTAGTGGTCACTTTGATAAGAGACGAAACCAAATAGTCAACCATTTTAACTTTTGTATTCTTAGTTATTACACCATACAGACTGAAATGATATGATTATTCATATTTTTGTTCTTTAAAAAACAAAAATCATATTTTAAACAGAGATTGTAGTGTAATATGTGGCAATCATTAAGGGTTGCCAAACAGAGCGGTACAATTGATTTGATTGCATGAGCAATACATATAGACATTTTGGCAAACGTAAGGTTAAAGTAAAGAAATTAAACGCAAGTTATTTAGAATGCAGGTAGGGATTTAAAACGGATTGTAGCCTGTCCCCAAGCTTCAGCAGAAGCAAAAAGCAGAAGTTTAAGTTGAGTGAGAGACAGGCGGGCGCACTCACCTCCACCTCGTGGTGCTACGTGACATCAGATATGAGCTCTTCAAGCACACCACACCGCTCAATACTCACATGTGTCCAAATGCAGGTTGGGCTCCCTTTCGCATGTCCTCAGAGTCTGTTGGCTGCTACTTTGGCCCAGAAGCCTCTTCAATCTGGTCAAGCAGAAAGAAAAAAACAAAAGTGGTAAGTTGCACTCTTCTGTCCATAAAAACGTATGATTTTAAGCATTATTCGTAGAATAAAGTGGCAGACTTTCACTTTTAACACGTCCATTTCCAAATATGTGTGCGCGCTGATAACGCATCTGTTTGAGCAATCCGCTCTTGGCTTTCTCTCCACACTTAACAATGAGCAACCTCCTTTCAATCAACGGTCCCGGTTGTGGGTCGTTCCCGTTAATTGGAGACAGCAACACTGCCTCCTAGCGGACGATGAAGGGATCTGAAAGTCATGAGAAATGCACAAGCCACATAAAAAAAACGTGAAAATCGTGAATGGATTTGTGAACCCAAAAACAAGTGTGAAAATGTATATTTGTGGATATTATCACCATAAGTTTTTTTGTAATTTAGTATTTCGTTCACATTAACGAGTCAGTTTAAAATGTTAAAATGACTCACTGAGAGCCCAGCTTGTAGTCATCTAAATTTATAAACGGAGCAGACGGTGGGGGGCCTGGACTCGGTTCGCCTGACTACCACGAACTTTGTTTGTTGTCCTAACCAGTGCAACGTTTGCAAACGTCCAAACACCAAGAGAGGTTGCAGCTGAGTATGTTTTCACTTTTCAACAAGAACTTGCCCGACATTCGTGAATCGTTGCACACATTTTGCCAGTCAGGTCCGGGATGTCAAGTCTGTCGCTCACATTTTTCTTCTCCATCTGCGCCAAAAGCCACTCAAAAGGCTTTTTTTGCGTTTGTCTGTGCTCAACAAGAGAAGCAAATAAACGAGCAGATCAAGACAGACCCTGCCTCCATGAAACGAGCGGCAGGCCTTAAAATAGCCACGTTTGGATCTGTCGCATTCACGCGGAACGTCAAAGTGAACTTTTGAGCGGAGACGCGACGCGGGAACTTTAACACACACACACACACGCAACTTGATTTCTGCGGCTGGATCTTTTCAAAAAGATATACTATTGCCACATCCTGTGACGTTCCCATGGCAACCTTAAGAACCTGTGCAGAGAAAAAGAGGAGGGGGAGTAGGTGTGAGGATATGGCGAAGCTCTGCCTCATTACAGAAACAGAAAAAACCCCATCATAACCTCTCAGTTCAGCCATATGGCCTACCTGGATTTAAAAAAAAATTGATCTCAAGTCTACAGACGAGATCTACAGACATCTCATGTTTGAGATTTTTTTCAGAAACAGAAAAAGGTTGTTTTTCGGATGACATCAATCAGTGCAATACAGCTTAAATTTATTTAAAGCTAAACTTACTGAAAAGATACACTTGAGTCACATCCATTGTGACACAGAATGTTTTATTTCAGTGTTTAAAAAAAAAAAAAAAACTACTCCATTATCTGCAATACAGTGAACCCTCACATATCCGGTGTTTGACTTTCACAAATTCACCAACTTGGAACAGATATTCGAATAAAAACTACAGAGCAACACATGGGGATCAATAATTTACCAACACTCTGAGGCATATATTCTTTATCCTCTGTGGGGAATATTACTACTGCGGTTTATGGAGGAGGCGTGACCATCTCCGTGTACGTCTCTCTGTCTGTATTATACTGCCGCCGGGTTGCCAAGGCCGTGATGTCACTTTCTGTGATTTACGGTTTCACGCCACACACTTGTTAAGGTGAATTCTTTGGAGTTGTCGTAATGAACGCTTACAAGACTGCAGGTCAAAGTGTAAAAAAAAAAAAAAAATTGCAATTGGATTTTTTTTTTTTTTTCAAAATTATGAACCTACTTGACTGTGTCAATTATTCGCAGGAGTTCACTGTATTTTGGTATTTCTTTCCACTACACGCACACACAAAATCAACGCTAAAATCCTCAACTAAAGCACAAAACGAATGCACATTTTTAAGGCAATTTGATCCCTACACATTAACGGTTGCTATACACTGGAATATATTAGACCTTTTTTTTTTTTTACTTAAAAACAAACAAACAAAATTACAAAACAAGAAAATAAATACCAAAAAAAAAAAAAAAGTCAAATCAACATCACTGAAAATGTTAGATTGTATTGTGCTGCTCACACAACGTAGCAGTTTTTGTAAACTGGGTGAGAGCGGGTTCTCTCTTTCCTTCTGAAGATGGTCAATAAGACGGGCTTGTTTCAATCCATCTTTAGAAAAAAATCCCCCCTGTGCGCTCCTTCAGGAAAGCCCTCACTCACTCAGAACCAACAGATGGACGGATGTATTTCCCGCTCCAATCGGGAGCGTCGTCCAGAGAGGACCAAAAAAAAACCAGTTTGTATCTTCGGCTTCCAAATGGCCAACAGTTCCCGCGTGTAAAGTACGTCAGCCGGGTAAGCAAACTTTCCCGGCGAAGAGCAGGCCCACGATGGTGAAAAAAATGGACAGGACGAAGAGCACATAAGAGGAACCCACCCCGGTGTTGTTGGGCAGCTTGTACGGCTGTCCTCCTACCTCGTTGACGTAGAAGCCGATGGGGAAGATGAGGGCGGCCATACAGAAGAGGACAACTGAGGTGAGAAAAGGAGGAGAGCGTGAGAATCCTCACACGTGAGGGATTCAAGCTTGGATTGCGGCAGTGCGGCAGAAAAACATTTCTTCATTCGTGTACGTCTGTATTATAGTGCCTCCTGGTGGCCGAGGCACACACGCCAGAAGAAGCACAAATCATGAGCATTTTCATTGATTTCAATGGGGACAGGCGATTTGAGTGGTTGAGTTACTAGCAAGGTCACGGAAAGGATCAAATTCAGAAGTCAAGGCATAATTTATGATTCCAGATGTATTTTAAGTGAGGAAAGAAGGAAGCAAGGAGACACCTACGCCCTGTGAAGGCGATCCAGCGGGCGTATCGGATGACCTCACGGCGCCAGTGGGACATGATCAGCAGGCAACAGGTGACGGTTAGCGAGAGGACGCCCACTATGATGAAGAAAAGGGTGGTGACCCACTCGGGAGGCATGTGCGGGGGGATGCAGGTCCGATCTCGGCCGTGAATGGTCTGGCACTGTCGGACCAGACCGACAGTCAGCGAGCCTGGATAAGGAAGACAAGTGAAATATGTTTTATGGTTGATGCTCTCTCAGCTATTTTCTGCTGTTGTTGCTTCCGTTTGCACTTTTGTGTACATTGAGCTCCCCTGGCCAATACAAATGACATCATGAGTCAGATGAAACCGTGCTTTAATTCTCTGGGTGGAAGGTCGAACTCTCCCAAGAGACTTCATTAAAAGTGAAGCAATCGCAGTCATGATACTTCCCCGCCTTGATTAGATCTGACTAATTAAGCCACGAGCAAAGGATGGTGATTTCACACCACTGTTTACTGAACGGGATGCCTTCCGATACCGCTAATACTTCTGATATGTAAAATGTAATTGAATTGGCACCTTTTTATGGTTTTCCAGGGTACTTTGGGAAAATAACAGCAAATGGGTGAATAATAATAATACATTTGATTTATAAGCGCCTTTCAAGACTAAATATAATATCCCCCAACATATCCGCGAAGAGATGGGCGAACGTTGTAGTCGGTCAATTTCACACTTGATGATTGGGCAAACATTTTTAGACAAACATTTAAAAGTCCATTTTCCAAAAGTGGTCCCGTTTACACTCTCCTCACGTGGAAGTGGTGAAAGTTTTGCAACGTGATGTGACGTCTTACCAGCTGACTCTCCAGTGCTGATCCAGTCCGGATTTGCGATGCTGGCGATGGCGAAGATCTCTGCAGCGAGGAACAGACATCCTGATATCACGGTCAGTTTATCCATGTCCGTGGACTCACGCGGGTGGTGCTGGCGGTCCGGTCTTTGTGGCTCGATCCCACCTCAAAGTGCCCGCGGTTAGGTGTGGATCACGTTCATGGCGTTGAATCCCACAGCGTGACAGTGCTCCATCCGAAACAATCGTTTTTATTCCTCCGGGGGAGCTTGCCAGCCCTCGGAGGAGGGACTCACCGCCCGGTTTCACGGACCGCCATCCTGACAACTTTCCCGAGGATTTTCCTCAGCAAAAAGCCTGGATTAGTCGCACAAAGGGGAATGTGTTAGCCGCTACAATTATCCAGCAATGATATTAAATCCATGCAGTCGACTTTCCAGCAGCAGCCCTGAAACATGTTAGAGAAATGTCGAAAACAATATACAGTATTTACCGTAACTTCTTCATCGCATGTATGTAATTTTAAAATCAAATAAAATATGTCCAAGTGAGACGACGTTCTTTTTCTGCGAGATGAGGACGTGTTTAAGCTGCAAAAAACAAAAACTCAAATACAGCAAGCTTGCTTTCTTCGCGACTGTCATCAAAAAGTCTCGCGAGAACATACGGGAGGAGGTACCCCGCGGCCACTTCAGGTACCTCCAGATCTCGCTCGATACGAACGGGACGAAAAACGATTAATCTCATTTTTAAAAAATAAGGAAATATAATGCACTGGGAAAACACAACTATAGGATATAATATTCACAACGTTAATTCCTTGAAAGAAATACAAATACTTGTGTAAAAATACTGATAGTAAAAAAAGTACAGACTTTGAAAACGTACTTTAAGTACATTTTTTTCCAGTTATTTACCCGTTTTGATAACTTGGCACAACAGAAGGTGTTAAAACGGAGGAGTGGTTGAACCACTGCATAAAATCAATCAATATATGCTCTTAAAAAATAATTTCCATAGATTTACCAGTGTAAGCTTTTGTAATACGTTCTTTAAATTATAGAAAGACCCGCTGACTTGCTTGAGCATTACAAACCACAACTCTGTCAGGCAGATAGAATTTATTCATTATTTTACATGAGCTATACATTATACTGCATGTGGGCAAATGACCTGGAAATGATGTTGGCAGACGCCAAAACAAATCATACACCTATAAAGACCCAAAGGACATGACAGCGACTTAGACCAACAGCGTCGAAATTGCGTCTTTCTGTTACTGTGGAGGAAAACAAATTCTGAAGTGAAATAACGCGAGGAGGAGGTGGAGGAAGGAGATGGCGTAGGTTTTAGATTTCGTCGACGAAGGGGGTTTTGATGAGGTTCCCGCTGGACGCCATGGTCTTTTTGCCTGACACAAACTTTTTGGCAGCCTGGAAATAAATGCAAAAATGAGCATCGGTCAAATGTGTTTCAGTCGCAGAGGAAAATAACTGTTGTAATAAACTATGCTCCTACATCTACATTCATTAGTTACACTTTCACCGTTTGAGCACACTCGATATTTTTGAAACATTTATGATAAAATAGAGTAAATATGCTGCAAAACAAGGACACCCGAAATATATTTTTGCACTTATCTGAAATATGTGCCTTGGCTAAAAAAGATTGTGAATTACTCCATGACAGTGGAGAGTGTACCTAATGTTTTGGCCAGTGAGGACATCTAAAATAAGCGCAATGATCAGAAGGCGAACAAAACAAAGATTTCCAGTGGCCGCAGCACAAATCCAGCTGCAAACGAGGGTCTTACATTGGCCACGTCCGTTAAGGAGACATTGTCGATGTTTTTGGCGAATTCTTCAGGGGGGTTGTAGGCACCGTTAGCCAGCGCCTGAGTGCCCATAGCCTGCAGCAGACCTTCTGAAGTCTCCACAGACATCAGCAAGTGAGTCTTCAGCGACAACCTGCGCAAAGGGAACGAGAGCCACTCAATTGGGGTTAAACCCTTTCAGGGACAGCGGTTACTAAAGGCCGATTTTTTTCCCCCCCTCAAATGTTTTGTAAATAATCTGCGGATGTTTTCAAAGAACCGGGTTGTTAGAATGGCAAACAATTGTGTAAGATGACCGCTTTCAATCTCACGGTTTCTTACTTGGCTCGAGTGAGGTCAGCAGCTGTGACTCCGCCGTCAGCGGCAGCTTTCACCTCGGCAAGAGCGGCCTTCACGACCTGCAGCGCATGCAAAAAACATAAAATCGCGTCTCATTTTTGGGGGAGGAGGGCATGCTGGTGGAGATTGTGCGGCACTGATGATACTCACAGCAGAGGTCGAGCCCGCTTGGGAAATGGTGTAGATTCCAAACAGCCCTGAGTCAGAGTAGCTCGCGTTGTAAGCACTTACCTGTCAAGATTAGCGAAAAAAAAAAAATGTAAAATACGAACGGCAATTGGATCATTTGTGAGGGGGGAAAAAAAAAATCTGTGGTTTCTTTCCAAGGACATTGTGTAACATATCAGGCAGACGACTCACATCGAAGGGGTCTGCAGTTGCCTTGGCAACCCCCTGCACCAGTTTGCTGGTTACATTGGAGCCCCTCTTGATGCGCGGACCAGCTCCCAGCAGGTGCTGCAGAACACTGAAGGCCACAGCCTCACCGCTGCCGACGCCGCGGCCTCGCTCACAACGGCAGAGTGAACCAGGCTGCTGGTGCTCGGCAGGCGGATCTCACCTGAGAGCGCAGCGAAATATCAGTGAAATGAAAATAATTCAAATCTAATTTGGAGGAGTTTGGCGCTGGCTCTAAACCGTTGAAATCATGAATTGTAAAAATATCTGACCAGTGTTGCATTTAAATGAGTCATTTTCCAATTTTCTCAATTGCAGCATTGCTTGCTAGGATCACAATCATTACCCGTGTTCCATAGATGATTGTATTCACTGGTTCCATTTTTCTAAACAAACAAACCACATTTGCATGATGGTCATCAATACTATGAACTAGTGTAGTCGCCCAAATAACGTCTACTGGCACTTTTATACAAATGCCAGTGAATGATTAGGCCACCCCTGCCTCAATTTGCGCCTGTAAAGATCACGTTGCTGAAATGTGCTCCTTACCGCCACGATAACGGGCTTGGCCACCGGCTGTTCCGGCGCCACTGCGGATGTTCAGGAACTGCTCTCCTACTTGCTTCAGAACAGTATGATCCACACCTGCAGACAACAGAGAAGCATTTAACTCCTTTTATTTCGATTCATTTCTGATTATTCCAAGAGTGTCGACTCGACATCCTTACCCAGTCCGACAAGGGCCATTCTTGCACTTGTGAAATGATTCTGGACAAACTGATGCAACTGAATTTTTTTTTTTTTAACAGAATGAAAAGAGCAACAATGATAGTTAGAGGTGGGCTTGACGCTATTCTGAACTAAAATAGAACAACAATACTCACATGTTCAGACAGGACATTGCCCTCCATGTAGTCAGGACAGTAAAGGGAGTTGGAAAGAGCGTTCTTGTAGGCGGCTTCATGGAGACTTTCAACCACAGCTGGGACCAAAAAAAATGGACGGCTCAATATTTTATTTTGTGTGTGCATGTTCGTGTGTATGTGTGGACCCACTCACCTATCTGAGCACTCTGTCCTGCTTGGGCTTTGTCAACCATGACCCTTGGGGTGAGATCGGACACCTCCCACGGCCGGAACTCTTGCGCCGTCGTCACATTGATCAGATACTCCATCACCGTGTCACTATTGAAGGATATGAAGACAAAGTCCTTGTTTTTCAAAGCTAAAAATGTGCAGACAATATTTTATTGATTATTTTGAGTTGATTTGTCAAGAAACGAAAAGAAAAAAAAAAGGATGATGGTAATCTGAGCTTTGTGGAGAGGAAAAAAAATGTTAGGTGCTTACTCACAGGTCATCTCGCAAGCAGTCAACAGTGTAGATCATGTTCTCTCTGGATGAAGACGCGCTGTAGCGGCACAAATATGAAAAGAAAAATAAATAAATACCAAAAACATCAAAAGAGTTTGTTTCCTATTCAGGGCCACCAACCTCAGTTTACCGCCTACTGCTTCGACACCACGGCATATCTTGAAGGCGGAAGCCCCTTTGGTAGTCTGGAAGAGCGTGAACATTAACTCTTCGCATCAACTGCTCATTTTTGAAGACATTGGACAATTTTAAATAGATCTGAATTCAAACTTCAAACAGTAAACACAATGGAACACATTCTTTGCTCATGTGTGATGTCAGATCAGTATATGCTAGCATGGTTTATAACATGGGTTGGTGTGACGCATCATACCAGGTCGGCGGCCAGTCGGAGGACGTGGGTAACTCCCTGGTTGTCAAGCGTCTCATAGCGACAGCCGGCCTTTACGAACACGCCAATCTTGGAAGCTGGCGAGTAGTTTTCCAAGGAGGCGATCACAAGTCCGCTGGGCAGTCGGGTCACCTGGAGGGGACACAAATGAAGATTAATGAAGCGGCCTGCCCTGGTAGCTGCATAGAAGCGCCTCTGTGGAAAAGAAACACAACATCAACAACCACTGACCTGCACATCTTGCGCCTGAAATGTAACATGTTTGGCAGCCCTCTCCACCTTATGGGCAGCCTGCGCCGCATAAAGCCTGGTCTGGAAAAACAGGAAATTGAAGGTGGAATGAGACAACTAGCTATAACAGTCCACATAATCTCAAGTAGCAAAACATCACAATCACGTTATTACTCATTAGGGTTCGATTCCGGCTCGGGCCTTCCTGTGTGGAGTTTGCATGTTCTCCCCGTGCCTGTGTGGGTTTTTTTCCGGGCATTGCGGTTTGGATGGATGGAAGTCCAAATATGAAGGGTGTAACAACTTGAACTAAATTTATAATGACAAGTGAGACTGATTTGAAGCAGCCCCTTCCTCGCAGCTCTAGGGACGTGACTCCAGGGTTTAATCGCCACACAAACAGCGTGAAACAGACAGCGACCGTTCCGGTTAATTGCCAAAGCTTCGGTTAACTTGTAGTACTCACCGATAAGTGAGTGAGTCCCCGGATCCCTTTCATCTCCCCTCTCTCCTTCAAGCCAGGACGACGAAGCAATATGGCGGTGTCAAAGTGCCCTACTGAGCCCTGCGTCTTTTTCTTGATGTGGGTGTGATGCACTACTGCCATCTACTGGTATGGAGTGTGGATCAGGCATCCCTACTGTACTTTTATTTTGTGCGGCACTTCAGGGTTAAAATAAATGGGGGCTGACTGGTGCCTTGGCCATCACATTGGCGACCTCTGTTAACTAGCCTATTTAAATACGTACAGATCCAAAGGATTGAAAATGTGAAGCAAATATTGAAAACAATGATTTAAGTGAACAGAGGAAAAACAAATGTCCATCCTCCATCCATTGTCTTTTATTTATCCTAGAAAAACATATGAAAATTGTATATACCTTATATTCTTTTTTCTTTTATGGTCCATCTATCGATGTCTTTCGTAGTTCTATTCCTGATCGGTAAGTGGCGTAAACGCACCTTGGTTCTACCAGGAAAAGCACACAAAGAAGAATGTCATTTCCGGCCTCCACGAGAATCGCTACTACACATGCGCCGCAGCCTACACGTGAAGCGGACGTTTGAGCTAGTAACAAGAAGCAACTTTTGTGCATTTCCTAGCAGTGAAAAACAAACCATTTAATTTGAGCTTTTGTTGTTTCCAAATCCCCTGCAAAAAGGAAAATACTCCTCCGTGAAGCATTTCGCCGAGAGGGACGACATACAAAGAACATTTCACAATGGTATGTTTTTGACAGAATGGACCAAGCAAGCTATTAGCATGCGTATGCTAACTATTAGTTTTAAAACAGCGGTGAAAAGCTTTAAAATCATTGCGGCGACTATTAGTGCATTTTGACTCATCTCACCGTTTCCTTATGCCATTGGGTGTATTTTGTGTGCAGAGTGAAGCCCCAGTGAACCCGAAGGCCTACCCGCTGGCCGACGCCACACTCACCAAAACCATCCTGGACTTGGTGCAGCAAGCCTCCAACTACAAGCAGCTGAGGAAGGGGGCCAACGAAGGTGAGGGTCCCCCCCAAGCTTATTGGAAATAATTTTAGGTTATTAATAAAAAACAAAAGTTCAGGTTTGATGCTTTTGTGAATGTGATACCAGCAGCCCAAGTAAAATGTGTCATGACTCCTCAAAGTTTGGGAAACAGATTGAAAGGGTTGCTGACGTTGCTTCTATTTGTTTTTTTTGCCCCCCTTCCAGCCACCAAGACACTGAACAGAGGAATAGCAGAATTCATCGTGATGGCTGCTGATGCTGAACCACTGGAGATCATCCTCCACCTTCCGTTGCTCTGCGAGGACAAAAACGTCCCGTATGTGTTTGTCCGTTCCAAACAGGCTCTGGGCCGCGCCTGCGGGGTGTCGCGACCCGTCATTGCTACCTCGGTCACCATCAAGGAGGGTTCTCAGCTTAAACCCCAGATCCAGACGGTCCAAATGGCCATCGAGAGACTGCTCGTGTAAAGTTTTTGTTCTACTGATCATTAACAAAAGGATGTCGCGACTCTCAACCTTAGATATAATCAGCATGTGAGAATTTTTTTTTATGTTTTCTGTTAGGTATATGTCATGGCATTGCCTGATTCATAAAAACTTTTTTTTTTAAAGAGGTTTTTTTGGATTCTTGTTTTGTTATACCACATGCAGGTCATAATCCAATGCATTCATTCTGTAAAATATTTTCAAAATAAGTAAAAATAACTGCTTCCTTTCCTCTTTATACACATAAAGCGGGCCGTTTTTATTTTACCCTTAAGATACTGTTTTATGTCTGTGAAAGTATTAGTACTTAGCTACACAAAGAAGTAATCAGTCAGCATAAAAATATGCAGACTTTGCATTACAAACGGGGAACAAAATGAAATGTAACTAAATACCATGGGAATTACTGGTTGTTTTTTTAATTACTAATTGTTTTGGCCACGGTGGCCCTTTTCAAATAATACAAACTAATATCATGCAAATTATTATTTTGCGAACACGCCCAAGCTATGCCTCGCAGACCCGAAGAGTCGACAGAAGAACCAACCGCTAGGCTGCGCTACTTCGACTACTGTTCCTGAACGCACCTCGAGACATTGACCACGACTATAAAAAGGTCCAAAGTCTGCAAGCAGACGTCCCGCAACCATGACTGCTCCACCGGTTGTCATTTCGGAACATCAAGTCTCTCGTCTGTTACACTATGGGGATCTTGTCCCTCGTCTGGAGGAAGCTTTGGCCAAGTTTTCTCAAAGGGACGTTTCGGAGGTGATCCAACCCGTGAGGTCTACTTTGCCGTTGCAGAAATTTAACGGGTAAACGGTGTTCGCATGCTCTATATGCTACAGAATATTAATCGCGGTGGTTAATGAATTGCTCAGAAAACAGTTTTGCACTTTTATTTGTTGCACATTTTATTCGTAAATATTCTACAGCAGGGTTTTCAAATGTGAAAAAAAAAAATGTCTCCATTAAACAGATACATGTGTTTCATGCCGGCGTACATGGAAAACGATGGAATCTTGAGCACAAAGCTTGCGGGCGTCTACAACCGTGAGAAAGGTTCAAAACTGCCTTTGATTCAAGCAACGGTGGTGCTGCTGGACCCCGAGAGCGGAAGCGTGAAGGCCGTGAGTCGCACTCAGGTGCTTGCGACCGGTACACGTCGACGGGTTTAACGGTTACACCGATGTACAGGTGATGGAGGGAAACGTCCTGACGTGCATGAGGACCGCCGCGGTGTCGGCCATCTCCGCTAAGGTTTGCGCTCCCCCTTCTTGGGTTGGCGTTCAAAGAAGACACTCACGGCGTGTAAATCTGTTCATTTGTGCAGTTGCTGATGCCTGCCCAAGCAAAGGTGCTGGCCATCTTGGGAACAGGAAAACAAGCCCAGAGCCACTACAATGTCTTCACGGAGATGTTTTCATTTCAAGAGGTGCGAAAGATAGTTTATCGCACACTCTACGGTGTAGGTCCGGACCGATTATTCCAGCCATCTGATTTAATTGACCGATATTCGCTCTTTTAAAATAGGCAGATTTAATTTTGGTTTTAACACATTACTACAGACTGCACATTACATTAACTTGGATTTTTTTTTTAAGTATTTTTTTTAATCTGAGTAATTTGTTTCTGTTTTATGGAATCTTTTCTGTTGCACTTGCGCTTTCTCATTGTATTATTTAAATTTTAATTATCTTAAGTTTGTTTCAAGAAAAAGGAATGCAAATCCTATACAAACATGCCAAGGGAGTGCAGTATTTGAACAGGGGAGAAGGGATTAGTGTCCGCTTAGAATTTGTGCATCATGATTACCGGTAATTCTTTGCAGTTCCAGTGTGCATGACTTGGAAAACGTGCAAGTTGAGATACCCTCAAACATGTCAACTTCCATGATGCTCCCTAAAGTCTGAACCAAAATTTGGTTTCAGTCCTAAACGGCCCTCCAAGGGAAACGGTAACTAAAATGTGACCCACGATAAAAATGAGTTTGACACCCTTGCCTCAAGTCAAGGTGGAGTGTTTTTTGTGTTTGTTTTTCTTTAATATTTACCTGAGCCTTTATTCTTGGTGAAAGGTGCGTGTGTGGGGCCACAGGAAAGAAGGGATGGACAGGTTTCGGAGCTCCATCAATGGCCCGGTTACCCTCTGCGACTCCGCCGAAAAAGCAGTGACGGGAGCTGACGTTATAGTGACGGTAACCTCAAGTTCAGAGCCGGTGCTCATGGGACACTGGGTCAAACCGGGAGCTCACGTGGCAGGTGAGAAACCAGGATAAGGCCATGTAGGGGAAACATTTTTATTTTTTTTTGCCAGTTGCCAAACCACCATTAAAAAAAATTAACATTTTGTTACCGGGCAGCGGTGGGTGCTTGCAAGCCAGACTGGCGAGAGATGGATGACGTGCTGATGAAGGAGGCGGTGGTGTATGTTGACAGCAGGGAGGGAGCCATGATCGAGTCTGGTGACATCATTCTCTCCGGGGTCGGCCAGTTTGTTTTTTTCTTCAATCCATTGCTTCAGGTCAAGTGGGCTTTGTGCCGCCACTTCTGATAGCAATTTTATCGGCGACGTCTTGGTTTTTCAGGCAGAAGTGTTTGCAGAGCTGGGAGAAGTTATCAGCGGAGGAAAACCTGCAATAAGAGAGAAGACAACAGGTGTTTAAATCACTTGGTGAGCACTACCTGATGTGTATTCTTTTCTCCAGAACAAAGTGTCACTTTTTATTGTTTTTTTTTTTAAACAGGGATGGCGATTGAAGATGCAGTGAGTGCCAAGCTGGTGTTTGACCAATGGAAATCAACAACCAACCAACCTTGAAGACACTGACCTCCAATTTGATTTTGCACCCATTACCTGTATCATCGGTACTCGGGAGGTGGGGGGGGGAGGCCTCCCTGGTGAGCTGGAGCCTTTCCAAGCTGACTTTAGCCTAGAAGTGCAAAACACCCAGAACCTGCTGCCACTCAACCGTAGGGCACTGCATTGACAAACAACCAATTACCATGCTGCAGTCAATGCAAATTATTCAAAATAAAAATAAACACAGACATGTTTTTGATGACTTTATTTACTTATAAAACATGGAATTATACCATATCAGAAAAAAAAAAAATGTAAATCAAGTGTGCACAATGATACTTCACTGATACAATGAGTCAACTTGATCATTGCTCATTTTTGGGGGGCTGGTGATTCAAGCATAACGGCTGACGACTACAGCGTACGACAGACCGCAAACGGGTGGGATCGCAATAAAACAACAAAAAAGCTTGTGAAATATTAATGTTGGGAAAGCAACTAGTGTTAAGAAAGGAATAAAATCTCTGCGCTTTCAGCAACCCGTTAGCCTTGAAATACTGAATTAATACGGACAACCTTCACCGCTGCTGGGCCGAGCATCACGTACGGACGGTGCTTGTCACCAAGCATTTAACTGATTCTTCTTAAACAGGATGTATTATCTGTGTATGTCATTAGAAAAAAAGAAAAAAAACAAGTTAAGCAAACTTTTTTTAACTGGTTGCTGAGTCAGACAATAAACAAAAGGTCCTTCAATCACTAGAGAACAATAAAAGGAGACGTCAGTTTAAAAATGTGTTTTACCACCGACTGGAAGTGGCTTGGGGGGGGGGTGCAGAACCCAGCATTTTCTTCTGATGGACTTGTCATGTCATAAAGGCCTCAGGAATTTCTATCTAGTGTAAAAATGTCTTCAAAAAGGTCTCACAACTTACTTCATAATCCCAACATTGAATAGAAAAGAGTTGACTTACTTAGGCAGCCAGGATGCTCTTGATCAAATGAAAAATTGACTTTTTTTGAGGGGGGGAGGGTGGGGGGGTGGAGGAATAAACTAGTCTGACAAGAGCACTGACATTTAAAAACAAAATGGAATCAACAGGAAAGCAGTGCGGCAAAACTGTTCAAGATTGCTCGGTGAGTTTGGACTGCGACTGCTTCCAGTACTGCGTTTTTTTGTTTTTTTTTTACAAAACGCTGCACTTCCTCCTCCTCTTCTTGACGGGCGGTGGACAGAGGACCGCCCGGATGGCTTCGTCAAACACCGTTTTAAGGCCGCGCTGCGTCAAAGCGGAACACTCCAGATACTTTACGGCACCTGGTGGACAAAACAAGAAAAACAACATTTGGTACTTCTCAACAGACACAAGCAGTAAATTAATCTGTCTTCCAATTACATAAACATTTTGGTTGTATACGTTCAGCTTAAACTAAAATAAAGGCAAACGAACCATGAATTAATATAAAAGACAGTTATGATGTCAACAATAAAATAGTTTGAATGTGCATTTGTCACTGACTTATTTCCTTCGCCATGGCCAAGCCCTGAGGGTAGATAATGGGCGCCAGTTTCTTCTCCTTGAGCTTCTCGATGGTGTCCTTGTCGTCCCTCAGGTCGAGTTTGGTGCCCACCAGAATGATGGGGGTGTTGGGGCAGTGGTGTCTCACCTCAGGGTACCACTGGTGAGAAAACACAAGTGGACAGTGAGTTGGGTCTCAAAAACAACAGATGCAAGATGGAAAGACATTGGTATGAGAAAGGAAGAGGCAGGACTCTCACCTTGGCGCGGACATTTTCAAAAGAAGCGGGGCTAACTAGTGAGAAGCAAATCAGGAACACATCCTATGGGGAGACAAAATAGCATGAGACGAAAACGTTAGAATTTTGCATTCCCCCCCCAAAAAATATTAAACTGAAAATTAGCATGTTTGTAATCAAGACGTTCCTCTTACAATTTTAGAGATCAAATTCAATTGTACCTCATATCTGTCCAGTGAGTGTGGCTCAAAACGGTTCTCAACATTTTCATAGTCGCATACAGTGCAGTGAAAAAGTATTTGCCCCCTTTCTAATTATTTTTTTGCCAAATTGCTGCTTGTTGAAAGCTCGGCTCGCCAATCCATTTCGGGTTCTCAAGACTGACAGCTCATATCCTGAAAAACTGGTTAGTCACGTCACCTGCAAGTCAAGGTAGCATTCTTGGGTGATTTTAGTGAGAGATTAAAATGTGATTTATTCAATGTGACACGTGCAGGAAGGAAAAAAAAACACTTAAGTCAGAAAGGGGGTCAATACTTTTTCCCGGTATTGTCATCCTGCAAAAACGGTGTTGGCGTAAGAGTTGACTCCCACTTTCTGAGGCACAGAGGCAGATTTGTCGTGAGAACAAAAGGCAGTAAAACAAGAGGTCTTTTCACTCCCTCCAACTGCCATCCAGACTGTGTATGGGTACTATGGATACAAGGCTCCGAACTGCTGAGTGTGCACAGTCTCGTCTGGGTCTGCAAATGACTCAAAACAGTCGGTGCCGAGCTGAAGAGGTGACAAGCAAGCACTGCTAATCTACGTACAGTCTGCGGGTAGGACAGCGGCCTGAGTCGGTCATAGTCCTCCTGTCCCGCGGTATCCCAGAGGCCGAGGTTCACCGGCTTACCGTCGACCATCACATTGGCTGAATAGTTGTCGAATCTGATAGCAGATAAATTAACACAATCATTTAGCGGGTCAGGAGTGTGCGTAAAAAAAAACAGACTATTGTTAAGTCTTGTGGTGTGGCTTACACGGTGGGGATGTACTCTCCGGGGAAAGCATTGGTAGTGTAACTGATGAGCAGGCATGTTTTACCCACGGCCCTGGGGAAACAAAAACAAAAAAAGAATCAGTCATCAGGACATTAAAGTCGCTCTATCCAAACCTAAACACTCCATTGAAATGACACATACATGCATTATTGGGGGAGTTGATGCAAGCTAATGCTCGAAAAAAAAATACTTCAAAGCTTGGTTGGTACCAGAATCATAGAGCAAACGTCAGAAGGGAAAGAAAAAAGTTTTGAATACTGCAATGTCATTTTTTTGGACAAGATCAAAGCAAAAAAAAAAAAATCACCTGAAAACAGAAACGTCTTTGACTTTTTAAAATGTTATTTTTATTAAGGCCCTAATCGCCCAGCCCTAGCAACTTGCCCAGCGTCCAAAGGTAGCTTGATAAGTGCGCTTGCTTTATCATGACAAATGGGCACAGCAATTGAGACATTTAATACATACGTCAACATTTGATTTGTATGTCTTTCTGTATGAAACGATGTGTGCGATTTTGATATTGGGAGGAGGATAAGTGTGTTTGCTGAGCTATCTGGAGCAACAGCTGTTGCTCATATTGACAGCCTGTTAGCCGCTAACTGGGTCAACGTAAATAAATAAATGAAAACACTTTCGGCCCTCAACTGCCATCATCGCTGTTTTTAAAAGTCGCCGAAAACGTGTCACAAAAAGTTGAACTCACCCGTCACCCACTACCACACACTTGATGGCCTGCATCGGGGGAGCGCTCCTTGATAGCTCGGTTAGCTTATCTGGCTAACGCCAGTCGAAAATCAACAGGTCCTTAAAAAAAAAAAAAAGTAAAGCCGTGAACGTAACACCGCTTGCTTGAAAACTTGGATATCGAAGGAGATATTCGCACACTCCTGTGTCTTACACGGCAAGGCAAGACGGACAGACAAAGTTGGTAAAGGGAAGGCAACACCCAAGGAAGAAGACGGGGAAAAAAACAACTCTGAAGTGGAGATTAAAGGCAAAACCAGCCGCAGTTTGTGGAGCGATGAAGCCGGAGAATCCCTGCAAGGCACATCCGGTCAAACTGGGATAGACAAATGCTGCCGCCTGCCGCTCGAAACTGGGACTGCGGGCTCTGACGTCATCAGCGAGGCACAAATTCTGTTTTAAAAACAGAAGGAAATAAGGACATTTGTGTTTGGTAGTTGAATCCTTCGTGGTAAAAAGCCTTTTTGTTGCTTTTTAAAATGGTTCCACATTAGTTAGGAATTTGTGGATGTAAAAATGACACAAGACAAGGGAAAAAACCGCACACATTTTGGAGACAAATATACACTATTTTACAATCGATTGCAGCCTTTAACAAAGCTCGGACTTCAGGGGTTAAAATACACAAGAACACCCACCTACGTTGAAAGAGTGCTTTTTGTATTGGGGTCTACAGGAAGTCTGCTGTCACCCGATTTAGGGAAAAAAAACAACTTCGTTTTGAAGTTAACATTTCAAATGAGCAATCTACAGACGTGCAGCACATGCCTGCAATCCGTTTCCCCCATTTCGATGAGCTCATCAAACAGATGGTTGAACCCAGCTGAGACTGCTGCTTTGGCGCAGCAGTTATCCCCAGATCGGGCATGACCAACGAAGTGTGACCTCGCCACCGTTATAGATACCCCACACGCCTCAGTTTGATCATCGCAACCGATTAAAAATCCCAAAAGGGTGATCGACAGACTTGTTGAGCAGAAATGTTGTTAATTCCACATCGCTCGTGAATCCCTTCAGCAGCCTGAGTTTTCTTTGCTCTACTTCTGTTTGCTTGTCTCATGCCAAGTTGTTCAGAAATGAGCGATGGGGATGTTTTACCAGGGTGCTTGACATGTCGTCAGTCACGCTTTTTGGCTCCGGTTGGTTGTTCTCCCTCAGGCGTGGTGGTTTCTTAAAAAAAATAAAAAATAAAAAAATAAAAATTTCCCCTTTCAAATTTAAGATGGTGTCTGATGCCGATATGTCATCTTGAAAAATTAGCAGCCGGCTAAAAAACAAAAAAACAAACAAAAAACCCACCCACGAGACAAGCTGGGAAATGTGCTTGTATCTGTTTTTGATAAATAGTTGAATTTGTGGTCATTTTGATCACATGTTGTTGTAATACGATTGGTTTTGTTTGTGTGTCTTTGTGTGTGTTCCAAATGTTGGCCCTGCGGGGATTGCACTCGCCTACATTTCCCAGACGGCTTGTCAACAACTCTTTGCCTGATATGAAGCTTGAAGATCAATTTTCAATCGCCTTAGGAACGTGTTGACAAGCTTTTTGATTTGGAGCGTAGTTTGATTCAAACAGCAAAAGGACGAGTCGACTGCAGAGTTGCGTTACTTCTCTTTGGATTTAATCCACAGGAGTGGCCTTTCATGATCGGAATCATTGGGAGGGAAATGACCGTTATCAGCCTTTATATGCGTGCGCTCGGCCTCGCTGCACATGAACGTGGTCATCTGTCAGCACTCGGCAACTCTCTGGGTCACTTCATCCTCATCTGCCGAGATGTGTGCATGACATATTTTAATGTGGCTGACACGTACTGCCTTGTAGGGGATCGCTTCCAGCACTTCCGTCCCAATTTATTATGATTATTTTTTAAATATGAGCATATTTTCGTAGCAGCTGCGATGGAGTTTATAGGGCAAAAATTAATCAGCAAGGAACAAAAAACAATTTCTCTCCCCAACTGCAGTTTGCGAAACGTTTGTGGCTGCCATCGCACTGCTCCAACAAAGCACGCTATTCATGGCAAGTTTCTCGAGACCGGACATGTTCTTAATCAATCTTATAGGCCAAAATATCCCCATCTCATAGCTAAATCCAGAAATAAGTTGGCAAAATATTTGACACGGCTCTAATTATGATCCAATGCGGCTCCACACGAGCGCAATTATACAGGCACATGATGCGAGTTTCGCAATACTTCCTATGCCATGTAAACTCGTGACTCAGCGCACTTTTCCAGGGATGCTCCCTGACCCGCCTCGCCGCTGAGAGTCCAGGAAGGGGCTGAGGCTGCGGACTCATTGTGCCACGCACAGGGGGACAATGGACGAAAGTTTGAGAAAGGAAGTGAGGTGACGGGGACGCCCTTATCCTGCGTCATGTGTGTCATTTATGTCATTTGAGGGTGTATGCCTTCTCTTAGGGAGAGGTGGAGGGAGCTTGGAGGGGGTAGTCGGCACTACCACGTGGGACCGTGCACCTCCTAATCAGATGTCAAATATGTCATTTTATTTCTGTATTTTTATTCAACCAATGTACAGAAGATTATCTTAATATATTTTAATGCTCAAACGCACATAAAAGATACACTCCTCAACTAAGAGGCTTAAACGCACAAAAATAACCACGTGACGCCCCACTCCACACACACAAAGCGCTCTCTTGCATTTAAAAAAAAAAAAAAAAAAAAAAATCCCATTCGAAGATGGGCCAAAACTGCTTAAGAGCTAACCAGCATATTTGCAAGAATTCACTCTGTCCACGTTTTCACAAAAATGAAAACAATAATTTAAATATTATAGTACTGTTTTTCGTCCCCTTATGGTCTGCAACAGAAACAATACGCTACATAAATTTATGTCTTCAAATACAGGAAGTAAAACGGCACATTTCTTTAATCTATTCTGATTACTTGACTATTTATCAACGATATTATTTCTGATCACCTCTTTTTTTTTTAACGCGACGAACTCTCAAAAAAAAAAAAACCGTCCTCATTCATTTTCACGGCGATGCGCGTGGTCGCGTCTGGCGCGCACGCGCGCCTGTCTATTGTTTGCAAGGGGCGGGGCTAGCTGACGTCGACGTTCGGGTTGCAGCGAAGCGAATGTAAACGCACTCGCAAGGGATGAATCAGACCAGAGAGGAGGCAGGGGGGGGGGAGAACGGTCTGGTCGCGGGGGAGACTCACTCCCATTTCACACGTCCTTTCTCACAATTAAAAATCTGATTAGCATTCATTCGTGGGGCAGGTTTGCCTGTGCACACTTTGCGTTCGTGCTTCATGCTCGCCGTCATTTGCTGATCTCTGGCCAGACGTCTGACAGACAGCATCACACGCCGGCTTGTCACCGAGGAGAGCTTTATTTATATATATATTTTTTTAAATCTTAATAATAGTGGGGAAATATTTTTGCGTGGGTTCATCCGGACACACCTTGAGGAGGACTGCCCTGTCACCACTCCAATTAATATGGATGAAGACAATCACGGTAAGGATGTTTTTTTTTTCTTCTTCTCCTTTGGCCACTCGCTCCTTGGCATGGATGGTCGCGCTACGAGTGCATCCATGTTCTAGTAAAATAAAAATAAAGAATAATGAAGAGGGGAAATGAAAAAAAAAAAACCTTTACACAAAAAGAGCGACTCCCCCCCCCCCCACCCACCCTTGCAGGTAATTCAATTTCCTTGCTCAAGGCATGTGACCACGCTTGCTCCTTTCAAAACAAAAACATCAATTTGTCCGCATTTTCCGCAAAATTCGTTTTCTTTGAAGCCCTGTTGCAAAGCTTTAAGGTCTCTCTATCTCTCTCTCTCCTCTCACACACACACACACACACATACCCGCGCACAATCCTCCATTTGAAGTCTGCAAACTGGGTGGAATTGATAAGATAAACGGATGGCAGGCTGACAAACAAGCTCTCGCTTGCTTTGTAGTTGGCTGATGAAATCCAGCGCCCCCCTGAATGTCACTTGATAACTGAGGATGAAACAACGACAAGTGGTGGGAAAAGTGTGTCATGCAAATCATTTGGATTCGCTGCCAACACGTTCGGTCGAGTTTATCGTGGCCGCTTTCTATTATGTAGTTATTTGCAACGTTGGATTTAGAACCGAAACGCGACATTGATGCATCGCGGAACTGTCGGTATAGTAATTAGTAAACAATAGTGAACACTGCAGGAAAAAAATACACGCATGAGAGCTTCAAGACCACCTATAAACGCTTGGAATTGAGTATGGATGCCAGAAGATGGCGGCAAATCCCCTTTTTTCTATAACGCATGGCTAAATCAAGCTCCTTCCATCACCTCCACATAGTTCAATGATTTTACATTAGACATGGCTTTGACCCGAGTACAATAACAGCGAATAGGTGAGTTTTAAAGCGATTAACAGAGGATGGGTGCCTTTCAAAAAAATTCTCAAATGCCAACTCATGTTTTTTGTTTTCTTTGTGATTGGCTGTCAGAGAGCGCCGAGACATGCCGTTTGTAATTGGACTGGAGAAAAAAAGGGCCCCGTGCCGAATAAATTATTTCGATAACTTACCATAAATGTTAATGGGGAGCGTCGCCCGACTCCTCACTCGCTTGCCGGCACGGTCGCGGCTGCACGCGTCACTTAACATTGCTCTCATGCGCACTTTCGTTCCTCGCCGGGATGGCATTCTGCGTGGTGTCGCCGAGGCCGATAAGTTTGTCACCTGCGTTGGAGAGGAAGCCTGTCAGCCAAGAGCAGATACACGACAGGATGTCACATTCCTGCGCGGCCTCGTGCCAGATTCCGATCTTATTCACATGCGCGGCGCACTTTGCTTATTTGGTGCGATTTATACGGCTGATTATAGAAAGTGGGCAAACTGTGCGACGTATGCTCAGACGTGAGAACTACAGAGTACGAACGTGCAACGACCCAACGGCCAACGGAGCTCGGATCCGCCATTTTTAATTGCGCAACTTCCACGTTATGATAGTTCGAGTGTCTAACATGCATTTTCATTGAGCAGCAAATAAAATAAAATAAAAGCCAATTAGCTCCACGGTGAGAACAACACGATTAATCCCTGAAGGGTTGTCATCCTGTCGAGAGACGGAAGGAATCACGTGGTCCTGGGAAGGAGGAAGTGCACAAACCCTCCCTGCACTTTGGCCTGCATTTTGCGATCCATTCTAATTTATACGCGGGATAAAAGCATGAGCGGCGCCTGATGTGTTTTATATGCACCGACGACTGGCCTCGGTTGTTTTTATATTTACGGCTTTTCTTGAACAGAACAGCTGCAGTTTACATAAAGCACGAGCAACGAGCGGGGCGGCTAAGCAACGTCGACGTGTGTTTTGAGCTTACAGCTGGACGGAGAAATGGAAAGAGGAGCAGAAATTTGTTTTATTGCCTTTTTTTGTGTACCTTTCTCTGCTGCTTTTTTTTTTTTCCGAGTTGAACTTATCCCCCTGAAACAGACATTTAACTGCTGAGAAAAAAAAAAAAAGTCAAGCAAAGGCGGCCTTTGTCAAAGCCTGAATCCACTCAGTGTATGTTTGATTCCTTGGCATCTTGCGCTGCGCCTCTGAGGGAATTAGTGGGTTAGAAGGGGGAAGTGGTGTGATTAGGAGACGCTCTTTGTTGTGGCTTTTGGCCCAGTGTGTGTGGGAGGGCAGCAGCCAGTCACTTGGGGCGGCTTGGAGGTGAACTGGCTGCAGGAGAATGGTTGGATGGCAGATTGTGTATTGTGAAATCAAGCCAAGTTTGTTGATGTATGCCCTGGAGGAGAGGCGGCAGCAAAACAGGCCAAAATTCCGTTGCTGAAAATGTATTTAGAACAAATCCACTTGTAAGGAAATTGTAGCTATGCGGTATCAAAGAACGGAAACAATCAACGGTTTGATCGTAATCTTCAGCAAATAAGTCGGGTGTTACAATGTTTTATATATCGCAGCGAGCGCACGTTTTTTTTAAACAAGTTTCGCTCCCACTCCTTTGCACAAACATTCCAAAATGGGAAGCTTCATCACGCTGAGTTGCAAGCGCTCACTCGCAATAGCTCAAACAAAGAGAGTCAAAGGAATCCAAAACTTTCAGAAACAAAACGCTCAAGTAATGAATCCAGTCTTGTGACTGTCTTTTGTTTTCAAGTTTAAGTCCTTTTGGGGAGGGGGGATGAAGAAGAAAAAAAAAAACTAGATTTCCTGTTAATGTCTATTGTTGGCCCATCTGCAGGGAAGAAAAAAAATGCTTTGCTATAAAAGCATTGAGCCAAATTGAATTCACCCCCATTCAAATGTCTTAAAACCAACAACAACAACCACAACAAAAAAAAACCATCTCCTTTGTGCGGCGACCAAGATTTACTACACGGCAATCTCAGCCCAATTGTGTTGTTTCGCGACTTAAGACAAGATTTTGCGATTTGCTTTTGACTGCCAAGATTACAGTGCTTTGTGGGGCACCGGTAGACGATTAAATATACCGATATGATACGGCGCATGTTCCGTGCCGAACGCATCGACCCAGATAGTAACAGCGAGTCAATGTGCCTGGAGAGTGAGTGGGAACTTGTAAAAGATTTTTTTTTTTTTTTTTACTATCAAGAGAGCGGAGAGAGGAGAAGACTACATATGGAGCTGATTAGGAGAGGGACTGAGAACGCTTCCCTGCATGTTCCCATCACCATGGTAGTGTGCGTGTAGGTGGATGGGATGGGTTGGCTACTGAGGCAACACTCAACAGAGAGGTAGTCTCTCGTGGATTTATCGCCTGTCGAAAAGGAGCAGCTCTCCAAGTCTGTGCCGGAGGAGAGACGGGAAAACGGCACTTGCAAAAAAAAATAAATAAAAAAATGGACGGAATAGTAACGAGTAGTGCACGGATCTCTGCAGAGGTGCTTAGCTGGACTGAAGTCATCTTGAGGTGCATTTTCAATTTCGGCTCCTGCTGCTAGATCTGGTCCCGAAACCCTGCAGCGAATAGCAAAGAATTGCTCAAAGTTGCCTGGAAATGCCGCAAGACAGCGGAAAAGCACTGCTTTTGTCGAACCGAAGCTCCGCAACTTTCTTCAACATGGCACCAAGATCTCATTAGAAGATGGCAACGGTCTACTTTAATCCAAATGAAACTCCTCAACTCACATCAAAATAGTTCCTTGCACCAAGATGCCATAAGAAGGTTGGCAAAACTTGACTTGAATCAAAATGAAGCTCCTCAATTCACATCAACATAGTTTTTTGGCACCAGGACACCAGCAGGTGATGTCAAAGCACTACTTTTCTCTCAAGCTCCTCCACTCACTTCAGGATAGTTCCTTGGCACCAAAAAATGCCAAAGACGGCAGCAAAGCAGTACCACAATCGAAATGAAGCTCCTCATCTCATGTCAACATAGTTCCTTGGTACACAAAATAGTGAATCCGACTTTTTTTTTTGGGTCTCTTAAGAATCCTACTCATGGAAATTCACTGACCATACAAAACAAGGCGTTTGATTCCATCTCCACTTTTTTTTTTCTTTCCTGGCTCTCTTAGTCGTAATGGAGAAGTGCGCTAACACCCAGCTCATTCTTACCATAATCAAATATCCTGGCGCGCATCTATTTAATTTCCTGCACTTTGTTCATATTCAAGTCCATGTTTTCATTCCTGTCGGCGACGAGGTGAGCACATTTGCATTTGACGACAGTTGTTCCGCGCGCACGAGATAGATGCAGCACAGGTGACACGCCGCCCATGCATAAACAGTAAACCTGAAGGCAAGGGACAGCACGTCAGCTGCGACATCCTGCCCCAAACTCAAAAGACGATATCATGGAACTCATTTGCCGTGGAGATCGCAAAGCGCATTTCAAAATTGCTTTTCATGCTGGATACACATCGCAATGATGTCGGCGAGCTTATCGGGCGGATTATTACATTCATTACGCTTCCTGTCCGTCACTTGCCTGACGCCCGGAGCAGGCGGCCGAGGTGTGTGTCAGGAAATGATCCTTCAAATGCGTGTCACCTGTCAGCGTGTCGGGGCGGCGCGTCTTCTCGCTTTTGTTTGCCTTTGCCGGGAATCACGACATCAGTTAGAAAACATCACTGGCTGCAATCTGGAACGGATTGTTCAACTTTTGCATTGACACACTTTTTATGCTCTCCACCTACAGTGGAGTCGATAACCCGCACGGTCACCAATGAGCGAACCACAACAGAGATGTTTGGACTGACCCTAACCCTGTCCAGATGCGAGAAAAAAAACAAAAAAACATCAGCGTGTTTCATTCTCAGGCTGATCAAATCCTCACATGCTGATTATTTTGGCCTGCCAACATACCACGGCAAAACCCCTCCGATCCGCCCATTGATTCGACTATATTATCATAGTGCTGATGCTGAGCAGATGTGCGATCGAATAAGGACATCATGTGCGGACCACCCCCATTGCAAATGCGTTCTCAGCTGGAGGTCCCCATCCCCCCCCAAAAAAGCGAAGATTAACCCATGCAATCAGCTTCTGTGAGCCCCCATATACTCTGTGGGGTAGTTACAACTAAAACTAGAAGCTCCCCAAATCTTTCCGATCACGCGAAGAGGGGAGCTCCTGTACTATGTAATGTAAAGACAGTACGGTATAAATATATTCAAAAATCTGGTTGATTGTTTGGTTGCCAACAAAGGCGCAAACAATGAATGAAATGAAAATCAAATGAATGGCATTGAAAATTGAGAAAAAAACCAATGTAAAAAGTCAAATGAAATTGACTGTCACATTTGACCCCACCTCTTGGCTCTTCTGACTTGTCTCTGTGACATGTGCGCGCTCAGGGACGACGGGGCGCTCTAAAGAATTCACGGCAGTCCGACGCCCCAGTCCAAATCCTGGCTGCTGTGAAAAAAATAAAATAAATACAATTCACTTAAATATTTAAAAAAATATTTTTTTTTCTCCTCTCTGATGTGCATGCACTTGCGGATAACAACGAGGCACTCCAAACTAAGCTAATCAGGCATTCAAGTTACACAAACATGAAATGTCTTTTATAATGCAAAAAAATAAAATGAATCAACAAATCATCAGGCGATAAAAGAGGACAAGAAGCAATATTCATGCACGCCCCAGATTTATTTTAGATTCACGTCTTCTCCCTATTACAGCCCCTTGCTCCATCATTGACAACATCGCAAGTGTTTGAATCACTTCCACCTCCTGCATGATGATCACATCCCCATTAATTAATTTTTTTTTTGCACCGTGGCACCAGGCCCAAACACCCTGAGTAGCACACAACAGCAAGCAAGGCCTACTATCCGCCGCTGCACGTGCTTCCTCTTATCCAGCCCAAAGCAAAGTAGGTTAGAATCGGGCAGCTGCAACATCTGCGCATCGGCCGCCCATACATCACACTTCCGCTTGTATCGGGGCTTTGAGGGGGTGGGGGGAGGGGGAGTGTGCGGGATTAGTGCCAGCTGGCCTTCCCGCTGAGAGTGTGTGTGTGTGTGTGTGTGTGTGTGTCTCACCACGTCTGCATGTCTATCTATACAACCCGGGCTGTAATGTGAATGCTTATACAGTGGGAGGCGATGAGGGGGAAGTGGTGGGGTTTAGATTAGGGACCCACTTGTTTGCTGGTACTGCAAAGCGGAGCAACAGCGGTCATCTTTTTTTTTTTTTTTTGGAAGTATTACAGTGCGTTAAGTCGCTAAATAAAGCCGGGGGGGGAACCATGGCTAAATCCACTCCCAGCCACGCAGCAGCCCACGTTAAGTGAGCGTGGGATTTTCACTCTCGGCGAGCTCCACGTGCTTGATAACAACGTCGCCCAACCTTTACTAAGCCAAGGCACATGCTGGATTTTTTTTTTTTTTTTACATGAGGCAAATCTCACGGCGCACCGTCGAACAAAAATGTCGACATACAGGAGCATCGTAATGATGACGTCTTAGGGCCGACATCTTAATCAGGTTAAAGAGACAAAGGATTGGAAAACAGTCAATGTGTTCTTCCTTGTCCTCCATTCATACCTTGATGGTTATAAGCATGACGGGGACAGCGGTTACGACAATGGACGGCTTATCATGTGATCGGGTTCTGGCGTGAGTGCGAAGAAGCCAATTTGCATGAACAAACACCTCCTCCTAAAAGTTATGAAAGTGAAGATTTGGGTGCGTTCATTTAAATCAAAGCAGTTAAAGCCAGTGGGTGGGTTTTGTTGGGGGTGGGGGGGGGGGATAGTTGTTCGCGTTGGGTGCACTGAAAGGCGGGGGGGGATTTACTCCTAAAAGTAGATTTAGGGGGATTTGTTTTTTTGGGGGAGTGAAGGGGGTCGCGGATGAGATTACGATGGGAGCCTCATGCGTGGTTGGACACATGATGGACGTTAAATCTTCGGGGGCTCCATCAAAGCACTGTTACAGTGCAGCCGAAAAAGGATTGTCACTTTTTCCACCTTTTTATGAAATGCATTCAGTAATCATTGAATTCTTTATTCCAAATTCTACATGTGACACCATATCATGACAGAAAAAATCAATAAATTGTGGATGTCCATTAGAATTTGGGGTCGATTATCAATAACGTGGGCCCACGCCTTCTCGTCTGCTTTCTGAAGCAACCCAATTAAGAAAAATGAGTCATGGAAGGTCACTAATGGAAGCGTGTTAATAACGGAATTGGCAGATCTGTTCTGCTGAAAAAAAGCCCCTCCCGCCATTTCCAAACAAGATTATCCGCTGGCGCTCAGATGGGAGTGCCGATTGTACAGTCGATTTTATGAGTTTGGAGAGGCCAATAAGACGCCGGCGAAGAGAGGCTCCAGGTTGGAGAATCGCAGTCAGATCATAATGGCGGTGGTCTTTTATGGCACGGGGCAAATGTTTACCGTTCATTAGATTTGGAATGAATCGAGATTGTAATCATGCGTGAGTATACCGTACATTAGCTCATGAGCTAATGTAGGGCCCGGGGGCGGACAGTAGATGCGTCGGGATGGCTGTCGGGATAAATACTCACTGAGACTTATGCTTTTCCAAATGTGGTTGGCAGCTTGTTGATCGAGGACTGGCAGAGTTTACATTTCAGCCTCGATGGACGTGACGGTGTCATAACACCAACATTTTCCTGCAAATAATGAAGACAAAAACAAACAAAAAATGACATGAGCCCACTATAGAAAATGTGGCGCATAATAAATCGTAATATTGAGTGAAAAAAAATATATATTGCACTTATTTTTCTGTCCGAACACGCTTCAAAATTCGATCCAAATAGCAGAATGTTCTCGGCTTGGGTCCATGGACATACAGCGTAGGCATGACTAACGAACAGCACGTACGTGTAAATCGAGGGAGTGATGTTCTTTTCCTCCCGACGCGTAGGCGATATTAGCCCCGCGGAGAGATTGGTGGCGCCTAATGACACAAGATCAAACATACTTAACGTGTCTTCGTAAGACGGACTGAGATAAAGAAGTCTACTCGTCCGTTCTGCTTTCTCGTATTTTCCCCCGGAGCTGGAAGTTAAATCGGGGAAATCCCGCGTGGTAGAGAACGAATGTGGATCGGTTTTATTAATAGAATGATCCCCCTCGGGCCGAGTGGAGACGGAGGAGTGGGCCAAGTCACTTTGAAATGGATTAATTAAAAACTCTCTCTTTCCCGAGTTAATTAAGATTGAAGGCATCGCCCGGCGAGACGCCTCGCCGCTCCATCCAAACGAGGTGAAACAGTCAGTGAAGCAGCAGCGATCGGTTTCGCTGATGTTTCGCTGATCATTCGCAGCTCCGAGGCGTCAGATTGGATCCTCTTTACCCTCGTTTTTTTTTTGTTTTTTTTTGCCTTTTTGATCTTGGCCGTGTTGCCCCCCGCGCGAACTGTGTTCAAACCAGCGTGCGCTTCATCCCGTGTTTCTCCATTATGCGTTTCAGTTCCTGAGGATCTCTCCCTGGAGGAGAGGGATGAGCTGTGCAACATCCGGCGCAGGAAAAGAGAGCTGCTCGACGACATCGAGGTGTGTGCGCGAAACTTTACGACGGCCGACGTGCGTTTTTTTTTGCGACGGGTCACAAATTCCTATTTCCCGCCCGCGCAGAGGTTGAAGTTTGAGATCGCCGAGGTCATGACGGAAATCGAGCAGCTGACGTGCGTCGGCGAGAGGTAAGACGCTCGAGGCGGGGTATCCCGTTCACATTTTTTTTTTTCGGGAACTATGTGAGCGTGCTCGGGAAAGATCCACTTATTTCCTGACTGTCCCTGTCAACAAAATCTTGCAGTAAAACATCCCAGAGAAACAAACAGATCGCCATGGGGAGGAAGAAATTCAACATGGACCCGAAAAAGGTACTTTTCTTTTTCTTCGTCACTGTCTTCACCTTTTCATCTTGCTCACCTTTGAAATGGTTCCCGTTAGCTCTTTGAGAGAGACTCATCACCCCCTCCTCTGGTCACCCCCTTCTCTAGGGAATCCAATTCCTACTGGAGAACGACCTCCTTCAGCACACCCCAGAAGACATTGCCCAGTTCCTGTACAAAGGCGAGGGGCTCAACAAGACCGTCATCGGAGACTATCTCGGCGAACGGTGAGTTGGCGAATCTTGCTGGAGATTTGTACTTGGCGCCAACAAGCACGTTTGACTGCTGCCATTTTGTTGTTCTTCCAATTTTTGGGGGGAAAAGAAGGCAGAGGAGTTCCCGAAGGGGGGAGAATTAACAAGGGTGCAGGGAGGTTGCCGTGGCAACCACTTTAACAAGGTCACCCGACACCTTTATGATCATATATTTTACAGTTGTGGCTGCCAAAAAGCTTCATTCACGGACCACGTTAAAAGGGGGCCCACCTACCATACAAAAAAACAGGCTTATCACTCTCTAATTATCAGTAATGGGGCTATTGCAGGGGGGGGGGGGGGCAGGAAGCTATCATTACACGCTGAGGAGGAGAAACAGGCAGCACAACACACCGAAACACAGTAATAGACACAAGAAAATTAATGCAATCAATTTCATAATAATCAGATCGATGGGGGGGGGGGGGGGGCTCTTAAATGGACTTTCATCTTATCTTTCATATCGCAGCATTTCACTGGTCTTAACTCATTCAGTACCAGCCAATTCTGGACCAAGTCTGAAAAGACGTTTAAAAACGTCTTTGGGAGTGAATGAGTTAATCACCACCACCACCCCCAAAAAAAAAAATAATCAGGGGAAAAAATATATATATATATAAGTTTCACCGCAGAACCCGCCGACGGCCCGACAAACCGCAGTTGTGTGTGGTTTTTGGGTATAGCTGTTTTTCATCAGCCGGGCATATGCGCGCCAATGCCTGGAGGGGGTTGCAAACGCAAAGCCCGGGCCAGCTGTTTAAATGGATTCCACACGCCAGCTCTCAGCATCTTGTGTGAATAAATTAGTCATCACGACAGGAATGCTGAGGAAAGGCCCATTTCCACACCTGCATACGGATTGCGTTTTTTTGGTTTTCCGACATGGATTTTGTCTCTGCTCGTTCGCCAGGGACGACTTCAACATCAAGGTGCTGCAGGCTTTCGTGGAGCTGCACGAGTTTGCTGACCTCAACCTCGTCCAAGCGCTACGGTCAGCGGAAAAAAAAATATCCTGACAGCTTGCGATGGAATCCGCCCCCTGACTTCCTGTTTGAATTCCAGGCAATTCCTATGGAGTTTCCGTTTGCCAGGTGAAGCTCAGAAATTGACCGCATGATGGAGGCCTTTGCTTCGCGCTACTGCCAGTGCAACCCGGGCGTCTTCCAGTCCACAGGTATGCGAACGAATCGGAATCGAGCGGATTCAAGTCACGTCACGCAAAAACATCACAGCTTCCGTGCGGGAGATGAGCTAACGAACAAAGAGCTGCTTACATCCATTATTCACCGAGACGCACATTAGCCGGGTGCGAGCACACTCTGGTGACTAACGCGGTCACAACAACACACCGGTAAATATTTGACGAAGCTTTATAGCGGGGGAAGAGGCGGCTTGTGCGTACACGAGCAGGGCAAAGCGAAGGGTAATCGAGCATGCCCGCATTCCGCGCGAAGCTAGCACATCATTCTGTGGAAAAATCAGTACAGTGAAACTCCTCTACAACGAAATCTACATGGGTGAAAACACCCCCTAGTGTGAAAAAAATCTTCATGCATTAACACCATTCCCACTTTCCGGTTTCAAATTTGCGACAGTGAAAAACCCCCTGTTGTGAAACATTTCTTGCTGCAAACATGATTTTGTTGTAGAGGAGTTTCACTGTACTTTGAATGAAGATTAATCCAACGCTTCCACGTTGATGCGAACTGCACGGTCTTACGCAACTGAAGGCTGCAATAGAGGGAAAAAAAAGAAGAAATGACAGCATTTGATTGGTTTCCAGATACTTGCTACGTGCTCTCATTTGCCATCATCATGCTGAACACCAGCCTGCATAACCCCAACGTCAGAGACAAGCCCCCCGTGGAGCGTTTCATCTCCATGAACAGAGGGATCAACGAGGGAGGAGACTTGCCAGAGGAGCTTCTCAGGGTGAGGCACCGTCGCACGAGGGGGGTGGCGGGGGTTGTACGACGGTGGCCTCATTTGTCATAAATGAGCTTTTTCTTTGCTGTTTTCTACTCTGACGATCAGTGTGTGTCCCCTCCCTTTGCCTTTTTCTGCAGAACCTTTACGACAGCATCAAAAATGAGCCATTTAAAATCCCGGAGGATGACGGGAATGATCTGACGCACACTTTCTTCAACCCCGACAGAGAAGGCTGGCTCTTAAAGCTCGGTATGTTAAAAAACAACAACAACAACAAAACGTTCGGACAAATAATCGATCAAATCGACGAATTGCCCAAACCAAAAAATCTATGTCTTCCCAACATTGCCTGATTGACAAGATGAGCCCCCCCCCCGATCCAATCCTACAGTGAGTCAGACCATGTAGTCATGCTGAAGCTTTTACAAAATGGACTTGCGGGGAATGCGTACCCGCCGCTGTGTAGCTGCCCATGTCGACAAATAATGGAGACCTTCTCCCCTCTTTATTATCCTCCCTCTCTGGACCTGACGGGCTGCCAGCACTCCACCCCAGCACGCCCCCACTTTCCTCTGCATTCTTTGGCTGTGGCTTTTCAGTCCCCGGCCAGCCGCACTTGCCAGATCAGCAAGTTAGGTCCCGCTCCCCCCCCCCCCTCCAATCACTGAATTCCATTTTCATTTGAAACAGCATCGGAGGGGACGGGTTGTTTTGGATGAATGAATCGCTCCGTTTTCCTCTCGCCGCTTCAGTGTGAGAAATACTATCGCGGCGCAGCATGGCGGTCCCGAGCATCCTGCTGCGTTTCCATCTATCAAGCCAAGCGTCCGGTGGCGGCCGGTAGATTTGAGTAACAATGCGCCAGACCTCACATTTGGAAAGGGGGGGCACTCAGCAGTTGTCGGATACAGAATCAAAAAGTGAAAGGCCCTCAGGGTATTTTTTTTTTTCCAGCCAGAGAAATATATTTTAATCATAAATTCCCGCGTCAGACGTGTTCCAGATTGTGCAGAGCCCAAAATGTCGTTTCGTATGATGCAGGTTAATTACATCACTGAATATCCACTAATCCGAATAATCTACTTTTATGAGACGATGGCGGCAGATGGCGGCATCGCGTCTCCATAAAAGGAGATTTCCTTTCGGAGAAGAATTGCAACTCAGCATTCTTGCCTCCAAGTTTGGCCCGAGGCCTTTATTTGTCGGCGTAACTTGTCTGTTAAAGAAATATAGATCAATATTAACTCTTTCATGCACCCTGTAACCTTTTTTTCACCCCCCGCTGTGCGCAGGCGGCAGAGTAAAGACATGGAAGAGGAGGTGGTTCATACTCACAGACAACTGCCTGTATTACTTCGAATACACAACCGTAAGTATCATTTCAAACGTGCAGGATTCACCCGTGGGCAAATCCATTTCTTTTTGCCGCTGGGGAGTGAACCCAGGACCTTCTGCGCGTAAAGCAGATGTGATAACGACGCGACTATGGAACCGCAATTTGTTCGCTTTTTATATTCTGAGCGGCGGTCTTAAAAAAAAAAAAAATGTAGATGACATGTAGAGTAAGGTCAAAAGGTTATTGCCTGCCAGCTTGGCTCTTTGACCCTCACGCCAGTCCTCATGGGAAACATCTGCACGCTACACGGCACACATCTGGCCCTGTACAAAATGATTCAACCTGCTACATGTCAATACACGCCTGGCACTGCGAGACAACACACACACACACACACACACACACACACACACACACACGACTGTGAACATTAAGTGTTAGATGGACACACACACACTCCCCTTCCTGTGCACTCTCATTTGCCGTAAGATGACATGAAGGATGCAGTCTCTTCCTCAAGGTTCACACATACAAAACACACACGTGGACACACACACGTGCGCGCACACGCACAGTTCCGGCCCTGTAGCTATAACGGTGCACGGGCAGGAGGCAGGAGAGCGCGGGGTTACGTCTCCCTGGGGCACTGTCCCCTACATGACCGGGATGAACAAGAAAAACATTTAAATCGCCGCACTCGAGGTGTTACGCCGACACATTTTTCTCGGCTCGGGTTAAAATTGTGCAGAGGAAATCCTATTCAATTTTATTTGGCTGTTTTTCCAAGGAAATGATGTATTTTTTGTTAAGAAAAAATTTTTTTTTGTTTTGTTTCTTGAGACTGAAAATGGCCACTTTTGTCATAGGTTATTAAAAAACCTATTCAGTCATGCAAAAGTTGTACACTTTTTTCAGGGGGGGGGGGGGGAAAGCATGCGATATTTGTGGAGAAAAAAAGGTAGATGTCACCAAAATACGACCAGATAACAACAAAGTAATCTAATGGTACTCTGCCAAATGTTTAGTTTTAGTCTTTAGTTGCAAGCAAAAATGTGGAGAATTCACTGACCTCACTTCCCAGCAAGCAGCAGTTTGGCAAGTAATGGACGATTCTTCGAAATAAAGAGCTGTGAGCTTTTTATTCCCACTCCCAAGTGAATTTCACTGTAAAAGAAGAAATAAAGAGAATTACACAAGGTGTGTTACACAAACCACTTTGTCTTACAAAAGTCTGCTAGCTTAATGCTAACACACAATGCAAAACATCATAGATGGGCTACTGAAACTAGCACTGACACGCATATTTGAACACAACACATCTAGACAGACGCCACAGTAATAATCACATGTATATATTCTTTAGCCTCAGCATGGGCCCATTGAATTCAAACATAAAAATAACCGTTTAGTTCTTTGCATTCTATTTAATTATTTTTGCCTAGATAACCCTGATGCTTCTTTCCAGGATAAAGAGCCACGTGGGATTATCCCCCTGGAGAATCTGAGTATCCGAGAAGTGGATGAGCCCAGGAAACCGGTAAGGACACACGTCACGATTCCTTACATGTTCTTCAAGGCTGATTTTCACACCATCTTGGCTTTTTGGTACGCAAGAACTGCTTCGAACTCTACAACCCCAGCCACAAAGGGCAGGTCATCAAGGCCTGCAAAACGGAAGCGGATGGGCGCGTGGTGGAGGGCAACCACGTGGTTTACAGGATATCGGCCCCCACACCCGAGGAGAAGGAGGAATGGATCAAATCCATCAAGTGAGCACGGCTGTGTTTGTACGGATCCATTTACACCGAGGGGGCACTTAGCCACATCCCATGTGTCGGCTTCTCATGGGTGACCTTGACGATGACACGCCACTTGTACGTGTGTGTGTGTGTGTGTGTGAATATCCAACACAAACACACAATGGAAACACACACACACACACACACACACAGACTGGTGACCAACCAGGGGTCTGTTTCTCACACTTCTACACAGATAACACACCGAGGTGACTTCTGCTTTGTTGGATAAGCTCACTTCCTTTTGATTAGAACAAGCAAACACACACACGTACACACGTGCATGCACACACATTAGCGGGGTTGATATCAAAAGCGGTCTAACTAATGTGCCACATTTGATTTTTGAACTGAACAGATGGGTCAGATCCTTCATAAATGATTCATTTGAATCGTAAGGTACATTTTAAATCACCGTTTCAGAGCTGACCAGCACAGTGGGGTAGTGGTTAGCATGTGGGGGTTCAAATCTCAGCACTGGCCTTCCTATGTGGAGTTTGTCTGATCTCTGGATCCTCCAACTCACTCTAATGTGACCCTAATGAGTAAAAGTGCTGAAGAAAAAAATGGATGGGTGGCATTTCAGAGCTCTAAATTTGATTTTCGACCTCATGTGCCCTCTAATGGATCTACAATCCAGTTAGCATTAAAGTGCATGTGAATGGTGTTCACATTTTTTTTGTTGAAGTGTAAGGCTGCTTCAACAACGGAAGTTCACCTTCACAAAGCACGAATGACCCCAAGGAAAGTCAGCGTAGAGATTCAGACCACAAAAACTGTGTGGCAGGTATGCTAACCACTATTACACTGTTTCCGTCACTCCAAAACACTTACCAAAAAAAGTGTATAGACTGACTTAATAATGTGAATTAATGTCCAAATTTTGTGATAAAGGGTCAATTTAAAAGAATCTACATATGTCATAAGGTTTATATATTAAATCAATGATAGTTCCTGGCATGCATGTGCAATAAGTGCAGCTGTTTGGGATGGTCGCTGTGCTAATGAGTGCATCTTTTACTTACAGTTTTTACATCGGCATTAGGTTGCTCAGTCATGTTTTCTCTCCAATCTTCCCAGAGCCAGCATCAGCAGAGATCCTTTCTATGACATGTTGGCCACCAGGAAGAGGAGGATAGCCAATAAGAAATAACCAAAGGCTTCTTTCAACGTCTCTCTTTTGCATCACTGCCACGTCCAAGGCCAGCAGAATCAGACTTTGTGACTTGTGGAAACTGGGTTGAAAGCAGTGAAGAACTACAGTCACAGTATGTGTAACATTTTGGTGGGACTTGTCTGGAAAGACTTTGGCGCCCTCTGGAGGATATTACATGACATGAATGACAAGTACTTCGTTAACCTGAGGGTCGTGTCCTGGAGGGAGGCCTCAAATCTAATTAAATCAGCTGGTCTGATTTGTATATGCAAAACGCACTGATTTACTCAAACACACAACCCTAACACACTCAAAAACGGTTTGGGCTATTCGGCTTTCGGGTGAAATTTCACGATGAACCTAAATCCATTACAGTGGCGGTGTCTTTAGATACGAATGAGCCGGCATACCAGCTGCTAACTTCAAAGTAATATTGACGCTACGGTGTTGTAACATTTTAAGCAACTGAATTGAACACGAATGTGAATAAATACAAAAATACAGCCCTCACGTGCGTATATTCTTTTCCCTCGGCGTGAAATGACTTATACGTGTTCCATATTTACGCGCAAAAATCTTCATGCATTGTTGAGCGGGAAGGTATTGAATTCCGCGGCTGTGACGTAGACTGAGTGTAACCAATCCAAGAAGCGCCCTGACTGGCGAACAAGGCGGCGTAAATAAAACTAAATATGTCCACCATACCCAAGGACATTTTTTGTATAAAAGTGGGTTCCCCAGACGGTGTTTCAAACGCATATTTTCTGCTCGACACAGCCATTTTAAAACGCTCCTGTTCGGAAATACTCGGCAACCATCGGCGCATAAACGGAAGTCCTTGCCTGCTCGTGTTCCCGTTTGTGAAATCACGTGTTATCACGCGAGACGTCTGCCTCAGAGGACTGGCGTTGGAGCAGAATCGATCTGTTGGTGTTATGTCTATGGCGTTTCGTGTTGCGATAGTAGTAACAGACCACAAACAACACGAACAAAACTGTTAAGTGATTTTCAGTCTTTATGTAGGGCTGTCAAAGATGAAAAAAAATAAATCATTGTGTCCATATACACCGCCTCCTAGTGGCCAGGTCTCACACACCGTGAGCATAACAGCATCTCTATTCATTTTTGAATTGAATTGAATTGAATACACTTTATTGTCATATGTGCTGTACGTATGTGTAACATACAGCACAGATGAAATTTCTTCCCCCTCAACATAAAACAAGAGGAGCCGCTGCGGGTGTCCGCGCCGCCATCAAAAGGAAAAGTTTAGTGCGGAAAGGTGATTTTGAGTGTTTTGAGTATAGGGCGTGCTCACAGAATGGATTAAATTTGCGTTGGATTAGAAAATACACCCGAACAGTTGAACATGTGATTTCAACGGTTTAGAGGTCAAAATAATATCACCCATTAAATGCATTTTAAGGTCATCCTTTAATTCCACCTAAACGCCAAGCGTCTAAACTTTTTTTGTGAGTAGTGCATTTCATTCGTTAAAAATACATATTCCCTTTGTTGGGATACTGTTGAGCAGATTGGGAATTATTTGCACTACGACATTACTATTATTTGATGTCTTTAGGCAAGCAACAACTGCATAAACACATTTGATGAAAATCCACCTTTGTGATTATTTCTTTTGTAATGTATTTCCTTGGGGGGGTTTTTTTGGGGACAAAATCACCAATTTACAATCTGCCTGTATATGATGTACATTTTTTTTGTTTTGTTTTTATGCATTTTGCAAGTGATTGAGAGGCCATTCATCGCTTAGTTGAACACTTTACAATCATGGAGATGTGTGTAAATGACAGCAAGAGAATAAAGATGCAGAATGATACTAGGGGTGTATTTAAAAAAATTACAGGATTTTGAAAAAAAGAATTAGATGACCACTGAGCAGAGTTCTTTGGTTATTTCATAAGCCATAAATAGTTACTAATTACTAGATCTAAAAAAACAGGTTATAATCTTGCCTTAATTTAAGTGTGTATTAACTGATTGATATTACAATCTATTTTGTAAAAAATACAAAACTTTTAACCCCCCTCCCCCAAATATTTAGAATTCGTCACTTCTCCAGCTATTACAGTCCCGTTTTTCTACACACAAAGACAACAGTACAATTTCTGACATTAACAAAATGTATTTTAAGGCATTTTACCTTGTACAATGTATAAAGGCTGACATGCTAAATTAAAGGAATAATACAAGTTTTTAACTTTCTGTCAAAAAAGTTGCAAAACAAAACACAATCCGTACTCACGGCTGACATAAGTCCAGAGAATATGAGCAGAATTAACAAGTTTGTCTAAAAACAAATAAAGCAAAACAACATCTACTCAGAATCCTGATACAGGAGTTTTATATATATATATTTATATGTATGTATAAAAGTAACTGATAGTACAGTTCAAAAATTAAATTCACAGTATTCCTTAATGACGCTAGAAGACGCAAACTGGATTTTCTGATTTTTCTTTTTTTTTTTCGTCGCCTCCCCCATTGAAAACTGCGATTAACATGACCTTTTTTTTTTTGTTCGGTTTCATTTCTAAACAGATTGTGAGCTGAAAAAAGTAAAAAAAAAGAAAAAGAAGGAATGATTCGGAGAAGAGAAGCAAGTTAAAAAAATACTATCGGGTGTTTGAAAAGGAACGAAAAAACGCAGGGGGAAATGTGCTCAAGTCAGTCCAGGGTATCGTGGAGGTATCAGTGATTGAAGCCTTGCTTGCTTTTGTTCATAATTTCTACACACGCCTCCCACCCCCCCCCTTCACCCCCCAGTGGTGAATATGAAATACACTCAAAAATCATCCATGCACAAAGCGACCTTCCAAACTTGCTTTCAGCAGTGCGTGTTTTTCCCTTTTAATGTGAAGCGAGAGGATGATGATGATGATGAGTTTTCATGTCCTGAGTTCCACTGAGCAGCAGTCGAGATGTTTTAAAGCGCCGGGCTTTGTGTTCCACACACACACATACACGTATATATTAATATTTGTCACTGTTCACGTCCGACAGGAGTAGGAGAGTTACTGCAAATAAAATCAATGCTTTAAAAAGTGAACATTGGTAACACTTGACGTGTGGTAAAAATACTTTTTTTTTTTTTTTTTTGGTCCCAATGAAGCACCATGTCGTTGAATCATTCCTCTGCTGTATCTCGGCAGGGGGGTTGGGGGTGGGGTGGTGGGGGGGTTCTGGAACCAAAAAATAAAGTATTTTTTAAAAAAAATGTTAGATGGAAATTAGAAGTTGTATAAATGCTGTGCCCATCTTTAGGGATCTAATTTTTGGCGGGGCTAATGTAGCAGATGTAGTAAGTGGCCACTCACAGTCAGTGCTTCATGGTGCTGCTCACCACAGCGGACCGTCAATGGGAGACAACGTCGGCTTGGCTGTAACCGTTTCCTACCAGGAACAAAGCACGGTGAGCTTATCATTTTCAGACTTCATGTTGACCTTCATGATCAAATGAGCAAGACCCTACCTGTGTATCCATTAAGGTGGCTGTGAAATTCCCCGTGTGCGGGTGCGGCGGCGGCGGTGCTGTCATGGCCGCAGTCGAGGCGGCGGCGTTTGTCCGGCGAGCAGTTGTTCACGTCCAGCCTGTCGTCCTTGGAGTGACGCCGTTTGCGGCACTCGCGTTCTTCGCTGCTGCGGGCCTTGTGGCCGCGGCCGTCCGGACTGGGCTGCTTACTCTGGTGCCGGCTTTTTTTCTTCTTTCTTCCTTCGTAGCCTTGCTCCGAGTCGGAGCTCCTGGCAAGAGATTGGGAAAAAATAAAAATATACCGTGGTCAGTCACCAATACTTTAAAATAAGGCTCGTATCGGCTGGTTATTTTACCAGAAAAAAAAAAAGTGACTAATTTAGCAGATTTGAATTGTATCCATAAAAGAAATGATTTTTTAAAAAACATGTTATCAGGACAAATTTTAAATAAAAACGATTTAAATAATGTTTTTATTATTTTATTATTTGAATTAAAATAATTCAAAGAATTATTTTTATTATTTTCTCATTTTATTATTTGAATTAAAATAATTTATGATGAAATAAAATGACAACCAATTTTTTTTTTTTTAATAAACAAAGCTCATCTCTCGATGACCTGGCCCATGAGTCCATTTTAAAAGCCAAACATGGCACAAATGTTTACTCACTCCCCGGTGGAGCAGGACAAGTAATGAAAACAAAACAGGAATGTTTCCTAATAGGTTCAATGACTCACCCACTCTCACAATATCTCTCTTTATCCTTGGACTTCTTCTTCTTGCTCTTCTTGTGTTTCTTGCCGTGGCGCTCCTCAGAGCTCACAGACCGAGCGCTCCTTCGAGGAGTTTGGTCCTCCGACCCCGGAAGAGCGTGCCAATACGGTGACCTGTTGGGCGCGGTCGACGACGACAGCGTCTCTCTATTGAGGTGGTGGTCCCTGTCCCTGCAGTCGTCCCTCATCCTGCGAACTTCCCAGCCGTCCTGCTGCTGCTGCTGCCGCCTCCAGTGGCCTTGCGACTTATGTCGATAGGCGTGATCGGAACTTCTGCGCTGGTAATCGCGGTCTTCCCTGGATCGGTGGTGGTGGTGATTGAAGTGGTAGTGGTGCGAGCAGCGGTCGCGGTCCCGCTCCCTGGGGTGGTAGGCGTTCCTCTCCCAGCGCCGCTCGCTCTCCCAGTCCCGGTGGTAATAATCGGGATCCCTGTATGAGCAGCGGTTGTAGTAATGGTGGTCTCGGTAGTCCCGTCTATAGCGATGAGTGTCCCGCTCCTGACTCCTGTCCCTGTAATATTTCTCCCTGTCCCTGTTCCAGTCGGACGAGTACTGCCGGTCTCTGCCCCTTTCCCGCGACGACTGCCTTTCGTGGCCTCTGGAAGCAGGACTGGGCCGGAGCTGCTCCTTGGCATCCGCGCGCCCTTCGGAGGCCATCGCCGATGAGCTCTTGGTCGGCGGGGCGTCCGCAACGTCATCGGGCACCTTCGGTAGTAATGCCGGGCATGCGACGCTGCCGCTCTGAGAGGAGTCGGGCGAGGCGGCCGCAGGACTGATGGACGCAGACTCGCTAGATGCAGAGGAATGGATTTTGTCGACAGAGGTGGCTTCGCAGGCCGTTTGCTGAGGCGGGGGATCGGACACACGTGGGGCCCTTAGGTCGGGAGACATTTTCTGGCTTTCGCTGGCAGCAGGTTGGACCGGAGTGGCCTGGGACGCCTCTTTGCTGCAAGCACTACAACAAGACATGAAAACAAAGTCACGAGTGGACGAAAGTGAACCCTGCGCAGTTTGGCGTTGGCTTTTTGGGGGCGAGAGCAGCTGTCCTCTTTTAGTCATTAAAAATGTGTTCTGTTCCCTGTTGTAGTGCCATTGTTGTTTTTTTTGTTATTTTGTGTAAATCCCAAAATGTGAGTTTCATGACCTAATATGAGGGCTGAGGATTTTTAAAATAATTGTGATTTGACACTCTAGTTGGGTTGGCTACCTTGGTTGACAGTGACCAGTGTCCAGTCCGTTCACAGTCAAAGTCCCCTCTGACGCCAAACTTCCATCACTACTGACAGGGACCTGAAAGGCAAAAATTCAAGTCATTTTAGAGTGGGGTGTGTGTGCGACTGCACATCGGATCTCGACGTAAAGACGTGATGCGGCGCGTGCCAAAAAGGAAAAGCACCGCTTACCTTTTCAACACCATTATGCCCGTTAACCTTTTGAAGTCCATAATGGTGTCCATTTTGGATGGTTTTCGAAATGCCGTGCGTAATTCCATTCAAACCGTTTCCGTTATGGTGCGTATCAGAGTCCCCATTGGCCAAATCATCCCCTGTTCTTTTGTTTCCATTCACGTGACTCTCCACCGCGCAGCCGTTATCCAAAGGTCCGCCGTTCTCCTGGTCCGACTCCTCTGACAACTCTTGGCTGTACGGCACCAAGAAGGACGAGCCGTTCCCGCCGCCCTGATGATCCCCGTTACTGCGCGCCGCGCCGTTGATGTGGTTGATTTGTCGCGGGATGAAGCGAGCATCTGAGGTAGACTGGGAGGAGGAGGAGGAGGAGGAGGAGGCTGAAGAGCTGGAGGACGAACTGGCCGAGGAGCTGCTGGCCGATGACGAGGACGAAGCCAGGCGAGTCGGTTTGCCTTGGCCGATGCAGAAAGACAGCTTCAGGCGCTTCTCGTGCTCCGGGATCGATGAAGGCTGGCTGGCCACCAGGTGCGACGCTGAAGAAGAGGAAGCTGCGCCGTGGTTCGGTTTTCCGGCAATACTGCTGCTGCTGGTGCTGGGCTTTGGACAGTCCCTCAGAGAGCCGTTGCCATTCATGTGGGGAGGATTCTGCAGAGGGGAACAAAAACGAGATCAAACGCTGACTGTGTTTTGTTTTCAAGCCGTCAGCCATTTTGTTTGACTTTCTTTCAATAATATCGAGACGGCGAAAATCTTGGATCATGTCCATCTCGTTTTGGGTTCGGCAATACCTTGGTCATGTGCGGCGGCAGCTGCGGTCCGATGAAGCCGACGTTGCTGTTGTGATGGCTGGCGCTGTTGATGCGGGGGATCACCACGGGTCTCGGCGACGATTGCCCGGGTGCGGCAGAGTTATGGGTCATGTGACCATAGTCCCCTTCTTTCTTTCCATCGCCGGACCTTGTGAAACGACACGATGGCGGAGACATCGCCAAAGGAGACGAGAGACGAACGCAGTAAAAGCGAGAGAGGACAAGACGTGTCAAAAGGAAGTCAAATGTGAAGGCTCCACGTCGTGATTTGACGTTCAAAGTTGACTCACTTGATGTAGAAGAGGACGTAAGCCTGCTGGTTAAGAACAGACCTGATGTCACTGACGGTCACGGAGGAATCGTTCATCTGAAACCACTGACCGTTGCTCGCCTGGGAGACACGGACGAGGGAGCGGCAACTTTGACAAAAAGGCAAGCGCAAATATCGGCAAACTGGCCGAAGAGTCGACGCCGTACCTTAATATAGCAGAAGTAGTGCCCGGCGTGGCAGCTGAATCCAGAGTGGACAAGAACGGCAAACAGCCCGTACAGCTGCGCCTCTCCTTGCGACTGGGACATGAAGGGCCTCAGGTCCAGGTACTCGAGATATTTCACATCCTGATGAGCAAAGACAAGCCGATCAATATGGAAAAGAACTCGCAAAGAATTTGAGTCAAGTTACTGGAAATTACTTTTGTGATTTTTCCTCCGCTGAAGTTGGCAAAGCGCTTCAGCGAGAGGGTCAGCACGTTGGAGCTGCGATGGATCGTGAATCTCTTTGAGGCCGTGACCATTTTTTTGCACCTGGGAAGAAACATTTTTCCCTGTTAGGGGCTGCAAAACAACAGGTAAAGTTTTCCGAAAAATGTTATCTTTGTACAAAAACGTACTTGGAGCACTTGTAGGCATTCTCGCCGTCCAGCTGCTCTGGCTTGACAAACTGCTCAAGGGCCTTCGAGACACTTGGTGCCATCTGCAACGACAGGCAATCTACAGGTTAAAAAAAAAACAACAAAAACTTTCCAAAATGTGAAATTATTTGGACAAAACAAACTTTAAAAAAATGATTAAATTGATTCTGTAGAGTTACTTTGATTTCTAGAGTGATGTCCAGAAAGGGGTCGAATGTGTCCGAGACCGCTTTGCAGTTTAAGCATTTAACTGGAAAAAGAAAGAAAAACACAAAAGGTCACCAGATTGAACATGCTGCAAACATAACTAGAACCCATTGACTTACCTCTGGACCTTAGGTAGCCACCAAATACCTGATGAATGAAAGAGGTTGCCTGCGTTTGCCTGTCCAATCTGCCATAAAACACATGAGATGCAATAAAGGGATTGATTTTTTGGGGGGTTTTTTTTACCTGCATGTTCAATGAAAATCCGCATCTCAGGACAAAAACCTACTTGGTTCCAGGTAAGCAGGACTTTTGCATAGCATCCACCGTGTACCTAAGGAATTCATGGGCATCCTCCTGGCTTCCATAGCGGAAGTGCTTTGCAATCCCTGCGTTGGGGAGCAATTAAGCATTGGTCAGGATCCCCCGCCCAAAAAAACCACTAAACTTGACTGCAACCCTAAACCGCAGTTCCCTCCAAATTCATGAAAGTAAACAGATAAACAGCGCCGCCTGTCGTTCATTCTAGGTACATACAAATGTTTTGAGTTCCCCAAAGCACTTACTTTTGAGCTCATTCAGCACACCGATTGGCTTGATAACATTCCCAGAGTTGGCAAAAACCTGAATGATGTGGTTCTGCATGGTGCACATCATACAGAAGCCCGGCTCGTGACCTGTGGCAGAACCAAAAGAAAAAGCATTGACGCACGACTCCAGCGAGAACCCGGACGGCGGGACTCGCCATGAGCACCAAAAGGAAAAAAAACGGCGTACATGTTTTCGAATGCTCCCGCGACAGCATGTAGTTGGCAAACGGCGGCGTGTAGGTGAGACACTGCAGAGCTGAGTTGAGGAAACAAGTGTTGCCCATGTTCTGGAGCCCGGCGCCTATGCGGTGAACCTGGTTCCACTTGAGGCTGAGACGTTCGGGAGAGAAGAGGACCTTCTGCGGCATGTCAATGCCATCGCCGCTGCACAACACTGGACGCATAACAGACTAAAATTAGACTTGTGCGTATTTCTCAAGGGCAGCACAGTAACCAGTTCCTGCTATTGTGCGCCATTACCTATTATGTAAATGGCAAGGAAGCTGGGCCATTATGTTTAACATGTTCGAACAACAAAGGGATAGTGTAAAGCCACGCGAATACAAAGCACGGCTTTTGTGACACAGCATTTTTCTATTTTCTATTCTTTTAGGCTCATCTTAACATCATATCACATTACTTTTCAGTTGGGTAAAAACATACCTCGACTTAATACTGGAGCAATGTGCCATTTAAAAGTAAGAAAAGGTCATCCCACAATATGTATTCGTAAAGGCACAGATAAAGACTGATCAGCTCAGATTAAAATATTTAAAATTATATTGAAGGAGACAACACACTCATTGGTCCCCCTACCTTGCTCTTTGGGTCGGTCCACCGAGGAAGGCGTGCTATTGTAGACGACAGCGCCAGGCGTCGGGCCCAAGCAGCCCCCCGGAACCTTCAGCCGCGGCGAGTCAGTGGGGAGGGTGGGGCCCACTGCCCAGCTGCTGGAACAGCTGCTGTCCATCCCGTCTCCACTGGTGAAGGGGGATCTCTTGCAACCGACTGACTCGTGGTCAGAATTTTCGGAGGATCTGTCAACAATGGTCATAGTTCATTGCTGCGGGTGGGGGGGGGGAAACATAAAAGATTTTAGGAGAGGCAAGAATTTATAGTTTGGTTTCAAAATTGTTTAGAGCATGTGTCCTCAAATGTTTGCTTCATGAGTGAGTTGACTTTGACAAGAGGCAGAGTACACCTTTGGATTGGTTGCTGGCCAATCACAGAGCACATATTGACAACCTTTCACTCAGATTCACACTTCTGGACATTTTGGAGTAATCAATGAAGTTAACATGTATTTAACAATACAGTATATACAAAATAACTAATTAATTACTAAAGCAAAATGTGGCCTCTATATGTTGTTTATGGACTGTTCTCTAATAACTGGTAAAGTGACGTCGTGGACACGATTTAATTGAGCACACTAAAACCATGACTAATAGATCGTTACCTAATCTCACTTTCATAGTTGTTACAAAACAGCAAAAAAAAATTATGCTGAATGCGATCACGTGTGAATGTGATCATTTGTACGTAGAAGCCTCCACTTCTCCACAAACGACATTTCTCGGAAGAGCAAAAAAAAAACGTTAAAAATGCTGTCGTCATAAAAAGAAAGATCATGCGTAATTACAATTATTCAAGAGTTGGCCTTTGAAAGCTTTTACTTTGAATTTGCCGTTGGATAAAGTTACAGAAGAGAAGAAAAAAATAAAAGACAGGGCGAATTTCCTGGTTGGGAAGCAGCTGTTCCCTCCCACTCCTCCGTTACTGACTCACGTTGGCGGCTAGGCCTGTCGCACGCACAGCCATTCAGTTACAATAAAGCATTCCTCCAACACGAGTAGCTCGCGACGGGAACACGGCATTGGCTCTCAAACGTAGCACCGTGCAGTCAAACGAGCCCAAATAACCGCCGGCGTGAACGTTACACGGACGAACGCCATGGAAACGGCGACCATTACGCACAAGCTAAGAGCGCGGCTAAAACGTCGTGCTAACGTCGTTAGCCGACTTAGCACGATGGACTGGGGGGGCTGACATGGCGGAGAGCACAGCGACCCCCTTGGCGATCAAACAACACCCCACGGTTGCGGTTTTGGAATAATTAAAGCGTTTTGGGTCTACAGAATTGGGGGTGGGGGGGGGGGGCATAGTCCACGAACAAGTAGTTAGCATAGAAAGGAGGGGCTCGATCGACACCGGTAGCCGTGTGTTCACTGCGCCGCTCCAGTAGACATGACAGGACCGGTGTAAGGATGCCACAACAAACCCGAGCGTCTCGGGTCCACCGCATCGCGACGGCCGCGTCGTTGAATCCCCACTCGAGCATAAAGGCGTCGGGGCACTCACCTGGAATGTGGTTAAAAGCACGTTCGTAGCGATTGTAAAGCCATTCCTTATTTCCAAGCGGGTGTCCGGCGGTGAACAATGACGTAGATGAGCCTTCCACGGCAACATCCGGGTATCGGGGATAAAACGAGTGCCGTGATTGGCTCCCTCCGCCGTTTGACTGCGTTTTGTGAAGCTCCGTCGCACGTTCGTGCCGCCGACCTTTGTGTACATGCACAATCATCACCGTGCGCGTTCCACATACAAATCAACTCATAAAATGACGCCGGTGGATTCGAAACATATTTCGTCTGACGTTATCGCATACATTACCGTATCTTCGTAACCGATCGATTGCCTTTTAGAAGCGGGGGCTCAAATATTTCAACTTGAAAAGGATCAAACTACGTCGCTCACTTCCTGACCACATAAAAACACCACAAAGGCATCAAACATACAGGTTGCACACATTTAACATTCATTCATTCTCCGAACCGAATACAAAAAATACAACAGTAAGTGATGAGGTTAATCAGATAGATTATAATACTGAATTAAAAGCGTTATTTTAAAGTACCTTGCTGATAAAATACCCATTTTCTATACTACTTATTCACAAAAAATTCACACCTACATTATATATAAAAAGTCAGGTTTTTGTGGTTGTATACAGAATGAATCAACCACATTGAAACTAATGTTAAATGGAAGTTAGCACATACCTGCTACCATATAAAGTGTGTCTGAAATTTAGCATGTTCGAGTAGGCTTTTCCTGTCATTTTATTTTACGAGCAGAGGGCTAAAGGTTTTGTGCGAACACTTGATTTTTTAAAATGTTCTAGCTTGTGGGAAAAGCATGCTGTTGTAGTGGAAAGTAGTGAGCAGTGTTGCATTCCCATCCAAACATTCCTTTTGGAATTATGGCCCCAAAGGTCAAACTTTTTTTCATGGGGAAGTAATCTCCCAAACATGTGGCAAAATGTGTCACAACATCTTGTGCATTCAATATGAAATTTGAAAATAAATTAATTCCGCAGGTTTGTGTATTCATTTAAATCTGTCAAATTGCAAAAGTAACTTTAAGCGAACTCTATACAGAATAGTGCCATATGAAAAAAAAAAACGAGTTTGCAAAAGGTCTGTTATGCATTTGCTTTTCAAACTGCTAACACTGGGGGAAAAAAATCTCTGCCCAATACTGTAAAACATGTCAATAATTTAATATGACAAACCATGTTTTTAATGCACCTTTCCAGACACGCTAGCAAGACCACACGCATAAATTAAGCCACTAAATTCAAGACACATGATGAACCTTTAAAGCGTCAGGTGTTTTCCCAACTCTGACAATTTGGAAAAGTGCTGTGTGAACTTTGGAGCCGCTGAATTTGTTTCCTCAGATGAAGGATTTCTTCCTCTTGCTCTTCAACCTTTCTCTGCAAACCGCAGATTACCTGAATGAAGAAACAAAAATAGGACAGGAAAATTTCAATCAACTGGATTCAGTTGAAAAGATTCAAAATACAAGAACACATTTGACTCCCATCAAGGTACATACCACATCTTTATTGCAAAGAGTTCGCTCTGGAGAAGCTGACTGGTCGTGGGCCGCACGCTGGGCTCAATACTGGTCAGCTTCAAAATGTAATTGGCTAGGACGGGCCATCTGTTGCTGAAGCAGTCTGGGATTTTGCCTTCTCTCAGTTCCCCGAGTATCTGGACCCGCTCCATCTCCGTTCCGAAGGGATGGAAAAGCTCAAGCGCAAGCACCCCGATACTGTACATGTCCGACTAGGAGAAAAAAGACAAATGTTGAGCAAAGTTTGTTTGTTTGTTTTTTGGTCAGCTATCATACGACAACTATACCACCTTTGAATCATAATGGGGGCTCTTCAGTTGCTCTGGTGACGCGTAGACAAATGTACCGACGCCCGTTGTATGTTGGGAATCTGAGAAGGGAAAAAAAAAAACACGATTTGAGCTCAAACAATTTGTGATTGTGGTGTTTAAAAAAAAAAAAGGTGACAAACCATTAGCATTACCACTGAGGGGAGCAATGACGTTTTCATGACTATCGAGTATGAGACCACTGCAGGCCAAACCAAAGTCGCCGATGCGAACGTGACGGTCGTGACCGTTGAGGAAAATGTTCCTTGGCTGTCAAGAAATAAAAAGAAGAATTAGCCTCAAGTGCCACTATTAAAAAAAAAAAAAAAAACATACGATGCACAAACTCCAAAAAAACATTTACCTTGAGGTCTCTGTGAATTATTCCCCGTGAGTGAATGTATTCCACCCCTTCCAGTATCTTCTTAGCAGACCGAACGTGTGCTCAGCGTTCACACATCCATAAGGACCTGGGGAAGAATGTCGGAAAACGTTTCAAACCGCTGAGTTCAACAAATGTGGCGCCTTCTCTTGTATTCGGAATATGAAATGGATGCAGAGCGAATACATCTTGAAGCGCGCTCCTCTCTGGGCTTCAAATTCCTCTCAGTCATCCAGTCCTTGAGCGAGCGTTCGCAGAGCTGCATTTGGATGTAGAGCATCAGGTGGAGGTGGACCTGTGCACGGCAGAGAGCATACCATGATTCAGAAATGACTCGGAACATCCTCGAGGAAAAATAATAATAATAGTATTACTCGCAAAAAAAAAATCTCCTGAAATGACAGATTGAACGGATTTTATTGCACGTACCTCTTTAGCGGGACTCGCCGTGCGCTTATCGCTCTGATACTGCTCACACTTCTTCTCAACACAAGAGAGGCTGTTGTTGTTGACCTCAACGCTGCTCCTGCTGGACTCCGCCTCAAACAGTCCCGACGTGTCCCAACCGACGGCGGGACATTTGGAGTTTTGAGCGGGCCCTCTGCCTCCCAGGAACACGCAGGGGACGTAGTTCTCGGGGAGACGTCGCATCATGTTCGGACACGCCCCCTGGCCCTTCTCCTGCGTCAACGCGAGCGGCTTGGCGGGCGGGCCGTGACTCGGGGCCGCGGCGGCGTTTGACGAGGCATTCGCTGGGGGCTGGCTTTGGCTTTCAAAAGCGACGGAGAAACTTGAGCTACTGCTGCCGTGGTCCTCGTCAGAACTGCAACAAAAGGGACAATACATGGTCAGAGTTTTGGTTTAATGAGAGAAGAGAACCTTGAACAAAATAATCGGGTGGTCGAGCGCAATGGCAACATTCAGGGATAAAAATTGGAAATAAGTGCAAATATAAATGTATAAAAAAAAAAATTAAAAGCCTTACATGTCTTCTTGAGCAGGTGACGCCAGTTCAGGTAAGAGATTCTCTCCATCTGCAATGGGAGAAATGTTGCCATTCCAGATTGATCCGAAGGTTACAACTGCATTCCCATTCACACCAACGGCAAAAAAAATAATTTGCAGGAGTGTCCTCACATGTCGTGGGCTGCACATGTTCCATCCACGCCGTGTGATAGCCGACGATGTTGACGTGCTGCAAACTGGACAGCACTTTCACTTCCCTGAGGACCTATTGCATAAGTGTCAACAGGAACACCCCACTGATGAGCTGATATTTGGACGCAAAACAAACCCCCCCCAAAAAAAAAAATTACGATTGACCGCTCACCTTCATGCAATCCTCCTTGGAAACTTTTTTAATGAGAATCTTCTTCACAGCGTAGCATTGGCCATCCAGTTTGTTCACCACCTTTGTTGCAGGTAATAGAAATTTGGTGAACAAAGCTCACCAAACCCAAATTTAAAAAACAAAAAAAACATACAGGAAGCAAGCACCTTGTAAACATTTCCATAAGATCCTTTCCCGATTCGGCCAACTTCTTCAAACTCGCTCAGATAACGTGACGTCTGGGTTTGAAACAGCCCTTCCTTCAGCCTGCGGGAGGACAAACAGGTGATTATTAATCACAATCATACCGGATTTTATTTGTACGACGCTTTTCGTAGCACTCCGACATGCTTCAAGTACTTAAACGAACGAAAGTAAATTCCACCTGACTGCAGGATTGTGTGCGCTGGCGTTAGGCTGTTGCTGTTCCTGCAAAGTGAGAGGAGAGCACAAACAACAACATTATTTCTCAAAATATTTCAGCCCTACTAGAAATGCATGGATGTCATAGATTACGATTAGAATTGTTTACACCACTTAATATGTAACATTAAAGATGTTTAACGAAACAACCAGATCGATAATGTCAGCCCATATGTTGAGACGAGTGAGTATCGATACCCAGGTATCGGTACTGGGATTTTATTTTAAGATATCGGGTAGGCTGCCGATAATTCAGGCAAACCCCAAAATGTGAGATTGAGTAAGTCCTCCTCACGATCATTTACAACATTGATGATGACTTTATTTGATTTTTCTTTTTTTCATCTCAATTTTGCTTTTACCTGTGGGTACAGTGAGGAGCTAGCAGCATTTAGCAGCTCGGCGAAGGCCCGGTTGTGTTGGAGTCTGACCGTGCTGAACTCGTCGCTTATGGCCAAAGGCGAGAGAAGATTCATAGAAGCCAAGCGCTGGCCAATAACTATAAGACAAAACAAAAAAATCGCAAAATTTCAGGCGGCAGGAGGATTTCATATCATATCAACGTTGCAGTCCGTACCTTTAAATAGCATCCGCGAGCGTGCTGGGTTACTCTCGTAAACAAAGCAAAGGTGCTCCAGCAGAGAGCCCAGTAGGAGGTGGTTGGGGATGGCTGAGGCAAACTCTTGGACGGACGGGTAGCGTCTACCCGCCATGAGCACGTCATGGTGGCTGTCGGTGTCCGAAGCTGGAGAGATGGGGGGGGGAAACTGATTGAGAGCACGGCAAGACCACAGCCAGATATGAGTGAAACTTGTGCCGTTTTCAAAAAGAGAAAGAACAACAATTATCAAGTGTTTGTGAGTATTCAAATGCAAGTACTTTGACTCGCACCGCACTCCGTTTGGAAACAGAGCTATCCGTACATCCTTACTGACCTATTTTTTTTCTATTTTAGGAACTCTGCTTTGAAAAACAGCAACACTGCAGATGTAAAGGCCACCCCATGATTTGACACTGACCAATCTCTCACCAGCATAACAATTACACACACGTTATATCATAGTTTGAAATCTCTTACCTTCTTCAATGACTTTCGCTATTAATTCCACAATGTTTTTTTCTTTTTGGTCCATGATCCCATAATGACAGCAGCCCAAATGAGAATCCTGTTCAATTTTAAGGCAAATATACGCATCTAGTTGATACATATAGGGGCGTGCACAGCCTTCATGCTTATCTTGAAGGGCCAGTGTCCACCAGACCTCCACCTCACAGACAGTGATGCAGCATAGGATGAGATAATATTTAACAGAACCATCTTGAAGGTCTGTCTTATAAAAGAATTCATATATTCTTCAAGCCTCCTGATACAATGGGGTTATTTTATTGCCAATTATTTTTGTACATCCTCCTACCCACATATAATAGTGCTAAACTTAGCACTGTGATATATTGTTTTTGTTGCAGACGGAAGACATACTTGGGTTTCGGATCAAAACATTGAGACAAACGTTTCGAATTTCTGTTTTTATTGCGTGGTATTTACATCCATTGTAGATGTGATAAACAACCTCAGGATAGAGCAATTAATCAAGTCTCCGAAATAAGGTCGTGGTGCGAGTATTGCTAGCAATTTGCATGTTTTGCATGTCAAACCCAGAGTTCGACTACTGTCTAACGCTTTAAGCTAGTACTGAATAGTCACCTCCTGCTATCCTTACGCGTGTCAACGTTACATAGGACAAACAATTAAGAAGAAAAGCTGCTTACTGTCAAAGTGTACTTCATCGTCCTCTTCGGTGGCAAGACTTGGCAGGCTACTGCAGTCATGATTACTAACGGCTTTAAGCAGATGGCTTCGGGGAACGAGAAGCTTGTTACTGCTACTACAACATTCCTCCGATCGCAAAAGCCTGCTGGCGGAGGTTAAACTGTACATGTTAACTGGCCATAATAAATCACCTAGGATGGGAATTAACGTGAGCAGAGGCTAACCTGCCTTTGTTAAAACGAACTTGGCTGCGTATTTCTAAAATTAGGCAGAAACTCTCACGAGTTGCACTCCATGTCGGCGGCCATCTTTCCTCCGACTTGAATGAAGGGGCCGTCCACCAATACAACTTATCGCTGTAAAATATAATTTTGTGTCATTAAAAATATTAAACTCTAACGCAAGCATATATGATTTTTGAATGGATACATTTACATTCAGATATATTTCCAAAATAATATGTAGCTCCCTATGACAACACTTTATTTGTATGTTTACCACCGTGGCACTTCCGTACGTACGTGCACCCTAAAAGCACACCCAGCCAAAGTTAGCAAACGTGTTCGGTGATGAAACATTACACTCAGAGGTAAAGAATTTATATAATTTATTTATGTAGTAAAGTAGTCTTATTTTCGTTCATATATTTTGATTTGAAATGGTGGACATGTTTTTATGAACATTTTCGACTCTAAACGTGGTACCATGCGCTTTCAAAACGCAAGAATTACGCAATAGTGACTTTTCACAATACAGTACTCCATTTACGGCGCGCGGAAGGTGTCCGGCCCCATGGTGAGGTTTCATGTAGATATAAATTAAAACATTTTTGATCTTATATTTTCATTCTTTTACTTCGGTGAATTATTAAATTATTTTCTACCACGGCTTGATCCTCTTATTATTCATTTGTTTTAATGCGCAAATAATACGCAGTAGTGATTCCTTGCAACGGTCCTTGTACACTGCGCGGTACGTTTTGAGAGCTCGTTTTTTTGTTTGTTTACAACATCATGGCCAACTTAAGTTTGGCTGTTTTATCATTGAAAGATGAGAAAAAAAATGAAAAGTCGATAATGGCAACATAATTTCTTCTCCTGTGCGATGCGTTTTACGAATTAACACTTTTCTATTTCGCATTACAACCTTTGGACGTTCTCGTAGTGGCTACATAGTTATAACATTTCCTGAAAGATGACTGACACATGGTGAGTTGATTTTGATTTTGAAGTAAGAGGAAGCAAAACCAAAAAAAGTGCAGTCGTTGTAATTGCCTGTTTTGGTAGCTCGGATCCTGCTGGAGCCATCAGGGCAATTGACAAGCACTCGGTGCATCAAATCTGCTCGGGGCAGGTTGTGCTGACCTTGGCCACTGCTGTTAAAGAACTGGTGGAGAACAGCATAGATGCTGGGGCCACCCACATTGGTAAGAAAAGGATCAGGGTTGGTAAAAAACACTCACACTCTGTGATTATGTAGAACAGTTACTTGAAATTGTACGCATTCAGCCCCTTCATCACATTGCTCAGTGGAACTCAACTCAATTTTCCAGACGTCAAGCTGAAGGAGCACGGAATAGAACTGGTGGAAGTCTCCGATAACGGAAAGGAGTCGAGGAGGCCAACTTTGAAAGCTTGAGTACGCGTCTAGGAGTTTATCTGTCCATTCTAATTGATAACATGTTTTGAATGATGACATTTCAACTGTCGCACAGCGTTAAAACATCATACTTCAAAATTGAGGGACTTTTCCGATCTCATCCACGTGGAGACGTTTGGCTTCAGAGGCGAAGCCCTCAGCTCTTTATGCGCTCTCAGGTAAAAAAAAAAAAAAGGCATCACAAAATAAATGCAAGAAATGTGTGACCCACCTTGAGCAACTGTTCTTTAACGTCCTCAGCGAGCATCATGATCCCTCTGTCATTCTCCCTCCAGTGACCTCAGCGTGGTGACTTGCCATGAGTCCAGCCCCGTGGGGACCAAGCTGGTCTTTGATCACAAAGGCCACTTGGTTCAGCGGCTCCCTCATCCACGGCAGCAAGGTACCACGGTTAGCCTGCAGCAGCTCTTCCTAACCCTGCCCGTCAGACACAAGGAGTTCCAGCGCAATATCAAGAAGGCCAGTTCAATATTGCTTTCGCTCAAGTGGACGTCGAGTGACTTCAGGCTAATGGATTTGCCGTTCACCCCGCAGGAGTTCACCAAAATGGTGCACGTTTTGCAGTCCTATTGCATCATCTCCACCGGCGTGCGTCTCACCTGCTCCAACCAAAATGGACAAGGGAAGCGCAACACAGTTGTTAGCACAAGCGGGAGCCACAATATGAGAGACAACATAGGAGCTATATTTGGGCCCAAACAGGTTGGGGGGGGAAAAATAGGATTTGGCAGCACTCATTCCTCTCGGATGTCGGACTTGTTGAACTTTCTTTCTTTCTGCAGCTGCAGAACCTTCTCCCCTTTCAGCATGTGCCTCCTAATGAGAAGATCTTGGAAGAATATGGACTTCAGAATGCGGAACTCCCCCAAAAGCTCTTCAAGTGAGTAACACTGTTGGGCATCTTGCGCTTTTTGCATTAACAATTCGACATTTTTGGCAGCGTCACAGGGTTCGTGTCACAAGCGGAGCACGGCGTGGGAAGAAGCGCCACGGACAGGCAATTCTTTTTTATAAACAAGCGACCGTGTGATCCCCAAAAGGTTTGTAACGGATTTGTTGGCGGGACGGAGATGAAGTCGCAACGGGGGGAAATTTTCCCACCCAACCTGAATTCTCGTTCATCTCACCTTGCAGGTGACCAAACTTGTGAACGAAGTCTATCATATGTACAACCGACATCAGTATCCATTTGTTGCCTTGAACATCGAAGTTGCCTCTGGTGAGAAAACACACTTGTTGTTGTTGAATGTTGAGGAGCTTTATTGAACCAAAACGTGGTGTTTTTGTGTCATCTTAGCCCGAAAGAACTTAGTTCAAATTGATCCTGATGTTCTCACCTTTTGTGGTTTGGTCTCACTCTCATTTCTGATCAGAATTTTTTTTTATTTTTTTTACTCTCCAGAGTGTGTGGATGTAAACGTAACCCCAGACAAGCGTCAGATTTTCTTCAGGAGGAGAAACTCTTGTTGGCCATTCTGAAGTCTTGTCTCATCAGCATGTTTGAAGCCGGTGTCAATAAAATCAGTGTAAACAACGCTCTCATTCCCAGCAGCGGTAAGATGGCCTTATTTTATTCAGGAACTTCGAAAGAATTGTCTGTAATACCATCCGTGACTTTTTCAGCGCCTGCATCCAAACAATCTGAAGAGAACATGCGGAAATCTGGAGCTAATACAGGACTGGAGATTGACAGCCCAAAGCCATCCCTGAACTTGGCTGGTCTGAAAGCTGCTTTTTCAAGTCACCGCAGCTTCAATTCTGGTGTCAAGTCCAACACGTCAAAAGCTGCCAATCACGGCCCGGCACAACAAACCCTCAAGTCTTTCATGAAGGACACTGGAAATCCAGATGTAAAACCTCTTTTCGGACTCACGCGTAGTTTAAAAACAGGCTACTCAGCGTTGGATGGGTTCAGGTATGGCAAGGGGACAGCTTGCACCGATATTAACTCCAAAGACATTTTTCTATCCAATTTGGACAACAATCCTTCAGCAGATGATCCGAATTGTGATCGGCAGTCGCCTACTTTTGAGCGGAAGAACCCAGCATAAAAAAGGAAGCACTGACAGGACAACAAGCCAAGTCCACAAAGCTCCCCAAGAGTCACACTCGCAACCCGAAGCAACTACTCACAGCGAGGGCAGCTCAGCGAGTCCAGATTTGAAACGAGCCAGGAAAGAGAATCCGGGCTGGGCGGTGGATGCTCCGGTCAGTTTACAGAAGAGGGCGGTGCCGCTCCATTTCACATTGCAAGAACTGTCCGGGAAGATTAAGAGGTTACGGGACCAAAAGCAGAAGCGCGAAACCTGTGAGGAGCTTCGGTACAGACGCTTTCGAGCCAAAATTAACCCGGGAGAAAGCCAACATGCAGAGGAAGAGCTAAAGAAGGAGATCAGGTAGACTTGCATTGTAAACATTTTAAACGCAACGACATTGTGTTATACTGCCCTCTTGTGGACAAAGTGCACACACTATAAGGAGCAGTGCAATGTCCACTGTATTGATGCAAAAAAAAAACTGGACTATTTATACGAAATCTACAGTCAAAATATGTGTTAGTGAGCACTTTTCCTTCAATAGCATAATTATGACACGTTTCAAATTGATGAGCTTCCGTTGTGCGTCTCTCGCCACCCAACAGCAAAGACATGTTCAAAGAGATGGAGATTGTGGGGCAGTTTAATCTGGGCTTTATCATCACCAAACTCAACTCGGACATCTTCATGATCGACCAGCATGCCACAGATGAGAAATACAACTTTGAGATGCTGCAGCAGCACACGGTGCTCCAAGGACAAAAACTCATTGCGTAAGAATCCAAACGTTTACCATATACTTTTCATCATTGTGTTTGTAACTCGCGCACAAGTATTTCTTCCACAAACAAATGTCAGGAAAAGCCTCCTAGAACATCCAAACTGGATTTGAGGTTTATACCACTTTTGTCCCACACTGTACTGTATTTCTATACAGTGAAACTCCTCTACAATGAAATCTACATGGGTGAAAATACCCCCTAGTGTGAAAAAATCTTCATGCATTAACACCATTCCCACTTTCCTGTTTCAAATTTGCTACAGTGAAAAACCCCCTGTTGTGAAAAAATTCTTGCTGCAAACTTGATTTCGTTGTAGAGGAGTTTCACTGTATATTCGTTCCATCAAATTGGATCGGACTAGTTTGTGCCGTTCAAGTATTGTAGTTATATATACCCTTTATTTTTCAGCCCTCAAAAACTTCACCTCACCGCAGTCAACGAGAACGTACTTATGGAAAACATCGACGTTTTTCGAAAGAACGGCTTTGAATTTCAGATTGATGAAGATGGTACAAACATGATTTTGTATTTGGAAGTTAAAAAAAAAAGATTTCTAGTTTAATAATCATATTCAACCATTTTCCACACACGCTGTCAATGCAGCTCAGGTGATGGAGAGGTCAAGTTGGTGTCTCTGCCCACAAGTAAGAACTGGACATTTGGTCCAGCGGACATTGAGGAGCTGATCTTCATGCTGAGTGACAGCCCGGGGGTCATGTGTCGGCCGTCACGCGTCAGGCAGATGTTTGCCTCCAGAGCTTGTCGGAAATCTGTGAGTTTCTACGCCCCGGGGGCGTTCCCGCGATTTATCGGATTAGTTTACAGTTTGACGTATGATGCTGTCTGAATCTGTGTTAGGTGATGATTGGCACCGCGCTGAGTACAAGCGAGATGAAGAAACTGGTGGGTCACATGGGTGAGATTGAGCAGCCGTGGAACTGTCCTCACGGGAGGCCCACCATGAGACACCTGGTCAACCTGGACATCATTTCGCAAGACTGATCGAGAACAAGAGCAGTGCCACTTAAAGACTACCCAGGCTTGAGTTCACATGATGAATCCAAAGTTTTTTTTCAATACTGTTCTATATATTTTTTTTTTTTTTACTCGTAAATTCCGTCGAGATGTTTCAAGTGTTTTACGTCAACACGCGGTATAGTTTTAATCCGCGAATAAACATTATGTCATATAAACAATGTGCACTCTATTTTCCGTATTTTAAAATCAGAATTCTCCAATCTGGCTCACTTACTTTTAACTGGTGTTGAAACGTTTTTATTTTCACAATATCAATTTACACTAATTCAATTCATCTATTAGCCACCAAGTCATGAATTTGTTTCCGCAAGATTTCATTTATAAGCCAAATCCAATCAAAAGTAATTGTTCAGTCTTACGATATTTGAATATATTCAAAAGAATAAGGCATCCTTTGCAATTGTTCCACTTTGCCTCATTCAATATGGCGGGGCTTTTGACGTACAATCAGCGTTCAATGCAGTGCGGAAGCAACGGTAGCTTCTCGTTGCCACGGAAACCAGTTGTTTATTTTCTGTTTCGGGTTCTTCGGTCAGACTCCGCACATTTAGTTTTTTAATACACGCTGAATGGAAAATTACACTTTTTTAACAATGCCAACACAATGGTGTATTAATATTAATGATTTTCGAAATAAAGTCACATTGCGATGCTACACGGGAGTCCGAATTTAGCAAGTTATTCTGCTTCAAAACTGACGCATCACGACGACGACGAGCAGCACGACGATGGCTTATTTGAACTGCCTTCGTTCTTTGTTTTAACTTTTCAGAGGTAAATTGACTTTCTTTTGTAGATGACTATTTTGTACGGAATAGCACAACAGGGCATGAACGCGGTCACGGCGTCTCTGACAGATATGAAGGCGAAACAAGAGATGGACTCTTCCACGGGAGAGGGACTGCCAAGTTTAAAGGCGGTCATTCTTATAAGGTAAAAAAAACAACAAATAAAGCCATCAACCTTTTTCCGAAATCAACTTACACATGTTCCAGGACATTTTTTAACTGAGCTACAGTGTGAGTTTGCCTCACTTATTAAATACTGGTCATAAAACAACAACACTACATTGCGTTTGCATTATTGAAATATATTTACAGTTGTCTTTCCTCCTAAAACATGTTCCTCCTACCACATGAATTTGAAAAGACAATATGAAGCTTGAGCATTGTTTTTTTTTTTTTTTTAAGGGTATGTTCTCCATGGGAGTCATGCAAGGAACCGGGGTCTTCACATGGGCTGACAAAGTGACATATGAGGTAGGATTGTACAGAAGGGCGCAAAAAAAAGAACCAGATAAAGATGCGTTCCATTTCTCGGCAACAGGGAGAGTTTGTTCACAACATGTCGATGGGCCAAGGCAAGTACATTTGGCCAGACGGCAGCTCTTACGAAGGCGACGTGTGCAATGGCGTCAGGCATGGCAACGGAACCTACAAAAGCGGCAATGCCACCTACAAAGGTCAATGGAATCACAGCAAGCGGCACGGAAAGGTAACACGCGACACTGTCAATATGATTACATTGAGAAGGAGATGATGATTAGTCTTTGTCTTGTCGTTTCTCTTTCTCGTTAGGGCACTGTGTATTATAACCAGGAGGAGACTTCTTGGTACAAAGGCAACTGGGTGTTGAACAAAAGAGAGGGATGGGGAATAAGGCGGTAAGACAACATTGCAAATACTTGACCAGAATAGATTTAGCAGATTTCTGTCTGTTTTATTTTACTTGCAGTGGCGAAATTTGAAATATTTGTCATTTCTGTGTGGACTATTTTTTTTTTTTTCAAACAGCTACCCTTCTGGTAACATTTATTTTGGCGAGTGGAAGCATAACTTGAGGAATGGCGATGGCACCATGAGATGGCTGAATCAGGGACAGGTCTACATCGGGAACTGGCATGACGGAGTCCAGGTGGAATATGAAAATATGACATATACACTTACTTTTCAGGGGGCCGTATTCAGCTGATATTTTTTTCTTCTCCGCCAGCAAGGCCACGGTACACACGTGTGGCTCATGAAACGGACTGAACCCGGAGCCGAATTTCGTCCCAGTAATCAGTACACGGGGAATTTTTTCCATGGTTACAGACACGGACCGGGCATCTTTTACTATGCCGGCGGTGCCACCTATGAGGGTGGATGGCAAGACAATAAAAAACACGGGAAGGTGAATTCAATGTTTAGTTTTCTTGTTTTGATCGATTCTGTTTTTTGTATTCATTTTTTTTTTTTTAACAGTATGTAATTAATTATCAATCTAAATGTATATGGGACAGCTAGCTAGCTACAATTGTGCCTATTTACTTCCTAGCTACATAACTAGCTAGCTCAATATTTTTTGACATACTGACCTTCAGTTTGACTGACAAATAGAGAGACAGCTAGCTATCAGTTAAAATGAAGGCCACGCATATTTACAAAAAGTGTGAAAAGGCGCCCATTTTGTATTTATCTTTAGGGGAAAGTTACCCTCAAGGACGGCTATGTTTTCCAAGGACAATTCCTTAATGACAAGATGGTGACCCCCATTATGACAGCAAACCAGGCCCCCGTTCTACTTGGTAAACAGCCTTTGCACGTCATTTTAATCAGCAATAGTGATATAGATAGATGATAATGCATGGATGAATATTACAATTCGCTTTTTGTGTCATGCGCATTTCCCGCACTAGGTACGGACGAATCTTCTCTTGGACCAGACATGACCGTCAACATAGATTCTATTTTGGAGAAAATACCCCAGAGAAAACGAGATATTGAGCACAAACAGGTCAGTGAATTTGGAAAACAAGCATTTTCACAGAACTGAATACATTGTATTTAAATGAAATACAACTACTGTACTGGATTTAAAAAGTTTAAATCATTGTACCATTGAACATCCGAGTCAGTGATTCTTTCCTTTACCGCTAGAGGGAGCCAACGCACCGTTGGCGGTACTCGTACGTTGAATACCCCTGTGATGCGTTCCGTTGCCACTAGAGGGTGCCCATGTACCGTTGGTGGTACTCATACGTTGAAGATGCCCGTCACTTTACTGGCATAGCTGGAAAAACAAAGATATTGTACATTATTTGTCATCAATAAATGATTTGCAGACCAATAAAGTAAAATTGGATAATTTCCCACCTTATTTCGCTTTGGAACGCTAATATGCGGTGTTCTATTTTTCTTCATGTCTGCCGCTTACATGTTGTTCATTGAAACAGGTGCGGTTTGTTCTGCTGAGGCACAAGACGGAGCTGAGGTCCATCTATCGTTTCTACAGCCGACTCGGCCAACCTCAGATTCCCGGCGCCTTCCTGCTGTCCCGCATGCAGCTGTGGCGCCTGCTCAAAGACTGTTACGTCCACCATCACGGCGTCTCCTTGGCGGAGATTGACCTTTTCATACGAGGTGAGAGGTGGTATTCGGCAAACAGTCAAACAGCAAATATGTCAGGGATTGGCCGATGCACACCAAGTGTCCAATTTTAACTTGTTCACTGATCCGCGCGTCGCTGATCAACTCTCCTTTTGTGTCAGATAACCCAGACCCAGCGGAGGTTCACTCCCCCTTTACTCCCATCATGCTCAGTCGGTTCCTCAGCTGCCTCGTAATCATCGCCTACCACATCCACCACGACGACATGGAGTAAGCAATCGAGTTTGCTCCGTAGTGGGATTTTTTTTTTTTCCTTACACAATTCTCATCCCCTCGCAAAGTTTTAAACACACAGTGGGAAAAAAGTTCCCCTACCAGGAGTCATTTTCTGAAATGAGGACGACTACTCTTGTTGCAGGTCATCAAATCACCTTCTGGCTGCGTGTTTCGCAAAGCTATTAATCGATGATATATTTCCGCATGCCAAGAATGTAAAAGGTAGGAAAAAGAAATCAAACCGATGGAATATTCTGTTATTTTTTTCATCACGAACAGGAGCTAAACTATTGTCAATCTCAACGCTCGTCTGTCCCTAAATTGGGATTGACCATTGCGGGGTGTGTCCCCCCCCCAAAGGTTTCCTTTTTAAGCCGCCAGAGCGCACAATTGTGGCGGCGGACTTCCTCGTGAAATGCTGGAAGGTATACCGGGCCTACTGCAGGGTCAACAAAGCACCCAGGGACGACAGCACCATGACAAACCGCCACATACTGTGGCTGTATCAGGTTCATGCCGCGAGGAAATCTTACCCCGTATTTTCTTTGAACGGCACGAGATTAACATTTGTTTTCCCACGCTAGGATCTCCATCTTTACGACAACGATTTGACCATCGTGAGGGTCATCGATATCATGTGCGCAGAGACCCTGGATCCCAGCAACCGGTCCGCCTGCATGGAACACGAGGTAACGCGTTTTCTCCAGTGGAAATCGTTGACGTATTACGGACTAAAACGTACGGTATTTTCCCGATGCTACAGATTACGTTCCTGGAATTTTTTGAGGTGGTTCTTGGCTGCGGCGAGGTGAAGTGTCAGCAGGTCAGAGGTTTTTACTTGTAAGAAACACTGACTACATAAAAAAAAAAAAAAAAATATTAGAGCTGTCAAACGAGTTTTTAATTCGATTAAATATTTTAATCAACTGCCCTAATTAACTCAACTTATAATTAATCGTGATTACTCACATTTATCGTTTCTGAATTTCCCTTTATATTTTTTGGTCCTTTTTTTTCCTCGTTATGACAGTTGCGTTTTGAATTCGATTAAATATTTTAATCGTTTGACAGCTCTAATATATACATATTGAATTGTGCGGCGTAAGAAGTTACAATAACAGGCCAGATGACTTTTCCTCAACAGTTGACGGGTCCTTATCCCAAGATAGGACCGTCTCGATCATCTTCAGGTTGGTGTATTCACAAAACACCTGAAATGTTCTCCAGCGAATACAAAAAAAGGTTCTCCCGTGCACCTTCTAAATGTTTTTGACTTTCTCCAGCGCTAGCGCGTCAGTGGCAACAAACGCTGGCCCAAGACCGTGAACTGGATGCTTGGAGTCATAAGATCCACCACTTCTTCAAGCGCCTTTTCTTCCCCGCCGCTGACCTTCTGCGCTTACTCTGACCGGCTCGACGCGACAAAAAAGGCGACTCTCGCTCCAATTTGAAAATGAGCAAAGTGGTCTGCACGACGCTCCGGATTGGAAAATATTTGATAAAAGTGTTTCATTATATCACAAAGACTCCTTTCGTTGACTACAATTTTTATTTAGAGCAAATCAAACAAGTTACAATACTTTCAAAAATAAAACAGCTGCTATTTTTCTGAAGTGTTCCCTTTAACACAATGACAAAAGGAGATTCGATTGATAGTTACAGTGGCGGCGTGAAGTACATGAGGTCATTGGGGCAACGAGACTGCCGGATCCTGTCCTTGGGGTTCGGCGTGAATAGAAACAAGGACGCCTCTGCCGTCTCGGCCTATAAAAGATGCAAAATAAACATGGTGTGAATATGAAGAAAAAAAGGTCGAGGCTTGTGACAATTTGAAAGAAAAGTTTGAACCTCTGGTGGCTGTGGGGTTAATGGAGAAGGTTCTTTGGTGATATGGAGCAAAACTGTGAAGGGAAAAAAAAAATTACACCAAGCCCAAGAGTGTACCAATACTTGAAGTGCAGTGACCGCCCCCCCCAAAAAAAGTGATCCCCAGTGCAGTCTATATTCCAAGAGATAAATTAAAGAGCTCAAAAATAAAAGTCAAGCGCACATGCATCATATATATGTGTGTGTGTGTGTGTAAAATCATCATACCGTCTTCCTGCAACATCAGATGCTCAGATTGAGGTCTGGCTTCCAGCCGGCCCGCGCCCGAAGGTGCGTCCAATTGGGAGAAAGCAGCGGGGGTGTCGGCATTTTCTCTTTGAGGGGCAGAGAGGTGACGGGCAGCGGCTCTGGGGAACATCTGGAGCGTCGGTCGCCGGGGCGACGGAGGGGGGTCCAAGTGCCCTTGGACTGGGCGGGGCTTCTGACGGTCAATGCAAGGGAGCGACGAGTGACCCTTCTTGGGTCGAGTAGTCGGTGAGGGGCGAGGCGGAGGGCGGCGCGGCGGCACTCAGGCGGCTGGATCGCCTCACGCCACCTGGAGTGTGAGGTCGGCACAAAAAAAAAAATCATATTTTTTGCCACCTCACCGTGGAATTTCTCGCAGGCTTACCGGGAGTCTTGGCCGGGCTCTCCACACGGAAGAAGCCCCCGTCGAAAACCACAACGTCCGACCGAGGTGGCGCTCCTCGAGAGGACGGGCGCGGCTCGCCGTCGGTGGCGTCACCCGCGGCCTTTGCAGCCTCGGCCGCCTTCTTTTGGGCTCTCATGGCCGCTTTCAACGCTGCCAGGCCGGACTTGGCCCCCGCGTTGCTTACTGTTGGCTTGGCGGGCGCTGGTGCAGGTTTCTGCGGTGACAAAAGTTTTTCAAAAACTGGATCTACGTACCGCGCAACAGGGTGACCCTCAAACGGGACTTCGGGATTTGCCACCTTGACCGTTTTCTTCTGTCGTGGTGACGGCGGTTTGGGTTCTTCCAGCCAGTTTCGCGCCTCCGCTTCCTTGAGGGCGTCAAACTTCCTGTGAACGTCTTCCACCTGGGGCAAAGAGCGTCGGTCATCTTTCGGCGCCATTCGGAAACGAGCGACAGCGCTCGTAAACGGAGGACGACTCACTTGAAAGTAAACCATGTCCCAAAAGCCTTCCAGGTCGCTGCAGGTGGTGAGCTTCGGCCCGCGGCGCAGCTCGCAGTCGTCCACCAGGCCGCCGAACTGCTTGAAGCGCTCTTTCATGAGCAGCCTGGCCTGGCCCACCGTTGTACGCACGCGGCCTCGCGCTGATCACACGCGGAGGGAATGCGGGCGTTGTCTCATTTGCGCCGAAAAAAACAACCCGCGCGGAGCGGCGGTCGCTTCACTCACTTTCCTCCGGGATGGACTCGTCTTCCCCTCTCGTCCGCCACTGATCACACAGAGATGTCAATCTGTCCGACTCGGTGGCCAGCTGTGACCTGGACATTGTCAAACAACAACAACTAAAAATCCACAAATTGACAAAAGCGTTTTAAGATTTGAACAACTTCAAATTCAACAAGCTAACCTGAAGTACGACACATCACGCTTTGCTTGAAGGGGGCTGCTCGGCATCGGAGAACCCGCCGTGAGAGGAGGAGGAGGAGGAGGAGGAGAGCGGCGTGGCTCAGCCTGACGTTCGCGCTTGGCTTGTGAGCGCGTCAAGTACGGCGACACGGACATCGGCGCGAGGAAGCGATCAGCCGAGCGAGGTGTGAGAGGCACGAAAGAGAAGGCCTCCAAGCCGGCGGGAGCCTGGAACACAAAGCCCTCGGGAGCGAACGAGGGCGGCTCGACTCGTCTTTCGTCCTCCTCCGAGCGGGTCGTCAATTGGAGTTTCTCCAATTCCTCGTCAGGCGCCAGATTATCCTGCTCCAAAAGCAAGAGAGACATGTATTGCGCTGCCGGCGAAAAAGCGAGATTCCATTTTTTTTTTTTTTTAAAGCGTGACGTGCGTCAGAAATGCTCACCCGGGTCACGAGAGGATGTTCGGCCGGGTTGTCGTCGGCTGCAAAAAGACGCATAATAGACCAATTAGTCTGATTGGATGAGAGGACCAAACCGAACGCCACAATTGTGCACACCTGTGTCGTTCCTTTGGCTCGCAGAGGCCCGTGGCGAAGGGGAAACGACGGCTCTTCTCCTTGCGATTCTCTGATCTACGTGAAATGAGTATCCGTTGAAACCATGCCATTTTCTCGATTTCAAAGTCGCAAAGGAGCCTGGCTTTTCATCCATTCATACAGTGAAACTCCTCTACAACGAAATCCACATGGGTGAAAATACCCCCCCCCTAGTGTGAAGAAATCCTCATGCATTAACACCATTCCCTCTTTCCGGTTTCAAATTTGCTACAGTGAAAAACCCCCGTGTTGTGAAAAATGTCTTGCTGCAAACATGATTTCGTTGTAGAGGAGTTTCACTGTACCTGGCAATGTGTCCTTTGGTTGGTTTTGGACTGCAGGGGGCGCTGTCACAGTCCTGTTGGCCGATCTGGTTGTCCCCACTACGAAACAAAATCGGGAAAGCCAATGAGACTGGAAGAACAAGCGCAATAGGTTTGACGACATGCTTTGTGGCACAAATTTCAATTTAAAAAAAAAATCCAAACCTGATGCTGCTTTGACAGAAATGGCCCTGGTTGGTCTTTGAGGAGCAGTTGGCTCTGAAAAGAGGGCGATAAAACATTTTTTGCAGTCACATTAAACTCCAAACACTAAATAATTTGCATTCATATATGAAATAATTATTTTGTTTGATAATTTCCCTTTTAGGAAAAATAAGAACGTACCTTTTTTTGCGGCCGTATTCGAACGGAGCGTCTTGAGAGGCTGCGCAGAGCGAGGCACAAGAAAAGGTACGATGACGCAACGTTGTGTGAGCAACGACTGTAATCTGAGCATTTGAAAAATCTGAGATTAGATCGAGTCGCACCTTCTGCAATTGCTGCTGCTGCTGCTTTTCATCGAACGGGTGACTCTGCTGCTTTGTGATGGAGCCGCGTTCGTTTTGGTCTAGGATAGAAAAAGTAGAATTGCAAGTCAAGGCACTACAAGACCTGATCCATTATTATATATATTTTTTCCAGTGTTTAATCCTCATTAGGTGGCAGGTGAGCCGGAGACTCTCAGCTGACTTTGGGCGAGGCGGTCACGCTAACCTCTTTTGCTCTCGAGGCCGCCGGTACTGGAGGCAAAGAGAAAACAGTGTCTTTGGGATGGTACAGGCCAGTCTTGAACACTCCCTTCCGCTCCCTCTCTTGCTTTTCTTTCTCCTTCTGGAGTGCTTTTCTCTCTTTCCAGCGAGCAAGCTGTTTCAGTTTCTCTTCTAAGGCCTTGTCTGCAAATAAATATGATTGGAGAGAAGGAAGTTTATCAATAATGAGGTGCACCTTGACACTCAACACGAGGGTTTTTAAATCATATGAATGCATGAGTGTGAGATGGAGACAACTACTTTTGCCAGATTTTTCCTTGATGTTTGTGATGTCTTTGATTCCTGGCGTCTTGGTAACAGCAGAGGTATCCAGATTAGTTTCATGCTCCGGGAGATTATCCAGCTGTCGTCGGGCATCCACAGCCCGCCCTCGATTCTCCTTCTGGTTCTGACTCAGTCTGCGGGACATTTTCACCTTGAGCATGGCCACACTGGTGTCCCGGCGGCGCAAATAGGAAAATTGGCCATCCATGGTGACGATAGGCCTGTAGTAAATAGTAGGGGAGGGGTCGGGTGGGGGTAGGCAGGAAAATGTCAAATACAGGATTAAAAAATATATATTGTGTGTGTCTGTGCTTTGAGTATTTTTCCCCCTGGTGATTTTTACGGTACATTTCAGATTATCTACGTTTGACTCAGAGCTTCTTTTCTCAGTCTTCGTTTTGACAGTCTGTACCTCTACAGTACTTTTGTTGTAATTTCGGGTATAGTATCGATTCACAAAGAGGTGACAAATCCATGCAATTGTTGGTCAAATAAATACACAAAATTGGGGTCGTACACAATTGAAAACAGTGTGCACCGTCTCGACCGGGTTACCTTACAATAATACCGTTCCTTACGATAGATAGCGTTCAGGAGGCTACGAAGCGAGAGAGTGAAACCTTGAAAACCAAAGTTTTGCAAACAATTGATGTAAATTCCTCTTACCTTTTGGTTAGGAAGAGAAAAACAATTGGGAAATATCCGCAGTAAACACCCAGCTACGACCCTAAGCAAACATGCGCGGTTGGCTATTTGAATTTAGTCTTGCGATCTGATTGGCTGGACGTCACAAAATTGCTGATTTGTTATTGGCGCTTCAACTTCTTTACTTCCGCTTTACAAAATACACAAAACGAATTAACCAAAGAAAAAACAAACGGGAAACATGTCAGAGCTCCATTAAAAAAAAGTTTTACAAACTTTGAAGACGTTAAAACGTGAGCACAAAATTGACTTTGTTTGTCTATAAATAGGCAGCACTACTAAAATCAAAAGTGAAATTACTCAAAAACCTTTAGTTATCTACCTAGTTCTGTTATAAGTCACACGAAATGATTCCAACATCATGTTGGTCCTAACTAAGGTCAAACAAATACTCTTGATCAGAAACAGAGGGTTCTTCCAGTATGCAAAATTACTACATAATTTATTCAAATTTAGTAGCATTGTTTACAAACCGCAAGTTTTGACATGATAGTCAAAAAGGGATTGGGGATGAAAGCCACCTGAAATACCAGTTATGCATACACCAGTTTTGAGACACAGAAAAGGTGTTCAATGAAAAACACGGCCTGAAATCTGAACAGAAATCTCTAGAAAGAAATGATGTGCAAAGACAAAGACATGACAAAATTCCAAGTACACGTAATTACAAAAGGGAATGACATCTCAAAGGTTCAATTAAAAAAACCCAAAAAAAACCATGGGAAATCTTTTCGTTGTTTTTATTTTTACAGTGCAACTATTGCGTGAGACCGACGCTGCCGTGACACCCTGCGACGCTGACAGTTGGTCGTGTGGTCAAAGAGTCTCTGTGCTCATTCCATCAATCCAAGAAGAAGATGTTGTTGAATTGTGTCGCGCAAAGTCTCTTCACCTCCTCTGCGAAAGAGGAAGGACAGACGAGGGTTGTTTTATGGACGTCCGGCGGTGGGTAGGACACAAATGTTGCCGCAGACCTACCATTGACTTCAATGAGGTTGGCGTTCTTCTGATTGAGGATCACGTACAGTTCTCTCTGGTCAGACTTTTTGCCAACCACCCAGTAGTCCGTCATGGCTTTGACTATAATCTCTTCATCTTCATCAACTCTGAAAAGACCCACAAAAGCATGATTTGACTCACTTTTTAAGTTGCATTACGTTGGATTTGCAATCAGCAAATTTCAACGTTGTTTGGCGTACCTGGCGAAGTCACAGTTGATGTCCCCCAGGATCTTCATGAGGTCCGGATGGACAGACGTGAGGCAGACGCTGGCCGTTTTCCTCATGTGTATCGTGCTTTTCTCTGCCAGGTTCATGTGGTTGAAGTAGATGAATTTAAACTGGGGCTCTTTCTCTGGCCTTTGTGGGTGCGACATTGTAGACACGAGACAAAAAGATTTTAGAAAACGGATATCGGTCATGAAATTGGAATTGCGCGGCTTGACTGTGCTCAAGGAAAATGATTTGTGCAAGTCATTTCTGTCAAGCAATTATAATCAGTCATTTAGTTAAAACGTAACGGCACCGTGGGTCAAGTATGTATGAATTATACACAGCGATAAATCACTCTGGAGGATTATAGCTGCTGGGATAAGTAAGCCGAGGACGGCGTCACTGACGCGGTTGACTTGACGGCGGCCGAATCAGGGCAGGCGGCAGAAAAGAAACGTTATTTATTCAGTGGCTTCTTGAGTCGGGTCGATGCTTGGATTACGGTCACGGATGCATCCGAAGCGACCCGCTCGGGCGGATGGGACGCTTGACGGCTGTCCATCGGGATGACACTGAGATGAATTAGGATGGAAAAATAAAACCGAAGCAAAAAAATAAATAAAAATGGCTACCTCATAAATTACTAGTGTGGAAATTAGCTGAATTTTGGCTAATTTAGGAAACACGACAGCACGACATTAAATATTCCTCTTTTAAAACAGAAATGTTGGCCTTTTTGAAAAGAATGTTCCTCCATGGACAATCAATAATTGGTCGATAGCTCCCTCTTGCATAAAATCGTGCCTCAGTCAAGCATAGCAATGAGGCGATTAGCCCGTAGCATTGTTTCAATGCCGACGCCTATTGATTCTCTTTGGATGAGTTTGCTAGCCAATCACGCGTAGCAATTAAATCGGTCACTTAAGCATTAAGTTACTTTTTTTCCCCATTATTTTGAACCGAAATACAAAACTTGAAATATTTCTGTACATTTTTAACCCATAACTTGGGTGATTTTTTCCAACGAGGGGTGCGCCGTGATCGGAAAAACATGCCTTGGCTCAGTCAAGGTCGCCCAACGTTAAGAAGTCAGGTCATGAGGACATTTCTGAAATGTTGAGCGACGTCCAAGCGTGAAAAACCGGCGCGCATCAACGAACCCCGATATCCTGCGGTTGACGGTGAACTGCTCGCATATGTCAGACGCCAGCAAGGTGAGCTGCGGCCCCACCATGCATCCAACTGCTCGCAGAACTCCCTCGTCATGTCCACGGAAGCTGTGTGGAAAGTCGGCGTGAGAGAAAAGCAGCTTTAGTGACAAAGCCATAATCTAGGGGTCGGACTGAGTGATTTGACGCTTACCGTTGACCATAAAACAGGCGGCGGCGCTCATCGCCTGGAGGAGAGCAGTTAGAAGGTCACACAGGTTCAAAATAACATTGCCGCGCTGAGACTCACGGGACGCGCATCCTAGTTATTTTAAAAAAAATGCACGTCTAATCCTCCAAAATCCATCGAGTTCGAGCGTTGGGCGTATTTCACCCCGACGTCATCCGCTCACATGATCAAAGTCATGTGACGAACATTCCTTTCAAGCGGCGGGGCGAAGATAATAATCCATTCGTAGACGCGTGGCAAAATATTCAAGAATCAATTATTATTGAGAGAGCGACGCGGTAAAATCGCCACGGCGACCAAAAGCGGGCCTAAACAATTTGTTTCACTTTACAGCATTTAGCGTCTAATTCGTACAAGGACATTTATTTGATATAAGAACCCTTTCGTGCACCCTGTAACCGTGATAAACAGTCCACTGTCATGGCCGCTGTCCCTGAAAGGGTTCATCTTGCATTTTTCTCCAAATGTCCCCCCCTTCGACATGGCATCAGTTTTCCAACACGCACGGCACCGGCACGTCATCTGTCAGGTTACCTTATAGACAATCAGGTGCAGCTCCTCATGGCCATCTTCTGCACTCACAAATATTTTGGGGAAACGGAATTTGGCCTCCGGGTCTTTAAGGTTGGGCGGGCCTGTCAAAAACCTGAAAAGAACAGCATGTGGAAGTATGGGACACAATCCTTCAAATAATAGAATCATCATCGACGCATTGAAATGAATTAGACGCGACCCTCGAGCAGCAAATCTGGCCAACGGCGGTTTCGGGACTCACCTCCCATAATGCAACAGATTGCCCGCGACCTCCGGCCTAAGAGGAGAGTCCCTGCCAGCCAACTGGACATTGCACGTGTGTTAAGTATGGACGGACAACATCCTTAGCACCTGAAGTGCACACGCGGTCTTTTTCCTTACCTCCGGCTCGGAGTGCCTGGGAAACAGCGACGTGGTCAGGTACTTGTACAGAATCCTCATGTCATCTTGTTCCAGGCCGCTCCTGCCGCGCAAAAAAAAAAAGATAATATAACACCCCCCCAACCGCAAAAGCGGCGCCAGCTGAGGTGAACGTGTCCGTCTCGTTACCAGATGAGCTGGTCGTTATAGAGGAAGGCGGTGTATTTGATGAGGCTGAGATTCTCCTCCACCCGGTTGACAAAGGATTGGATCTTCAGGTAGGTCATTTTGTCCAGCGGGAAGAAGCTGATGCCGCCAAAGACGTCCAGCAGGTCACAGGACTGCAGGTGGAGAGTCTGCAAGTACTGGAAGAGGAAGATAAAAAAACATGAGGTGGAGGGAATTATTATATAATATATGCCACGGGGGGCCAAACAGCTTGAGAATTATTTATTTATTTTTTGTACCCTGTAGAAGAACTTTTCAAGCTTCTGAGTAAGCAGCTCCACTCCGCCGGCATCCATGGCTCGACTAAAGGTTCCGTTGAAGAGCTGCAGCAAAAAGAAAAGTCATCGCACACAATCTTTTGAGAATATTTGTCCAACATGAATGTGACGAGACGCTTAGAACTCAATGGAGGGGGGAAAAAAATATATATTTTGGAAAAAATATCGGCGCTTACCTTATACATGCTGTAGCACTGCTTCACCACAGCGCCGTAAACGGTGTCCTTGAAGGGGGGCGCAGGAAGCATGGTGAACAACTCGGAAGCGGATACGATTCAAAGAGAGGACAAACACTCACAAGGATTTCCTCTTCCTGGTACTCGATCGTGGGAGGCTTTCCGTCTTTGTTTGGTTTTTCAATCATTGGGTTTCGAACCACCTGAGCAATAAATGGGACACACACAAAAAAAAATAAGTGGGAAAGGAAAATGGATCGCATTCCATTCCCGGAAACCAGAGGAAAGATTTAACAATTTACCATGACCATCCAAAAGTTTTCCTCGGGCTCAAAGAAAAACTGTCGGTTCTTCTGCGTGTGCAGGGATTTTGCTGGTTTTGTTGGGCAGAATGTTCTGGATAAGAACACAAACATTAGTGACTCCCTTGGCTCTTCTACAACATTTTCTAGACATCATTAATATCTTATTGCAATAGATCCCTTTTATCATGACCACCTTGTGAATTGGACGATAGCTTCACAAAGGCCCACATTTCGGATCTTTTCGTTCTTCTCCACGTCGCTGGGGTGATAAAACAGTATCTTTTTCTCTTCCTAATGTGATTTAAAAAAAAACATTACCTGACATCAGTATTTATCAATACGCAGGTAAAGCTATAATAACGGGACCAAGTTCAGATGCAAATTTCAAACTCATCATTTGAGCTCACCTCTCCTTCTCGCGGTCCAAATGTGGGATTATAAACAAAGAAATTGAGTAGACATGCTGTGAACTGTTTCTCTTGCATTCCTGAGGCCATTCTGGGGCTGCAAGACAACAATAATAATAATAATAATAAGTCAATGTAAAATAATACTAGGTTATTTTCATGATCGCCTCGTGCAGTAAATAAAAGAATCTGTTTTCACCTAATCATCAGCATCAGTGTCACGTTTGTCTGGATTTCCTTTGCGCTAATAATTGTGTTGCAAGCATGCCGTTCACCTGCAGAAGCAAAACAAACAAGCACTTTATGGATAGCACATCTTTATATGATCATTAAAATTTGTGTCTTGTGGTTGTAAAAATGACACCTTATACAACAAGTGTCTTCAGAAAAGAAAACCTGTAACGAGTAAAACATGCAGCAGAACGACTGTGCATCTTATAGGACGTTTTTGCACGTTAGCTTCGCTAGCAAGACTTTCCGGTGTGCTGAATGACGTCCAAAGCGTATTAAAAAAACCCCACCAAAAACAAAACTGTTGGAGGAAAAAGGAAATAAACTCTCACCTTGTAGCGCATAAATGAACAGTTTCGCATGCACGTCCTTGTGTCACAGCAGAGGATAAAAATGCCACTAAACAAGAGGAGAGACAGTTTACATCACCTACTTCCTGCTTTTGACAGCAGTGTGTTACACCTAAAACTAGCCGGAAGGAAAACGCAGCGAGCTCAAAAAAGACGAAGGGACCCAGCGCTGAATAAATAATAATAATAATAATAATAATAATAATGATAATAATAATAATATTATACTTCATAGATAATGCGAACATAAGACCTTCCACTTGAGAGGGGTTAGCGACTCGCGAAAGCTAAAATTGGTAATTTCGCATCACTGTATATGCTTTTGTAAACTATCCTTATTCATCATTAGCACATAAATTATGGAAAAGTTATGTTATAGGGCGCTTGACTAGAAGTAACTATTGTTTCCAACTTTATTTCATAAACACAGAGGCCACACACTTTATTTCTTTCATTGTCACAGGTTTGAAGGACTTTTATTGTTATTGTCAATTAATGAGAGCAGAGCAGAACATTAAAAAAAAAAGAATGTCCACTGAAATACAAGCCAATGAAAAGAAATCCAAAAAAATCAGTGGAAATGGAAGCAAGAACTGATCCATGGAGGCCTCAGGACAGGACAATCATCTGGAACTCTAAACAGACACAGAGACAGTATTTAACATTGTGAAGATATATATATATTTTTTTTTTTGCATTGACAGTTAAAAATAATCCCAATTAAAATTTCCTGATGTCAATCGTGTGCACTGAACATGTTCCAAGTGATCTCAATGGCACCAAAGAAAAAAATAATCCACCCCAAATAAAATCTGTATATTTTATTTAACAAAACACACAAAACCGTACCGGAAATACAAATTTGTCCAACATCATAAATAATTTGAACGCTTTAGTTCAACCTCAGTGCGTCAGGAAAGCAACCTGCAGGGGGAAAAAAAAAAAAAGTCTTCTCCTCGCATCAGATGCCCGGTTGAGCTGCAGGAAATCAGATACTGACCCTCTGCTCCGATCCTGCCATCGCTGTCGTCATCCGCTGCCGAGATGAAGCTTTTGGTTTCAGCCTCGGTCAGCGTTCTCGCCCCGGGGACGAACCGCTGCAGGAAAAACCTTCACAAACACGAAGGTCGCTCAGTCGCATACAAAATGCATTGCGTCACTATTACAGCAAATCATGAGTACACACCATTTTGGGAGGGGGGGGGAGGTGGGGGTCAAATTGTAGTACAACAAAAGGTGAATTATGTAACACAAATGCTACGATAACACTTAGATCATGATAATCCACGTGGATTACAAAAGGACGGCTTTAATACAGATGTGCGAGTTGGTCGCTAGGTCTTAATCTGTCTGTCATGCACACTGTGACATTTTACCATTAGAGAGGTTGGGATAAATAAATACAACTGGAAAAAAAAAACGATGAAATGTCCCACTTGAGCTCCGACTCCTCCAGGTAGCCGCTGTTGTCCTCATCGAGGATCTGGAAGACATTCTGGACCTCTTGAGGCGTCTTGGAGGAGAGGCCACATAGTCCAAAGAACTTCTTGTGGCAGAATGAGTCTGGAGCTGCAGAAAAAAAAAATAACATACACTAATACAGTATCATAATTAAACAAAATGTAAAGAATTCATTGCAGGAATTTAGTTCTTTTTGTTTTGCAGAGGATAAAGAATATATGCCTTTGACTGTCGTCATGTTGTTTTCCTGCATGTGTTGCTACCATTTGTGTTCAAATAGAATCGTTTTAAAAGTTGATAACTATTGGGATTCCAACGCTAGTTTTGTTAGCCTGTCTATGATTATTCCCATTATGCGTTAGCATTAAGATAGCGGGCTTTCGTAAGCCACAGCTCAGTACACAATGTGAAGCTCTCTTTCGTTTCATTCGACCGTAAGATTCAAGTGGGACTCGGCGACCTGCCGATTGGCTGCTTTGTTATGAAATTCGCTGCAACATGTAAGCCGTCGCAACTTCAAATTTGGCTCAAAAGTCAATTTGTAAGTCATTTGTAAGTCGAGGCACCACTGCTTTATGTGAAATTGTTTGAGGGAGAAGCCCGATGAGGTGAGATTAAAAATGCATGTGGCTGCTTTTTTTTTTTTTTTTTTAAGTTTAGCAAAGTCACGCAAGCACTAAAACAGACAGGATGATTGAAAAGCTTTTGCAATCATCGGGAGGTGCAGATAAGAGGCTACTGTACAGAAGTGAAATGAACGCGAACCCGAGAAAAGATTATAAACCTCGTCTTGACCTCTGCTTGAGGTGATGGAAATCGCAAATTGATCCGATGCATATTATATATAGTTTGGCAGGATGAGGTGTTACCTTGACAGTCTTTCACAGCGTTTTCAATGTCTTCGGCCGAGAGGATGGAGGTGAGGGACATGCTGGTTCTGCGGAGTAAAAAAACAGAAATTAGACACTGGGGTTTTTTTTTTTTTCTACCATTGATCAATTTTTATGTTCTCATCCGGTCCACTGATATTATGACTTCATCATATGCCTGACTAAGCAGGCTTATTGATTACATTGTCTCTCGTGGGGCCTTTTGGTTACATATTGCTATTGTCTTTCATGCACAAATAACGAGAACCTACATCAGGATTTTTTTCCTCAAGTGGTTTTATTAGTCTTGAGTCATGAAAAAAAAATAATGGCAGTGGATGGCAACATACATAAGGGTCCGTTGTAGTGGTTGTTGCACAACTGTGACATTAAGATATAAGAAAAAGGTTCTTCGATTCAAAACTGTTTTTTTTTGCTGCACCCCTAATGGCTGGCTGAACAAAAAAACAAAAAATCTCTTACAGGTTTTGCATAAAAATAGAGTATTTCTTAGGGACTTACTCATAAGCGGCAATGCAATTTGAAATTATAAAGTTATTTAGACTTTTCAGGTAAGAGTGCTTGAAGCAAGCCAAAGGCTCTGACACAAAGTACCCGCTGGCCGACAGACAACAAGCTTGTCTCGATATATATTATGCGGAAAATATTTTTTTGTGGTGTTGGATGACCTGCACAGTCTATCGTGATGCGGATGCTGCAAAAGATTAGAATGCTCCCTTGAAGCGACACCGGTTCTCATTTAAAGTCTGTTCAATATCGTGGGGTGTAATTTGCAGAGGCGCAAGAACCGCATTTCGCCTCACGCAGGCGACTGTCACCTGATTTTATGATTTTTTTTTAGACAGATGCGTGACTCACCTCTGTATGCCGGGTGTCCCCTCAGGTTCCAAAACAACCGCAGTTTAAAAGAGTCGTCGTGGCGAGTCCCCTGATAGCCGCCTCACTTTTATAGACTCTGCTTGAATTTCCACTGCGGGGATATCAGATGTTCCCCCAAGCCGAGCTCGTGTTGCTCTACCTGCCCGATAAACTTTTTATAGCTCCGCTCACTCTTCCTTTCAGCTGTGACGCGTGTAGGATTTTTTTTTTTATCCAATCAAGTTTTTCTTCTACAGCCTCCCCTCCCTGCCTTTGCTCGCTCCGCGAGTGCACGAGAGATTACACACATATCGCATTTATTCAAGGTGCTTTAAGCTGTCTCACAGGGGTGGGAACTATTGTGCTCAAGGGCTATGTTTGATTTTTTTTCCAAGAGTGACACAATGAGAAGAAACAAAATGAAATGAAGAAAAGTAAAAAAAAAATATGTAAAACAGTTTATTTCTAATGATGAAATGAATTCTAATCATCATGTTTTGTTATGATGTATAGTATATTTCTTATGTGGAAAAAAAGTCATTAACTGGCAAAATAAATACACTGCCTGGATTAAAGAATGGAGGGGGCCGTATGCGGCCCATTCGTCTTCTTCTTCTATATGCTTTTTCCCAGTAAGCTGCTAAACCAGGATAAAACCAGATCTGCACAAAATGCATTTCGTACGCATGCCTATGGATCATGTGAGATGTTTTTCCCCCCCACCTCATGACATCTGTCAGCAAAACAAGCGCACTAAATTATCATTTGTGCACATTTCACAAATCCATACCAACATATTTTTTCCCCCAGATACGAATTATTCAGAGGCTGCAGGACGGACAGATTCAAGTTCTTTCCATCTTTTTTATTTTATTTATTTTTTTAATAATTACACCCGGTTACCTTGACGACCAGCTACTTTCTCACCAGTGGGTTTCCTCTGCAACGGCAGCATCATCTCTGGTGGTTTCAGTCAGCATTTCTGTCAAACGCAAGGGAATAAAGGTCATTATTTCTCCATGTTTTTTCATCTGCCGTCTGGTGTGTCAGCATTGCTGTTCGTTCTGCACCACAACTTTGTGTTTAATTAATTAACGGTCAGGTGTTATCGATATTTAGTGCGGAAACTATCGCTTTTGATTAAATCTAAAGGCCCCTCAAACACCTGCGTGAAAGCAGATTGGAGCGGCAGTGCCACCTTGTGGTGACAAACGCTAAAAGCAATCACGACGGCCATGACATTAGGTACACCTGGCGAAACGTCATCAGAGCCTGGATAAATGCAGAATCAAAAATCTGTTAAACTGAAGCTTAAAGAATGACAAACACGGGCTTTTTGAGGGATTGTCTTTATTTAGAACCAACATAGCAAACGAAACATACTGTAACAGAGAGCTTCCATTTTGTTTTGTTTTTAAGACACTACTTGGAATGCTTTTCTAATCTACTCGCATACACGCTCTTGTTTACTGTTGCACCCTGAGATGATTAACATCCAATAAACCGGAGACGTAAGGCTGCTCTTAGGAAGACTTGACCAGTGCAGAAAACTCTGAAATATAGAGCAAAGAGGAAAAATAAAGGACGTGTTATTTATAAAAGTCGCATTCACATTTTGTGCTCAAGCCGAAGCAAGACCATTTTTTTCCTTTGTCGCCATCTTCTGGCAGAAAAGGAAACCTACAATGAGTTATCTTGCCACGAAATGGTGAAAATCCAGTAAGCATGGCACATTTGGTGATATAATTGCTCAGTGGGTATTATTTAAAGTCAAAACAAATCTTCTCTTGAAGATTATTTTCAAGTACGCGTCTTCTTGGCGCTCACAAAATCAGAAAAGTCCAAATATCACCGACCTTCCCAGCCAATCTTGCCGTCACCGTCAGAGTCGCCTTCGAGCAGGAAGCCTCTGGTCTCAGCGGCAGTCAGCGTCCTGGCTCCTTTGGAGAAGTTCTGCAAGAAGAGTCTAACGGCAAAGTCATCAATGCGTTTCTTATGAAATGACACTCAAGAGAAGAAGGCAAAGTCAAGCCTGGAAAAAAAAAAAAAAAAAAAATCTACGATGAACTCAACTGTAGCTCATCCTGCTCAATGAATCCACTTTTGTCCTGGTCCAAGATGTTAAACACCTTCTCGATCTCTGTTGGAGTCTTTTTCGATAGACCCACCGCTTTGAAAAACATCTTTGGGTTAAAGGAATCCTTTGCTGGAAGGAAAGAAAAAAAGCTTGGAATCTTGGCCTTGGTATTCTAACCCCAGACCAAAAAGATCATGAAAAGCTCTTACCTTTACACGCGTTTAGAGCTGAGGTAATGTCCGAGACGGCTAGAACGTCGGTGATGGCCATGACGACGGAGACTGTTGTGGTCCAAGTGAGCAGCCACCGAGGTTTGATGTGCGACGGCTGACGCGCGGAAAGAAACAAAGCGGCGTGGTGAATAGGCTTCACCCCCCCCCCCCCCCCCACCGGGTGTCAGAAACCACCAGCGTCCTTCTGTCCGCTGCCACCCGCAGCTGTGACCACTTCAGACGTTATTCAACGTACGGGAAGTCTCAAAACGGAGGCGGCTGGTTAGTCGCCTTCACAATGTGGAAGTCAAAAGCGCATCTCAAGTCTGAACTTTTTCCAAACGAACCCCGCGACCCAAATATGGACAAGGAGTATATAAGAAGGACGTAGATTATATGCACAGTGCTTATGGAGAGACGCAAACATTTCCCTGCAACTTCATTCACTGGCTCTTTGCCATCCTCTTATTCATCCATGCAGCATTTCCACGAGTTATAAACATCCTGTTTTTATCCGGGCCTCGGTCACTATCAGGCCCAACTCCCTCCCACATGCTACATTTAGCATATGGAAGCATGGTTGCAAACCGTGGGCGGCACATCTGCCTCACAGATTTGAATTTAAGACTCCTGGTTTAAGTTGACTGTCAAACTCACCATTAAAAAAAAAAGGGCAAAATTACATCGGGGGTTCAAAACACCCACATAAATTTGCTTTCAGCCCGCTAGCTTAATGCTAAGACATTATGGGAAACAGCATAGATGGGCTGACGAATAGCATGTTTTTGTCAGGGTTGTAACAGCTTTGAAAAAAATGAAAAAAGTGACACAGAGAGAGAGAACATAACAATACTCACCGGCATATATTCTTTGTCCTCAGTGAAGAAAGACTTGGATCGTAACATATCCTCCCTCTCTGTGTTTTACCGTTCTTCTGCTATGCTGCCCTCCGGTGGCCGTGGCATACACCAGAAAAGCAGCACAACACACATTTAATCGAACCATTCCATTTCATGATGTCATTATTTTGTGTTTAAAATTTAAAATATTTGAAGGGTCATTTTTCAAGACGTTTTGTTGTTTTGGAAAAGCTGGAACTGATTAACGGCATTTCCGTTCATTTTCATGTGATGCATCACACATATGAGTAGCAGAAAATAAAAGTTTGTACCTCCAGCGGGCAGCACGGTGGTCCGCTGGTTAGCACGTGGTCTGCCGGTCTGAGGTTCAGGGTTTGAATCTCTCATCTCTGTATGTAAAATGTGAATAGCATGTCGACATGTGGCCTGCAATTATCTGATGCGACTATTATCGCCACTTAGCTCGTGTGTATGCAAAGACACGATGGCGACTACAGTATTTGGTTGTCAAGCAGTTTCACATCCAGCGGAGTGAAGCGGACGTTATGGTATCACCACGTGAGGGTCTTTGGCTCGGCCACACGGTGACGCCAGCCCCGTTTCCTCAGGATGGGCCTACGGGTGAGACCTGCGACAGGCCGAGGAGTGGAGCAACGACAAAAACATCCTTTGCTCCCCCCCCCCCCGACCCCCCCACCACGCACACACTCCCTCGCATATCTGCGCCCCCGCCGCCCACCCTCGGCCTTGTGCCTTTCCTTACTCCCGGGCTTGTTTTCAGGAAGACCAGGCTTCCTGTGTGATGGATGAGAGGCGGGAAAAAGGGGGGGGGAGGGATGGGTTGCAATTGCATTTTCGGTTCTAGGTGAAGCGTTCGGAGTTAGTGGTTGCACTGCTGGATTGGAGAGGAGACACTTGCTAAATTGGGGAGTGGTCCACTGGTCGTTTTGGGGACTTGGAGTCATCAGCATGTCATGGGAACAAGCACAGGTATGAACACTTGTGGGCACATCTGATTTTTAAAAGAGACAGATAGGCCAGGAAAGGGGGAATTTTTTTTTTTTTATGGCTAATAAGAATCTACAGTGCTGCGAGTAATAATTAGTCTTCCCGAACTTCCTGTCCGTCAAATTGAAACCAAAGATGTCGCTCTCGTCTCGCCCGTGTGACATTTGGATGCAAGATCCCTGCCGAGCTGGATCAGATTCTGAGCAAACGAGACGGGACCCCCGGTCCATCATGAGTCCAATTCTAAACACAGCGGGAACAAGCCGCATCATGTCGAAAGAGAAATGGGATACTTGTTGCTTGGCGACAAGCTCTCATTGTGCATTCTTTCGTTGCAGAATCTTTTGCTTTCTTATGGGTCGGGAGGCAAAGACGGCCCGTTGCTCACTTCTGACAACAACATCCTGATGCTGTTTGGGTGTGCCACGTAGAACTCCAGCATCAGTGATTTTGTTGCCAGCGGGAGGACACAATCGGCCGGGGTCGTCGACTAACGCCAGAAGTGGGACGGTCACAGCCGACAAGGCTGGCAAACCGTTTTTTACACACTGCTGAACCGTAAACCAACCAAGAAATCATCAGCATTTTTTTTTTTTTAACAAAAATCAACTCGTTTTTATTATTCCTGAGGTATTTGCCCTGGATGTTATTCCAAATTCTCAAAAAAAATTTTTTTTAAATCAGGGTGTATAAGGAATACGCAGTACAAGAGCAACTAAGCCATGTCTGCCATCCAGTGGTGAATGGTGATATTACAACTTAAAATTATTAACTGGAACACTGCTATATTTTATGTTTCCTAATGAAAAAAACACACATGGCCATGACGGGTCTCAGCTTAACACACGAGTCATTTATTCGCGTGCTCATCATCGAGGCACTTGACACAAGTTGTGAAATCTGCCTCGTCCAACACCGGCACAATTTGTACATAAAAATTCACATTCTTAAATATGTAAACGTGTTCAAACAAGCGTCGCTCACGCCGAGCACGGAAACATCGCTATAGTACAAAAACAGCGTCACATACAAAACGAGGTGCTGCTAAAACGATTTCGCCACGTGCACAAGAACCCGTCTCCATGTACCAGTGTACATTCCAGAACTACCCTCCATATACACGAGATGAAAGTTAGTTATAAAAAAGAAAAATAAAGAAATGTAACACCAAAGGGCTCAGTCCAAATGTCATCTTTGGCCATTGATCATTTCCTCGTTCCATACAGTATGTTTGTTTTTCAATTGACATTATTAGTCGGTGTAAGGCAAAAACTAAATAAGGCGCAGAATCATCAATAAGGCTGCAGTGGGGCTACTCTGAATGAGGTTTGAATGTGAACGCTACAATTCACTTTGAAAAGCTGTCCGGACGTTCAAACGGCAGATATTCGAGGGCAAGTTTGATCCCATTTTGCGTGGCATGTTACAAAGACGGCTGAAAGAAAAACAAAAAAGTTTTCGGTATCTTTCCTTTTTTTTTTTGGGGGTTCGTTTCTTTTAGCCAGTCCCGTTGTGAGGGGTGAGGCTCTCCCAGGGGCAGATGATCTCCTTGGCCCCCAAAGCTCCCTGGGAGGAGGCTCGGTTCTCCTCGTCTTCATCCTCGGATTCGATGGGGTAGATCCGACACTCTGGGGGGATGTCCACCTTGATCTGGAAAAAGCTGCAGCACGCAGACGGGGTTGAATTGATCACTCTTCTTTTTTTTTTTTCATTGAAAATGCTGACTGGCAAATTTATCAACTTTTTTTTTTCATAATAGGCATCAATTACACACAGTTAGTTGCGCGACTGGCGGGCATGAATGTCTGTATTATACTGCCCCCTTGTGGCTAAAACATGCACACCAGAAGTAGGAGCGCAATGTGCATTAAGATTAAGCGAAAAAATGTGGCAAAAACGGTTTTATTCAATTCATTGAAGTCACTACTAAACGTTTTTCTAATTAAAAATATTACTTTTTTTTTTTTAATCAGAGATGCACGTAGACTTAACAAATCCATCTCTGACAAAAATATGCTTTGGAAATGCTTCACACTCACTTGCCAATCCTCCGAGGCGGGGCCTGGCTGGAGGCGTCCGGACTAATTGGCCGGATGCGTCCACTGGCCCCGGCGGCCGCGTGGCACTTGGGCGACAGGCTGGCGAAGACCGCGGAGGGGCCGCCGCCCACGCCGCAGCCCCGCCTCAGCAGCCGCCGCAGCGAGAGAGCCACCCTGGACTTGCACGTCGAGCCGGGTGCCCGCAAGGCCTCACCATCTTGCTCCGCCTTGCCCTCGGCTTCCGCCCTCCGCTCGAAGCCAGAGGTGCTGTCCGGGGTTACGCTGACCGGGGACGGGCAAGGGGCGAGGACGGCCAGGGAGGACGAGGCGTTGGCGGAGGGGGAGTCGACCAGGCCGGAGTACACCGCCAGGTGCGGCACCGGGGTGGTGAAGCGGCACAGCTGTTGGGATTAAAAAAGAAAAATCGGTTACAGATGTTGCTATTTTTAAAAAGGAAAAAAAATAGGGCTGATCATGTTATTATTTATTAATTTATGTATTTATTTCTTTTTAGCAGGGCAAAGCGTGTCCCTGTGGATGTGCACTGTTTGCACTAACAACATGGCTGAAAAACAACAAGGGGCCATTACACGGATAACACATGGAAGACTATCCAGGACATGGATACAACATCTTACAGGTGGTACTGCAGTCAAGGTAGATCAGTAGAATAAATGGGGAAAAAAATCACAAATCAAAGATAAGATTTTGCTTACGTTTTAGTTTTTTTTTCATCATTAGACTCTTCGGTTGACAATGCAACTTAAGACGGTCATCCTTAGCCGGATGGACATCGGCGGCGGGGATGAATGACGGGACAGACAGATGAGGTGCTGCTGGATGTTTTAATACAGTTGCCGTAACATGTATGCAGACAGTACAAGTTGCGTGTGGAATCATGGATCGGGGTGGGTTTGGGGGAGGAGAAGGGCTGGGGGGAACGACAAACAGTAAACAAAGCCAACATACAGAAATATAACACTGACATTGTGGGTGATGCTTTCGATGCCGACACACGATGCTTTTTTTGTTTGTTTCACCTGACAGAAGCTGAAGCAACAAATTTTGGGGGCTAAAATATGTGTTAAATTGTGTATTTTATTTAATATTTTTAATTCAATAAAACAGTATGTATTTCCGCTTTTCAGATTATTTTAAATCTGTAAAATGTTTCCCTAAAAATCTAAATTAGATGATGTAAAAATGTAAAATATTTATTTTTAAAAAACGAAAAATATTTCATTGTCATCTTTAAATATTTATAATAATAATAATAGATTGAAGGTTGAATAGTTAGATGTTATGTTTAATTGTAATTAAATGACCCACTCATAAAAAAAACCTCTTAAGTGTATAGATAAAATTGATTTTAGAAATATTTTTCATTTTATTAGTTACAATTCATCAATTGACCGATTATTTAATGAAAAAGAGGAATATTAATAAATATAACGACCCAATTTTAGGGGGGAAAAAAACAGCTGTATGAATCCAACAAATATTACATGACAACCCTGCAATACGAATAACATGAATAAATGTTTTGACAAACTTAAATGTGGAGGAAAAGGCCATTTATATTTTAATTGTGGGCAATCTAACAATAATAAATAGAGCATGTACACGAATAAAAAGTCATACATTTGCTAAACTGCTCAACATGATGAATATGAGCTGAATCTGACCAAGCGTCATCATTTGTGCTTGCTGAGTTTGCTCATGACCTGCGTGATGTCGACAGGTGCGTTGGCGGCCATCCTGGCTCGCTCCTCCAGCTCCTGCTGCCGCAGGACGATGGGACTAAGGCTGGGCCGCCTGTTCTTGGCATTCTGTTCTAACTGGGCGTCCCTGTTAAAGCATGGGCAATTAAAAAAATGGCTTCAGGGGGGGGGGGATCGGGTCAAAAGAAGGGTCCGACCACCTACGTGAACTTGTGCTCCTCGGGGCAGATGGCCTTCTTCAACGTGTCTTTGAACACCTGAGATTTCATGTAGCGGCCGTACGAGTCCTGCAATTCCACAACTAGCGGTGAATTCTTCACAAAAGGAGAACGTCGACAACGTTCGCTGAGCCGGCCGGTAACTGACTTTCTTCATGAGCATGTAGATGTGGGTCTGGGCGGCATCCAGCACGTATCGATGGGGATGCTTCAGGCCGCTCACCGTGATCTCCATCGTCTTCCCGTCGATGTTGATCCACCTTGGGGCGCCGCGGGCCAGGAAAGTCCTGATGATCACAATGATCAGTAATGTGATTACATGTACTTACTAGAAAGAGTATTAAAAAAAAAAAGTCCCGAACGAGTAATTCCTTTACTTATAGATCTGCTCGGCTTTCTCCCGCATGGTCGCCGCCGTGCCCCACTTTAAATCCTCGCAGCCTTCCCAGAATGCCAAGTTTTCACCTGTCAAAAAAAACAGCCACCATTTTGTCTTTCAAAACGTCTCTCCCCCCCACCCCCACCCCCCACGGCCGCCGTCCCTCATACCGCTGAACTCTTTCTTCAGAAAGCGCCTGAAGTCGTCGCGCCCTCGAGGGTCCGAGAGCAGTTCGCCGAAGCTGAACGTCCAGCGCTCCACGCGCATCTTGGTGGGCGTTTCCACGCTGCCGCGAAGAAAAGGAAACGATTTTCAAAGTCATCGAGTCGTGTGCAAATCCCATCCGATTGTGGACTGACTTGGGCATGTTCAAGGTCCAGTACGTGACATCGTCCGTGTGCCAGGGGTTGCTGGGACGACATTTGGAGAGGAACGGGTCGTGGCTGTTGTAGGTTGCGCTGTATTTCACCAACCTGTTGAAAAAAAAAAAAAAAAGTAAACGTATTTCTTAGCTAGTCCTCATGCACAACGGAATTGGACAAGAAAACATGGACGACAAACGTACGCGCCGATGGACACCGACGACTTGACTCTGGGCCTCATGATGGCCTGCTGGGTGAAGATCATCTGCAAAGAGGAAGAGATGAAAATCCAAGATATAGAACAAAGAAAAAAAAATCCATTGATAAAAATAATGTGAAATTCTTACAATCCTCTCGTAGTAGTCGGGTGTTTTCACCTGTGCGGAGGAACCCCCACAAAAAAACAAAAAAACACGGGTGTGACGACAGAAATGACACATAGGAACCGTGTGAACGACGAGCACTTGAGAAGAAATTGAGCGGCGAGAAAGGCCTGCAGGAGACAGAAGACAAGAGAAAGAGGAAAAGCGGAGTAAAGAAAAGGACGATCAAAAGCATCACGGAAAAAAAGAGAAGCCGACTGATGAGAATTCACATCCACTCACCTGTTACCTCATCCATGTTTGGATCGATTCGCCGGTCGAGTCCATAGTCCATGGCGCTAACCGTACCAGGCTACACACACACACACACACACACACAACTTTTCAAAAGTATAACTCAAAAAATAAAATAAATAGTGACAGTACTTGGCTATTAACCCTTTCAGGGCAGCCGATCATGTGATCATCTTACAGGGTGCCTAAAAGGACGTCGTTCTCATACGCGGCGTGAAATATTAATCGGGCGCGACCTTTTGGCTCCGACAGGAGATGCGAAGGCCACGAAGCATCGTGGGGAGAGATAATGAGATTCCCCGCCAAGAAAGGAGGTGCAATTTATTTCCACTCGGCGAGTGGATGGTGTTTGCATAAAGCCGGCATGTGTACGTATATGTGTGTGTGTGTGTGTGAGTGTGTTGAGTTTCTTACCGGGGGTCTGTGGACCACCCAGTAGGCCCTCTCTTGACAGTCAAACACCACGCGGTCCGGTTTCTTCCTCTCCTTGGCGGCTCTCGGGTTACACACGACACCCTTTTGTTACTCTTTTTTTTTTTTGCAGCCTCGTAATGCGGCGTGCATCAATTTTAAGGGATAAAATATGCTTCAGACAAAAAACAAAAAAAAATAAATGTTTTGCATTCGCATCCTACCTGTACTGTTCTTTCGCCTGCATCACGATGAAGTCCCACTTGTGATTCATCCACTTGTGAAGGCGGTTGTACTGCTCCTAGAGGACGCCCCGGAGACAACACAACCGTAAGCCTCTCCGGCAAGAAGTAACAGCTGCTGCGTTCTCGGTTTCTCCGACCTGCTCGTGCATCTCCAAGATCCCCTTCTTGCGTATGTTCCTTTTGGCCAAGTAGATTGCTACGGCGCAGGTACACGTTATTAGGGTTGGTTGATGTGCGCTTAGACCTGATCACACCTCACCGTAGTCGGTATCCTCCACGGGCCACTGCTGGGCAGGCCAGAAGTATGGCGTCTGAAATGAAAAGTGTGGCGCGTGGATGACAATGACGGGTTTTTTTTCTTACCTTGATTGAACCAAGGCACGTCAATGTATTATTACCTGGAAGCGATAGAGTGACGCGTCGGGCTTCAGCAGCAAGCGCTTGTGGTCCTGCAGCGGGTATACGAAGCCCAACGCCACCAGCATGGAACCCAAACCTCTGGCCTCTGACCACAGGGTCGAAACGTCACAGATGTTTATTTGCCCAGTGTTGACTTTCCAAGTTGTTCAGGCGTTAAACTCACCTCTGGTGTCGATTTGGAATCTGTCTGCCAGCCACGCAACCATGTCTTCGCCTGGAGACCACATATTCAAATGACATCATTTGACTGACGGTATGCGCACGTGTGTGTAAATGCCAGACCCCCTCTGACACATGACAGCTGACTACCTTTGGCCGCCTGTGGGCCTTTCTGGCTTATATGATGCAGCGGGGGGAAAAAAAACAAAAAAACAAAAAAAAAAGGACAGGGGAGAAAATAGAAGTAAAGAAAATGTCATTAGCGCCGTATTCTCCCTCTATCATCGCCTCTTCTGTCTGCTTTTCTTTCGCTTCCCGTCCCTGTTACTTGTCATTCCGTTTCTCCCCTCACTTTGGCGAGTCCACGGGGGTTGTCATGGCGACAAAATCTGAAGCTCTCGAGTTTGAGGCGCTGCGTCTCGGCCGTCAGACGCTGATTGCGCAATCACTCAGCATCAAGTGTGTGCTGCTCATCAGCGCGTGTGTGTGTGTGTGCTCACCAGTAATAGCGTGCGGTATGGTGGTGATGACCAGTCGCTGCGGCTGAGACTTCACTCCCGATTTGGGATCCTGCATCTCCAGCAGTACCTTTTCCGCCTGGGGGAGGGGGGGGGGGGGGGAGGAGAAGTAGAGGTTACCATGACAACTAATGTGGGGGATGCTGGCTGGTGAGGGGGCTAGACGTGTTGCTTTGACAACAGATTGCGAGGGCAGTTTGAGATTGAAAATGTCTTCCAGGTTCTTTTAAGTGGCAGGACTTTAAATACGGGTAACATGAATATACTTTGTGTGTCACTCTTGATTTTCTGTGACGTTGCCTCAACTTGGAGCTAAATCAACACAAAACTCCTGCACGCGTGATGTGGGCGAGATGAGTCGAGATCCAGTCGCTGGATTAACTTCTTTCTGCATGGGGGGGCCCCACTTCACTGACAATGATCCTGTCTTAATGCTGATTAAACTGCATGACCTTATTACTGTGAGGAAGGTGAGCGGTTTATTAAGGAGGGTGATGACATTCTGATAACATGTCATGCATTTCTAATCATCATAATCAATAATAAAACCATGCAAACAGCCTCATGGCAGCGAGTCAGAGTAAATAATCTATACAAAAGATTCAATTAGATTATGTCCCCCCCCCCCCCACAATACGTGCTTTGTTTTCCATACCCGTAGATATACTGTCATGGAGCCTGAGGGCTGGCTGTGTTTTTTGTATGAGCAGAACCTTACCTTTTTAAGACACGCCATCCTTGGCCGATATCTCTGCCCGTGATCCCGCAGAGTGTTTCTAATTGTCATGCTCCCTGATGATAATAATGTCCACTGACCACACGCTCGATGCAACTGCGAGCTGTGTCGCCGAGGGATGCTGGCTGGAGAGGATAATCAATACCGGTGGTGCCTTCGCGTACTCACAACGAGCTCGGAAAAACTACATTTGTTATAACTAGCAAATTGACATTGCATTGTGTTACTGCATTTGTAACAATATACACTCCCGGATCTACGTTTTTAAATTATGTTAAGGCGCCATTAAGTTTGTTCGAACGTAAAAAGTAGTTTTTAAAAAAATATATATATTATTGTGCTCAACTCCGTTGTCCCTGAACGACGCACCATACCTCAAAACTAATAGGAATCGACCAATGAAAGGCGTTTTTTTCAGAAGAGTTACACGTCAGTCCTCACGGGGGCGCTATTCCATTAACAAGAGTTTAAAGTTTAGTTTTATGACCGTTCCGTTGTTTTATATTTTAATAAAATGCTTTTTGTCACCTATTAATTTGAAATGTGTCGTGATGTTCACCTCCCAATACCTCATTTTAAGCTTAAATGGCGTCTCAACTCCTCTGACCTAGAGTCTTGTGTGTAAACGACTCGATATAAATGCGTCTTCTTTTTTTTTTGTGGACGTCTGACCAGCCAGATGATAAGATCGGTCGGCTTTTTAACGAGCTAATCTGTCCGTGTCCGGCGCACTTGGTAGACGGCCGTCCAAACATTAAGTCTACTTCCTGAATCGAGGGAAGGGGCTTGGTCCCGTGCCTCCTTTACGCCGCCGTGCACAGCGCAGCCAAATTAGCATCGATGAGGCTCTCGCGAACATGGCGGATTTCCTGCCGTCGCGCTCCGTGCTTAAAGTTTGCCTTCCCGTGTGTCTGCTCAACAGCAGCGAGGTGGAGCAGGTCCGCCGCTCCAAGGAGATCGACCGGCGGCTCTCCCGGGAGAAAACCTACGTAAAACGCCTGGTGAAGATACTGCTGCTCGGAGCGGGCGAGAGCGGCAAGTCGACGTTCCTCAAACAAATGCGGATCATCCACGGCCAGGACTTCGACCAGAGAGCCCGCGAGGACTTCCGAGCAACCATTTATAGCAACGTTATCAAAGGTGAACTGCAACAAAAAAAAAAAACTACAAAGTACTACAATGGCAATTTTTTGGACGTGTGAATGTGAGGCCCGCATTTTGTTGGTTAATAATGGCCGGGAAAAGTTTGCCAGAGAGGTACATAAACAGTCCTCGACACACCCTACACGAGAGCCCCCCTTCTGCTTGTTTAAACCTGTTTTTGGCATACATTATCGGTTTGTACCGTCGTTTAGTTTCAAACTGATTTTTTTTTAAAGTGACTAAAGCAAAATAAAATAGAGAATTGTTGCTCACCAAACAGCTAATGGTAGTAACTAAGGTGTTCCTGCATGGTAACTTTTCTCATGGAAAGTAAGACTAAGGTCAACTTGCTATACAATAAAATAGACACCAGTATAATATATAATAGCATAGTCGAAGCAGTCTCTTTCTAAAAAAAAAAAACCATATATTATGTAATAACAAACGTTTGCCAGATGGTGCTTTAGGCGTGTGACCTTGGCAGCAGTACATTGTTATAATCCAGTCGTTCCCAACCTCTGTTGAGCCGAGCCATATTTTACATGATAACAAAATCACCCGTACGCCACCAGACAAAAAAATTTAAATTAGGTTACGTTCATTTTACTATCTGCAGTGTAGCAGAATGTCATTTCATTTGCTCTGCTTGCCGGTAAACGTTTGCTGGCATAGATCATGACCAAATTTGTAGTGGTGAGCCCTGATAGGAAATGCCAAAAGTCACTTTGTCTCATCATTTACAGACTAATTAACTTTAATCCACTACGGCATAGTAATGTGTCACAGCACACTGGTTGGGAATCACTGACGTCATTATTTTTTGACTAGGGGATGTCCCGATCACATGACTGACATTTTAACATCTAGTCGCATGATTTTCGCACACATTTCAACCTATTGCGGCCTATAAAACAAGGCTTTAATAACAATTGTGAATTAATTTATTTCATGTATTTTCTTTCCTAATTTGTTATCCAAACATTTTTCTGCATTTAATTAACCTGCCAATCTTCCCCCCCCCCCCCCTTCGCCAGGTATACGTGTGTTAGTGGATGCTCGCGAGAAGCTGCACATCCCATGGGGGCACCCGGGCAACCAGCAGCGCGGCGACAAGCTGATGGCGTTCGACACGCGTTCGGCCAAGATGGTCCGCGGGCAGCTGGAGACGCCCGTCTTCCTGCAGTACCTGCCCGCCATCAAAGCCCTGTGGGCCGACGCCGGCATCCAGCACGCCTACGACCGCCGTCGCGAGTTCCAATTGGTAAGTCGAAAATGTATCGGCTCATAAAATCGCAGCCGACTGTTGAGTGGACAGTCATGTGACGCGCTCAACTTCCTGTTTACACCTTCCTCCCTGTCATAAGATGCTGACGTTCCGCCCAGATGGTCACTATAACCACAGATTTCAATAACCGCGGATTGAGATCCAGTCCGTCCCCTTTTGCGACGTCTGACACTTCCTCATGTCGCTTTCACATGAAAATCAAACTTTTTTTTTTTATCCCCCCCCCCCCTCTTCTTTTTATGGGTTTGTTTGAGTTGCACAACGCTACTGCCGCAGGTTCTCAATGGTGTTTTGTTAACGCCGGAGCACAGACACATGTGTGATCAGAGCAGGAATGTTGATCTGTCGTTAAACTGCTTTATGCTTACTGGTACAAACAGGGGGGGCGGAAGGGGGGTGGGGGGGTTATTGGCTCGCCCACCGAGTGTTAACTTGCGCGGTGAGCTCACATGGAAATTTAAATATTCTCAGGATTGTTTATTAATTTGTTAACCATTTCGTGCACCAATAATGACAACCTGTAACCTGGCGACTGTAGTAACCGCTGTCGCTGAAAGGGGTTAAAATGCACGCCGTCAGTCTCGGTGCTACTTTTCAGGGCGCCGTTGTCATCGATGGAAACAGGAATTGAAATCTATGCGGGGCGATTTAGAACAAAATGAATCTTATAGTCTGTGGCAAAGAGTAAAATGTATCAGAGAGTGAATCAGGCGAGGTTTCACGTGTGGGCTGGTGGGTGAATGATGTCATCGCCCTTCGAGATGCCTCACGTAAATGAGCGTGCGCCGGTAGTTCTCGCGTGTGCGGTTGAGCGTATCGATTCCATACGCGCGCGCGTGTTTGTGAGTGATGAGTTATATAGAAATCCAATCGTGTTCCAGTTTTGCTTTCGCAGCACATAGCAAAAAAAAAATCTCTTATTTCTTGTCTCGCTTCTCCTTTTTTTATTCCCTCTCTCGCCCCCGTCCGAGCGATTTGTCGTCAATTTTGCAACGCCGCCCGCGCCTGTCCTCCATCTTGGAGTGCTCTCATCTACTCGTGCATGTGTGCCACCAGTTAAATTTGCTGATTTAGAAGTGTGTGTCACTGGGATTGTTAGCATTTTTTTTTGGGGGGGGGGGGGTCAAAGAGTGAAATTAACACAAAATGCATGCAAAGGTTGTTCCAGTGAGGAATTGTAACATAACTGAAACCCCGAGAGAGACACCAGGAAAAACGATAAGGAAAATCACGACACACACACACACACACACGCAGATAAAGGAATGCATGCGAGTCTCTGTGGTTTCATGTCCAGGCTTGCATTAATTGCCCCCCTTCAGCAGAATCTTCCAGAGGATATGCGCACAAGCTAGCGTCTCCATTTTTGTGTGTGCTCGTGTGACACGTCCAACCGCATCATCCCACATGTGACTTAACTGTAACGTGCTTGTGCGTGTGTGTGTGTGTCTTGCAGGGCGAGTCCGTCAAGTATTTCTTGGATAATCTGGATAAGCTTGGCGAGCCGGTAAGTTTTTTTTTTTTTTTGGGTGGGGGGTTGTTTTGTTTTTGGGTCGATTCCTACCTACCATCTACATGCGCTCCCCCGCTCCACCACACTTTTCTTTTCTTTTTTTTTTGAGGTCGCGGTTCCTTATCTTGTGTCTAGACAACGACATCGCCGCTGGGGGTTCCGATTTGAATAACCGCCTCACCACCACGGCATTCGATTCACCCGCAACAATTCGTGTTGCTGTTTTAACAACTATTGCAACTATTGTACATTGATTAGAAAAAATGTTTGCGGCTGTAATCTGCGGGGGAGCATTTCTAGTATTGGTCAGAGAAAATACAATTCAATTATATATTTATATATATTTGTTTTCTTTATGTTAATACACAAAAATGTTATGCACAAAAATGTGCTTTTAACATTTTTTTTCTTAACCCTCAAAGTAATGTGTGTGTGTGTCTGCCAGAATTACCTGCCGAGTCAGCAGGACATTCTGCTGGCGCGAAAGCCCACCAAGGGAATCCACGAGTACGACTTTGAGCTGAAGAACGTCCCGTTCAAGATGGTGGACGTGGGCGGCCAGCGGTCCGAGCGGCGGCGCTGGTTTGAGTGCTTCGACTCGGTCACCTCCATCCTCTTCCTCGTATCCTCATCCGAGTACGACCAGGTGAGGGGATTTCTGTTCTCTCCGGACCTGACCGGGGTCGCAAAGAAAGACTTTGAAGCAAATTGTAACTGGATCTTTTTTTTTTTTTGTGCTGCTACGAATTTCTATTTTACACGGTTGGGGGTAATCATGACTAACCTGAATGTTCCTCGTAGGTTTTGATGGAGGACCGTCAGACCAACCGGCTGTGTGAGTCGCTCAACATCTTCGAGACCATCGTCAACAACCGCGTGTTTGCCAACGTGTCCATCATCCTCTTCCTCAACAAAATGGACCTGCTGGAGGAGAAGGTGAAGAGCGTGCCTCTCAAGGACTACTTCCCCGACTACAGCGGGCCCGAGCACAGCTTGCCTGACGTGAAGGACTTCATGGTGGAGTGCTTCCGGGCCAAGCGACGCGACGCCACCCAGAAGCCGCTCTATCACCACTTCACCACCGCCATCAACACGGAGAACATCCGACTGGTGTTCCGGGATGTCAAGGACACGATTCTCCACGACAACCTCAAGCAGCTCATGCTCCAATGACCGCCGTGCGCGACTCTAGAATAAGAATCTGGTAGCACGCGTCGGCTGCTTTTTACAGTATATTAGTCGTGGTTTTAGTGGTTTGCGACGCGGGGCCCGCCGACACGATGCTGACGAGACGTCCTTTTGGCTACACGCTACGTTAGAACGTTTCACGCGGTGGAATCGAGAGAAGGCTCAATGCGATGTTGGGTCGTCCGTTTTTTTTTTTGTTGTTGTTGTTTTTTTTTGGTCCAAGCACTGAATTCATGCAAGTAACTCGAGTCGGTTGTTGCACTGTTCCACACCCCCGCTGCTGCTTCGTGAATAGATAAACAGCAGACACTCCTACTTAAACCTTGTTTCTCCCAAATCGTCCTGGTCCTGACCTTGTCCCAGGTCACAAGTGGAACATCTCCAGAAAAAAAAAACTGAATGACCCTGTGATGCCTTAAGAGACCAAGTTATTGTGATTCGCAGCCAGTGTGCTTTGTGATCATCAGGTGTGCTGCAGGAAATTTTCCAATTTCACAAATGATGTATTTAATACAACGAATGTCTTTGTTCATCAATATATGCCAGTGACAAGTGAAACAATTAAATGCTCTTCCACTAGATGGCAGAAGATGCGTCATTAACCTGCCTGTCCTCTTTTTGTCACATTTGTTTAGGGTGCTGAGTCATTTTTGCCAATGTAAATACGCGCCTTGCCTCAAAGATTGGGGAAAAACTCAATTGCAGTGTTACCTAACCTTTATTGAGCCAGTGCACATGAATTTACATTCGAAAATCTCACAGCACCCAAAACAAATGTGACAAAAATTAGACAAAAAGCAATCGGCGCTCTTGAAAGGGATTTCAATTGCCTATTGATGCCACAAGATGGCGGAAAAGCACCACTTTTTCTGTCAGACAGGGCTATGGCCTATCAAAATACACTAAATCTCCTTCCCTTATTTCAATGTAATTCCACTGCACCAAAGCAGTACTGTACTTACAGGGAAACACTGTATACTGAATGATAATCTACAAAGTAATCAACCAATCAAAAAAAAAAAAACCTGCAACAACTGGCATAAATACATGAACAATGGTATGGTAAATGATTTTGAAATGTGATAATTCCTACAACACCGTATATTAGAACTTTCTATGACTAATGTGGTAGTGTTTTGCCTATTAACCGACACAAGCCTACACTTCTCTCAGGGTTTTTTTTTTTTTTTAACAGTCAATAATCCACATACAGGTTTTTGTTTTTGTTTCCATTCACACACACACACACACACACACACACACACTTTGAGCTTTCCAATTGACCCCACCCCACCCCGCCCCAAGCTTTTGGTTGTACATAGGCAAATCCGTTTCTGTTGTAAATAATACTTAGGTTTATCTACTTGTATGTAAATGGTTGTAGAAACGTTTTTGTTCCAAATCACTGCGTTTTCCAATGAAGTTTTTTTTGTTGTCATTCTTCTGCCATATTTTGTTAAAAAATAATTTCCCTGTGTCAACTCATGCCACTCTAACTTTCTCAATAAAACAAACTTTTCTAAAGAAATATTATTATTTGATGGCACGTTTTTTTCCCAGTTTTAAAATTATTTTACACACAGGTCATATTGAGGTTGCGCACTCGTTGGAAGATAATATTCATGCCAAACCGGAAACGCGAATACATCATCACATCGCGCCTGCAAATTCAATTAAATGGATTACATTTAATTCCGTTTCCCCCCCTTGTTGTTGTGTTTTTCTTTCAGCCTCAATTAAGGCGCTTTTAACGACCAAACGCATTTTAGGGCCAGGTTTAGACATTTTTGTTCAGGCTTCTGAGTGACCACCCAAAAGTAACTCGGGTCCTTCTACTTGCCTGCAACAACACGACCGTGAAAGCTATTCGGCGATTCAGCGTGTCAACCCTCATTGATTGCAATTTATAACTTATAAAGTATTAGGACTCGTTTAATTCACGCTCAGAAAATATAAGTTATACTATTTTTCTTTTTTTCGTTGGCACGTGCAAAATGAGCCTGGGTAAGTAAAACAAAAACAAAACAAGTGTAATTACTCGTCTAACGGTTCTAAAACAGTTGGAAAATTAAAATAATAAATGTTTTCACGCACATGAGTAGTTTAAAAAAGACATATATTCCATTTTGGAATAAAGTTACTTATGAAAAAAGCAAACTGCCATGAATACTTTCTGGATGCACGGTAGCAGGATTATTGAAATTGTGAGGCGTATTGCTCCTCATTTAAGTTTATGACAGCAGCATGTCCAACTATTAACGTGACCTCTAAAAATTCCATTCCATTGATCGTTTCCCCCCTCCCAACTACAGAGGTATGTCCATTCTGTGGCAAGTCCTACAAGAGGTTAAAGAGCCACCTACCTCACTGCAAGGCAGCCAAGCCCCCTCTACTCCACCATGAGCGTTTTGAGTCCCCGCCGTCCGGACGACTAGAAGCTGACTCGTCTAAAATGAAGGGGAAGAAGAAGAAGACGCCACTCAGTGAGAAGGCATCACCAGAGGTCCTTGGGGAAAACGGACAAACATCCACACTGTCTAAGCCAAAGAAAAAGCGCATTCACACCACAAACGAAGTGGCAAAGTCCAGCCAAATTTCTCCAGGATTGGATTCAGCACCACAAAGTCTGGAAACTGTCCCTCTAATAGCCACAAGCACAAAGTCCAAAAACTACTTGCCTGAAGAGCCCCCAAAACCCCAAAGTGCCTCTAAAAAGAAACAAATCAAATCCGCACAAAAGGAAATAATGGATATAACGAAGGACATGCCCAGGATTACGCTCCAGCACGTTGGCAGCACATTGGGTCGGGCCAAGACCAGCAGACCTGTCTTCCACACTGAAACCACTCAAACGAACACTAAATCCAGTCCAGATTTAAGTCCAACAAGTACGAGTACCATCGAACCAAAAGAGTCTCTACATTTGCAAAAGGATGATTTGTATGGATCCAAAGCAACCCCTATTCAGCCTCCGCTTCTGCCCAACCTCCGAACATCCAAACTTGTTTTTCAACAGACAGAACTCACTTCAATATTAACAGGTTGCCTTTCCAACCTTCAGTCCAAACCCGAAGATACATTAGCAACAATAGAAAGGAGGAAAGACAACTCAGGTCAGTATTTGACCGTACTGTGCAAAACATTTCTGATAATTCATTAAGGAATACAGACACACACAAAAAAAGTTGTTGCATTTATAAAGCTAAAAAATAAAACACCATTTATATAAAGCCCAAATATATTTGTTTAAATGCATTTTATATAATCTTGTAGGATTAGAGTCAAAAGCATACCGCATCCTCGTGGACAGCGTCTCATTTTTGCCATGCAGGACGCAGACTGGGTCAGGTGACGTTGAGGGAGCTTCCTGAGTGGATGACCTGCAGGATGCCGCGCCGTCCGGGACACGCGGTGGAAATGATGCAGAGAGGTGAAGAAACTATAAATATACTCTCAACAGCCACCTAATTAGGTACTCCTATGCATTGGGCCTGTTAAAAATCTGTTGTGCGTCCCCTACAGGCTGGCAGTGGTACTACAGAAAGTATATTGACGTGAGGAAAGGCGGCGTGGGCGGCCTTGGCATGCTGCTGGCCGGATATTGTGTGCTCAGCTATGTCTGGTCTTACCCTCATCTTAGTAAGCACACACATATCGTGTCTTTATGGTGCCAAGATTTGGGATTATAGTTTTTAATTGTTTCTTTGTTTTGTTTTAGAGCATGAGCGCTGGAGGAAGTACCACTAAGCGCAGAAGTATATGCGAAAACCAAAAAAAGTGCATAATAGAAATAAACAAACGACGAATAATCTACTGAATAAAAAGTGTGACCCAATGTACGTGTCATAATTGTTGCCGCCCCTTTTTGCCAGTTATCGACGATAATCGCCACTCTACAGTAGTTGAAGTCATTTTATTCAAGTCACACCCACTGGCGCAGTACCTCAGGTCTCCACTGGGCGTCGCTGTTAGTGTGCTCATGCATCATGTGTGCTGGCTTTGTAAGAGGATTAAAATGGAAAAGGCACAGTATTTAGATGGATACATTTTCTATTTCAGCTCTGTCAATGGTGCAGATATTCAGACATATCTCTTGAGGGCCCCCCCCCCAAAAGTTCCTCCCACCCAGCTCAGATTCGCTTGACCAGAATACCAATGGAGACTCATTGCCGTGTTTGTATTCAAAATGAATTTATTGTTGCTGCTACGGGCAACACAACAATGAACAACTGACACCAACGTAATACAAAATAATTGCCATTTTCTCTGATTGTTTTTTTTTTTTAAACATTTTTTTTCCTCTTCCATACAAAAATTATAAATATTTTTTTTTGTTTGTTTATACAAAACGACAAACTATACAGGATCAAGTCTGACAATACGGATAGAAAGCACGGGGGCCTGTATAGTGATGACAGAATGGCACCGCGGGGCTTAAAAACTTGATAACCGGACATCGTTTAATAATGCACAGCAGCGGCTAGAAGATGACGGACACTGCGTCCATCTATTTTCTGTAGCGCTTGTCCTCATGAGGGTTGCGGATTGAGCTGCAGACTGACTTTGGAGCGAGAGGTGGGCTACGGCCTGGACTGGTTGCCAGCCAATGACTTACTGTCTGTCTAAATGCAAGGGAACATTTAGACAAACCGTCCACACCCAGAGGTAAGGACAATTTAGAGTAGTTAGTCACTGAACCTAAACTGCATGACTTTGAAATGCAGGAGGAAGCCAGAGGAGAACATGCAAACTTTGAGATTTGAACCCTGAACCTCAGAACGAACGCACTAACTACTAGTACACCATTAATGGTCGCTGAAAAAAACCCAAAAAAGGCCTTCGATCTGCAGTTGAAGCTCACTTGCAGGTTTAAACATTGGACTGAAATGGACTGGATTGAATATCTTCAGTCTGAATCATTCAAGCTTGATCTTCACAATGGAGCGACAAAGAGTTAGTTTGAGTCCCGTGTGACATCAATAACAGATGCGTTTGTTTTGGTTGTGCTGTTGAGAACAAAGAAAATAAAAGCGGACAAGACAAAAGCATACAATCAAGGAATCCTCCAGTTTAAAACCAAAGTAAATAAAAACACAGATTGATAATATGAGCAAAGTAACTTCCTCAATCTGAGGATTAATCTCCCCCTGGTGCAAACACAGTGAAATGATAGGCGAGTTTGCGTGTTTGACGTGTAGGGGCTCGCGTACCTTTAAGGTACAAAAAGAAGGGCGTGGGGGGGGAAGGGGAAGCCAAAGAAAATGCCAAATAAAAGTGAGCGCGTGTGGCATGGCGGCTTACGGGGGACGCTTGTGCGCAGTCCGATGTAAACGGCTTTTAGTGCAATTCGTCAAGGAAATGTCGGAATCTTCATGTAAACCGTTTGTAATAAAAGCCGAGGAGGAGGCACGGAGTTGCCACAGCGAACAAACAACGATGGATCTTTAAATTGCACAAATTCCCACAGCATTGCGGGTGATTAGAAGTGCCTGTTTTCAGAGTATAGGGGGGGTCCTCGTTTTTTTGACGCTTGGCCGATACGAAAAACGACGGCGTTTTTGAATTGTTAGTTTGGCACGAGAAGGCACGCTCAGTCGCCGCCGTGCTAACCGTTTGTGGAATTGTTTTATAACTATGGCCTAAGTCTTTTGAGGATCTGAATGTCGCGTCAGGAACAAGTTTGCATAGTGGCATAAGAACACAGCGGTCACGCGACACAATAAGGCACGCTGAGATAGTGCTGTATTTACGGTTCATTGGTTTTATATTTAGAGTCGAAAAGCGTTTTTCAAGCAGATGCCGACGGTAATTTGAGGTTGTGAATGGTGGTAAGGTGTAAGAATGAAGCCGTCGCAGAGGTGTCTAGCGGGCGCAACTTCCTGTTTTTCATTTATGGCCTAGAATTGTTTTTCCATTTACTGTAATGGTGACATTCCGAGGTTACGTACAGCACAAAATCAATTAATTTGCGTATCGCACAATCAATAAATCACGCAGCGCAATAAGGCACACTCAGTTATCGCCGTACTTAAAGAGTTTATCATTGGAGTGTTTTTAGATTTATGGCCTGCAGGTGTTTCGTTATTTTGAGCTTCCAAACGGAGCGTAATGAAGTCGTCGATGCCGTGGCGGGAAAAATAGTCACCACCGTCTTTCCTGGCCTGCAAGTGTTTCCATTTGAAATATTTACAATAATTCTTGACTTCACTAATTCATTAGTGTCAACTACACGACGCACTTCCTCGGAAAAGAAACTCCCGTCATAAACCGAGGACCCCCCCTGTATCTGCCAAAATAAAACAAAAGTAGTGCTACATCAAGAGCGGAACAAACTACACAAATCGACTACCAACGAAACTCCATGTGGTTTGTTAACATTCCAGGATGCTGTTGACAGCCGCCTCCAGAGCAGAGTCTGTGTCCAGGTGTGCGGGCGAGGCCGCCTGGAGGTGCGTGTGACCCCCTGCAGGTGCTGCAAAAGAGGAGTGGTTACCTTCCTGCCCCAAGTGCTGCTGCTGGGATCGCTTCAGTTCCAGGACGCTCTTGTTCTCCACAGATGAAGCTTGAAATCGATCACCACCACCACCACCACCGCCGCCTCCTCCTCCCGGGTCGCAAAAGCCAGGCTGGGAGTCTGTCCTGTATGCCGGCTCATCTGAGTCTGTGTCAGGCGGTGGTGGTGGCGGAGAGGGCACGGGATCTTGCAAATGTTTGGATTTCGGTCCGCAACAGAAGTCCTCCAAGAAAGCGTCTGGGAGAACAGAGCGGACAATGAAGAGCTTAAATGGACTCAAAATATGAGGGTCAAGGATTGGTACCTGGATCCACGAGTAGCATGCGCTTGTCCTGGGTCAGGCAGCTGCGCTCCTCTTGGTTGAAGGTCCTGTCGATCATCACCATCTCTGATGAAGGACTGGAATGCTGCCCGCAAGGAAAGAAGATGACTTGTCAGGTTTTTGACGGTGCCCAAATATGGCGACAGAAATGTTTTCTGCCATTAAAGAGACGTTTAAGTTATGTTTCATATTGAGAGAAAAATTCATGTTTTGCAACTCCATCAAAATACATTGATGTGAAGGTGTCACAATCCCCCAAAAAAGCATGCAACTAAAACTTGTGGGGTTTTTTGGGGGGGTGCAGGGGTACTTAAATGAGTGTTATAGTTAAATCAACTTTTTTTTTTTTTATCCATCTATTTTCAATGCCATTCCCAGCTGATTTCAGGCAAGAGGAAGGGTAAGAAGAAATATGCAAAATAAAATTGTGACCACATTTTTCCATTAGACGGGAAAAAAACAAAAAGAGATAAATAAATAAAATACTTTCTACAGCCCAAAACATTTTAAACTTTTTTTTTGTTTGTTTTTGGAAGCCTTGAAAATAGGTATTTGTTTTGGAGAAAGACACTAAAATAGGATAAAAATGCGGAATGTGGAAATGCAACAGTCCAATACCTCAGATTCAGCCAAAAGCAGCCGTCGGTACTTATTGATCATGGCCTGGGTCCTCATCAACACGTGCGTCGCAACTGATTCAAACTCCTCATCCACTGTCAATACAAAGATTAGAAAATTAAAATGGCAGCTTTAGAAACAAAAATGGCAGGGGGGGGGGGGGGGGGGGGGGGTCAAGCTACCCTGCGAGAACTCCTCCTGGCTGGGTGGCGTGCCTTGGAACACGTGGAAGGGCAGGAGCCGTTGCAGCGCATCACTGAACGACGTAAAGTGTTGCCGGTCGGGCATGTCCACCCTCTCGTGATGTTCCCTTAGCTGCTGTAAAATCCTGGTAAAAAAAAAATGATGAGAAAACCCTTACATTTATGAAGTTATCATTTCTAATTCTGCAGTTTGGACATGTGATTGTTCACGATGTACTCGTGTGTGTATGCCGAGAACTTTTATGACCGCATTGTTTCTAGTCAGCCTCGATTGTGCGAGCTGTGAGGAATCGACGCCATTACTGCGACTGTGTCACATACTGTAGCAATGCTGGACTCACATTCCTCCTTTGGTCAGCGGCGCGGGCCTCTTGTGTGCGCTGAGCTGCACTTGTTTGACGGCAGCTCCGGAAGCATTCTGGGAAATCAGGAAGTGATTTGTCAGACAAACAGAGACTGTGGCTATGTGATATGATTTTTTTCCCAAGAACCATTTCAACAGCATTATAAAACGACTACGAGACAATAAATTAAACTTTAGAGTAAATAGTGACTCCAAACACAGCCACTGAAGCAACATTCCAGCGTTGCTCTCACCTGTCTGTGTTCTTGCGCTGGCGTCGCTGCGTTCGGTAAAGGGGACAGTGACGTGCAGTTCGCCGTTTGCGTCACTAGGAGGCGCTGCACGGGGCTACCCGAGAGCTGCCCCTGACTAACCAGTGCCAGCCGGCCCGCGGTGCACGTTGCGGGCGCGGCGCCCTTCCATGTTTGTGTCGCGCCGCCACTCGCCACGCCCTGATTCAAAATGAGCTGCCCGCCCGCTTGCGCTGTAATTTTTTGCCCGGCGACAATCTGCACCGCATTGTGGGCAGCGATATGAGCAGCGGAGTCCGCGGGGGGGCCGTTGTGAACGGCCAATGAAGTGGGCAGCAAGTACTGTCCCGCTTGTATGTTGCTATGGGCCTGCTGCTGATCCACCACCAAGGAACCATTGGCGGTGAACTGCGGTGCACTTTTAGCCATATTTGCCAACGGCGAGACCGCGGCCTGTAAACTGATGACGGTCTGAGCCCCAGCTTGATGCGGTTTAGGCTGGATCGGCCTCACGAGAGTCTGGGTTCCTCCTGGACCTCTCTGAATGATGACGTTCTGGAGGGGAATGTTCTTGAAGCCCACTTGACCGAGATGGCCCTGGGTGGGAGCGTACATCTGTCCGCCTGGAGCCGGAGACCCCGCGGCGCCGACGGGGCCCGCCGGTCTCAGCACAATCTGAGGAGTTCTTTCCAGACCGCTGAGCGTCATGACTCCGCTTCCCGCTCCGAACGAGCCGAGCACCTGGATGTGCTGCGTGGAACCGTTAGGTAACGAGGAAACGCCCTGAAGGAAATGTCCGGCCGGTAACGCCGCCGCCGCCGTCGCCGTGGTGACCGCACCCCCTCCATAACCCCCAGAGACCAGCTGGGACGGGAAGGACAAGGGGGCCTGCACGAGGGTGGGCGCGGGCTGCGTGTCCAGCAAGGCCTCCTGTGCCAGCGTCTGCTCAGTGATGTCAGCTTCCAGCAGCGATTTCTGGAGGATATCGAAGGGCTGCTCTTCGCCGAGGTCCACGTCACCTCCGGGTGGGCTGCCGGCCCCCAGGTGGTCCTCGATAAAGGAGAGGCTGCTGGAGAGCTGGAGGCCGTCTCTAGCAGGAGCCCCGCCAAACTCGGCCATTGTGGAGGAGCCATCTTTGAGTCCGCCATTTGCCTAAAACGAGGCATTGAGAGAATTTAGGCGGAATGTTAACATGCGCTGAGGATTGTTACTTCTTTTTCGTGGCGCTGTTGCGGTAAACTTTTTGAACATTCAAACTTGCGTACTCACAGCATCATCACCAGTGAAGAAAGAAGCATCGGAGCCGTATGCAGCATTCGCTACATCGTCCTCTTCAATCTGCGGGAGGGAGAACACACGCCAACACCCACCTTAAGAGTTGAAATGTCATGTAAACATGTAACTAAAAATCTTTTTTTTTTTTTTTTTTTAAGAGCCACTCACGGACTTGCTGTTGTTGCCGTGTAGATAGTCATTCAATGCATCCACATCTCTGAAAACAAAGTAACTTCATCAAGGTCAACGATCGTTTACAATAACTGAACAAAAAATGTTGCATTTATGCCTGGTTGGGTCTACTGATTAAACCGATATCAAAGACAATGTTGAGTGTTTTTATTTTACCCTAAAATATCCAGAAGATGGCGATCATCCTCATCATCCATGACACCTGAAGGCAAAAGGATCATCAAGGTGAAATGCGTACGTGACTTCGGCTTACTTTATTGCCATACAATCACTGATTGCTTCAATAAGTACAAGGCTGTAATAATACTACCTTGAAAACACAATAATGCTCAGTTTTATGGTCACAGTGAAAGTACTATTATATATGTGAGTTAGTTTGTACCCCAGTACATTCCAGCCTTTTGGCAACTGCTTGTGATTTGGCCCTATGTGAGCAACATTTAATGTAATGGAGGTTTAGGGATACTAAATGTTGTGCCCAACGTGTGTGTGTGTGTGTGTGTATATTCATTATTTTGCCTCACTCACTGATTACTGTGAGGCCACATGGATCCAGTCATCTAACACCCTACATTTCCAGTCACTGAATGGGCTGCACAGTGGGGGAGGTGATGAATTGACGGTGATGTTAAGTTAAAAGCAGACACAGTGTAGGAGAGCTAAAAAGATGATGCAAAGTATCACCATCTGTGAACAGTGTGACCTTCTTTCAGACATGACTACTGGTGACACACTAGATCAGCGGCCACACCAATCCCCTCACATGGTGAAAAAGTACATCTGTGCAGAAGTAACCATACCATGCTCTAAATAACCTCGAACGGCAGACATCATGCATGATTGGCTTTATTTTAGCCATGAAGTGTATTGTTTGGCAAAGAATAAAAGGGGCCAGTACTTGAGAAGCAATAATATTGCAACATTCATTTTTTGATTTCTGGTGCATGTGTGCAGGAGCAACAGCGATTCTTTTTCTGTGGTACAATTAAATGCTTCCTTTCCATGCAGTGAGTAATGTGCGGCTTAAGTGACATTTTCTACACCGGACACGCTAAAGTGACAAAATGGCTGCTGGTAAAGCCACACTGGGGTTTTTTTTTGCGCTGCGACTCGCCCAGACTCCATCTTTGAACACTCGGGTCAACAACAGAGCTAAATAATGTTCTTAAAGCCATTTTCAGAGCAAAAATCATCATGCAAAGCAATACTGTAACCAACAATTAGGCGTTTCATTGCCACTGTTGGGGAAAGGGGCTTTTAATTTTGGGAGAAATATTGTTGGGACGACATTGTTGTTTCTCACATCACAACGAGGGTAAAATACAAAAGCATTTAGCTCACACTGCTATATTACTTGTAAAAGGTATTCATTTATTTTAGGATCAATTTAAAACAAAAAGGCTAACGTGAAACCTAAGAACGAGTCCGGAAGGGCGTCGTGGCCAAAGAACAATAGTGTGAAATGGCGTAATCGCTAAAGAAGTGTGGTTGAGTATTCACAAAAATAGCATTTGAAGAAAAAGGGTAGGGCAACAAATTAAATGTATCGCTGTTCGGGACCAAAAAGGCAAAAGGACTCCAATCCAGCTTCAATGCCTTGAATGTCCCGGACAAAGCTCGAATTGCCCTTCAAGTCCGCCCGAGCTCGTACGCCATGTTGTCCGGGCGCATTGCAAACAAAACTCCTCAAAAATGAGCCGACAAACTCAGCTAAATGTGCAGCCTGTAAGCTTTTATTTCCAAATATAGCCCAGAATCGACATAATCGCAATCAGGGTGCCAGTCGACGTGGTTGCCTTGACGCGTTTTGGGCAAGGCTTTCTCACTAATCCCGAGCGGCGCAAAACGTCACATTTCCCCCGGAGCCAAAGCTGTGCCGGGCGGGTGTACTCTCTCTCGAACCCGGTCCTCGTCCCAGTCAGTTTCGTTCGCTCTGGAGACATTTTACAGGGCCAAACAGCCGTTTTTTCTGTTAGCTAGCCTGCAGACGTGTCGTCGACGCCCTCCCCCTTTGAACGCGCAGTTAGGCAGAAAAACGAATCTATAAATATTTATCCCGATTAGCATAACATAAGGAGTCGCGGAGGCAAACCCTTTTTTTCTTTACTCCCTTCTCTACTCCACTTGAAACCCAATATCTCCATTTGGCCAACTTTTAATTCGCTCGCCCCCTCCTTCTCCTCCTCCTCCTTCTCCCTCTCTCCCACCACTCGTGTTATTTCGCCTCGCTCCTGTCTCCCCACACTGTGGTGCCTCGGCTCCATTTTCAAAGTTGTCTCCCTAACCCTCCCCGAAGGAGGAAGAGGGAAGGAGGCCGTGTTTTTTCCCTTGCAATTTTTATCCCAAAATGATAATACACTCAAAGGGGGAACTCACCGTCATGAAAAAGCAGTGCCTTGTCAACGGGGTTTCCTCGCCATGGCTGCACGGGCTGTGGGGGCTAGCGCGCGCGCCGCTGGAAGAACAAGTTCAAGGAGGGCACAGCAGCACCGGCGTCCCCCCTCCCCCACGTACCACAATCCTGCTAGTGCTATCATAAAAGTTGACATGATGGGGGGGATTGGTTACAAAAAAGATGAATTAATGTTAACTGAATTAAAATACCAAACTACGCACTGCAATTAGTGAACTTTGTCCAGCAGGAGAGGGCGGGCCTGTGAAGCATGACGTCACTCGTGACAAGGGACTGTATATAAAGGTGTGGCACATATTACCTGGGAGTAGCGCTCATCTTTCATACACAGGACCAAAAGTTTCACATCCACATTTTATCATCATTTCTTTTGCTGGCCATTCGCAAATGTTCACACAAACTGACTGCTGGCCCAAACATTGCTTATCATTTGAACTACAGACAACCATTCAAAAGTTTGGGGTTCACTCAGGAATGTCCTTATTTTTTTGGGAAAACATTTTTCAACATACCTGACTTACTGTATCTTAACTCAAGCATCTCGCCATTACCATCTGATCATCTATTAACTTCCACCACTGCCAATAACGATGGGGACCTTTCACTGCATCATATTGAGAAGTTAACCATCATGACGGCCACCTATGGCCGTCCTGATGGCAAGCAATAAATAATGTGAATAAAAAATAATAATATGCACATTGGACAATATTGACATGCTGAGATTGTGTCATCTTCATGTCTTTTATTACACAGTATTTTCATGCTGCATATTCTATCATAGGGCCAACAAATCAAAAATGGTATACGGTTCCTACATATTAAAAAGAAATCAATAAAAAAATTACAGCATAGGGTTTTGTATTTGTCAAGATCCTCACACCCCTCCATGTTGTCCTGGTCAAAGAGCACACGTCACGTTAAACATCAAACATTAAAGTCAAGTAAAAAAATAAAAAAATAAAACTAAAAAATAAAATAAAATAAAAAAGCAGGCAAGGTCGTGGTTGCTGAGCATCTAATACGCAAACACTGCCCCTGCTTTTCTACTCCACTTACAACGTGTAAAGGTACGTTTACTAACTCATTAAACGCGTGGACAAAACAATAACGCTCCCATTGATTGTTTGATATTAATATGACAAACGAAACGAAAACGTAATGCTAAAAATATTCTTGTACGGTTAACGTTGTAGTGCCGCCATCCTGAGCAGGTGGCGCAGGACGCCATCAACATCAAAACGAAGAAGAACACGACCGTCGTCATCACAAAGCGACAACATGGAAGCGGCGGAAGAAATGGTTCAGACGGACGAGCCGGAGAGTCAATCGGGCGCGTTTAAAATGAAGGAGCGGCTACAGAAGCGCCACAAAGCGAGGTTGGAGGATGTGGAGCGGCGCAAAGAAGCCAAAGAGAACCAATCGGTCGCCAAGGAAAGCGTCGACTACTTCTTCAGCACCTTCCACGGCGAGCGTGCTGCCGTGGAAGAGCTGCTGTGCGGATGTTTGGGCGCGGACGAAAAGGCGGTGGCGCAGAGGCTGGAGGAAGCTACGAGCAAAACGGTACAGTTGCAAAAGTTCCTCAACGACAGCATGGTATTTCTGACCACCTACGACCAGCGAAAAGCCCAGATGGCCCTCCAGAAGCTGCAGACATGTCTCAACGAGACGAGGGAGCAGGCCATGCCCAAGAAGAAATTCGGCTTCCGGGCTCGCACCAAGGCATCATCAGCCACAGCGGAGGACTCTGTCGTCTCTGCACCCGCCGATCAAAGCGCTGCACAAGTGGATGGAGACCCTGCTGGTGCGCAGTGCGGCTTCTCAAACATGAGCGACATGGTCCTCGTGAAGACGGCGGAGGAGATCCAGAAAGAGGATGTGCTTTTGTCCTACCTGTCCAATTGCAAGGTGCGCCTTTACGGCGCGCCCAGCACACTGCACCTGAAGCACATCGACCGCTGTGAGATCCTGTGCGGGCCCGTGTCCACCTCTGTGTTTGTGGACCACTGTGAGAGCAGCACCCTGGCTGTGGCGTGCCAGCAACTGCGTACCCACAACACTAAAGACACATCCGTCTACCTGCACGTCACAAGCCGCGCCATTGTGGAGGACTGTCACGGCGTCAGCTTTGCACCCTACTCATGGTCTTACCCCAACCTGGACGAGGACTTCCGCGCGGCCGGCCTGGACGCAATGCAGAACAACTGGGAGCTGGTGGATGATTTTAACTGGCTCGCTGCAGGGACGCCGTCGCCTAACTGGACCGTGATGCCCGAAGCAGACCGGAAGACCACATGGGACCCGTAGGGTCCCCTCAGTACCTTGAAATTGAATTGTAATATGATAGAATACATTGAAAGAAGTACACTCCTGTGATAAAGCTTGTCTGATTATTTAATAAATGATGCATGTGTAAAGAGTGTAACCTGATTTACTCTCGGGGTTGAACAGTACATATTTTTTTAGATTTGATTAATTTATTCGAAAGGGGACAATGAAATGGTTAAAGCCAGAATTAGCCTAAAGTTTTTTTTTTTTCTTTTATGTGTAACATTTGGGGGATTTATGGCAGTCTTTTTTTAACAGGTTAACTTTGAAGGGCATTACGGTACCGGAATAGCGGCGGCGTTCACGCTGCTCGTCTTCGGAGGTCCTGTCATGAGTGTAACCAAGGTGACCACGTGATCACTCAAACCAATTAAGGCCCCCGGGACTGAGCCTTCAAATCGGGCTCATCTTGTGTGGAGGGATTTTTTTTTTTTTCTCGCAAATTGGATCAGGCTGCTTAGAGGAGCTTAGCATGACGTACAGCAACTTGGCGAGTTTAGTCATGAGGATCCTTGCAGAAATCCTCCGGGCGAAATCTAAGCAAAGTGAACGCATCGAACTGGGAAGTTTTCGGGGAGCGATGGCGGTGGCTTTGAATGAATAAAATCCTTGGGCTCGACGAGGGCACGGCGAGAATGGTCTGTGATGGATTACTGATGCACCAAAGGGGATTGCGGATCTAACAGGCTTTTTTTTTTTTTTTTTTAATAAATAAAGGCCACATCTGGTTGAACAATGGCTTTGATGAAGGTCAAGTTTGATCTGAAAAAGCGAGTGAAGCTCGCCCAGAGCGTTTGGTTTCTGTTCTGGTTCGCCGTCATGGCCGGCGTGCTGGTCTTCAGCATGGGCCTCTTTTTCAAGATCGAGCTGCGAAAGCGCTCGGAGCTGATGGACAATAACGAGAGCCACTTCCTGCCCAACCTTCTCATCCTGATGGGCCTGCTGGCGTGCGGCATCAACGCTTCGGCGGCAAGGTCTGCTACGACTCTTTGGATCCCAGCAAGTTCATCAAGTGGAAACCCATGCTCAAGACCTTTCTGATGGGCTGCGTGGTCTTCAACGTTCTACTGGTGGTCACGGCGCTGCTGTGCTTCATCATGTGCATCCCGATGCAGTTCACGCTGGCCGAGGGGCTACGCAACGGCATGCGCTACTACAAGGACACGGACACGCCGGGACGCTGCTACATGAAGCGGACGCTGGACCTGATGCAGATCGAGTTCCGCTGCTGCGGCAACAACAACTACCGGGACTGGTTCGAGATCCAGTGGGTCAGCAACCGCTACCTGGACTTCAGCGCCAAAGAGGTTAAAGAGTAAGTGGAATTTTCATATGAATTTAACGTGTCGTTTGCGGTGTGTTTCGTATCTGGGGCTTCAGTGGAGACTTACGAGACGTCATAATCTAGAGAGGTGCTACATTTATTATTGTAAGCATGTCACTGGGGAGTTTTCAGTATAAGTGGATTTGGGGTGAGGGTAGGTCAGGGTATGTATGTTTTTCTCCCTCACCCGTTTGAGGATTAGCAGGACAGAAATGGTGACGGCAAATGACGAACTAGGTGTGGGTTACTTGGCACTTTGGCCAGGGTGCTCGCGGGAGGGGTGGTGATTAAGTGCAGAAAACGATAAGAGGGATCAAAACAGCACAGGGGCAATTAATGTCCTCGCGACAATATCAAGTCGATCTGCTGGGAAATGCCAGCACAAGAGCTATTTTTGACCTTGGAAATGACCCCTAACCGTAAGGAGGATGTGCAAAATATTGAAATTAGCTGTCGCAGGTGTGTAGCTAATGTTGTGTCCGTTCTTTTAAGTCTTCCCACCATGACTAGTAAATCGCCGGGATTAGCACTTGAAGCATCAGTGTCCTGTCCAATCAGCCCCGCTGGATTCGGGGAAAGCTAATTTGCTGCCGTTTTTTTTTTTTTACAGCTTTGCAGTTCGATCGAGAAGAACCGAAAGTGATTGTGTTGATGTTTCCGATATGCAGTCGAGGTTGAATGTTGTTCATTCAACAGTTTTAAGATCGTGGTGGATCCTTTTTAGGGCCCCTAAAGTTTCGCGGTTCTGCGCACTGACCTATATGTTGCGTTTCCTGCGTACACAAAGAGATTTACTCGGTTTGAGTCTGGATTAAGTGTTTCCGACTCTGACCCACAAATGTCAGTCAAGTGTCTGCGGAACAGTTCCGGCACCTTGCAACGCGATGTTGACGCTCTTTTCAAGGTTAATCAAGGATGTTCCGAGAACCGATTATGCTCAATGTTGCGGTTCAGAAGTGCAAAGTGTTGATAACAAATGATGTCATTACTTTTCAGTTCATAGCTCAAACTTCAAACATTCAGGAAATTATTTTTTTTGAATGTATAACATAAAACTCTAATAATCACATTAAAAGAATAATGTAATTTATCTAACATTTTTGTTTTATTCGCATACATTGTATTTTTAATGCAAACTGTAAAAATAATTGCATTTCACACTTTTTACTTGACATCCTTATTTGAATTAATTTTAAAAAAAAATACAGATTACGTAAAATGTTATTTTAATTTCATTCAAATTGAAATCGATTAAAAAAAATACAAATAAAAATCTGATTAAAAATAACCTTTTAATTTGATTTAACGGTACAATACACACCATTTTTATGTTTTTGGAGGACTCTTGGCGGGGGGGTATTTGCTATTGATATTTTAAGCGTAAAATGAAAACTGACTGAAGCAATTATGTTATTGGGCTAACAACACACTATATAATCCTGCAATATTTGGTTCCTAGCCGCATCGGGAGCAACGTGGACGGCCAGTACCTGATGGACGGTGTGCCCTTCAGCTGTTGTAACCCGAGCTCGCCTCGGCCGTGCATCCAGCAGCAGATGACCAACAACTCGGCGCATTACAGCTACGACCACTACACCGAAGACCTCAACGTGTGGAAGAGCGGCTGCCGCGACGCTCTGCTCTCCTACTACGGCGGCATGATGACCACCATCGGCATCCTGGTGCTGCTGGTCACCCTGTTAGAGGTCAGGCAATGTAACAATGACATCAGAAGCGGAACCAAACGACCACTCGGCAACAAGAATATTAATATCGGGCTTTCTCATGGAGCTAAATGTGCCAAAGAAAATACTAGAAACTCCTCTCAGTACTGCTACTATGTACACAGCGGTGTCAAAAGTCTGGCCTGGGGGGGCATTTGTGTCACTTTTTTAGTTGTTGTTGGCCTGCCAAGTGTTTAAATAATAAAAGTAAACATGCTCCACATCAGAATAGAAAAATAAATTGCTTAGGATTCAAAAACACAAACGGAGGCGTGTCCCACCCCCCTTCTTCTTCCTCCAAATCTCCAATCTGTGTGCTTCAGTCAAAGTCAAACTATTTGGACATTCTTGGTATAAACAGTACAATCAATATTCATAAAACAGTGCAGATCGTATGAAATATGAGAGGAAAGTATGACGGCAGGACTTCATTGTTGTCATCGCATTGGCGCGAGGTGAGCGACATTTGACACAGTTGGTCTTCCCATCGCCCACTTCCTTTTCCTCGTTTGCACTTGCCGGCCCCCCCCCCCTTTCCCGAAACAACCTAAAAATAATTCCTCCTTCCCTTCACTATCTCGCATATCAAGAGAAAGAATCCCACACCAATCCCTCCTTTTTTTTGTTTTTTTGTGGCTGCTTTAAATTGGCCCCCATGACTTTTCCTGTCTGAGACACTTTTAGGTCCCGTAATATCTTAAATCCAGCAGACAGGAGTTTACTCTAGAAACCTGGATGGAAGGCAAGTCCCTAGAAGCTGATCCAACTTGGAGGAAGCCCAGATTGAAAATGGTTATGCAAGTTAACTACAGATCGTGGAGTGATATTATTGACGGTTTACTGGACAGAATATTAGGTGCAGCTGCACAGCATTGCAAAAAGGTTACAAGTACAATCAGGGCCCAAACAAAAGCCTAATTGGATCAACACCTAATTGCTCGCTTTCATAAATACCTGTTGACATTTTGTCTCTATTTGCCATTTTGTTTCACTCGAACCACGTTTTCCCCGCCCTGTGACAGATGGCCGTGACAGCGGGCCTGCAATACGTCGACAGCTCGCTGTCCACTCTGGCCAACCCCGAAGACCCGGAGAGCGAGAGCGAGGGCTGGCTCCTCGAGAAGACCGTCAAGGAGACGTTCACCGATATCATGACCAAAATGAAGGCCATGGGCAAAGGCGGTAAAGTCGATGAAGGGGGCGACGAGGGCGGCGTAGCCACTGTGAGCTGAGTGACCCATTGACTCCCCTCACACCCTGCCAAAACTGACACCGCCACCACGCCCAAACAGGAAGTAAAAGGACTTGTGAGAGGATTGTTGTTGTTGTTGTTTTTTAATTGGCTCATTGCGGGAAATCTACTGTAAATTTGTAGTAAACACAGAGCCGTAGTTTTCCAAGACGGCGTTACGAGTCCACAACATTAGGTACACCTCCAGATGAGATCCCACAAAGACATTTGGATGGGGATGGTGGTTACTATGCAACCCCCCCGTCGCAGCAACCCGAGATTCGCGATCCAATTGAAGAGACAAACTATTTATTTTTTTGTTCATAGGAATATTATACCACAATGAATTTGGCAGCTAAATATTTTGCCCCCCCCCCCCTCCTCCAAAAGCCCTTCACATCCAATGTCAGACTTTCATTCGGCCTCTGTATATTTAACAACGGTGTGGCGGTCTTTGTACATAGTGTAGAAACGGCAACGCTGAAGCTTTTGTTTTTTAAAATATATATTTAAATATAATGTAATCTGTTAATATATATATATATATATACACTGTATCAAAATCCATGTAAATGTGTGTATATGGGCTGTGTGTTTAGAAAAACGGGGAAAACTAATAAAATCACATAGCGTTTGTGTGAGAAAATCTTTTGACTTTGCGTCAAGGAGGCCCGAACACACAGCGAGTGCCACAAGGCTCCCGATTAAGTCGACAACCGGATCAAGGCAATTATGCTCTTTACTGCTTTCACATGCACGGACATGGGATGACTCTTCACATGCCCTGATTTAACAATCCGTGTGTGTGTGTATGTGGCAATCAGAGTTGTCAGTGTAGTTGTGTGGTAAAAAAATTCAATCCAGCAAGTGAAAGGTGCAAGGAAATGCACATGCTTTTCCATTTTTAAGCCCTTTTTTTTTTTTTAGAGCTATGTCAGCAACCAGACTTTGGAGTGTGTCTTCTTTGCATGGTATTTCAGGAGTCTCCAAAGCACATAAAAGCAGGACTGAGGAGATAAGGAGGCTAATCGGATTTAAGATTAGCCTGAGTCCCCTTCAGCCAGGTGAGCGGCTGATGTCCTACCGCGAGCACTTACACGTCACGTACATGCAAGAATCAGGGAGGGGAAGGCACATGGGGAGACGAAAAACAGGGAGTGGATGTGAATTAATGCTGCTATCTATCTGTCTGTCTGTCTGTCTCTTCGTCTGTTTACAAGTCAAAAACCTAATCGACATAAATGATTGAACATATACTATTCATTATGAATCCAAATACATTATTTTTAATGTTGAATGCAGAATAACCAAATGTTTACAGTGCAGTGTTTATTTTCAGTCAGGTGAAGCTATTGCCCATCACCTTGTTGCTCTGCCGCCCCCTGTAGGTGACTGTAGGTAAGGCACATAAACTTTTGTCCACCCACTTGGTTTAAAGTTGCTTGCGAAGTCATTTGCAACAATTTCCCGCATGTAGATTTTCTAACACTCACCTTTTTGGTGTTTTCCTCATGTTTGTGTCTTTTTCCACATCGCGGCTCTCACACTGGCACTGATGAAAAACAAAAGTAAAGACATCATATTTCATACACAAACACATGATGGCATTCTTAAGAATTTAACATGAGCTGGGCAATTAATATTTTGTCATTTTATCAGAAATATCATCACAACTATTGAAAAAGCTTTTATCAGCATTTTTTTCCTGAAATATAAGTGATTTAGCTATGAAACGATTTTATGTTATTTGGGGAAAAAAACTCATTTGGAGATACGTGTGTTTCAAATGGACAAAGGTTTTGCCTTTGCCGTTCTAGACATTTGGCGTGTGTCTGTTGGAATTCGCTGTCTTTTATTTCCATATATTACATTAATGGTTGCCGTTCCAATGACAAACATAAGACGGACAATCAATCTTTTGGCATTTTATCACAAAATGCCATCACTTATGTGGACATATGCATGACGGGAGCACACTGGCTTTGAAAAAGGCCTTTCAGAACAGATTAAATTATTCAGCACGGGCATCATATAATGACGCATGTATGCATCTTGGCAGCTATGACATGTGCTACGATTTGAAGTATGGTGAGTGGAGGGGTGGGAGTGGGGACGGCAGGGGGTCTCTAGCTGCTTGACCTTCGCCCAAATGGTCAGGAGCACCGCGGCTCTCACAACAACCATCGCGTCTCACTTTACGCCTCGCCCCGGCTGAATAAATATGGCCGATAGAAAGCAAAGCAGCAGAGAGAGCGGGTGAGCGTGAGGCCCGTGACTGGTAGATGTGTGGCGAGCTACTCAGAGGGGCATTGTTGGGGGAGCCATGAGAGGACAATGCACAGCCCCCGCCCTGAATACTCGCCATACCAGCTGACCAGCCATTACCATGCTGCCCCGTCACAATTCACACACACACAGAGATATAGACAAGGCCGTATCCCACCCGCCAACAGCCACACACACACACACACATTGTCTCACATACGTGTGTGTGTGTGATTTACAGCAGGTTATGTTTAGACTCTCGCACCTATCTGTTCCTTCAGCGCTGACATTTCAGGCAGCCACCCAGCAAGAAGAAGCGCACACTTCACGCCGCCTTGTTAGTTCAGCAAAGCATCCACCTGGTTGCACAGCCGCAAGATGCCTGGGTGTGCCACCCCACTCGCCTTACTTCCCTGGAAAGAAAACAGAAGATAAAAAAACATGATGGACACTTGTTGCCTTTCAAACAAAAACACACGTTGTCGCTTGGTGGGCTATTTACTGCGTTGCGAGGCGAAAACTTAAAATTTGGCGTGATTATTGTTAAATGTTCTGTTTGTAAATGCCTTTTCGGTGTTGTGTGAAGCACATTGAGTTGCCTTGTCTATCCTTCCACCCATCCATGTCAAATATCTAATTCTTGAGAATTTGTGGATACATTCTGTTAAATGTAAATTAAAAATACACACTTATTTATGTTGAAGGGGAAAAAAACAACAAGTGTTCTAATTTGCAAAGTAACAGGATGCTAAACGATGTAGCCAGTTAGCCAGCCTTCCAGCTGAACAAGCCGGCCACACGCACGCACGCACCCGCCCCAGGTCGAACGGGACAGATGAGGTGAAGCAACAGATGCGCATACCTTCACGTTGCCTCGTATGTTTTGTTGTGCGTGCGCGTGCGCGACGCCACGCGGAAGGGAGGGCGGGAGGCGTTTGTAGTATGCGCCGCTCAATGAGGACGAGCACGAGCCTCCACCCCTCAGGCGTTGGCGGCGACGCGCAGCGCGCTCCCCGGAGCCCCACACTCGTGCTCACCCGCACTACTGTAATCATATGATACCGAGTCCGGGTCCGCCGCCGCCGCCACCAACTTGTTCGCGGTCCACTTCGAACAACTCTCCCAAGGAACTTTTTCTCCCCCTCCCTCCCTCCATCAAAAACAACTTTAAATCGCCGGGGAGGGTGGTCGAGGAGGGGCTCGCATCATCCGGAGACGAGTCGGGCTCGGAACCGAGCGGAGGGGGGGCGGCGGCTGTGATTTGAAGAGTAGCCGCTTGAGAGACACGCTCGTCGGCCGGAAGACGGTGGTGTCCTGTCATCGCTTTTTTGGGGACTTTAGTTTTTTTTTTAAACACACCCCACCACTCTTCTACATACTACTTTATATTTAAATCCAAGCAGAGTGCTTTTGCATTGAGCCATGGTCGGGGAGACAGAGGTGAAGGAGAGACCCAAGTCCAATCCGGACTACTTAATGCAACTGATGAACGACCGGAAGGTGATGAGTTCATTACCCAACTTCAGCGGCATTTTCACACATCTGGAGCGGCTGCTAGATGAAGGTAAGGTGATGGGTGGGTGGGGCGTTGAGAGGGGTGGTGGTGGTGTGGGGGGGGAAGCTCGTGCATGTCACTTTTAACAGGCCAAAGTAACATTTTTTAAAGTTGATATCTCGAAAACAGTCCGCCTTTTTCTCTGTGCCTTATCAGTTGCACAGAAATTCAGCGTGAGCGAGCGAGTGTGTATCGAGTGAGTTGGTGATGGGAACAAATAGACAGTTGTTAAGTCTTTGCCAGTGACCTAATGCGCAGGCTTATGGTGGGAGTGATGCAGCCCAGCCCTGCACTGGAACGACACAACATGTCACTGGGCGACTTCTTCCATTCCTCTTCACTAACGCGCCAATACTCAAAGAATGACATCATTCCGATAGTCATTTTCAATGCTGTATTTTTTTTTTTTTAACTTGCCACCCCTGACTTGAGTTTTTTCAAAAGCATTTTTTTTTTTTTTGCAACAGGTCATGTCATTATTTGAAAGAAACACATCAGCGGAAGCCCGAGCGTCTCTTGTCTCTCTCGCACCACATGATAGCGTGACAGCCGCGTTTAGAATCAAAGTGGCCCGTGTTCGGCGCGTTCTGGCTGCGGCCTGAGTTATGTGGACAGGCGCCCAGTCCAGTCCGGACAGCCGCACACCCATTTCAGAGCGACGTGTACTCGTGCTGTACTGTACATCAACTCATGCTAACTGTTCATTTGCGACATGAAACAAACACGAGATGACTTGATGATGAGAGCTTTTTTGCAGTTAGCCTCTTTCACTTCTCATTTTCCCGCCGCAAAGTGTCGCCGTGACCCCAAAAGTGGAGGGTCACAAAAAGTTGGTTAAGGGATTGGAGCTCGCCATCAAGCCTGCTGAGGTCAGACGATATTTGCGCCTCGAGGCGGCCATTGGGTCGTGTTTGTGTACGTGCGTGCGTGCGGTTGGCATGTAAGCACTTATTATTGCGCCGGGGTGTCATTACAGAGGCATTGTGGGCCGCCGGGGTCGAGCCTAAACAAACATTACAAGCATGACAGTGTTTTAATGGGGCCTCGGCGCATAAGAGCAGCACGCGTTTTCAAAACGAGCAATCCTTTCCGTCCAGTTTCGTTATTGGGTCACAGTGACCTCCCGAGCATATTTACTGGGTTAAAAGGGAACAGCATGTGTCAACATAGCAGGAGAAATTGTCTCATGACTCTCTCCTTTCTTGTCCGGCAGAGATCGGGCGGGTACGCAAGGACATGTACAACGACACGGTGAACGGAGGCATGTTCAACGGACGCGACATGGAGGAGCTGCCCGAAGCCATCGGACCGGTGGCCCAGCTGCAGGAGAAGCTCTACGTGCCGGTCAAAGAGTACCCCGATGTGAGTGTGGGGGGGGCCAGTGTGTGACCTTCGAACCGTTCTGCCAACTGTTTATTTTTCGCCCTTGGACACTTTTATCTCCTGGCAGTGGCGGGAGGGAGGGTAAAAAGTCAGTTGGGCCTCACTCGCCACGTCAATGCCCGAATGAAAACCCGTAAGGTCATTTTAGCCGATTAGAAGCCGAATTAAAAACTAGATATACTTTTCCAGAAAAAAAAACCCCTACACATTCAAACACAATGGTCAAGTGTGTTCATGGGAACTGAAATGTTGAGGACGGTCAGTTGAGTAACTCTGAAATTGAAAGTTTGAGTAGGATATTAAAACTACAAGACTGGCAAAAGCACAGTGGTTGAGTTAATACGAAGAAATATTGATCATTGAACGATTTCTAAACGAGTGCCTCAATTGTGAAGTCATATGACGGAGAAGATTTACACGCCAGAAAGAAAAAAGAAAAAAAGAGAAATTAAGCAATTCCGAAATGCTAATAGGAAACGAGGGCGTAAACTGTTAGGTCATTTTCGGAAGGCAATTTAATTCCTGGAATAATGAGAAACAAATGATTTCTAAAGACCGTTGTCACACAAAGGATGTAAATTAGTTGCTGGACTAATACACAATGAACAATTTATGTAAATGCGTAAACTTTCTGTTAACCGTAAAAAAAAATATGTTGATTTAGTTGCCAGAATAAAAAAAAAAAAAACAATTTCAAGGATTTGAACTTGGATGTCCTGTAAAGGAGAACATTTCATTGCTGGAATCATAAGAAATCATTTTTAAAAATCATTGCGCCATTCGCAAATGAAACTGTGATGTCATGGAAGTGTGATGTCATACAAATTGTATCGCCAGAATCGTCAGGAATGAACCGATCTCAAAAGCCGTCACGTATTGAGGACGTAAACTGTATGTTCGCGTCCCACATATGTTCCAGAATAATAAGGAACAAATTATTTCTTAAGTCATCACGCCTATAGGAAATAAACTTTGATGTCATACAAAGCAGACCCGCCCCCCCAAAAATGCTGGAAACCCAATTAACCGCATACCAAAAAATGATCAGGATCAAATTACAATCTTCGTTTCGCCAGTTTTGTTTACTGACAAAGCCTGATTATTCATGCAGCTTTAATCAGCATGATGCCATCGCTCATCCATATTTATCGGCACTTAAAAAGGTGGATTAAGTCCCCTCCCCGCCCCCCACCCCCGCCCTAAATATAAGACCCTATGAAGCGCGGGTGCATCCAGCACATCCTCGCGACTGCTGCCAAGTACAGTTAAGTACTTCAATATGAGTGTTGTTTATCCAGATTGAAGGGCTCACATGATTTTTATTTTTTTTTGCGGGGGGGGGGATTTTTTATTGTTTTTTTTCCCTTTTTTTTTTTTAATCCCCTACCCTTCACCTCCCCTCCACCACGCATCAGCTCGCCAATCAGCCGGCACAATGACAGGCTGTCCTCAACTCACGTGACGGCGGGGCAAACGCTTGAGATCAAGGTTAAATTTAGAGGAGCCGTTTGGACTCTATTAGTGCGCGGGCGCCCTTGTGAGTCAGAGGTCAGCGTGCCATCGACGTGTCGCTACTGAGAAAGTATTGTGTGTATGTGTGAGATGAGGGTGCACGCATACACTCACACACACACGGGGCAGCTGTCTTGTTAATCACTCAGTCCCCGTGACAGATAAGGTTAAGCGAGTGGCGGCGTCCTCTCATGCCGCCAAGCGCCCCTTGTAATGATCTATTTTTGGGTCCGGCTTGGTAACGCATCACACAAGCACACCGCCGACCCCAAATGGGCTCAAGTCATATGCGACCCCCCCCCTCTTTGCGTTTGATATTTTTATTCTTTTCCCTCGCTTGCACAGTTCAACTTCGTCGGGAGGATCTTGGGCCCGCGCGGACTGACCGCCAAACAGCTGGAGGCGGAGACCGGCTGCAAGATCATGGTGCGCGGGAAAGGCTCGATGCGGGACAAGAAGAAGGTACCCGCCACTCTTTCACATGCTCCGGGGTGGTTTGCGGATCTGGTTTTATTGCGTTGACTAAAAGGCCTCGCCTGTTAAAAGAGCTGTAAGGGACCGCTGTGGCGCCAGGGCTCCCCCTTGAGTCGTGAAGTGTCATTTAATTGCAGTAAGCCCACAAAAAAAGCCTGGCCGGTGAACCTGCTAAGTGCTAAGAGGCTACGTCATTGTTCATTCTTCTCTGTCATTGGACTCTGAATAGTACAGACGAGCGAAAAACCCGCAAATAATTGACAACCAACGCCCTAAAAATCGATACGATTGCCTATATTCGTTTAAATCGTGAGTAGACCATTAACAGTGATAGCCAACATTAACCTTCAAAATAAATGGCATCTAGATGATTTTATTTTGAAAAAACAATCCACCAGGCATGCGCTTGGCCGTGTACAATATTCACCCTAACTTCCACTAAGAACCCAGGCTTAACCTTTGCTCCTCCTCTTGCCAGCCCCTAACAAAGCTTGCTTCTTATTCGAGATGTATCACTACGAAATACATCCGTGACACCGATTTTGACAGCGCTTTGGCAGAAAATAGACGCATGTGTGAATAGTGAACTGCGAATATACAATGTAGTACTGAATATGAAAGCATATTTGGCTCACAGTTCTGAGATTTGGGTTTGGAATGTGGACCACCATTTTGCTGCGTGTGGAGTTAGCATGTTCTTCCCGAGCTTGCGTGGGTCTGCCAAATTCCAGAAGCATGCATGTTTGGTTCAGTGAGGTCTCCAGATTGTCGATCGATAAGTGTGAATCTGAGTGGATGTTCGTCTATTCGCATTTGTGTGTTTTTTGTTGTTTTTTTTTTAAAGGATCAATTAGGAAAAGTTGTGAAACGTCCTTTTCAGAAGCTAAAGAATCCGATGAATGTGCTCAACACGAACACAATGTTTCTGCTCGTCGTTAATCGACGGCAGGAATGTGTGCACGCATTGTTAAATTACATTTACTGAAAGGAGTCACTTACTAAAACATGCGCCCCCACGCCTCCACCGTCCCGCCAGGAGATGTGACGCGTCATTTACTTTCAATTGATGGCCAGCGAACAAAGATTGTGACCGCTAAACAGAACACGCCTCCTCATGAATCATTGCGTGTATTTCCTAAAAGGAACTCCTGATTAAATTGGCACTAAAGAACAGTTTTTTTCTCAGAGCTAGCCGAAGCAACAGCTGTAACACTAATTAAAATTTTAATAAACCAGTTTATATGAATTCAAATGCATTACGTTCAAGTTTAAAATGACACATTTCTGGGTGGCGTTACGTTCATCAGAGCAATAGTGACCGAAGCGAGGCCTCACTTCCTGTTTTCTCAGGAAGTACTGTTCCTTTGGCGCGCTCAAAATAATTGTAATGAGTCGTGTCAGGAGACGTCCAGACATCACAAGTCACGATTGCGTAATAGATGGGTGTCAGAATTGGGCGAAAGTATCACAAAAAAAAAAAAAAAATGCAATGTAATTGGATGTTGCCTTCAGGGACTGTCTGAAATCAAAGCCTTCCTCACACTGTCTGTCAGTCTGGCTATTCGATACAAAATAAAATCAAGCGCTGCCTTCAGGGACAATCTGAAATCACCCCCCCCCCCATATATATATTTCTATATTTTAACAGAATGTAATCAGGCATTGGCTTTTGGGGATGTTTGAAATAATTGTTTTCCGCACTATTCATCGATCTATCGATCCATAGACAGTGAAACTCCTCTACAACGAAATCTACATGGGTAAAAATACCCCCTAGTGTGAAAAAATCTTCATGCATTAACACCATTCCCACTTTCCTGTTTCAAATTTGCTACAGTGAAAACCCCCCCGTTGTGAAAAATTTCTTGCTGCAAACATGATTTCGTTGTAGAGGAGTTTCACTGTATATCTCTCCATTCTACACCAGCCGCAATGTGTTTTTCCTTTCTTTCCTTGTCCCGCTGCTTAGTCCATCTGTCTTTCCTTCTTCTCCCCTGGTGTCTCCTCACGTTGGATGGCTCCAGCTTTGCAAACGGCAAGTGGAGCGAGTCCAGCATTCCATGCAACGCCGCCCACCCACCCCTCTCTCTCTTTCTCTCTCTCTTTTTCGAACATTCCCTACCCTGCACACCCTCTGAGAGAGACGCGCACACAGAGGAAGGAAAACAGAAACACAGTAGGAGAGGGGGGGGCGAGAGAAAGATGTTGACTTTTAGTGCTCTTCAAAACGATACATCTCACTTGACAAAACATTTCAACCGAGCGGGCCGCCTCTCACCCCCGCCTGCACACCCCACACTGCGACGGACACTTTCGTAACTCCGTTTTCCGCCAGCGTGTGGTTGCATCCAATATTAATCTCCTATTACTTTTTTTTTTTTTTTTTCCCCTTGGGGAGTTATGAAATATGAACTAGAGCCGAGACGCTAAAATTGCTCACGATTCCTTGCCTGTGGGGCAGGACCGATGGCACGCTGTCGCGCCAATGTTTCGCTTGGCCTTGTTTATCAATGGGTTACTTTCTGCAGTGTCATGCCGGCCCACAGGTAAATTGGACCCTATTCCGAGTGATGCCGGGATTTACCATTTTATGATCACAATACAATAACCCTCCACCCATTCGCAGACGCGTCTACTTCCAGTTTCCTCTGTAGAGCCAAACTAGCCACTAGCGGAAAAAACTCCCGATAGCCAACCGGCTTAACAGCCAACAGCAGCGTGATGGAAGATTCCAATAGAGGCCCGACAGGCGGCCAAGGTTCTTTGTAGGGGTTGATGGCCGAGAAAGCAGGGTGGTAAAGTTACCGAGATGACGCCGAGAAAGCTTCCGATTGTTATTGGCAGTGGGAGAAGGTGAACAGCTGATCAGATGCTAACACCTACCCGCCCAACGCATGGTACAGTAAGAGTCCTTTGCGGAAAAACAATGAGCACATCCGGTCATGTCAAGGTCAACGCTCCTGTGACAGAATGTACAGAGTCGCTTCATTGTTGCAAACGGTGGACTGAGATAAAGGACAAATAATGACGTGTCGCAACGATTGTGAGTTGTCAGAAAATTGCGGGAAGGTTTGGGTGATTCGGGGGAGTTTGAGAAAGTTGCGCAACCCCGTGACAAGTTATTTCTTGAATCAAGTTTCTTTTCTTCTCTGGAATTACCGGTATGTCATGATCAACTCAAGTGAGAGTAATCATTTCTATTGTAGAATTTTATGTTGATTGCACATCTTTGAACCATTTACTGGGAATCAGTTTGTTCTAGGGCTTGAAATGAGAAAGTTGACGTTTGTAAATTGAATTTCAATCAGTCCCTGATACCGGTTTCACCGATCGACGCAAAATTGGGTGTTTATCATGGCAGTCTCACTTAAAATGGGTCACATTGCCCTGCAACATAACAGGAGGATTAAAAAAAAAAAAAACTCCCCACAGCACATTACATGTCACCCATAGGGTGTGAATGGGAAAAGGCCCACGCCGCGCATACTAACCGAGTGTGCTTGTTGTTCTCCTCCCCTGCAGGAGGAGATGAACCGAGGCAAGCCCAACTGGGAGCACCTGAGCGAGGACCTTCACGTCCTGATCACGGTGGAGGACACGCACAACCGCGCTAAGATCAAGCTGCAGCGGGCCATCAACGAAGTCAAGAAACTCCTCATCCCCGCTGTGAGTATCCTAAAAGAAACAGGGGGATGAGAGTTTAGCATTTTGGTATGCACGGAAGAAGGGGGGGTGGGGGGGAGGGCTGTAGCGGATTGTCGGTCCAAAAGTGTGTGTGTGTGTGTGTGAGTATGTGTAAGGGGTTAGGGTAATTAGGGAACATGCACAAAAAGGGGTTGCCACGGCAACGCCGGGTTGTTTGAAAGGCTGCACGAATGAATGGCAAGTCTGTTCACTCGTCCTCCCCACTCCATCACTCCTTTCACTCGTTCACAACTCACTTCATTCCCAACGACCGGCTACAATATTCCCCCCGCCCCCTCTTTTTTTTTCTCTTCCCGTCATCGTTGTTGTCCGGGCACAAGGGCACATTTTGATTGGACTCCTCGGCATGGCTCACATTCTCCGGCGCCACCTACAATACATCTCACCCTCCCTCTGGTGTGGAAAATCGTCCCCCCCCCACACACACATAAGCGTATATTGTGAAATCACAAAGCTGCTTCCGCTTGCAACAACTGGGTCAGAAAGAAAAGACCAGCGGGGGTTATGGAAGGGGGGGGGGGGGGGTTCTATTGCAGCCGGGCCGAAAAGGTTACGGCCGTCAGGCGTCGTGGTCATCGGAAGCTGCAGCACCTGTTTCATTCCATGGGCAGTGAGCTCTGACTCATGATACGTGTTGGCTTCACCCGCTCAACTTTGCCTTGATGCAATAAATCAGACAAGCTTCTCAGCGGCTAGTAACTGGAGCTAAGGCGCAACTAGCTTGTTGGACACGGAATAGTACAGACCGGGTGGTGTTGGTATGCTCGGGTGTGTGGGTGCCACGTGTTTCGCTGTTTCCAGTCTCCGATGATGACAGAAGGTCGACCCGCAGACTCTTTCGGGCCAGTTGACGTCAACGCGTGTGATGTTCTGAGTTTTTCTTTTGTGAGAGTGAGAAGCAGCAGTGCAGCCGATATCTGCTTCCCAACGTCAACAAATAAGTCAATGTTTTACCTCACATGATGAGGAAAGAGCAAATATGCTGCACGGAAACTAAACTGCTGCACTTCCACTGTCACGACCTGACCTGTCTTTCTCGACCGTTCTGAGATGACCGCACGGAGATTCCGTGCCCTTTCGACCTTGACGCTGACGTTGATTGAGATCGCGTGTGCCTTTGGTGTAGGCTGAAGGTGAGGACAACTTGAAGAAAGTGCAGCTGATGGAGTTGGCCATCCTCAATGGAACCTACAGAGACGCGACTGTCAAGACACGTAAGGATCACAGCACAGGATGGGAGGGGCCTTTGCACAGGAGACCACTGTGTATACAAACAATGGCCCTGTTCCTTGTAACATAGACTGTTTGTCCCTTCTTCGTCCCCTGTCCATTGTGTATACGCTTATGTGTGGGGGGACGTACACACAATCATTGTGCATCTTGTGTCCGTGTGTGTCCGGCAGCTATCGCCGGCTTCCCGCTCGGCACCCCACAGGCGCCTCGCATCATCACCGGCCCCACGCCCGTCCTGCCGCCCACCCTGCGCAATCCCGCCCCCGTGACCACGCCCACCCTCATGCCTCTGATCCGCCAGATCCAGAGCTCCGCCCTCATGCCGGGCGGCAACCCGCACCTAGTGCCGCAGGGACCCGAGTCGGGGATCATCTACACGCCCTATGAGTACCCCTACACATTGACGCCCTCCATATTGGAATACCCCATCGATTCGACCGGCGTATTAGGTAAATAATCGCTCCGGCTCATCATGCTCCTACATGGACAATGGATGTATTATGAGACCTGGATGCTTGGTTCAAGGCATCAACTCAAAAATTTAGTCAATGACATGCATGCAGAAATGGCACTTTGCTCTAATAGACGCACTGCAGTAAATTTCAGCTTTACAGATGCCACGTATGCCCTGACAGTGGGTTGTGGACATCTACTGCATTGCACATATGGTGGTAGAAGATGTCATAGGAAAGGGATTTACAGCTACCGTTTTGAGGTGTGGTATGCATTTGTTCACCGGTGAACGCTTTATCTTTAAACGCCACGGTGAACTCAGCTATACAGGTGCCGCGCATGCTCTGAAGGCGGCGTGTGTGTGTGTTTTTTGTCATAAACGTGAGCTTTAGAGAAGCCAGGTTTGCTCTGCAAGTTGATTCCTCCGCTTATAATGTCACTCAACTTGATCAATGGCAAGAGATGACGATGGGTGATGGCGGGCCATCAGTGTCCAGCTCTCGTAATACATCCGTTCACGTGTAACCCTGCATGCAGAAGCTTATCATCGGGCTAATAGTCCCTTCGTCCTGTGTTTTCGCAGGTATGGCTTTCCCAACCAAAGGCTAAGCGATTAGCTATCCATCTTAGCGCACATGGACTGGCTTGCAGAGACCCCCCATCTCCCCCCGAACCCCCCCCCTTTCCTGAACCAACACCCCAACCCCACCTCCCCTTTCTCTCTAAATGCTTCCAGTATGCTACGGAGCAAAGGCTCACAGCTCGCTCACACTGTAGGACGACAGATCCCACGCGCTATAGTCGAGTATCCATGGCTTCTTCTCGCTCGTGACATTCTATTAGCTGACTAGCGTGGTGGTGTGACACTTTCAATTCTAACCTTTTTAAAACAAAAAAGTATATATATAGCTCCACTTGTAATTTTTAACACTTTTGTTCTAGTGTAGATGTTCTAGCGCGCTGTTCGTGATTTAATAATTTTTTTTTTAAACGCAATTTTATTGATTCCAGTGCCTCACCAGCGTGATTTTGAAGCTATTAGTGAAGCTTTTTTTTTTTTTTAAATAGCAAGTAGTGGTTTGGATTAATCGTTAGAGAACAGAAGATCACAACACGACATGATTCTGTCCTTTGAATGGTTTAACCCTCCTGTTATGGATGAACACTTAGCTCTTATGTTTGAGGTGAAATAAGGAGGGAATGTGTACGTGTGACCTGAAATACAGTCGACGATGAGTGTACTGTATAATATTTGCAAGGAAAAGAGTTAGCCATTTCTGCCATCTCCCTTTCAGCCCGTTGCGGCGCTGCCGGGTCGATATATTTGATGGCGCATGCATGGAAGGGGAGGGGTTTGCAAATTATTTTTCTAATATTTAAGAAAAATGATAAAAAAAGACTTGCGGAAGACTGATCAAAATCTCGAATCGTGAAAAGTCCAATGCAATTAAAAAATATATTTAAAAAAAAAATAAAGAATTAAGACCAGCATAAGAAGTTTGATCGGAATTTTTTTAGATTAAAAAAAAATCTTACTTATTTAATTCTTATCAACAACATGACTCGCTCGGTGTTTAATCAACGTATTATAAAATCATATTATATATTTTACATTTATTTTTTGGGGGACACAGAATAGGAAAAACACACCTAGAGAAGTAAAATTTTAATCTAAAGTGACCAAATAAAACCAAAATGTCGATTTTCCAAGTGATCATTTGCACCCACAGCATAATCGGAGGGTTAAATCTTTACCCCCTCCCTCCCCCCCCAACCCCACCTCCCCCACCCTCTCACCGGCAGTTTTGTGCACGTTGTCAAATCTCCCGGAAGTGGCCGCTGACGTGTGATGTGTCTTCTTCTGATGAGTAACCTTCTGTGTTCTGTTTTGGCCAACGTCGTCGCGCTTGTTAGCAGGTGCCATGACCGCTAAGGTACGCCGCCAAGACAAGAGAATCCATCCTTACCAAAGGGTAGTGACCACAGACAGAGGTTAGTTAGCTCACCAGCCACTTTATGTGTACGTGTGCGTGTTGTGCATGCAGACCAAGGGACCAGTATATGTGCGTGTGTCTTAGCATGGCATGTGAAAACAGTCTTGTTGCAGTAAGGGCGAAATTATGGGAGGAGCCATGTCAAGAGGGAGGGCACGATGGGGTGGAGGGGGGGGGGAAGATGCGCTTATCTCTTGTTCGATAACCCGGGCGGCCAATCTCAATTAGAGTGAATCACTCCATTCATGTGACTCCCTTCCTTGTGACTCCTGGACTTGGAGTACCCCCCCCCTTTTTTTTATGCTACTTCTTACTACCCAGCACGTCCGATGGGAACCTTTTATTTATACCTGATTTCATTCCACTCGTTCCCGCATTTCTTTGTTGGTGATCAAAAGTGTTGTGCCCGATGACTACACGCCACTTAGTCCCATTTTACTACTAAAACACAGCGTGTGATGACTACTGAAGTCTGTGTTCCAAGCTCTTTTTTTTTTTGGTATGAAATACTGTTTTTTTTTTTGTTTTTGTTTTTTGTGGTCTTACCAGTCGCCCACTGGACTTTATCATTGGGACTGTTTACATCTTTCATATTATATTACCTAGCCAGAGTGGTGCTGTTGCCATGTATTTAGCTGCAAAAGAGAAAAAGAAAAATACATTTGTATATAGGGATTTTAAAGTGCTTATATGAAGCTAATGGAACAAAATCGCTTGAAAATATTAGTAGGGTTTTTTTTTCCTTTTTTTTTTTTTTACGGTATGCTTTTTATAGATAAAGTGTCTCCATGTAAAACTTTTATTCCGAGTGTGTAGCTCCTACTGTTCCCTGGAAGGCAGCGTTGTTGCTCTTGTGTGTGTGTGTTTTATTTTTTTTTGTTGTGTTTTGATTTTGTTGTTTTTAAATATGAGGTGACCTTCTCAATGCACAGGCCTCATGACTGTTTTATGCAATATAGACATGGACTAGCTAGCTGCAATATGTATGTGTGTGAGCAGTGGTGCTCCTGTTGTACAAAACAAGCAACAAAAAAAAAAACACACTAAAAAAGGCAATAAAGACGACTATTGAGAACAAAATAAATCTCCAAAGACAAACTAAAGAGCTCTAAATTCTTGAAGTTTAGGCTGTCTATTTTGAATTGCTTCCTCTAAAAACAAACAAATCACCATCTTTTAACCTCTCATTGCTGTCTCTTACTATAGCACCTCTCTGCTCACAGTAGCCATTAGCCGCTCTGCTAATACTTCCTAGCCAATGGAGCAAAGCATAATCAATATTAATAAGAATAAGTCAGCCTTACTCGCAAATCGAGCTGCTTACAACGAGAGGGTCACGCTCTCACCCACATTAAACCATGCCGTCCGTCCGTGCTTACCCAAAGCGCACGTGGTGCGAAATCTGCAACTAGCATACACGGACAACCGACATGCCGCAATCACAAAGATGCAAAAAATTTTTTTTTCGATGCGTACATGTCCAGTCACATCTACATCCAATATATTTTCCCCGCGTACACTTTGGGTAACCACAGCGTCTTCTCCTCTGCCTCATGGTTTCACCGTCTGGTAGCATGAGTAGCGACATGGTAGCGGCGGTCACATGATGCTAGGGGCGGCCAAGCATCCGCCCCCGGCACCATGTGCAACCGCCGTAGGGAGGAAAAAAATGCCTTGTTGTCATCCCGACGCCACTAGCTGAAACTAATCTCTCTTCTATCTTTTGTTTTTCTTTTTATGTCCCCCTTCTGTGTGCCCTCTTTTTTTTTCCGCTTCCTTTCCTGGTCTGTCTGTGTCCTGTCTAACTCTAGCTGCCACGGCAACTAACCCATGACACCTTTTCCACTGATGAACCCCCCACCCGACCCCCAACCCACCCGTCTCATTGGCCAAATGCCCCCCCCCCTACTCCCGGCCTTGCCACTCTGTCCCCTTCCCTCCGCGCCCCACCCCTTCCCACCCCTACCCGGCTCAGCCAACCAGAGGCCGGCGCCGGGAGCGACCCTTCCATCTAACCAGCAGCGGATGGCGGCTGCAGTGCCGATAACCCAGCAGGGACCGCTGCCATCGAACTTTTAGTCCACGTGCCTTCCTCTCGCATATCGCCCACTGTCGCCATTGCAAGGGGGGTGTCCAAACGAGCTCCTGCATAAGCAATAATTACTACTCAACTACTGAAGATGCTAATTGTTCTCACCCGGCACTCAAACCGTCCACAGAGAGAGGTGTTGATATGATGCATTCTACTTCATTTCAACGAGCAACCAACTTTTTAGCATTTGGCATCTTTTTTTGGGTGATAAAAATACCCAACCACGGAAGTCCTCATTAGAAATTGCGCCATCCCACGGGAGTTCTCATACAATTCTGAAAACAAGCTGATAGCATGTTAGCATTTTTTCAATTCTCATGTGTACGGTGTGCTACTACAAGCCGGGATGTCAAATCCCTATTCATCCGTCGCAGTGCGTTTTGTACACCGGTTGCTAGCTTGCGATATGTGAGCTATACAACAGTTAACGTGTTAGCATTTAATAGCATATAAATAGAACCTGACTACAGAGTGAGACGTCAAAAACTTGCGAACCAGCCTCAGCCCTTTCTGTACTCATGGTGCTATCTTGCTATATGTTAGCATGCTAGGATTTTATCAGTCTTTATTACAAAAAGCACCTCACTGCAGTTAAAACAGTTCCGCGAGGGGTTCATTTGATTTTATTTTATGAATCCTTCCTTCCTAAAAAACAAACAACAAAAAAACACAAAATTGAATTATTATGGGAATCAAAGCCTGAAATCGCACTCGTTTTCTTTTAAATGTCACTAACGTTTTAAAGAGTGCCTTTAATGAATTTTGTGCTTCCAATAACCTCGTCAAGTGAAGTAAAATGCCAAGGCGGATCCTCTCTCTTCGCAAAAAAAGAAAGTGGATCCAAAAAGGCCAAAGTATCTCAGCCATCGGGTCAAGCGTTCTGATGCTTCTTCCGGGAGCCTGTGATTCAACATGCGGTGTTTAAATGCCACTACACGCACATGAAGGGAAGTTTGCACAACAACTGAACAAAAGTGCCTTTAAAAAAAAAAAAAGTAGAAGTACATTTTTATTGGAATTTACCTCTTCCCGTTTAACTGCCCAATCCCTGTCCAAGTGCCACACAGTATTAAGCACTGATCTATATAAGATGTCTTTTTATCTATGTGTGACGATAGAACACTGTTTTTGTCATAACTAGCCCGCACAAACTATATTAACGAGCACGTGCAACACAGCCAACTGAGGCCTTGGGTATCAAACATCGTGGGGTCGTAACACCTGTAACGAGTTTATATGTATTTTTATATGCCATTTTGTACATTAAATGACCTTTTAAGAGTTGATGCCTTACTATACACACATCCATGCAACAGTGTGTCCTGAAATACTGGAGATGTTTGGCGTGTTAACTGGAGCCTCGGAGATGAGCGCCGCCGCTTGCCTCTTGTGCCTTGATTTGATTTGAAGGTCATTTTGGACAATTAACAGTGTAGTTCCACATTAATCTGCCCTTTGGCGGGCCACTGTATAGGCTTTACTAAACTTTTCTGTGTTTAACCACTTAATTGTATCTGTCTATATGCTTTTTTTTGAGAGGGGTTCTTTTAAAAAAAAAAAAGGAAAAAGAGTGCTACGGGAATGATGGACTCTTTAACGTTGTCAGCGGGAATAACGTTGTAATCATTAAACTCTTTGTGGTAAAAAGTAACTAACTTTGTTGCTTCTCTCACTCTCTCTGTAGCACTTAATTATGCAAATAGGCTTCCTTTCCGCATACTAATCATCAAAAACAAGGGCTTTTCACACACACTAAAAAAAAAAACACACCCCTTTTAGATGAAATGCAGGGAAAAGGCCACAAAATGTTCCATCCCACTTCCCCCCCCCCCTTTCGCCTGTCTTCTCACCATCCTGTCTCCCACTTGAGGAGGGCATTACACATATTTGTGCAATAAGAGAGAACAAAACACACCCGGCTCGCCATGGTTTCTGCGAGGCGCGCACATGCATTCTAAGGAGGCGGGGGCCGGTGAGGGTGTCAGGTTTGGAGGTCTAAATGTCGGGGGAATATAAGGGAAATTGATTGCGCAAGCTCGCCCTAAAACATCTGCGGAGGATCACGGCGAAAAGCGCAACTCCTACAACAACAGCCGGTCCAGCGACTCCAGACGAAGACAACTTTAAGGAAATGCGAGCATCAGGAGTAGAACGATTTCATGTATGTTACCCTGCCAGCGGAGGGCGAGCCCCTGATGAATCTTTTGAGGATGAGACCTTCATCACACACAAGACGATTAGTTCGCCTTTGAACTTGCGGAGCTGAATTTTTTATGGCGAGTCATCCAACTTTGCCGACAACAAAAAAATGACGATAATTCATGTGGTTAATGTCGCCAAGCTGTCAAGTATATGTTCTTAAAATTTGGCTGCCAGGGGACAAAATCTCTGGTAGTTTTGAAGCCAAAATTGCCATAAAATAAAAATTGGCAGACAAGGCTTCTTCAGACTATTCCGTTGGTCTACCCAAGTGTAACTGGCTTGAGGGATGATTTTTTTCGAAATTCCCAGGACCTGAAATGGCCAAAGTGACCATAAAATGACTAAATGGCAGTCTTCCTGTCATTTTTTTTGTGGGGCTACATATGATAAACATGTCTACCAAATTTCATGTTGCTATGTGGCCCTGGATCAGCGGCTAAATCTTCCAAAATTCCAAAGGCTTGAATTGGCCAAAATGAGACAAATATCGGTGCTTTGATCCAAAATGGCCGACTTCATGTGCCTCTAGAGACTTTTTTGTGGCTCCACGTATAATTGAAATGTCTACCAAATTTCATGTAGCTTAGAGAACCTGTATTCTCAAAATGTTCTGTTACCAAACAAAATGTGATTGGTTTTTTTTTTTTAAGGGGGTATGGGAAAGCCCTCAAAGGAGGACGAAGAAACTCCAAACTTTCAAGAGGGGCCTTCTTGGCACAGGGCGATCGGGGCCCTCGACAAAAAAAATATAGTCACATCACGCGCGCTTCAAACAAAGTTTCCCTTTAAATCCCAAAGTTAAACAACAACACAGCGTTTTTCCACGGTGAATGCAGCCATGGGTGGCTCATTCGTCCTCTGCCTGCCCTTCCTGCTTTCATTGTGGAGTTTTTGTTGGGGTGGGTGGTGAAGAGGGGGGGGTGGCGGGGGCTTGATATTGAACTTCAGGCTTGGAGTTGAGCCTGCTTCACCCCCTCCCCTGATCACTGAGAGAGAAAGAACATAATGTGACCGCCGCTGACAGTCCTCTGGACAGGAAGATAGCAATAAAGGGAGAGGTTTTTTTTTTTTTTTTTAAAGGGGTGTGAGTGGTTTTGGGGTAGGGGCAGGAAGGGGGGGGGGGGCTCATGGATGTGTTTGGATGGGTGTGTGCGCTCTCATCTGTTTTTCCTGTTTTCAATCATGTCTTCTAACCCTCTTGTTACATTTCTCAGGAAGAGCAATAATGTTCCCCGGTCATTTCGACCTGGGGTGAGTTAAATTGTCCAAGTGTCAGAAACAAAACCTCAAATTCTATTTCTTTATTAACTTGTGCAGAAAAACTTTTTTCAGGTTTGTGTATACTGGTGAGAGTGTACGTACCTTATCCCAGATTTCACTCAGTAGCGTTTACTGGAAAGTTTCACCGATCAACCCGAAATTCAACAGCCATGTCTAAAAAAGAAAAGAAAAAAGAAAAGAGGAAAAGAAAAACATTTTGAGTCATGCAGTCATTTTTCATTATATTTTCATTGTGTTTGTGGTGTTGAGTGTTTGCCCTGTTCAATAACCGAAAGTGGTCACGTGGGCTCCTTGCCCAGACCTGATGGCATGACGGTAAAAATTGCTTGGCGGTGTATTTTAAGCTCGTTGATGGCTTTCGTCACTTTAAAAAAAAAACAACCATAAAATAAAGAATTAATTGTAAACTGGGGCACTCTTAAGTCAAATTTTACAAGCGGAAACAAGTAGATTGGAAAAGATGGGCGACGCTCTATTGCAAAACTTTTTTTTTGCCGTTGCGTGGTGTCAAAGCTTGAGAACATCAAAGGATTTTCCATTAAAAAAAAAAAAAGGGGGCCCATTAATTGCGGCTTTACTTTGTGTTGCATTTCTTTCACTTGCAAACGGGTCAATCTGACTAAGCGGGAGGGTTAAATCGCTTCGCTAATGTATTCTGCAGTCAGCTCCGGCCAGCGAGCCAACACACACCGAAGCTCCCACCACAATCAAATTGTGTGTGTGTGCGTGTGTGTGTGTGTGAGACAGGTTGATTTAGAATGCTGTGCATTCTCCACATAATGAACAGCTCTACATTTCCTCCGCTCTGTAAATATTTGATGCGGCGGAATGATTTTTAGCAGTGACGACGGGGTTGGTGGGGAGGAAAAAAAAAAGAAAAAAAGTGGATTTAAAACCTCCAATCCTCTCTCTCACCCTTGTCCTCTTCCCATGTAAATAAGCCCCCCCCCCACCGCACCCCCCATAGAAACCCCACACACCCCTCAGTGAGGGAAGTTTAAAGACCCGACACTGTCTCTCCGTCTCCCTGGCAACCAGCATACACTGGGGTCCTTTCGCGGCCTCCCCCTTGTCTTTTGTGTTTGGGATTTGAGAGAGAGAGAGAGAGAGAGAGAAGGGAAAAAAGACGGGAAGAAAACGAGAGAGTGAGTGAGAGTGAGGGGATGACAAGCAAAAATAAAAGATGACATCACAGCTATTTGACAAAAATTTGATGATGATTATGGCACCCCTTCCTCCTAACGGGTACAACAACAAAAAAGATGAAAAAAAAAGAAAGCGAGAGAGAGAGAGAGTGGGAGAGAGAGGCCCTGGGGCCTCAATGGGGCATTGTGGGAAGACAGTGGGCACACTGGGCAGCAACACAGAGAACACTAACTCACAGATGATGCCAGATAGTCTGAAAAACACCCACACTGGGCGACAATGGCAAACTTCATCGCTCCACTTGGCCCCTTGTGAATACACACACACACAGACACACACACACACACACACACACACACACAATGGTAGAATCCGCGGCCTAAGATGCTGTGTTATTTGGGAAATTCGGCAGCACACACTGAATTCCTTCAGTGGCCCTTTGAGCAGACAGATGGGCCCCCAGAGGGGGGGCCGCGTTTTAAAACGTGCTCGTACGGGAGCGTGCGTGTGGTCCATCTCATCGTTGCATCATGGGAAAAAAGGTGCGGCAACTGGTTGGCAAAGTGGTGGAGTCCTTGTCTTTGGCAATTTTGGAAAATTTGGGCATGAGCCACAAAAATTTTGTTTTTTTTTGTCTCGAGTACTCACTTGTTTTCCACATTCTGCAAAACCAAAGCTTGTCTCGCCATTGTCCCAACAGTATGTGGGGGTGTATAAAGGCTGGCTGGCACATTGCATAAACCAGAGCCACTCCTAAAATGAGCCTGTTTCACCATGGTAGGAAATACGCTGGAGAAAACATGTGCATAATTCCTGATCTGAGTTGTTTTGGCGAAAGAATACCACAGGCATGTTATTATGAAACCTGGAAATGGTTTTTAATTTTGAAAAAAAACAAAACAAACATGTCTCCTTAGAGCAGAATCAAAAGTATTTGACTCTTCTTCAGCTTGTCCTGATTGTTAAATATTTGCTGCCCTCTAGCGCAGTAACTAAGAACTACAAGCAACGCCCAAAAGTCAGCGCATGGGTTTCCCTTTGGGGAAAAGTTTAGAAATAACATATTTTTGATTACAACATCAAAAACCAACATTAATTTATATAATTGCTTTTTTATTCATTTATTCTCCTCTATCCATACAACCATTCAAAGGTTTCGGACACACTTTAAAGCTAATTGATTGAAACACTGTTCAAACTTATGGCTGGCTGTTTCCTTATGGTTTTAGTTTGTTTTACAAAAGAAAACTTACAAATAAATGAACAGGTGGGTCGATAAGGAAAGTATACGTTGGTTGAATCTTTTGTTTTGTGAAATATTTGCTGACAGACCTATTTTACAGTGTAATTTGGGAGCAGTGACACACCCTCGAATGATGTCTCTTAAAAGAGAAATACTTTGGTTGACAAGCATTGACTTTATATAACCCAATTGCTATATTATTACATTTGAAGGGTATTGATCTTAAGATTCAAGGAAATGTCTCACATTTTTTGCGTTTTCGGCATCGCGACGAAATGCCGCCGCCGTAGTTTGTCCTTGTGTAAAATTAATGGCATATGTGTGGCTCATAAAATGACAAAACGTACTTAAAACGATGTAAACTCGCTTTTCATGATTTACTTACTTCGTCACTTGGTCGTTAAATGTCAAGTTTACACCGATATTTCTTACAACACCATGGCGTTTTTTTGTTCCCTCTCACTTGATGACCGGCGTTCTTGACGTAATTTGACGGCATTGATTTACGGCAAGAGGGTATTGCTACTGCCGTAGTTCGTCCTTAATTGGCGCAAAACGGATGCTAGGTTTGTGGCTCATACATCAACACGGTCACCTTAAAACTGTGTGAACACTCGTTTCGTGATTTACTTACTTCGTGACTTCGTCACTTAGTCGTGAACTTCCAAGACACACACCGATATTTATTTCTTACAACAGTGGTCGTTCTCTCCCTCCCACTCGGGACCAGCGTTGCTGTGGTAACTTGACAGCATTGCTTTACGGCAGGAGCGTGCTGGTGCTACTGTTGCTGTGTGTGTGGAGGTCATGGGCATGACAGAACAGCGAGTTCCCGATACAGACATGCTGCATCTCTTTTGTAAAATACACTTGATTTAAAACAAATAGACGCGATCGCTCAACTACATTATTATTATAGTGGCGTTGACAGAACAGCTCGGCGTTGACCATCTTGATCGTTGCATCATAAGTAGCGCTCCTTAGCCGAAGCAAGGACCTGTTCTTTTTTTTCCATTTTTAAGTTCCTACCATTCACCCAGACATGGACAACAATCCACAAGGCTCCGGGGGACTCAAGGCTGGTCTCGGTGGTCTCTTCGGTGGTGGAGCGCCGGAATATTCCAACACGGAGCTCGCCGGTGTTCCATGTACGCATCCTGGTAGCTTTGCGGCTAGCTTAGAAGCTAACCGGTTAGCACGTTGAAGTGAGTGTTGGGTGCTATTTGATGTTGATATTCGGGTCCTCTTTGTCATTTTAGTGACTGGAATGAGCCCTCTGTCGCCTTACCTTAACGTCGACCCTCGTTATCTGATTCAAGTAAGGCAGAATTTAAAATTAAACAATGTTCTCTGATAAAGATATGGCAGAAGACTTATCAATAATCGTGTGTTTTCAGGACACAGACGAGTTCATTCTGCCTACAGGCGCTAATAAGACGAGAGGAAGGTTCGAGCTGGCTTTCTTCACAATTGGGGGGTCCTGCATCACAGGTAAATGTTTGGCATTTAAAAAATATATAATTATCGTTGAAGCAATTAATCTACAGTACAAGTCAACTTTACTACTGCACAACAACATTCCAACATATGACCATGAGATTGCCATTGTAGTTACAATTAGCCTTTTCTCTTTTTGGTTACAGGAGCTTCGTTCGGCGCTTTAAATGGCCTGAGGATGGGTCTGAAGGAGACAAGAGACATGGCTTGGTCCAAACCGCGAAATGTACAGTGAGTATTGAGTCTGATGATCAAAATTAATCAATCAAAATAGATGTTACACCCCTGTGATAAGATGTTGAAATGTTGTGCTGTCTCACCAGGATCATCAACATGGTGACAAGGCAAGGAGCTTCCTGGGCCAACACTTTGGGTTCAGTAGGTAAGACCCAACGCGGACTCATTATACAAACACATTGACGTCGTTGATGTGGCATTGACGTCTGTTACGTGATCGCAGCCTTGCTGTACAGCGCGTTTGGCGTGGTGATCGAGAAGGTTCGAGGAGCGGAGGACGATATCAACACAGTAGCAGCCGGCACGCTAACGGGGATGCTCTTTAAGGCGGCCGGTATGTGTCTCTTTATCTTGTTTTTTTTTAATCACAAAAACTTAGCATTTAAACAGTGGTGTTTAGACTTTTTATATCCACTGTGTTTTTGCAGGCGGCCTGAAGGGTGTAGCCCGCGGGGGTCTGGCCGGCCTGGCCTTGTCCAGTGCCTACGCCGTCTACAACAACTGGGACCATCTGACTGGAACATCATCACCATCCTCCTCTAGGCTTTACTGAGTTCCTCCTCCTCCTCGTCCTCCTTTTTTTTTTTTTTTTTTTTTTCCTCTGACATTAGGGCCAAACTATCTCCAGGAGGCAATGCGCAGACTCTGGGATGGAAGTGCTTTCTGTGTGTACATGTGTGTGTGGCTGTAGGTCCGCAAGTGGATCTTTTAATGATGAACTTTGCCTTACAGTCAGTGCTACTCTTGTATTTATTTCACGGGGATCATCATTAGAAGCCGTACTGCAAGAAGAAGAAGAGTACATGTCCACCCTCATCTGATGAAATAAATCACAGGGAAATACCATAAAAAACATCATATTGTTGTGGAAGCTGCGTCAGTGCAGGAAGAAGTCTCGGATGCGCGTGGCTTCGATCCAGGGGATGTAAGCACCGGTGCGGGTGAAAACGCTGGGCTTGTTTTCCACCGTGCAGCCGATGGGGCCGAAGCTCACCACGCCGTGGACCTCCCAGCGCTCGCGGCCAAGCTGGCACAAGAGTGGACCGCCCGAGTCCCCCTGAATCGAACAACGCTATGATTGTTTTCTGTCCCCGCCGAGGCCGGGAGAGGAACGTGGCGGCGGAAACGCACCTGACAGGCGGCGGGCGGATCCTCTGTGTCCCTGAAGCCGGCGCAGATCATGGAGTCCTGCACGCGGTCACCCCAGAATTTCTTCTGCCGACAAGTTTTGAAGTCGATGATGGGGAGGCGGGCTTGGTTCAGGGTCTCTGCCAGGGAAACATTTTCCTTCCCACCTGGAGTATTTCAATGAAACTGATATATTCGTCTCTCTCGTCCCTCCTTACACAAACGCTTTACAATGCACACAATCGCCCAAAATGCCTCACGAGAATAAAAAGTAAAGCTGTAAACTGCACACTGGTTTGATCCCAATACCAATATTGAGGCTCAAACTTTGCGCTTGCTTTATAAGCTTCCATTTTTCTTTACAAAATGGTCCTTTGGTTTTAATTTGCCATACATTTAACTCCAAAGCAATGTTTTGGCATCTATAAAAAAAATCTGTATTGCTGAAATTCATTAAAAAGCAGAGACCTCCTGGTGACGGTGTGTCCCAATACTTTTGTCTGTGCGACGCCATTCCTTCAAACTCACCCCGGGTGTCACCCCAGCCGGTCACCCAGCAGTACTGTCCTGGCTTGAGGATGGTTTTCTTGCGCGGCAGGCATGCGTAGCGGATGAAGTTGGACGGGAGGATGTCGGTGGCGGCCTTCACCAGGGCGATGTCATAATCCAGCTCACTGTGTGCCGGGTAACGGAAGTTCTCGTGCCGGTAGATACGCTTCACAGGGAAGACCCTCTCGGCCGTTTCGGAGCGCCTCAGCTGGTGTTTGCCCAGTACAATCCTCCACGAGTTGGCGTCCTCTGCCTTCCCCCTGGAATAAGAACGGTTGATTTGAACCACTTGAATGTGAAAATGGACTTTTTTTATTCCAGGGTTACTTTTGGAAGCAGTGAGCAGCAGTAAGGATCCAATTTTTGTGGATCAGAGTTCCTCCACAGACGTGAATGTGATGTTTGTTGCCTCTGGGACGAACCTGACAAACAAACAGACCGCAAGGCACCTCAGTATCGTCATGTGACGTTCTCTACCGCAGTGGTTCTCAAACTCTTTCCACCGAGCCCATCTGCCCCTTTTGAGAAATCAAAAGAGGCCTCGTGAGCATTAAAAAAAATTCCCACCTTTTGGCATGTACAGTGAAACTCCTCTACAACGAAATCTACATGGGTGAAAATAGCCCTAGTGTGAAAAAAACCTTCATGCATTAACACCATTCCCACTTTCTGTTTCAAATTTGCTACAGTGAAAAAAAAAACCCCTGTTGTGAAAAATGTCTTGCCGCAAACATGATTTCATTGTAGAGGAGTTTCACTGTATTCTATTTTCCTATGAATCTACCTGCAGGGAGACCTGCCAGGGCCACGAGTGCGGCCTGGCCTCGTTGCCCGACACGATCCTCTCGGCCATGTTGGGATTGAAGTAAGCCATCCCGCAATCTCGGGGCCAGTCTACAAGGAAAACACACAAGCGGTATTCATCAACCATGTTATGATTATGACGATTATCTGCGTGTGTGTTCTCACCCAGGTGTAACACCTTATGCTGCTTGCCAGGCATGTACGTGAACGCGGCCTCGCTCAACAGGGGCAGCATCAGCAAGCACACGACACGAAGCGCGGAGGCCATCGTCTTCCACGCAAAAAAAAAATCGCCAGGCCGCGCGCCGCCCGCCGTTTTTATAGCAGCAGGTACAGACACACAATGAGTTGTATCACAACGGGGTGCTGGATTGTTCTCCTGCAGTGATGACTTTCCACCCCCCCAAAAAAAACAGCCTTTTCACACACACGCACACGTCAGTGTACGCAAACATCATGTCATGTGACATAGTGGCACAGTGACCTTCAAATGACATCTGGGGATAAACAACCCTTTGAAAAGAGCCAAAGCTGGCCAATTCGACCGGCCGGTCGATTAACGCAACTTCCACCGCAACTTCCACCGCTGCATGTTGTGGTGTGAAAAATAAGAGCACACTGGAAGTCACTAGTGAGTTGTTGTTTTTTTTTTTTTAACTCGGAATGGGAATGTGCACGCTCATCTGAAACGGTGAATGGTCGCAGCCCCTCAACACGGTTCAACAAGTTGACTGTAGCGGAAGAGCATAACACGAGGTGCCAGCCGCATCGTTCAATCAACAAGGCATGTCGAGCGATCAGGTGAAACGGTATTCGAAAAGGGTCTCGTGTTGGACGCCAGGCGAGCTCACGTACCGAATGAAATGTCTCTCGACGTATTTTTAATCCACTGTTAGAATTAAATCACGTCAGCCCGTAATTCAATCTAATATTTATTATGATTCAATGTCTAGCATCTCCCCATGTGAACAGAATGAACGCGTCGTTTGCTACAACTCATCAGGTTGGATGAAAATAAAATCATAAACTAACACATGAATAATATATAAAACATATACACAAATGTTAACGACAATTACAGTCTATTCATAATAAATGAAATACAGGGTGAGACAGAATTCATGACTCTTTAGACTCTGCACTCCTCTCAGCTCATCAGTACGGCACTAAGGTTCGTCGTTCTTTGCAGGGGATAAGGAATTTATGAGGATAAAGAATATACGACATAAAACATAAAGTGCAATATATCTGTTGAGCCCTTTTATCAACTAATTTTTTCTCATTTTTTTTTTTCATCGATACATTTTAAAATCTGTTGCACTGTCCTTTGCTACCGTAAGCTGCGAATTTTCCCGCCGTGGGATGAATCGCTCTCATCTTTTATCTTATTCGTCTTCCTTTTTGAGCCTCCGCACCACCCCGGTCGAAGTGACCTCATCACGCTCCTCTTCCGGATGGTCCCGCGAGAGAGCGAAGGGGATTTCGGAACGTCGTGGTTTCCTTCCTCCGCTCTGCTCGCTTCACCGGGCGCCTCCTCCGTTTCGCCTCCGCCGTCTTGCGTCGCCTCCCCTCCGTTGGCCGCAGGGGTCGCGTCGGGGGGCGCCGCAGAAGGAGGGTTGGGTGCTTTGGTCTTCTTCTTGGAGGGCCGCTTGACAGTTTGGGGACTGTTGTGGACCTCCAGGTGCTTCCATATGGCCTCGGTCAGCACCTCCGGCTCCACGGAGGCGCCGTGGACGTCCCACGTCATCCCGTCTTCATCCCACTGCACCTGCTTCATGCTGCTCCTCCGTTTCCCCCCCAGCTCGTCCTTCTCCTCCCCGGATTGCGCCTTAAGGCACGACCTTCGTCGCTCCAGAATGTCTTTCGGCTTCTCGTCCTCCTCCTCTCCCTCGCTCAGCGGGAACATGCTGGAGGAGGGTGACACCAGGTTGGAGTTGGAGCCCACCGAGGCTTTCAGGTCCAGTTTGGATCCGGGTGGCGATCCCAGGAGGGAGTGGGAAGTGTTCCTGCGAAGGTCCAACCAGGAACTCGCTGGGGAGAGCGTCTGCGGCGGGGAGAGCGTCTGCACAGCCGCGTCCACCATTTTGTGCCTGGCCTTCTCCTTGAGGAAGGGCTCCATCGGGGGGCCTCCCCTGGACCCGTCGCAAAGAATGGAGTCGCTCAGCGAGGAGACCAGAGGTGGCTTCCTGAACTGCGGTTGCCACGGCAACTGGAGGTGGTGGCGCACCGAAGCTACTTTGTCCGGTTCTCGCTCTTCATCCACTGAACTTGACATTTGACCTTGAGGCTCGGACATCGGGGGCGTCTTTTCCTCAGGGAGGCATCCGAGGAACGGTGACGCGCCTTCCTCTGAACACATGGATGTCGCTATCGGGGAGGGATATTGAAAATAAAGTAAACGGTTACCGGGAAAGCCCTCCTCTTCTGCGCTCGTGGCGGTGGATGCCGGAAGGGATCTCGGCGAGTCTCCCTGCTGGGCGAGTAGTCCGCCGGTGGACTCCAGAGGTGATGTGACGCAGTGATCCACCAACGGCAAAATGGGCGTCAGCAGCGGGGAGATGAACGGCGAGGAGGGGAGAGTGGTCGGAGAGCCGGGCACGGCGCAACAAGCCGCGTCCCTCGCCAGGCTGGCGGGCCGCGACGTCCCACCGCCCCACACCACCGTGTCGGGCGTGCTACTGCGGCTGTGCGCGCTGCTGCAGCGGCTCCAGCGCCGCATGTTGGACACCCAGCGCTCGCCGAGGGCGGGTGGGTTGTGGGCGTCCGGGGACTGCAGGCTGCCCACCCGCCGCCGCCCGTGGAAGTGCTGCGGGGGGCCCTGTTCGGCGCTGGCGCTGCGGCGCAGGTCGGCGGCGGCGCTGCTCCACGCCGGGTCGCGCTTGAAGACGTCCACGGAGCTCCGGGAGACGGAGAAGATGGGCGTCTGGGCCTCGCCGTCATCCGCCGGGCCCTCCGTCAAGCTGGAGTAGGACACGGACGGACTGACGGAACAACACACCGGCGGGTACATCTCGGAGTGGGGTCGCACGGGCCTCGTTGCCATGGCAACGACCTGAAAATTAGGATTCCGTTCAGGTCGGGATATAGGGGTACTTTGACTTATATTACTTTTCCGAGCGGGTTGCTCATTTTTGGGGGGGGGGGTACCACTACTTACACACACACACACACACACACACACACACACACACACACACACAACTTGGAAAGAATAGGAAACTCCCCACTTCCTACCTTAAAGTAGCGTCCTTTTCTTTGCGGCTAAACGGCGTCCTGTTTTCCTCCTGACATCTTTTCTCGGTCCCTCACTTCTTCCGGGGCGATCCTCCGTCCGGTGAGCGAGTGTGGTTTCTGTGAAACAACCTGTCGCATAAATATGGCGCTGATCAAGCATGCGAGTCGAGTGCGTGCGTGCGTGAGAAAGCGGGCGCCGTGGGTGTGGCGCTTCTTGGCCACCGAGGATTAACTCGTCACCTTGTCATCCTATTAGCTGATGGCCAATCTCTGGACACCCTGTGTGTGTGTGTGTGTGTGTGTGTGTGTGTGTGTGTGTGTGTGTGTGTGTGTGTGTGTGTGTGTGTGTGTGTGTGTGTGTGTGTGTGTGTGTGTGGCTCAAGAGTTAAAAGCAGGTCAGCTGGCAGGATTTGCATGCACACTTATTCTTGTACAGGATCAGATTAATGACTCTTTGTCCTCCCAAAATTTACTCTCGCCATCCATTTTCCACGCTGCTGATTTTATTCAGGCATTCGGTGTCCAAAATTACGACAATAACCGATGTGTTAATCTGTAATATTTAGGTTCAGTCAATTCATCGAGTTCGAATAAAATGACTGACCAATAGAGGGCGTGCAGATCTGAGAACCAGCCAGCTGTGTGCATCTCACACGCAAGCACACACACACACACACACACACTTCAACGGGCGACGTAGCTGAAAAGTATCAAGAAGAAAACTTTAAATTGAAGGTAAAAGAAAACACATCACGTGAGCTGCCGCGCCGCTTGACTTTGTGTCATCCGATTCAGGTCCGATGATTCCGGTGGGCCTCACCGCAGGACTTCTGGTGCTGCTTCTTTTCATTCTTCTCCTTCTGGGCTTGGTGATGTTCTTTCTGTGGAGGAACAAGAGGAGGCGCGATCGCAGACAATACCAGGAGCTGGTGGCCGCCTCGCCTCACATCCCATCGTGCACTCCAGCGGTCATCCCGGTTTCGCAAGGATCCTACGCCAAGTCAGTACCTTTAAAAAAATAATAAAAATTCAAACCTCGCTATGCACACTATAGCGATTCTCACGATGTTGGGCTATGCATTTTTTTTTCTTTAATGAAGGCCTGGCCAGATCCCCTTTGCATTGCCCCCTCGCTTTACAACGCCTCAGAGAGACACGGAGGAGGGCGAGGAGAAGGCAGAGGTGATGAATACGGAGGCTCGCAGGGAAATTCTGGCCCATCGGGGTTCTCTCTCCGTTCAGAGTAGGTCTCGACATCACATGAGGTCATGAGGATTGACTAACATTTGTGTCCTTCAAAAACATTGGGACATGCATGTACATTGGGTCAGTCTATACCGGGGGTGTCAAACATACGGCCCGCGGGCCGGAACCGGCCCCCAAGGAGGTTCCATCAGGCCCGCAGGATAATTTAAAAGTGAAAAAAATACATTAAAAAACACGGAATGAATATTCGTAAATCAGCTGCAATTCATGGATCATCCGCTAGGGGGGGAAACACTGTTTTGATCAGAGAAGAAGACAACAGCAGTCTCAAGCCTGTCACTGAGACAGACCCAACGCAGCAGTAAAAGCCAGCTACCAAATTGCTAGCGAAATAGCATTAGCTATTGGAAATACATGACATTTTGGTTATTTATAGCAGAGTAGAATTTTAATGATCCAGCCCACTTGACATCTACCAAGGCCGTCTGTGGCCCACAATGTCAAATGAGTTTGACACCCCTGGTCTAGACCTATGCACTTCCTCATCTTACTTGTATTCATGTTGCAGGTTGGTACCCGGTGGGGGCGGTGCTGGCCGGACTGTATTCTGGCCCGGGGCTGAGTGAGGTGGTGGCGCCCCCGCCCGGCATGGCCACGCGCCTCTGCTTCTCGGTGGAGTACCGTCACAGCAGCGAGCAGCTGGCCGTCTCTTTGCTCCGCCTGGGCAACCTTCCGCCTCCTTTTCACGCCAACGTCACCATGGTGCAGCTCCGCCTGCTGCCCGACGACCGGCGCCCCCGCCAGGCCAAGGCCAGGACCACCGGGCCCGACCCGGAGTTCAATGACTCCTTTGTGTTCCAGGTGAGAATGTGAGCAAACACTTTGATGAAGTGACTCCGGTATTCAATAGTCGCCACACACACAGGTCTCAGGAGCGCAGGTGTCACGGAGCACGCTCAGTGTGTGCGTGCTGAGCGTGTCACATGACGGCAAACGGCACGCAGTGGGCCGGGTGCTGTTTCCGCTGGAAGGAGAACTGGGACAGGCCGGCAGGGTCCTCTGGAGGGACCTAGACACCGAAAAGCACCATCAGGTGTGTGCATGGGTGGCACAGTGGCGCCTTGACTTATCAGTGGAATTCGTAATTCTGGACAAATCATCTTTCCCTCTTGAAATAAATAGAAATGGCCTTAATTGGTTCCAATTCCCCCCTGGTTTCACTATACTGTATTGGGGGTCAGTCTGGAATGGATTCCTCACGGTAAACTGAGGTTCACTGTACTAATGCTTGTGTCCCTGTCAGTATTCAGAACTTGGTGACGTCTTAGTGTCCCTGAGCTACAACCCAACTCTACAGCGCCTATCCGTAGAGGTCCCGAAGGCTCGAGGAATGCAACCTCTCATGGACGCGGGTGGGAACTCATCCAGGTGGTCTCTTCTTGCTCGATGTGCTTCACTTCAACATCTCTTCTGTTCCCAGGCGTGTGCATGCGGGCGAGCTTGCAAATCCACACTCAGGTGATTAAAATCAAAAGCAGTGAGGTGGTGAAGGCGGACGGCGAGCCGGCTTTCGAGTTCAGGACGAGCTTCAAGTTGCGGGTGGAGCACATGGACGAATCCTGCCTCCGTTTGGAGGTGCGGCGGCAGACTGATCACTTTCCCTCAGGTGACTCACTACCTCCTACAGGAGAGTTAGTCATTAATTGCAGACTGCAAAATATGTGACTATACCAGACACCGCTGGATGCCATAAAACCACCCAAGCCGATCTATCTATTTACCTGAATTTCTCATTTTTTCCTCTCCTTTTCTGCCCAGAACCTTCAGTCCCGTTGGGAGTCGTGGTGCTGGGGCCGTTCATGTATGCTCGGGGCCCGCAGCTGCAGCACTGGATGGACATGGTCAACACACCACTCCAGCCGGTCAAACTGTGGCACGGACTCTGCACAGCCAATTAAAGCAAATGTGTAGTGTGCATCCGCAGTATATATTCTGCTGAAGCTGCTAAATAGAATTAAAATAAACTGAATCAAGGGTTAGTTCATTCAAATATAACAATAAAGGTGTTCAGTTGTTTGTTGGGAAATGTTTCATACAAAAGGGGAGAGAGAAAAAATTACGTGCTTCAGTACACTAATTTAAATACCGCATATGTCCAGGAGTGGCGCACATCGTCTCTTTTGCCGCTGAATTAGCGTAGAGTGAGAATGAACGCGGAAGTCCTGTTCGGCGAGCGTGTGCTGACGTAGCGACCATTTAGTCAGATGTAAATACAGATTTTCATCATGAAAATAAATGAGAACACATTACTGGAAGGACAAAAAGTCGTTTTGGTGCCATACAATGCGGAACACGTGCCGAGGTAATCGCTGAGTAATATCAGGGTACTCAGAAGATTAACTGTCTATTTTTTGTATTTATTTATATATGTACGTGGTTGTGTTTACACATTTACGTGAATGTTTTTATTTTATTACGGGTAAGTACGGTGAATAATGGCAAATTAAGTAAAAAATAAATCGGATCTTTTACGTGACGGAAGGAAGAGTGCAAGTAATCTGGTCTGAATAGGAACGGGGAAAAAAGGAAGGAGGTAAAAAGAAAAATAAACATGTCTGAGGTGGAAGAAACTGGTAAAATTCATGAATCAAAAGTGGGAAAGAAGGAAGGGGGGGGGGCGTAAATGTAATTAAAAATATGTCTACCAACATTTGCTTACTCTGTAATATCTCATTAAGTTTTTTTGTATTTATCCGTGTGAGGTACCACGGGTGGATGAAGTCTGTGGAGCTGCAGCAGCTGACGGCCTCAGAACCTCTGACTCTCGAGCAAGAATATGATATGCAGCGCAGCTGGAGGGAAGATGCCGACAGTAAGTCAAATGAGGCAATGACGTCATTGCAAAATATATGCTGAAGAAAAAAATTATCTACAATTTTTGAGCCACACATTCCACGGACATTAAGAAGCGTTTTCAAATGCTGTTGAATGATACCGTGTTGTCACAGAGTGCACCTTCATCATCCTGGACAAGAGGCGCTGGGCGGACTCTGGTGCCGAGGAGGCGCAGTGTATGATCGGAGACGTCAACATCTTCCTGACCGACCCTGGGGATCCTTCCTTGGCTGAGCTGGAGATCATGATTGCAGGTCAACACCAACCGAGATTCGCCACCAGCCCTCTTGTTTGACTTAAGTCACTATTTTTAATTATTTTAATATATTTTTTAAACAGAGCCCAGTTATAGGGGTAAAGGCATTGGAAAAGAGGTGACGCAGATGATGATGCACTACGGTGAGCTTTTTACTGCACATTAATACTTGCAGTCTCCATTAATACAATATGAACGTTTTTCTATTTCATAACAACTATGGTCATGTTTTTTGGGGATTATTTTCCCCCGAAATTAAAATTATACAGTGAATTTTTTTTAATGTTGATTTAGAAAAAAATTAGTTTTCACTGATGATTGCCTTGTCTACCACCAGGGGTCGCCAAACTAGGCATCAGCAAATTTCAAGCAAAAATTGGCTTGGACAACGAAGTCAGCATTGCTATGTTCAAAAAACTAGACTTCCAACAGGTAAAAATAATACGAATGGGATAATCTATTGTTTTGATTGCAAAAACTGAGGTCTTGTGATTAAAAAAAATGTTATAGTGATTGGGCCATGAGGCATCACACAGTATTTTAATACAAATGTACTGTACGTGTGATGCAGGTGTCCGTGTGTCAGGTGTTCAAGGAGGTTACCTTGGAGACGGCGGTGGACGAGTCGCTTCATCGGAGGCTGTCGAAGGAAGTCGGTCACATGATCGAGCGGGACTACCTAGCGTCCCGCGGCGCGAGACGGGAAGCTGCGTCACAGACTGTCACGGACACTCCCGTGTGAAGCTTGAGGCGTAGCCTCAGCACCTTTATTTCATGGCGTGATCACATTGCAAGAGGGACGCCGCAAAGTGGCGTGAGAAGACAAAGGACGCTTTTTAAAAACAGCCGGTTGTACAAAGAGCGACAATTCCATAGGAATTTTCACACGTGTGCCCCCCGCCACCCCCTTTTTTTTTTTTTTGTCTTTCTGCGTGAACGAGAAGCGACGGCCATCTTAACGAGACGATTTTTTTTCCTTCAAATCCCAGTTTTAGCTTTTGGACGTTTGCATGGATTCCAGGAAGTCCTTGACGGCGGCGGACAGGTCGCCAAGGAGAAGGCGGACCACGCCCTCTTGTTTACGGGCCCAGGTCAGACTTTGGTCCAAGGCGGCATCCACTGACACGCACACGTTCTCCCGCTTCAGCTCAGTCAGTCGGCAGGTGGCGATCATAACGGCCGCGCCGAGGAGCAGCAGCAGGGAGAGCTTGAAGAGCAGGCCGAACACCGAGCGGCAAGGCTTGGACGCCGCCACCGCTCCGGACTTCTTCCCAGCTGATGTGACACAAAGACAGAAGATTGTTTTTAAAAAGTCTGATTATTATTTTTTTTTTTTAAATCCTAGAAAGTCATCTTCCAAGAATTGCCTGATTATGACCCCCAAAAAATAATAACAATAATAAAATTGTTGGAGTGCACATGCATTACCTGAGGCCTGTCCGTTCTTCTTTTTGCTCTTCCGCTCCTCGGTCTTCTTCTGCTGCTGCTGTTGCTTCTGCTCCTGGACGACGACAGCGGCGGCGGCCACCTGGGCGTTGTACTCCTTCCGGCGCTTCTCCTTCTCCTCGGCCTTCTCTCGCTTACGCGCCTCCTTCTCACGGGCCTCGCGCTCCCGCTTTTTGGCCTCTCGCTTCTTCTCCAATTCTGATGAAATGAGAAAAAGTGATTTTCTTAACACCCCGCAAAAGGTTTGAGGATTACAATAATGTCCTTCAGAAAAAAGAAACAACTTTTTTTTTAACTGTATAATTTTAAGTTCACACACAATTTGTGTTTCCTCACCTTTTTCCCTCAGAAGTCGCTTCTCTCGTGCACGGTCAGTCTCATCCTGCAGGATCTGCATGTGCTTGAGAACCTAATATGGTGGGGGGGAAAAAAACAAAAAAAGGTGACTTACTTGGCATCTTTTGTGCCGTTTTCTTCCTGCGCATCTTTCTTACTGTCTGAGATTTTCACTCGGACAGTTAACAAAGGCTCGACGCAGGAACAGATTCCAAGTTGTCAGATAACAGGCGCCATCGTGTCTACTAATTAGGGTTAAATCTTTCTCTCCGAGATGTGGTCAGCTACAATGCGCTCTGGTACCTTGACCTCAAATTGACCCCTGATTCTCTGTGCTTCCATTGTGTGCAAGATGTTCTGAACACAAGCATTTCGAGGTCATGCAAGCATGTAAAAAAAAATGAAACTTTAAAACATGACAACATTGTATTTGTCTATCCTAACACTTACCCTGGTGGCACTCTGCTTGCACTGCTTCTCGTCGAGGCAATCTCCCGCGGCTTTGGCCAGGCCCGCATCCAGAGGATTGTCCTTCAGGTCCAACCACTTCAGACTCTGACAACCAAATACAAAGCCCGTGCTATTAGCTTAGCTTATCCTAACGACAGTTAGCAGCAAGAAGAGAAATGCCACTTTTGTTTGGTGCATGCGTCCACCGACCCGCAGCTGGGAGAAGCTGACAGGTAGCATTTTCAGCTTGTTGTTGTACAAGTCCAAGTGCTGCAGGCCGGTAAGGTTCCCCAGGTCATCCGGCAAACGGGTCAGTTGATTTTTGCTTAGGTCCAGCTTCACCAAGTGGGTTAGGTTGCAGAACTCTGGCTGCAATGTGAAGGAGAAGTAGAAAAATTGCTCGGTGTAAGGATTTCAAGCCACGGTTATGACTTCAAAGTCAGGTTTTAAAGCAGGGCTAGGTTATAATTTCAAACCTGGGCAAGGGTTTTAATTAGGGTTGTGGTTTCAAATTAAGTTTTCAAAAGCGGGTGAAACTTGTTCAAAACTACATAATTCCGCCATTTTGCATCCACGTGACACAACCGTTTCACCTCCTAATAATAAAATACTCAAAATACATTTGTAGGTTTAAAAAAAAAATGTACTTACCGGCAGAGAGGGGAGGTTGTTGCACGACAAGTCCAAAATAGTCGCTTTGGTGAATAAAGCCTGTTGGGATTAATTCATTATTATTTGTTGAGGAAAGAAAGTAACAAAGTCACTCAAACGACCATGAATATTAATAACGGTGCGTGTTTCAAGCTCACACTGCACGAACGCAAACTCACCAGCTCCTTAACGGGGACCTCGGTGAGGTCGCACAGACTCAAATCCATCTCATTATCGCTGATTTTATCTTTTAAACTCAGCACTTTGTTGCTTTTGCTCATTGTGTCTCCCTGTGGAAAGAAAAAAAAATTACTCGCGTGACGGCATTTTTTACTCTGGTTATTAATATGTGTGTGTAAAAATATATACGTTTATTTATATTACACATATATAAAATTACCATTTTCGGTTCCTGGCACACTCACCTGTTTTTTTTTTTTAACGTCGTTTCAAAAACTGTCTCGAGGCGAGGCAAGCAACAAAGACAACAGGAACCTGTTGAAAATGTCAGAAAAGTGAAGCAAAAAAAGACGCTGGGGCGACGTGTGCTGTTTTGGGGCGACTTGGGAGTCTGAATGAAAATCCACGTCACTGATTTGAGCCGCACAGAGGAAGCGGGGTACAGACTAGCGCCCCCTCTACTACCGGAGGGCGCATTACACACACACAATAAACACGACAGCTGCAGCTGTAACAAAGCGCTTCACAAAACCGTTAACATAAAGTAAAATAATAAACAATAAACACAGCACGTAACATAAAACAGACAGTTGTGCAATCCTAACCACTTTTCCCTCATACGCTTTGTTGTTTAAAGCAGTTTGAGATGAAAGAGGAGAGAATCAACGTTACACCGCAAAAATTACTCACGACAATGTATCAAATCCATGTGATATTAGTAAAACAAATAATGAATATTACTACTTAGAATAAGCTATTACACCACATCCTCCTACATGACCATTAAAAAAGTGAATTTCATAGAAAAAAAATTCAGAGAAAAAAACTGCAGTGAACTTTGCCATTCAGCTCAGTTACAAAATAGCAAGTTGTGCATGTCTGTCTCACCAGAGAAAATGGAAGGAATGTTTTTTGTTTATGAGACAGGATAAGGTTGTGGAATCCAATTTTTATTTCAGTCATGCGTTGTTAACAATTTACTTAACCCGTATGTTTAAAAAGAAATCTGTTTGCGGCATGCATATGCTATCTAAAGCCTGCTTACTCTGAGGTGTCACCATAATAACGACATTTTTGGTCTCTCATTCTTGGTGGTTTCTTTGCCAAATGAAGCACATGACGGCTAAAAACAAAGACACAGCAGCGACATAGATGATGAAAAAGATTCTGTTGATTTTTAAGGTCAGTCTGGTCCAGTCGCCGGGCTTGTCCTCCTTTTCCTTCTTGCTGTCCAGAAGCCGTGTGAGGGCCTTCATCAAGTCTTTCGTCTCATCGGAGAGTCTTTCCAGAGAGCTGGACTCCGTCATTCGGGCGTCCTGCAAAGGGTTTGGTGGATTATTGTGAATATCTGAGTGACAAAGAACATTTGATTTTGCTGAGTTATACACACACACACACCTTTGGGATTTCAGGTGGATTTCCATCTGTGGTCCCTTTACAGATGCATGCACAACTTCGATTTTTGTTCTCTGCAAGCAAATGAAATGTCTTCTTATCATAGCAACACAATTTAAATGGCACAATTTATTGACAACATTTGAAACATCATCACCAGTGCCGCTTCGATCTCCGCCGGCCGTCGCCTCCTCGCCGCCGTTATCTTTTTCCATCAGGTACATAGCAAAGATGGTCTCCAGCAGGCTGAGCAGCATCAGAGCAAAGATACCGAAGCAGTAGACGGCTGAGGGGGGGGAAGTAGCGGACGGCGTCAATGAATGCGAAAGCGACTCCGTTTATGTTTGGGAGCTGTAATTTCGCACGGCTGACCTATGAGAGGGATTTTGTTGGACGAGCAGGGCAGGATCTCGTTGAGGATGAGCTGCATGACGGTGACGGCCAGCAACAGGGTCACCTTGAAGCTCAGCTTCTCGCCTCCTCTGTCTGAGATGAAGAAGGAGGCCAAGTCCAGACCCAGGAAGAAGAGGACCGGGAACAGAAAGTTGATGATGTACAGCAGTGGCCTTCTCTTCATGTTGATCTGCGACATCCCGACAAAAAAAGTTTGGCAATGACGAAATTCAGAGGTCGTGGACGGTAATTCTCAAAGTGTGGTGCAGTATCTGTGGGAAACGACTTACAGTATAAACAATCATGTCTTGCTCGAAGCCGAACTCGCTGCCGGTCTTGTTGACGACGGTCATACCGATGAAGATCCACTCGTTCTGCGTGCGCATTACTTCTCGCGACCACTTGGTGGCCTCGGCAGAGCTGAGCAAGTGAAGCAGCTGGAGTTCCTGCACTGAAACAGGTATCAGGTGTTTGCTGGGCTTTTTTGTGGAGTTTTTTGAGGAGCCTCACATGAGTGGACCACAGACTTGAAGGTGAGGTTGCAACTCTGCCGGTCGAAGGGAACTGGTAGATGTGCAACTTGCACGTGCTGACCAGCACCTCGTCATTTTGCACTTGCACGCGACCGTCGCTCAAGATGGTGATGTGGGGGCTCGGCGGGGCCTTGTCCTCTCTATCCTGCGCGGCAACGGCAAAAGATGCAGAAAGTCAGGCTCCGTCAAATTTAGTTTTTTTTTCCCGTCAAAAGTTAAGAGGGAGGTTTAAGGTTGAGTGAGTTGAATAAATGGAACGACTTACATTTCTTCAATGGTGATATCCGGTTTCCAAAACAATTCAGTGGGAAGACAGATGCTCTTAATCCCGCAAAACTGCTCCGGATCCCAAGAGATGTGATCATTCTGCCAGCTCTATGCAGGAAACACAATTAGAAAAAAAATATTTTTAAGAAAGGCTGTCCATTTTCCAATTCACAGAAATTAGAGTAGAGCAAAAAAAAAAGTGCTTTGACGGTACCTTGAAAATCCAAACATAGGGAACGAAGGTCTGGTCTATCTCGCTCTGTTGACAGGCAAAAAGAAAAGTACAAATATGAAAATGCATTAAAGTGTAAACAAGAAGTTGTTGAAGGGGAGGATGACCCAGCCCCAATCTGGCAACCCCCCCCCCCAACCCTCCTGAAAAAAAGCATTAATGGCTGAGTTAATTATTCATTGAATATGATGGAAGCCACAAATTACAGTTTAGACAGCCTTCAAGCTGCGTCACTGTCAGATGGGTGAACCGCAAAGTGATTCTGAAGCCTTTCGTTTTATTTAACCCTTTCAGGGACGCCGATTACTACAGTGGACAGCTTATCATGTGATCAGGTTACAGGTGAATGAACTACACTGTAACAGCAGTTATATGTTACATCTTATTCGCCCAATTAATTAACACATTCCAGAGGACATGTGAGGCATCGAAGCTGTTAAAAAAAAAAAAAAAATTACCACATCAAGAATGGCATAGAGGACGACCTCCAGTGACACCACCGTTGGCTTTTTGTAGTCTTTGACAGGCCTTGTCATGGAGTACAAAGTGCTACGGTCGCTCAAGTTGAGGTAGTCCAGCACCTCTTGGTAAGAACACACTCGCTCCGAGGACGCCGCCACTCCTGCACAGAGCAAAATAAATAAATAAAATTTGGCCCAACACAATTCAAGTACAACCAACGATAAAGGCAATCGTGAGCTCACCCGTGAGGAGTAGCATGAAGAAGAAGGATCCAGAAGCGAGCATCGTGATGCAGTGAGCATGTTCTCTTTGATTGGTATCAAAACAGAGAAAGTGGGGCTGGGCCACATTTAAATCCCTCAAGTCCAAATTGCAAATGCAATTATGCATGGAGCCAGAAGCTGCTCGTTGCCTCCCTCATTTGTGGTCATTTCCATTCTCGTTTGTCTGACCGACCACTTTAACACTCAAATGTCATTCTTGCATCCGTGTTTGATATTCAGTGATAAAAGATGTTGATGTCACTGAAAAGAAAAAGTGTTTTTATAATATTTTCCTCAATGCAAAAAGAATGCCTCTGGGACTAAATATTTTGTTTGGAAGGGGAAAAATGGTTTGGGGGGGGGGGGGAAATCTTAAATAGTTTAGCTTCTTTGAAGAAATTATATTTAGGTGTCAGATATGTCAGTCATTGCTGTTTCATAATATGAGGATGAATGGACGGATCTTTAAAAAAAAAAGAGTGCTTTCATGACAGAATCGGTTGTTTTTGTTGTGAAATAGTGTTTAAATGACACGGATTAGTGCTTTTGTGGCCAGGTGAGAAACAAAACGCCATTTTTTAATTTTTTTTATGGCAGCCCATCCAAATCCCTGACTTGATCCCAAATGGATGTTATCTTGGCATTGAAAATGCAGATGTTGCACCTTTTAGGCAATCTATTTTATTAAGCCAATCGTATTTTTACTAACCCTTATTTAAAAGCTCGGGGTAAGTGTAGAGTGTAAAACGGGTGAGAAACTTGACGCCATTTTGATTTCGTGGGAAAGAGGGGAAATACTGCCACCTGCGGGCGATAAAGTGCAATTACGGCGTCTTCAAATCGAATGGAAAGTTGAATAGCGCGATTGTGGAGCCAATTTCAGCGTCGTGTTTTAATTCAAGAGAATCAGTACAAATGTATGTTTTTTTTGGTGTTTTTTTTTGCTCCAACATTTATTATTCTGTATAATCATGCTCAGCAAAGACAGCACACACAAACACACTTAGGCACACGTTAATGGCAGTTATGTGCCTCAATGATGAGCGCTGCAAACAGCACTAGGTCCACTTGGAAAAGAGAATCGCCAAAAAAAGGCTGACCACAGCAAGATAGAAGATGAAAAAGATTCTGTTGACCCTGGTGGCCACTTGTGTCCAGTAACCCATCTTGTCCTTGTCCTTCTTGCCCTTGAGCAGCACAGTTAGAGTTCGTTCTATCTGGCCAAGCTCGCCCGACAGCTTCTCCAGCGTTTGGCACAGGGCGCCGCTCTGAGCCTTCCAAAAAAAAAACACAACGTGGGGTTAAATCGTACAGTCTGATCTTGGCACTAAGTAGGGATGTTGAGACTCTCCTCTTTAGTTACCGGCATCAGTCCCGTTGGAGTTTCAGGCATCGAATAAAAGACTCCACCTTGCGTCCAAGTTTGCACCTCTACAAGCAAAGCGACCAATCACTGGTGTTCATGCAGAGTACTTGTGCCCGCTGATTCTCACCTCCGTGTTGTTTGTCGCAGCTCGTTTGCATGTTTCGCTCGTCGCTTATTCCGTCTTCGTCGGCGTCCACGTCATCGTCTTCACTGTGATTGTCTTTTTCCATCAGGTGCATCACAAAGATCGTCTCCAGCAGGCTAAGCAGCATCAGCGCAAAGATGCCGATGCAGTACACAGCTGAGGATGGCGTCATTTACAGTGGGATTTTTATAGACTGTATAAAAAAATTTGTCATTTATCATATACAGCGCATCCGGAAAGTGAGCGCACTTTATGTAGGCGTAAAAAGCAGGATTGAAGAGGATGTTAAATACGCCCTGGTTTCATTCCTCTTCATTCAAATTTGACAGTTTCAGATATAATAGTCAGCCTCTATCTACTGGTTTACAGCAGAATTATGCAACCATGGAATTTCATTGGAGAAGGAATTACTGTATCTCAGATCATGGTTCCTCATTAAAATGAATGGAAATACAATTAATCTGTTCTAGCCTTTCAGAAAAAAAATTCTTCAAGCGTTTTATTTCACAAGAAATATTGCACTGAAAAGTACGGTGCTGTATTTGAACCGCGTCCATTATTTCCTGATGTTCAGCAAACGAAACTTGTATACCTATGAGAGGGATGGAGTTGGAGGAAGAGGGCAGGATCTCATTGAGGATGAGCTGTAGCACGGTGACAGCCAACATGACGGTCACCTTGAAGCTCAGCTTCTCGCCACCCGAATCCGAGATCAAGAAGGAGGCCAAGTCCAGTGCCAGGAAGAACAGCACGGGCAGCAAGAAGTTGATGATGTACAGGATGGGCTTCCTCCGCATGCTGATCTGGGCATTCATCGCAACGTCAGCTTCACACCATTCGGCAACACAATCACACTTCCGTGGATCCTAACTTGAAACCTCAAGTCTACTTAAACTTTCTATGAAGTTGCAACAGTATTTTTTTGCTGTAAAAACTAACATGAAACTCCAATCCTAAGTGGTGTCAACTCTAAAAACAGTTGTGTCAAAAATAACCCAAATTGGGTGAAAAATGGGCTGACCCCACTTTTTGGGTTTTTCACTTAACCCACATAGTTGGGTCAAATGAATAACCCACACCGATTCTACCGATGTTGGGGGGGTCTCAAAGCAGCAGGCCAACCGTGTAGACGATGACGTCCTGGTGGTCCGGGCTGCTGGCTTTGATGGCGGTCACGTTCAAGTGGAGGAAGATCCACTCGAACTGCGTGGGCATCAAATCGCGTGACCACTCGGTGGCCTCGGAGGAGTTGTTGCTGGGCTGCAGGCGCATGTCCTTGGCTGGAATAAAGTGTGTGTGTGTGTGGGGGGGGGGGGGGGAGTTACCAAAACATTTCAATTCTACTGTAAATGTTGTAAATATTTTCAACTATTAATATTGTTAAATATTCTTTCATGTGTTTTCAATTAAATATACATTGATAGCATTTTGATTTATTTTAAACAACCATACATCAACAATTTTTGTTGTATTTTTCAAACATTTAATATTAATAGTTTTTAAATATTTTTGCAAAAAATATGTCCTTTTAATTTTATAATTATTTGTTCCCAGTGTCTTTGTATTTAATTTCACATTTTTTAATTTGATGAAAAATTATCAAAATATAAAATGCATTTTTAACATTTACAGTTGAATATAATTTTTCAAATCGTATTTTAAGATGATATTTTTTAAAACCCCTATTGTCCGTTTCAATATTTTGGGGGGGTTATCTATAAACCTTTATTTTCCTCAAAAATACATTTTGAAATGCCAATGACCTTCGTTGCACTTCATTGTCGTTTGGCGCGACTCACCCGAGTGTATGATGGACTTGAAGGAGAGGTTACATCTCTGTGTGTCAAAGGGGAACTTGTAAATGTTCATGCGACACATGCTGAACAGCACTTGGTCGTTCGTGACCTCCACCAGGCCGTCGGCGCTGATGGTGACGTACAGATTCGGCGGGGCTTTGTCCTTCTCGGCCCTGTAGAGAGACATTTTGAGTTGGTGGCGGGGGGCGGACCCAAAGGACGCTTCGGCACTTACATCTCCTCGATAGTGAGATCCGGCTTCCACAGAATGCCAACGGGAATGGACACATTATTGATCCCGCAGAACTTTTGGGGATCCCACGAGATGTATTCGTTGTGCCACCTCTGAAAACCACAAAAAAAAAAAGCCCCACAGAAGAAGAATAAGGAAAAGAGAATACATTCAGTACAGTTGTGCTATCGTTTTTCATCCACGAAGCAGAACTCACCGTGACGGTCCAAACGTAAGGAACAAACTTCTGCTCCTTCTCCACCTGGAAAGTGGCCATGTCATTTGAATACATTTCGACGAGAACGCCAACTACAGTCAACATAAGTGTAAGGAACATTTACCACATTGAGGATAGCGTACAGCAGCACCTCCAGGGACACGTGAGTCGGCCTCTTGTAGTACTTGACGGGCCGCGTCATGGAGAAGAGCTCGTTGGTTCGAGTCAGGCCCAGGTGGTTTAAGACATCCTGGTAACTGCAGCCCGCTGGATCCGATGCCATGGCGTCTGCTAAAATGGAACCAACCAACAACCTTGCCTTGAGATATTGGTTCAAGAGTGTTCAAGTCGTCCAGGGTCTGAAGTTACAAAGCAGCCCCAGACCATAGCACTGCCACCGTCGTTCTGGGTTCTTTTATGACTTGCTGGAATAGTCCTCAGTTGACTCTTGGAGTAATTTAGGTGGCTGACCACGACTGGAGAAGGCTCACCACAGTTCCCAAAATTCTCCATTAGTGGATAATGGCTCCGACTGTGGCTGACGAGAGTCCCCAAATGACTTCACTTTGTTTCTCATTTGTTCTTTAAGTGCTTTTGATTCGCGGCAAGACATGTTTTATAGCTTACTTCATTTTGTCTGACGAGTATTACTCAAGTGGCTTCTTGATTGAAACAAATCTGGCAGGATCAGGCTTGGGCGTGGCAGGTGAAATTGAACGGAAACTGTTCGAAATTGTAGCTGATGATTTAACATTTTACATTTCATTATTTAGAAACTGCATTTTGCATTCGATGAGATTTTAAAATGGCTTTGATGATCCAAAACGTGACATGTACGCAATTTGCAGCTGGGCATCAGTCTCGCCCTATTAAAAACATCATCTTGACTCGAGTATCCTTTAGTCACCTGGCAAATTCTCCTCATCTTCCATATGAAACAAACTGTGACAGACCCCAGGGGGCCCACAATTGGACATTTTTTAACCACAAACACACAGTCACGAATAAACAGTCACGATAAATGCGAGCGGTATTCTAAAAAAATCAATACACATTCATTCAAGTGTGAGTTTGCTTACCGGAGAGACGAGAAGGGAAAGGAGGGCTGCGAACATGATGAAGTCACTGTCACACAGTCAAGTGGTCGCTTTCGGCGGTGTCCTTTATGAAGGGAGGAGCGATGAGCGGATGTGGAGTTGCGGTTCTTCCACGTCCGTATTTCATTTGTGAACAAAGAGTTAACTCGATACAAGTTGCGTAAGACATGAACATACCTACGCGTCCGATAACTAATTGCGAACATCGGCGATCAAACTTGCGGATTTGGAGAGACCTCAAATAGCCTCATAAATAAGAAAAATAGCCCTTGTGTTTGTTACATTGACCAAAAGTAATAGATTGTATGATCTTAGTAAGCCAAAATATGGTCAGACATCCTCATTTCAACATAACTGTCATCATAAACAGCACCCCCCCCCCCTAAATGGATGTATGGATGGATAATCTGACATATTATTAACAAACTAAAGTATTACTAAACAAAAATAAACAAACAGAAAATAACATGATACAGATTTGGTATATCATGACACATTCCGTGATCACTGAATGTTGTGTTTCCCAACCTTTATTAAGCCAAGGCACGCCACAAAAACAAAAAAAATATTACAAAAGGTATACATCATGAAATAATTATGATCTCCTCTTAATCTAATTACAAAATCTGAGCCCGTTAAATTCAACAAAAAGCGAAGATTATGTTCTATGAACGACAGCATGTACCTTCTGCCATCTAGTGGAAGAAAATTTAATTACACTTCCTGTCACCATACTGTACATCACTGGCATAGATGATCGACCAAAGGTACATGAATTGGAGTAAATAAATCTGCATTTTGGGATGCATCTTGAAAAAAAAAAAAAGTTACAGTGAGGATATTTAAAACATCTAACTCATCCAGTCCCAGTACAGGAATGAAAGAAAAAGTATGGCAGCGGCGAGATAGATGAAGAAGAAACCTTTGTTGATTTTGCTGGCCAAGCGCGCAGACTTCCTGCGGCCTCTCTTGCAGCAATGCTGCGCGCTCAACATCCTCTGGAGCTCCTTCAGCTCGTTCACCAGCAGCAGCAACAGCCCAGCCTCGGCGCTCGGCACGCTGCAATCGACCTGCTTGACACGATATGACATGACGGCTTCTAATGATTCTGTAGGGGGGGGGGGTAATGTGTCCCAATATTTTTGTCCACCCATTTTGATGAGTGACGGTTTACCTCTTCCGTTTCAGGTCGCAGGTCGTGTTGTTTCTCTCCGCTCACAACGCACATACACAAAAATTCGGTCTGTTTTTTCTCTTCTGAAAACACATTAGCGGGTTAGCATGACAAATGATTGACAGTTTCAGAAGTTCCAAAGGGAAACGTACCAGCGTCGGACTTATCGGTTCTATTTATCTCCGGTTTGCTACTGGTGCACTTCGCTGGGCCCTCCGGCGAGTCCCCCTCAAACAGGTAGGCCACCATGATGGTCTCCAGCAGGCTGATCAGCATCAGGGCGAAGATGACGATGCAGTAGGTGGCTTACGGGAGGAAAAACGTCATTTTTTTATGCCTCGCCAAAGCGAGGGGACGCACAAGTCATGTCGAAAGTCAATTCGTTTCCATTTGTTTGACTGGTCGCGCTGTGGGGTTTTTGCATTCATCCCACTGTTGCTCTATTCTGCCAATTAGCCACGCCCACCTCATTAGTTACATTGAAAGTCATTCCCAACGACTACTGCGGTCTGGCGTTCCGCACAAATATCTACCGCGTACCTATGAGCGGCGTCTTGTTCGACATGGAAGGCAGGATGTCGTTGAGGATGAGCAGCAGCACGGAGATGGCGAGCAGCACGGTGACCTTGAAGCCCAGTTTCTCCCCGTGGCGGTCCGGGATGAAGAAGGAGGCCAGGTCCAGGCACAGGAAGAAGAGGATGGGCAGCAGGAAGTTGATGACGTGCAGCAGGGGTCGCCTCTTGATGACAAACTGGAAGGAGAAAAGGGGGCGTGGTTAACGGCGCGCTTGCCCGTTTGATGGGAACGTTTCGAAACTGCTGTACCGTGTACACCAGTTGGTCCCACACTTGGCTCTCATAGGTGATATTGTGGCTGCTGACGGACAAATGGAGGAAGTCCCACTCTCCTTGGGTATGCATCATGGCTTTGGTGAACTGGGTCGCCCGTGACGAGTTGACCACCGGGATGACACGCAAGTGTTCATCTGCGCAGAGAGGAAGAGAAGCATTGGAAAAATAACGAAAAGGCCGGAAACAAGGTACAGTGAAACTCCTCTACAACGAAATCTACATGGGTGAAAATACCCCCTAGTGTGAAAAATCTTCATGCATTAACACCATGCCCACCTTCCTGTTTCAAATTTGCTACAGTGAAAAACCCCCTGGGCGGCCCGGTAGCCCAGTGGTTAGCACGTCGGCTTCACAGTGCAGAGGTACCGGGTTCGATCCCAGCTCCGGCCTCCCTGTGTGGAGTTTGCATGTTCTCCCCGGGCTTGCGTGGGTTTTCTCCGGGTGCTCCGGTTTCCTCCCACATTCCAAAAACATGCATGGCAGGCTGATTGATCACTCTAAATTGTCCCTAGGTGTGAGTGTGAGCGTGGATGGTTGTTCGTCTCTGTGTGCCCTGCGATTGGCTGGCAACCAATTCAGGGTGTCCCCCGCCTACTGCCCGAAGACTGCTGGGAAGGCTCCAGCACCCCCCGCGACCCTAGTGAGGATGAAGCGGTTCGGAAAATGAATGAATGAATGAATGAATGAATGAAAAACCCCCTGTTGTGAAACATGATTTCGTTGTAGAGGAGTTTCACTGTAGATGAAAACTGTAAGGCTGCTTACACAGATGAACGGCGGAAACCAACGTTATGTTGCAGCTCTGCGTGTCGAAGGGGAATTTGTGCACATCCATCATGCACATGATCACGGCCCGTATGTCCTGATCCACGGCGACGATCCCGTTGTGCTTGACGAGAAAGTACGGGTTGTACTGCGAGTTGTCTTTCTCCACCCTGACAAAACACGCGTAATAATGGGACAAGCTGCCGTACGGCTGGGTCATGTGTTCTGTTGCTGACCGCGGCGGTGTTTACAGTGCTTTCCAAACATAATGGAGTCTAAACAGTGATAAGTGTATGTACACAAGAAGGAAAAAAAAAAAAAAAAAGACCATATACTGTATGTGATCAACAGAACAATTGCTCCTTATTTGCATTCGCAGCCTCATATTTGTCAGCACACATCAGAACCTCACAAAAGAAAACTTAATTTATACGATTTTGTGTGTGTGCCATAGACTTACATCTCTAAAATGAAGACGTCGGGTTTCCACAGCATGTCGGTGGGAATGGTAATTTCCGTGATCCCGCAAAAGTCGCCCGGTTCCCAAAAGATGCGTTCGTCCTTCCAGGACTGGAGAGGGCGGATGACGGACCGATTAAGAGTGAAACACGCACACGACGACGCGATCGTCCACTCACCATCGTCACCCAGAGAAACGGAATGAAGGTTTGCGTTTTCTCGATCTGCGTGAACACGGGGGGGTGTGTGGAAAACGTCACCGGGAAATTCATCCGAACGTGAACCGAGCAAACGTGACGACCTACCACGCCCAGGATGCCGTACAGGATGATGTTGAGCTGCACCAGGGTGGGATGCGTGTGGTCCAGGACGGGTCGAGTCAATTGGAAGGCTCTGTTGCTTGATGTCAGTTTGAGATGGTCCACGACATCCTGGAAGCTGCACACCTTGTCCGCGGAGGCCCAGCCCACACCTGGGGACACAGTTAGTGAACATTTAATGATTTACACGTTTTGGTTTTGATTCGTTTTTCACAAATTGGCTTGAAAATGTCTTGATAGTTTTCATATATGAATTGAAAAAAATTTTTGCCAGACATGCATTTTCACACAAAAATCAATTTTGCTCTTACCTGAGAGGATGAGGACAACGAGCGGCACTTTCATCCTCACTGTGATGCGAGGCTCGATGGTCCGAGAGCTTTTTAAACCCGGAGATGAGAATATCCCCTCCCACTGGCTTTTGTAATGACATTGGGCGCTAAAGAGGAAACGCATCCGGCGTTGGCGTGGCTTACGGAAGGGCTGACGCGATGGGCCCTGTTCTTGCTTTTGAAAGCGTGAGGAATAAAAGCAGGTGGGCAAAATGGAGGTGCCTGAGAAGAAGCAGGTGCACGTCGTGCGGTTTTGAAGAGGACCTGCAGCACCGTAGGGGGAAATAATCAAACAGTGGGGGGGATGACAAAGCTCCGTACACGTGCACTAAAGTCCATTAGTGACACTTGATCACCAAAATGACATTGTAACAACATTAAACACACACACACACATAAAAAAAAAACCTCACTTTTACACCAGTTTGCTAATTATTGCCCAGTGAAGTTGCAAAATAGATTTTCAAGGCTCGTATAACTGAATTATGTACATTAGAACACCACATTTGATTCAGACTTTCAATAGTTTTACTGTACTTATGCTTAGAGAATGAATCAAATGATTCACATTTTTCCTGGACTAAAACTTTTTTTAATTGTTCAGTCTGGGTAAAGCAAGAATACATTTTTTGCCAGTGATTACACCGGACAACGGCAAATTTGAATCACAGATGGCTTAAGGTGTCCCTAAAACATATTTTTGACGTTGATTTGGTTCTTTTTTTTCCCGATCGATGAGGTTTTTGAGATTTTTTTGAATTTTTTGGACCAGTACAGATTTTACCAACCCTTAACTCCTAAATATTAATAAATATACGATATATTGCTATGATATTATGAAAACCTGAGGGCAGATTTGGAATCAGCGCAAAAAAAAATAAAATAAAATAAATAAATAAAAATAACGATTAAATCTGGAAAGGTTCTGTTGCATCTCTGGTTGAAAAAAAATTGTTAAAAACAAATACATAATATACACATATTATTTTTCCCATGATCATTGTGTCCAAACTACCTTCAGTGATTTTGACAACAAGATCCTAATTTATGGAAGGGGGAAAAAAATAAAATAAACCACACCCTGATGAGAATGGAACCGCATAGCTTTGAGCCGACTCTGACAGAGACAGCACAATGACAATATTAAATTGATTAAAACAAAAACTCAAACTCGACGATGAAGTTGCAACAAAAAAAAACAACAACTTTATTGTCCGTCTCACGTTCACACCTACAATCCTACAAAAAGTGGGCTGCTCTTACAGATTCAAATTCACCGCCGACGACACATTCAGATTGTGATCATGTGACAACTCGGGGGAAATGGAGGTCCCCACCCGAGAGACGACCACTTCACGAAAAAAACGCGAGACCTGCCACCCGGACGTATCATGCGTCACCTTCGGCCTCGTGCACCGCAACGTTACGTCGCCAAGGAAACGGCTTAAGAGTGCATTCATGTCCCTTTACCACCGGCTACAGTACGTGAGTACATGTGAGTGTCTGCTGTAAACCTTTACAAACGTTTTACATGGTTTTAATCCACATTCTAATCAACGACACAGTGCTTCGCAACGGATAAAAAACAAATTGACATCAAGAAGAGGTTAACTTCGGGGAAAAAAAAAAAAAAAAAAATGAAGATATGAATCTCTGTTACTAAAATTCTCATGACAATAACAAAGTGTCTAAATGTATCCGTTCAGTGCAAACTGAGGAGAAAATGAAGCCATTTTTATTGCTGGGTGATGGCTTCGAGAGTCGCACTGCAACAATACTGACATGCTAATGCAGGCTGGGTGGTTGGGGGGGGTTTGATTCCAGTTCAAGGAGTGGATTAGTGTCGCCGGTGATGGGCACAATAATCGCGATCCAACCGTTCAATGTTTCAGTACTTTTTGTATAGCTTGCTTTTTTACTTTAAAAAACAAAAAAAACTGAATGGCAAAATCAAAACATCCATTCACAAATTCAATCCACGTCTATGCCTTTCAGTGACTCTTCCAGTCTCTCTGTTGCAACCTGCTGATGACACTCTCCAAGCTAAGAGGCCACACTTCAGTCGATCAATTATTGGGTTTCATCTCAGAAGAGGCGTGTCCAAATATCAGTTCTAATCAAACCACCGACTTTATTGGCCGATTAACGGCTATGAATTTTAACATTCAGCTCCTTACAGCAACTTGTACCGCACAAAAAAATCCAAAACATCAAATAGTTGGACGTGAGCATTCAAAATTTGACAGAAATTCAAACTAAGTACACCGGTAAAGGTTAGTGCATTTTAGATTCATCCTAAAATATAATCCAAAAGCCCATTACGCCTTAATGTTGGTTTTTTTTGGGGTAGCATATAGCGATGAGTCGAGTGCGCTCATCTTCCAGGTAATCAAGGAAAATGAGTCCCTTCCTACCTTAAAAGTAGCACCTCCTTCTGGGAGTTTACCTTCCTACATTCATTTAATGTTCAGGTCCCGAGTCTGCTTTCGTTTTCACATTCAGCAAAAGTCGTCCGGAGAGGAGCAGGTTTTGTTTTGAGCATTTAGCGCGCTGACACGGTGATTGCAGATCACAGTAGCCCCTGACTGATTGGCTGGTGAAGGAGGAGGAGGAGGAGGAGGAGGAGCAGCAGCGACTTCTAACCAAAAAAGTCACAACATGAAACGGTCACGAGTAAGTTTCAAACTACAGGTAATAAATAAAAACAGGACCGGGAAATAAAATACTTATAAAAGTGCTCAGATAACACCTCACTGGAGAAGAACCCGGAGGTGGTGATGGTGGGTGATGGTGGTGGTGGTGGGGGTCCCTGCTCAGCCGTTATCCAGCGATGAAGCACTGAGTAGGAAGTGCTAGTAGTACTAATAGTAGTAGTAGTGTTTGTTCGTGTGTGTGTGCGTGTGTGGAAGCGCGCTACACAATGAGAGGTCCACGGTGGGAGGGTTTGGGACTCTGGCCCTCCCGGTTCTCCACCCCCTGCTCCTCCCGGTTGCTGGTGGAGTCCAATATGGGCCTGTAGCCGCCGAGGTACGTCAGACCTGAACAAGACATGACAAAAGGGAACAGAGATGGTGGTGTTATGGAAGCAAAAAATAAGTTAAAAAAATAAAAAATTCTGTCCTTTGTTATGGGCGCTGCTGTTGTGAAAGTGCAACGACAGGCCCGATTGATTACAGGCCCGATTGATTACGCAGTGTGTTATTGAAGAAAAAGTCATAATAAAATGAAAAGAACTCTCGAGTCAGTTCCACGGTCTGAGGCAAACACTGCATACCTAGTCCTCAATACGTATCGGGCACGACTCCTCATCTTTCCGTCCAAAAGAAGGCGAGAGAAAGGGAGGGCAGGGAGGAGAAGACGGGATGGGAGGAATTCACAGGAAGGAGGGAGAGATAACAGAAGACATTTTACGACACACACAGAGAGAAAAAGACGCCACCTTTGAGCTAAAAACACAAAACATGGGGGGGAAGGGAAAACGGGTTTGTGAAGACGATGGAGGATATCGAGGCAAACAAGTGACACTCGGGTCAATTAGAAATGTTCATACAAAGCAAATGAGCGCATGAGCTTATTTGAGTCGCACGAGGCCATTCAAACTGTGCTCAAGCCTCCTTGACAACTAACGTCCATTACACTCTACTCGTGATGACATCATTTTGCACAATAGAAATAAAAGTCAAGTAGATGAACCGAGAGAATTGAAATATGGTAAGATCTAACTGCTCCTCGTAAGTCATCGACAATGGCCGCCAAGTTGCGCAATAGAAATCATCTAAGACTCATGTCATGACGATGCGCTCACTCCTCTCGCCAGTAAGTCTTAATAACCGGGACTTTGGACGACAGAAATAAAAAGCGACTCGACACAGTTCAAATGGCGTCGTGCGAGTCCGCCCTGGGGTTGGTATGAAGGAGAGGAAGGATTCTTTGCTGCCGCGCCGACAGAGAACATGCTTGTATGAAGCACACATGACAATCATGACCACACACACATGCACACACATCGGGGCTGAGGGACGGAGGGAGAGCGCACGGCTATTCGCTATCGACAAGCGATGAAGCAGCAGAGGGACGAAATTTAAAAAAAGAGCTGCGCAGAAGCCCACGTTAGCTTCTGCCGCCATTCGTTCTTCTTCGCGTTAGCCTGGCGAGCTAACGTGTGATTCGCTCGCGTGCCCCATCCCCGTCACTTCTGGTCGGCGTCCACTCACCGGCGAATCGGCCGTCGGGAGCCTGCTCATTGTCCAAGCCCAAAGAGGGCGTGTCACACAGGGCCACGCCCTGATTATTATTGGCCAACTCGGGACACCTGCTCCGCCCACCTGCAAGCGAGGGCACAGGTCAAACAAGAGCAGCCAGGCACAGCGGGGGGGGGGGGGGGGGAGGGTGCTGGTGGACAGGCGGGAAGGGGGGGGGGGGGGGCGGCCATGCGAGAACGAAGCGCCGCTAAATGCATGGAGCTTCATGGCATTTGTTTTGGTCCGATTGTTGACAATCACTCTGCAATGTGCATTACCACCACCTACAGGACTGGAGTGGCACAGCATAAACTGCGGCTTTTCGTCGTTGCTATTTTCTTGACATTTTTTTGACGCAGCTAAATGCTCTGTTCCAACTGACGTGAATAGGTTTGCTGCAATTTATTGAGGACTCAAGCAAACGTTAAAATAAGAAAGAAAAAAAAAAACGACTTTGTGACAGCAGCTGTGTGCATGTTGGCACTAACGAGGACAAAAAGGCACGGGTGGCCACATGACTGGCAGCACAACACACAAACACGCACATCAGCCATCTGGCAGTGCCGTTGCTGTCACACACACGCGCACACACACACACACACACACACACACACACACACACGCACGTCCTGCCAGGCAGCACTTGCTCCCGAAAGAACTGAAGGATCATTCAGTGTGCTCACTTGTGTTGCGCACGCAACCACACACACGTACATAATTACATGTCACGGGCTGTCTGTTGAAAGGTGACCTTGTTTGTTGTTTGCTTCAAGCCCTGCGCTGTGTGTTTCTTGGCTCGCCGCGCACATAAGAGTGTAAAACGGAACAAATGCAGTCAAACTGCAATTATGATGAATGGCATGAAGGTGTAGGACATGACATGCAAAGGCAAGCTTGAAATGGCCGACAAACTCTCCGTGCCGTCATCCATGAAAAGGGGACTTTTCCAACCACAGCGATTATCAGGCGAGTATCAAGAAATGATCCAAATTGACTTCATCGGACCCAATGATGTTTGCCCCATCGGTTTTTGCCTGGAGTGTAAAGCGAGGGGCGGTCACCGTAGTTACCTTTGCCGTTCGATGGCGAGGAGCGGTCCTCTTCCGTGACATCGTTCCCCTAAGAAAAACAAAAGAGCTCAAATAAAACGTTGACGTGACGCGCCGGTGCGAGTCATCAAGCGGCAGTCACCTCGGAGTCCTGCTCGTCGACGGCTACGGAGTAGTTCAAGTCGGTTGACTCCTTGGAAAGGGAGTGAGCCAAAAGTCAGTGAAAATTCAGGCGGAGAGGGGGCGGGAGGATCTTGTTTTTTTTGGATTGACAGATTAATCGAGATTAAAATTAATCGCTGCAGCCCGTTTAGCCACCGTCACTAATATTTACCCCTTCAAACTGCGAGGGTCCTCGGCTCTCCATGGGGGTGGCCCGGTTCTCCTCGCCCTGGGCGTCAAGCCCCTCCTGGCCCCCCCCGGGCTCGCCGTCCGCCCCAGCCAGGTAGGACCCTGACATGGAGGACATGGTGTCAGTGCTGATGTGGGAGTGCTGCGAGTGGGACGAGGCCATGGACATCACTGACTGGGCCAGGCTGCTGCTCACTGGGTCTGGCAGATACACGGAGACACACATCACGATCCGACGGCCATCTTTTTTTTTCTTAAGCTTCGCTCTCGCAGCGCAAGGCGACCGATTGAAGCTCGGCCAGCTTTTCCTCTCAGAAGTGTCCCTACGATGCCCGTTTGATGCCAAAAAATCGTCCCCATCGGATTCGCCAACTGCTGCGATGGAACCGGCTCATATTTAGTCATGTGAAACGCTCCATAAACTGCACTGAGGGTTCGGCGTTTCACAATTTGTCGACATTTACAAATTAACTGTGTACATCTCGCCCTCCAGACGGGCAAGTAGTGCTTTTGCGTGCGGTAAATATTAGGAGCGATAGCAGCTAGCTTCCCTTGTAATTTGAATTGAATTGAATTGAATACAACTTTATTGTCAAATGTGCTGTACGTATGTGTAACATACAGCACAGATGAAATTGTAAGAACCACAGCATACTTTTTCAACGGCGTATCCTTGACGTTGTTTTCGAAGATGATTTGATGGATTACAACGTTTCGTGTTACCTTCGGGGGAAGTGATAGTGGAGGAGAGCGGCGTTCCGGTGCATGGCGACTGGTCAATAGCCCCGGAAGAGGAGAGAGTCAGGTTTTCGCTGTCTGGCGTGGCTCCGCACTGTCAAAGCAAAGAGGGAGGAGCGTTCTAACAGGAGGTCAAAACCCGACTAAATATCTCTCAAAAATAGACACACCTCCTGCGGATCCACTGTACGTTTGTGGCGACGACCCTCTGATTCGCTGCAAGACTTTTCATCCTCCTCCTCGGGAAGCACTGAGGAATTCTGGGACAGCGACCTAAAGTATGCAGACTTGCGGTTTTGCAACGGCTTTGAAGATGTTTTCGAACAATCAACAGCACGCAGGAGGAGCTCATCAACTCACTTGGAACCGCTCTTCTTGAGTTTGAGCCCCTGACTTGAGGTGGAGTGGTCCAGAGGGGAGAGGGAACGGGCCGGCGTCGGGTGGGCTTCGTCGCCGTATGGCGGGAGCGCTCCCGACACGTGACTGGGGCCGGAGTGGAGCGGGGGCGCCGCGGAGGGCGTGGCCAGGGGGCCGTTGAGAGCCTCCAGGAGAGACACGGCCTCGTAACCCGGGGGGATGTGCTCGGATGCCTGGAGAGAAAAAGAAACGCGCGTTAATTTCTGTTTTGGTGTCTTTTTTTTTTTTTTTTTAATTACAAAGCTAGCTCAGATTAGTGCCATAACCGTACCGAGTGTTCCTCTGAGTCGGATGTCTGTGAAGTGATGACTGGGTTAAAGCTGGTTGGCGTCAAAGGGCTGAGTTTCTTCCTCATTGCTCGGATCTGCAGCAGAGCTCTGAAAGCTATTAAAAAAAAAAGATTAAAAAACAGTTTTTGGGCAAAAGAACACTTCTGCACATTTGTGTGCGTGCGTTGGAACTCACGCAGTCTGCAGATGGGGCAGCAGTTGGCTTGGTAGCGCAACGTGTCAGCGCAGGCGTTGCAGAGACACAAGTGTCTGCACGGCAGAATGAGCGTGTCGCGCACGTCCGACAGACACACCACGCACTCGGCGCTGTTGTCGCTAATTTCGTCGTCGGCAACCTGTGGGGGGCGGGAGGGGGGGGGGGTTATAAAAGACCCGCGCTGGTACAAACGCGCACTTTGAAAGGCTTCTTGTCGCGTTTACCTTTGATTCTTGGCTATTGTACTTGTTCTCGATGCCGTAGATCTCCTGCAGGAGATAACTCACGCCATCCACCTGGGAAATGAAAGAAAAAGCGTCAGGTCTCCAGGGGGGGGGGGACATAAAAGCTTTTGTTTCCAAAAGAGATGGCGCGCTCACCACTTGTTTCTGCTTCAGAGGCTTCACGCAGTAGCTGCCGTCCATGTGCTGCCACGAAAAAAAACACAATATGAGGAATTCTACTTTCCATGCGCGTATTATGCATCTTCCAAGATCAAACTCCCATCAAGTTTACCTTTTCAAACGTGGCCAGCAGGATGTGAGAGTGGCCCAGGTGTTCTGCGTGGAGAAAATGGAGACGTTCGTCACTTGAAGCTTACGTGCGTCACGTCGGCGTCGGAACGAAACTCACCGTCGCCCTCGTCGACCGCGGCCTGCACCACCATGGGGAAGATCTCCCGATCCGGGTCGAACAGTAGCTGGGGAGAACAAACAAGAGGTGTCAAACTCAATACGGCAGAGGCGGTACTAAGTAGCAACGGTCAGGTCAGACCAAACTTAACATACCACCAACTTACAAGTCTTGTCTCACGAATATCAAGTCAAAATCAAGGTGAGCTTTTCAGAAACTGCATCCAAGCAAGTACCAAGTCCTAAAAATGGCCGACTTCAGTCTGACCCGAATCAAACAACTCGCGGGGGTGAACCCACCTCTTCGTCCGCCCACTCGCTGAGGTTGACGGTGTGCGAGGGCAGACAGAACTGCTGGCTCACCCCCCTCTTGAAGTGCACCGTCTCCGATTGCAGAGAGCTGTCCTGGGGCAGGTAGCTACAGGGGAACCACAAATGAGAAACCCAAAGCGACCGCTAACCCCATTGTGCCGTCTTTCTCCAGAAACCTACACTGGCACGCCGTTGTGAAACTCCTCGATGGCCTGGTAGTAGATGGTGATTGCCACCTGCGTGTCGGCGTCAAAAGTGAACTCCACGTTGTAGCAGGCCCGCTGCTTGCCCGCCTCATCGTCGCCGGGCAACTTGAGGTCCTCGCTGCACCTGCGAGGTCGAGCAAAGAACTCATTTTTCGCTCCTAAAAATAATAATAATAATACATTTTATTTATAAGACACCCAAGGACACTTTACAATCAGGAACAAAAACAATAAAACACAATGCGGGTTGAGCAGCGGCAGCCAAACGCGCTAGCGTTCACTCAACCCGGAAGTCAGAAAGAAACCACAAGGGAGGGAGAGGAGGAAAAAAAAACAAAACAAAAAAAAAACCACGCTCGAACTATCCTCATCTGAGGATAAATTGAGTCAGGAAAAAAAACAACTCCTGCACAAACGTATGACACAAATAGTCATTTTATGAGGTAGCGCTGGATTTTAAAAAGGAGACTGTTGTTGCCACGGAGACACCGGGATACCAAAATTTCGTGCACATTTTTTTTTTTATGTCAAGAGTTGCTAACAGTTGGGTCTTTGCGGCTGAATTCCAAAGCCTCCGTTTCGCCGTTTGTTGCTCATTCTGAGTCAGCGCTTGTGCGCGGGGGGGGGGGTGTGGAGTTGTATTACAACCGTACCGTACAAGCCGCAGGGTGTCCTTGCGGATGTTTATAAGGCTTCGTAGCGTCTTCACCGGTTCCTGAGGTGGAGGGGCAGCGTATGGGAACTGCAAAGCAAGAATAAAAAGTTGTGGATTCATCTTTTGACGAACCCGGAGAGAAAGCCCCGCCCCCTCGGTTGTGTTTCTCTTTGATATGATCGACGCCGCAAGCTGCTGACTGCGCATTAATGGACAACTCGAGGATGTGTGCGGACTAACTCCACACACACACACACACACACACACACCTCACTCGTGTGTTTACGCGACCGTGAATGGTAGTAGCGATCCACATCTGGGTCTCGGTGGGAGTTGTGCCGGTCAAACACACACGCGCGCACACGCGCCGAGGCTGAAAAGAGCCTTTCAGGAGACAACAGTGGACGTTTTATTCGAAATGCCACAGCGGCCATTCGTTCATGCTTGTGTTTACTAAACGCCGTTTGATGAAACACTCAATTCCTTATGGGAGATTATTGCATGTGGGGGCGGAGGAGGTTCTCTAAATATAGCTTGTCCGTGATCATATTTGTGAGAGTGCAATAACTTAAGATGGGTTTAGGCTTTTGACTGTTGCCATCTGCTCACAGCACAGCACCGAACATTATATAACGCCGCTTTGAGCGTCTTATTCAAAGAGAGATGAAGAGGGGGAGAAAAGGCTTTTGGTGAATTCTCAACCCGCGGGAGGGTTTAAACGCCCACGTAATCTGGGCGGGAAACCCCCCCCCCCCAAAAAAAAACAGCTACTGCTAATTTTAGCCCGAGTCTAGACATAAACGGTAGTTAAGACCGCAAGCTTCACTTCAACATTCTCTGCTTGTGAGCTCAGCATTCCTGTAACGCAATTTTAAAAAAATATACAAATTAAACGCAGGAGAACGCCTTTTTTCGCTCGGCAGAGTCTCCCCTTTCATTTTGAATTACTCTGACAGGAAGACACATCCATGTCAATTGCAATCGGGTAGAGTGTGGAAGGTTGCTAAACGCTGCAGCAGGGTGCCGTCAGCCGCAGGCAAGCGAGGTTGCGGTGCGGCGCATGGACGCGAAATGAGTGCCGGATGATGGAGTTGTTTGACAAATGAGCAGAAATCATAAAAAAATATATATAACTGAACTTTGTAAATACTGCGGTTTTGTCTTGTTGTTATGTGCTGACATTATTTTCTTCTTTTTTTTAATGGGCAGACATATTCAGCAATAAATTGAGTGCCAGTGGCAACCACTATGAAAAATCTTACCGCTACTGGTCTGATCCCGAGGAAGTTAAGGTCTGTGTTTTCTCCAAACAGGTAACCTTCCGGGTGGGTTGAATCAAACTTCTCTCCGCCCATGATGAAGTGGCTGGCGAAGTAACTTCCTGCGGACCCGGAGGATAGATTGCAGACTTAATTGAAGTCAAATGACAAGCGCAGATTTCCAAATTTGATTTGCAAAATGCCAAAAAAATAATGATAATTAATCTGTGTCTACGTGTACTTCTTGGGGGAGTTTTGACAGCTTGGAACATCCCCTTTATTTTTTTCAGCAGTCTCAGGTAATAACAAGAAAGCCACTGGTTTCATCATCTATATTTCACTAAGAATGATGTTGCAATTCATTCGCGTGACATCAGACTGCAATCGCGTTCCCAAATTCAGTTTGAGGTGTCTTTTATGGTGAGATGAGAGCAATGTTTCTTTCAACATCTATCTCTGATCTTTCAAATCAGATTGCAGCTCAGCTCCCTTGCAAGTCACGCTGCAGTCAAATAGGAGACATACAAACGCAGACACACACACGTATCAGTCTGAGGTCCAGAAAGCGGGAATTTGGATTTATACCATGTTGCTTAGGTTTAATTAAGTAAGGGTGGGGGGGACAAAAACACCACAATCATCCTGTCCAACATGCCAACTTCAGCTGGCTGAGTGCTGCAGCACGTCTATAAATCCAGACTGATAGCAAACTCTTATTAAATTCATCAAACTGACTTGTAAAAGCAGATTTTTGTTGTTGTTGTTATTATATTCTTTAACTAATGCAATTTTACAGATCAGAAATATGACAAGCTATGTACCATTGTCCTGAAGGCCTTACTGCAGCTCTTTTCCAGTTTGTCAGCAGCCCCTGTGCTTAGGTACGTGCTACTTTTTCATCATTTTAGCCCAAAGCACAATCACCTGCAACACGCTCTCCAGCGTGAAACCGTGACAAACACACACTCAAATACACGTACACACACATTGGTCTGACCTGTTGTTGGCGACTTACCAGATTTCGGTGGGTAACGGTACACCGAATTGGACGGAATATCGACTTCTTCCACGCCTATGTTTTGTCTGCTCGCGAAAGCCCCCATCTCCACTCAAGTGACGGTAATAAAGACCCAATGGACATTCAGCTTCGCTTTGTCGAACCCCCTCGATGATGATTACTTCGACTCATTTAATCCACTCGGTCCTTGTCTCTGTTTATTTGTCGTGAAATCGAGTTCGCCCTTCGAGAGTGTGGATGTGACCGTCCCGGGGATTAGTAGCTGGTCTGCTGCTTGTTTGTCCTCGCCGGTCAGCGGTGGAGCTCGGTTGGTAGGTTGAAGGAGGCAGGGGGTGGGGGGGAGCAATAGTAGGATTCCCTTTTAAAAAAACAAAAAGAACAATCTTAATAGACTTAAAGCACCAAAAAGCAGCATCGACGAACAACCAGGTGGTCTTGGACGTCAACCTCGGTCCTGTCAAAGAGGTCTCTGGATCCCTGTGACGTCACAAATCCGGACCTTGGTTTTGGCGCAGTCCTCTCTCTCTCTCTCTCTCTCTCTCTCGCTCAAGTTAGCAGCTAACATAGCCGCACAATATGGAGCCTTCACCCCTTGGCGAAGACTGCAATGCGGGGACAGTAACTCGCTCGCGGTAATACACGATCGAGGAAAAGCTAACGGGGGAGGGGCGGGGGGAAATTTAATGAGCTAGCTATGCGAAACATGACATTTTAACACGATACCTCGGGGGTAGTAACGTCGCCACCACAACAGCATTGTAGCTCAATCAGAGATCCTCCGATTTAATGGTGAAGTGAAACATTTTGAGGTAGACTGAACATAACAAAGGAGGAGTGATAGGTCAGGGTTGCTAACTCTTTATTTTCAGGGGCCGCTGCTCCAGGCGGGCCAATTTGTTGCCAAAAGTTGCTAAATGACGTTCAAATTGCGTGATGATGTCATTGCGTAATGACGTGTTCTACACTCCCAGTGCATCTACTGTACTGTACCACATTTTTGTGATCTAAAAATGTGAATTATTTCAAAACCATTCACCATTACTATGACCGACTCAATGGGAAAAAAATGAAACTGATACAGAGGGGAAGTTAAAAAAAACCCCAACTGAAAGTCTGTGCACAAGCGTGCACATTCTCTTTAAATTGGGAATGTGTTCATGAATGAACCAATCACAAATTTGTGCAAATAGTCCACAACTTAACCATTTCCACTGTCTTTGACGGTTAAAAGAGGGGGTACACATTTGTTGATTGATTCGATGCGTTGAAATGCGCGTTCGAGACACTTTCCAAAATTGTGAAAAGGTTTTCTCTAAGTAGGAACGGAAGTTGCCATGATTATAGTCATGTAACCTCCCAGTCACCAGGGTGTAGTGAAGGGCATCGGGCGCGGTGGAGGCGGATAAAGCGCGCGAGGCCATCAGCCAATCAGAGGCCACCACGGGCGGAGAAGAAAGGGAGTGAGAAGCTTTGTTGCCGCCATTTCGTGTATTGGTAAGACACGGCTCAAGTGGTCCACACGCTAGAGTACTTCTAAACTCAGTTTTGAATCGTGCCAAGATTTCAAAACCAGCGGCGTCTTGTTATTTTACAGCCAGGAGGTCCCACGAATATTTTTCATAGTAGACCCAAGGTTGGTTACGCCGAGAAAATGAGCTACGGAAGGCCGCCGCCAGACGTGGAGGGGATGACCTCCCTTAAAGTGGACAACCTGACTTACCGGACCTCGCCGGAGACGCTGCGCCGCGTATTTGAGAAGTACGGTCGCGTGGGGGACGTGTACATCCCGCGGGACCGGTACACCAAGGAGAGCCGCGGCTTCTCCTTCGTGCGTTTCTTGGACAAACGAGACGCCGAGGACGCCATGGATGCTATGGACGGAGCGCTGCTCGACGGACGGGAACTGCGCGTGCAGATGGCTCGCTACGGTCGGCCGCCTGACTCCATGTACAGCCGGAGAGGACCTCAACAGCGACGGTACGAAGAATACGTCTGTTCAGGGGGGTGGAAAAAATGGCCAAAGTTGTTAAATTGCGAATCAAAATTATCACGCGCTCAAACGGTAGTGTACTAGATTGCGTTTCTGGTTCCGCTTGTTTAACGTTTTCACGTCATGAGATGCCGCCATTTTGTTTTCCCAACCCACGTGCTTTGCCAGTAGACCGTCTGGCTGCAACATTGTTTTTGTTTCAAACGATGTTAATTTTGCTTTTATGACGTTGGAGTCCTAATCGAATTCTGTAAACGAGTCGGACTGTGCTCCCCCCCCCCCCCCCATTTAAAACGGTTCGTGTCTGTTCATGTACCTGTAAAGTGTTAAAATGTACAGATACAAATTGCAAGGCCACATAATCAATTCCTATTGGAATGCCTGCCTAAATAAATGCAATTGAACAGCTTTACAATGTTGACAAAAGAGGCACCTTTTAGTTTGAGTAAATTTGTCCCTTTTATTCCACTAGCAGTTTGCCTTTGGGACTCTGCTCCCTATAGACCACAGTAAAGCGAGGTTTAAGATGTAATTTCCTTGATATGGCAATGCTTCTCTTTGCAGACGTTCAGCGAGCCCCCGTCGTCGCAGACGCAGCCGTTCCAGGAGCAGGAGCCGCTCCCGATCCAGGAGCCGCCGTCGCTACTCCCGATCCAGGTCCCGCTCCAACTCCCGATCCAGGTCCCGCTCCAAGTCTAAATCCAAGTCACGAACCCCGCGGCGGAGCAAGTCCAAGTCTCCCTCTCGGTCCCGGTCCAGATCAAGGGGCCGGAGCCCCGCCTCTAATCACGGGTCCAGATCCAGGTCCAACTCCAAGAGCCGGCCCAAGTCTCCAGAGGACAACGGAACCGAGCCATAGCTCAAAGTTGGACGCAACATGACGGTATTTAGTGGGATGGGTGGAATATCATGAATACATGTTCAATGTTTAGTATTCTGCTTTCTTGAGGTTGCTCTTTTAAATTTTGGACAAGCAACAAAGTCAGCAGAACCATCTCTATTTTAGCACTGCAATAACCAAGAATAATTTGGCTCTCAAGCATGCGTGTTGTGACGACAAACAATTTCAAACACGCACAATAGAGGGTTTGAATTGGGCTAATGGGAGTATATATGGGTGTGCTTCACTCCATATGTTCACTTAATGTGAAATTCTTTCCTCCAAGCTGCTGAATCCTGTTTGCAAAGAAGGAGGAGATGGGGGTGTGGCAGTGTGAGAGCAGTAGTAGTGTGTGAGCCGCCCAGGTCAGCTGCCCGTTGCTGGGGGGGTGACGGCGGTTTGCTCGGGAGCAGGTCACCCAGGCAACGCTTGGTTGCTCAGAAGCAGGTCGTCATGGCGGCGGTGCTGGGCTGTCAGTTGGTGTTTGAGGCGGTGTGGTGAGGTACGTCCACGGGGATTGCGGGCGGACCCCCACCCGCCGCCTGCGCTTTGCCCTCCCGCCTCTCAACCCAAAGGTTTGTTTGAAAATGGCCCCCCAGTGCCAGAGTCCTGTGTAGAGCTAGTCTTTGGGCATGTGGTACCACGGAAGGTGCGTAAACGTACATGAGGCGTACTCGCATTATGTAAACATTCAGGTCAGGAGTTAAGCAGGTGCCTTTTTAGATGTGCTCTTGCTAACTGTATGCTGTGTTTTGTTGCAGATCTCTCGGGCGATTGCTTCTTTTTGCCGAGGACATCAGGACGAGTCTCACCATGTTCAAGAGACTCTACTATTGCCACTGAAAGCAGACTGAAAGGTTATTTGGAACTTGGTCTAAACATTTTCTAAATAGCTAGTTTTGCTTGCGCAACCGAAATAAAAGTCATGTTGCTCGTTCACAAAGTTGGGCATCTTCAAGTAAATATGTGAGTTTGTTTGTTTTTTGGTTTTGTTTGATTCCCCTTTTAGGTGACTTTTTTGAATTTGTACTCCTAAATAAAATTATTGATTTATTTTGATTCATGGAAGACCTTGTTATACTCTTTGTCTTGACAGGAGGTTGTCAATTACAAATATCGGTTTGTTACCCCACTCAATTGGACAAACATGCTGTATGTTAATCAGTCTGGCTTCATTTGTCTTTGACTGTTTTTTTTTTTTTCTTTCTTTTTTCTGTCAGCTCTTTCTGTCTGGTTAAAATTGCTTCCTATGACTCTAACCCTCTTTCTTGTGTATCTTTTGTGCACTAGGCGCAGTTGTGTAGCAGTTGAGTAATGCTGGTTAGCTGTTAAGATGCGGTGCAGTGCAGTGGTGACATGGTGTGGCGTGTTGCGGTGCTGAGTGCCCGGTCACTGTTCCGGGGCGCTCGACCCTCCGCTGCTGTTTGCCGGTTTGTAAGCTCACAGGTGTTGCAGATCATCCATCCCCCTCCTTGTCCCGATGCCCTCTTTGATATCCCTTCTGTGTGTTGTAAAGCTCTTTGTCCATCCTTTCTTTCCTCCTCCTTGCTTTTTTTTTTTTTGGTGGGGGAAGTGGGTCCAGTGTGGCTCACATTGCAGGGTTGATGATGAAAAACCAGGGGAGGGGGCAGCAGCTCTGGCTGCCTCATTTATTTGTGCCAGCATTCCCCGTTGACCTCTCTGTTCTCTTACATTTTCTTCAGGTGAATAAATGTTATTCGTTGAAAGTGGGTTGCTTTTGTCCTTAATTTGTTGACTCCGGTGCAAACTCACTTCGAAACCTGCCTTATTAGAGATTTACCGTGTTTGACTTGGATACATTCCAAATTTGAAGTTTTACCACAATTAGACGGGTAGGTATTTGTCATATTAGGGATGTGCATCTCTTCAATAAATGATGACTTGAATATGCATCTTGATCAAGTGGGATGACGACAGGTATGGTACTCCTCTTGTTTCAGTGATGTAACTGGCATTTACTTTTATAAAGAAAATGGCTTACGCCACACGCCTACAGTATACAAAAATAAGCAATCAAATTTTATCTACTGAATGAGTTGACACTTAATATTGTGCCTCACATGTATGTTAATTCGTTTGTTAGTGGTAGTACATTTGCTTGAGGGCATCTGAACGCGTTCGAATGCACTTTTTAATTTTAGGCTCTGCCACATTAAAAGTAACACTTCAACCATTTGCATTGAACATGAATGCCAACAGATTTTTGTCACGTTATGACTGCTGCTTCACTGAAAGACTTGAACTTGAGATATCACTGTTATTGCAAGTCACTTGGTGTACTTTTATGTCCGCGTAAAGAAAATTCTACTCATAAAAGTTTGGACACGTATGGCCAATCTGATCTGTCGTCATGGAAACTAACGTAATCGCACACCCGGACGTATCCTCGGATCAGGCGAGCGTCTTCCGCTGACCTGTGCTTGACTTGTTTGTTTTTTTTGTAAGTCACCCTGCACCTACACGGGTGCTGTCACGAGCTATCCATCCACGGTAGATCTAGACACTGGTCCGCTGAGGCGATTAACACCGAGATGACGAGCCGAGCACGTTGAACGTCGGCGCGCCTGATCGCCAATGGCAAAGGAGGGGGCGGTGCCAGGCGACGTGACGTCAGACACTGACAGCGCCTCTTGCTTGATCCAGTCAACGCTGCTCGTTTAGGCAGCTTGTCTGGGGGAGATTATATCCTCAAAGGATCGCCATGGCTGCCGGTCGAACCACGCGAGACTATTAAAATATATATATATATCAGCTATGGATTCGATTTTCATCTTATTCGCCGTCATCTTCACACTGCTCGCCCTGGTGGTCGCGACGTCGCTGCTGAACGGTTCCTCCCGGTCAACTTCAGCCGGAAGTTGTCCAAATGGACCCATCGCGGACGCCGTCAGAGGGGGCGAGACGGAGGCAAAGCAGAACGGCCATTTACCGGATAATTCCAACCAGGAGACGGCGGAGGAGGTGGCGGTAGGGGACGACTGGTGCGAGATGAGCGGCAGCTCCCACGACCACTGGGACGTGGTCAAATCTGTCCTATCAGTGAGTGTCCTCCAGCGACAGTTGTGTGTTGTGTTAAACTGTAATAGATTACGTCACTCTCTTAAGCAGTTTACCTTCCCCTGCCACTCCGTCCTGGCCAAGGATCAAAGAAAGTTCGTTCTGTGTCAACTTGTAAATGATCCATCTGGCTCACTGCACATTATAAACAACTTTCTTACTGCACGTCAATTTCTTGTATCCTGAAATCCACTATGAAACAAACGCTTAATGCACATTAGACATCATTTTTGACTGTGAGTCCATTTATTGTATATAACACGAAACAAAAGCGCCGATGCATTTCAGTAGTATATAAATATATGTTCTAACATATCGACGTATTTGTTTCTATACTCGTAGGTGAATTAATCTCAAATTATATTATAACGGGTGCGCCTCCTCTGCGCTCGGTTGCCATGTTTTGCCGCCATTTTTCGGCTACGGATATTCGTAGGAATCAAACTTAGTGAACGAAGGTCCTCGACGTTATAATATCTGAAATCACCTGAGGGAATACTAGAAGTCGGTTGGGATGATATTTTGTTTATACCTCTGCTGAAGAAATTGGTAGTAGTTTTTAGATGACACTAAATTCTACACACTGTACTTTTAAATATACTGTACATAACATATGAGGTTGGAATAGACACAATACTTCAATTCACAAAAAATCAAAGGTTATTTTCAAGTCAACTATCCATCATCTCAGCAGGGATGCTGAGCGGCACCATCAGCATCCATCCAAGGTGATGCCGCTCTCGGTCTCATTGTTCCACACAGGAGGAGGCTGAAACCCATCCCGCCAGCGAGGAGTTGGAGCCCGCGGCGGTCACGGTGACGGCCCCAGCCGAGCTCTCCTCCTCCTCGTCGGCAGCGTCCAGCCTGTCCGTGCCGCGGCCGGACTCCAGGCATGCCAGTTTTGACTCGTCATCCGAGGCATCGTCGGGGCGTGGCCGGCGCTCCTTCATCGGGCTCTCTGATCAGGAGCTCCTAAAGTGTGCTTTCTCTTCCCCCCAGACTGACGGAGACGCAGAGAGCCCGGACGTCAACGGTGAGCACCAAATATGTATAAAATTACTTATTTACTCATTTTAGAATAAATTCATTAACCAAATGTTTATGTCTGCAGATAAATCAGAGTTCCACACCAACAATTCCTTAAAGTACGTCCCCGGAAAGTCGCGCTCCCATCACCTGGAGATGATGATGTCTAAAGACGAACTAGAAGAGGAGCAGAGGTCAGTTCAAAACGTGCTTTTGCTTGTGTGGTGGCCGCATTTCACTCGCAGCTTCGCGCTCTTAAGCCGCTGTGCGATGAGGGCTAGACTGATTTAAGGCCAGATTGAGTCCCTGCCAACATGCAAGACGTTTGACGCAGAGACACAGCAGAAGAAAAGACGCCTGGCGTTAACACAGGGAGTTGCCCTGCGGATTTTGCTTCGAAACGTATCGCCTCTCCCTGCACTGTTTGTTCATCAAAACGTGCTGCTCCCGGGTGTCACGGGTCCGGATCCAAGTGTTGATTGGCTCTCTTGGCACAGCACTCACTTGCAGCCTTGTTCATTAGTCCTTCAGATAAGCATAATGAGCTCGTGTAGCCACAATTTTAATTGATTCATGGCCAAATGATGAGCACACAATCAGAATCTGGATGAAAAATGCCGCCTTTAAAAAGACGAATTAAAATAAATAACCAAAAATGGTAGAAACTACAATCATAACCAAAAACACACATTTTAAAATAAATACCTTCCTGACAGTGTCAACCAAAATTGAGCCGATCATAATTGAGTATCATAATTGAATTATAAAATTAAAGGCAGCTTTTGCTGCGCCATGAAGGCCACTAGAGGGTGCTATAGATCCATTTGGGGGGAAAACTATGTTGGCCGATTCACAGTGATGGCCCCACTTGAAGATCACCGCCTGCGTGGTTCTTTTTTTTTTTTTTTTCCCCACCAGGGTGCAGCGGGAGCAGCTGGCTGCCATCTTCCAACTGCTCAAGGACAACACGGAGACGTTCGGCGAAGTCTCCGAGGGCGACATGGAGGAGCAGCTGCGCCTCTACTCCATCTGAGGAGGGAGAGAGACAACGACGACGTCACATGCGCTGCCTTAACCTGCCGACCAAACTCACCAGCACACTTGTGACAGTATTCCAGCAGCCGCTATTTTGTTGTGACTTCAAAAAAAAAAAAAAAAGTGGTCCGTTCGTCTTGCTTTTTCGGTTATTCCCTGGCTGGACTTAACGCAGCACAAAGACACAAAGTGAGCAACTTCCAATATAAACGCGATTCCCCCGTGTAACATTCCGCTCTTGTGTATGTAATAAATCAAAACTGAACACGCGGGTGGAGTTTGTGTGTTTGTGACCGGGCGGTGCTCGAGCCGGGCAGGTGCAAGGTGACATGATGGTCCTCCACACCGCCAGGATTTTTGCTTGGCTGCTCGTCGGCTCCCTCGGTATTGTGTTTTTTGTTTTATTTCAGGGAAAGTTGTCGGAAAACGTCAGGTAAGTATCTCTTTTTGTGCTCAAGCCTCGGATATCTATTAGGCAATGCGTTTTACTTATCACAGTAAAGGTTTTAGCCAAGAAATAAATATGACAACTATGTAGGATTTCTTGATTGCCTTGTCTCTGGTGAATAAAAGTGCCAGTCAGAAGTAGCGATGGGTCCATGTGTCATTCATCAATTTCTTGTGTATATGTAGTATGAGCCAATCGTACATTCATTGGGGGTTCCGAGTCATAATGAGCCCTCCAAAGGAAGGCATAACTCCAATGTGCCCTGCGGCAAACAAATCAGATGGACAGATCTGCTCTAGCGAAATAAATATCATGCTGCGGATTCAGAAAATACCCATTTTGTGATTGGCGCGCATGGCGGGGGGGGGGGGGGGAGTGCAGAGCAGAAGCCCTTCCCATTTTGTGATTGCGGCATGGCGTAATTTGCATGCACCAACAAACAAAGCCAAAGCAGCATTCTTTCTAGCCGGGCATTCACCGGTGACAGCATGACCTTCCACACATCCAAGATTTTTGCTTGGCTGTTTGTCATTGGTGTCGGAATTGTCTTTTTTGTGGGTTTTCAAGGAAATTTGACAGTGAACAAGTAAGTTTTTCTTCTTTGAAAACCTTTTTTTTGGTCAGGCTCCTTGTATGTTACCTGACCCCAGAAGTTTGCGTGGATTCTGCGGTATGCCAAAAATCAGAGGGGGAAAATTCACCAATTTACCACACTGTGTGTCACTTGCTTTCAATTAACCTCCAAATTCTAAAAGCACAACGGTGGTGGTTGCACTTGAAATTCCATCCATCCATCCATTTTCCGAACCGCTTCATCCTCACTAGGGTCGCGGGGGGTGCTGGAGCCTATCCCAGCAGTCTTCGGGCAGTAGGCGGGGGACACCCTGAATTGGTTGCCAGCCAATCGCAGGGCACACAGAGACGAACAACCATCCACGCCCACACTCATACCTAGGGACAATTTAGAGTGCCCAACGAGCCTGCCATGCATGTTTTTGGAATGTGGGAGGAAACCGGAGCACCCGGAGAAAACCCACGCAAGCCCGGGGAGAACATGCAAACTCCACACAGGGAGGCCGGAGCTGGGATCGAACCCGGTACCTCTGCACTGTAAAGCCGACGTGCTAACCACTGGACTACCGGGCCGCCCGCACTTGAAATTGTATATGGAAATAAAACGATTCGGTGATTAACTTTGGGGGAAAAAAGGCACATCGACAACACAAATACATTCATTGTTTAATATTTAATTGAAATGTCTCATTTGTGGAGAAAAGTGAAACACGAAGGCCGTGGTAGAAAATAAAATGTTATGTGTTAGGTGGTATACTTTTGCGTTGTATTTTGGTAGATTTTTCCAAATCTTATGTGAAGGAAAAATACAACGCATTTACCGCAGGCACCATATTTGGCAGGTGAGTAATGCAAGTCATAAAACTTCCTGATGAGCTGTCTGACTGCATTTCAATTTGTTTTATGAGCTACTCAACACTGTCAGCCCTTTTAAGGGTTGACGGCGACAACTTGACGGAATTCCACCACGCGTGATGTAAATCACACTTTCATCAACGTAAATCAGACCACACCAAGAACCCAAACAAATCTGTGGCTTCATCACTTCAACTTTTCATATTCTTTCCATCCATCCATTTTCCGAACCGCTTGATCCTCACTAGGGTCGCGGGGGGGGGGGTGCTGGAGCCTATCCCAGCCGTCTTCGGGCAGTAGGCGGGGACACCCTGAATTGGTTGCCAGCCAATCGCAGGGCACACAGAGACGAACAACCATCCACGCTCACACTCATACCTAGGGACAATTTTAGAGTGCCCAACGAGCCTGCCATGCATGTTTTTGGAATGTGGGAGGAAACCTTAGCACCCGGAGAAAACCCACGCAAGCCCGGGGAGAACATGCAAACTCCACACAGGGAGGCCGGAGCTGGGATCGAACCCGGTACCTCTGCACTGTGAATGCCGACGTGCTAACCACTGGACTACCGGGCCGCCCGACCCCCATTCCCATCCTCTTTAAAGCCAACTTCTCCAAACTTCCCGTGTGGGATTTCGAAGACGTTTATAACCAGGATGCTCCACCCGCAAACAGAGTAAGTGCTCAGGAATAAAAAGGAAAGCTTGAATTTCGGTTCTTTTTTTTTTTTTCTCCCCCCTCCGACCTTAGATATGCCCACAATCTCTGAGGAATTCCAAGACGAGAGCTTCAAGAAGGCTTTCCTTCCCAACATACGCTTGTTCATGCACAACAGCATCAATATGAGCGAATGGAACAGACTCTAGGCGGCCCGGTAGTCCAGTGGTTAGCACGTCGGCTTCACAGTGCAGAGGTACCGGGTTCGATCCCAGCTCCGGCCTCCCTGTGTGGAGTTTGCATGTTCTCCCCGGGCTTGCGTGGGTTTTCTCCGGGTGCTCCGGTTTCCTCCCACATTCCAAAAACATGCATGGCAGGCTGATTGGACACTCTAAATTGTCCCTAGGTGTGAGTGTGAGTGTGGGCGTGGATGGTTGTTCGTCTCTGTGTGCCCTGCGATTGGCTGGCAACCAATTCAGGGTGTCCCCCGCCTACTGCCCGAAGACTGCTGGGATAGGCTCCAGCACCCCCCGCGACCCTAGTGAGGATCAAGCGGTTCGGAAAATGGATGGATGGATGGAACAGACTCTCCCATTTCATATGCGATATAGTCAGTTTATCTTGTTTTTGGACCCAATAATTAAATAACTCCAAAATATTTTCTTCATCCAAATCTTCTGTTCTGTTGACGCATATGGCTTCATGACGAGAGACTACGCAAAGTACCCCGGCGACTATTTTCAGAAGTATGTCAAGGGCCGCATGATTTTTGTACATCAATCACGACTACAAGCTGGAAATGAAAACATGGGAGAACTTGCACAACAGGAAAATCATCCGAACAGGGATGTGTGCGCATGTGTATGTGTGCCGGGGTGGGAGTGCGGAGCAGAAGCCCGGCCCAGCCTGTGCCACTTATCCCTTGACCCTCCAACCCCCAGCAGAGCAGCGATCCTTGCAGCAAGACAGATCTAAGGTGACAGCATGGCCTTGAACATATCCAGGATTTTTACTTGGCTGGTTGTCATCTCACTCGGAATTGTCATGTTTGTTCTTTTTCAAGATAACTTCACAGTGAACAAGTAAGTCTTTTTTTTTTCCCAAAACTTTTTGGCAGGGAGAATTATCTAATTTAATAATTTAATCAGGATTCTAGTTTTGTAAAAAAAAAAAAAAGGTCCTGTTACTTTAGGTGTGTGGAATGTGTGTTGGTGAGGGGGGGGGGGGGGTCTGATTAATTATAGTGATTAATTATAGTGGCACCCGCGGCCCGACCCCTGGGAGGACGTCGGCGGCGGCGCAGGCGCGCCACGGCCTCACCCGAAGTCCGGAGCGGGAAGAAGCAACAATAGGTGGCGGCCGCGGCGACGGCGCCGGCCGCGGGGCGGCGGGACGGCGGCAGGGGGCGTCGCGGGGGTAGGGGGTGGGGACGGTCTCCGTCGCCCCCCCCGGACCCCCGGTCAAGCGTTAAAAAGCATCTGAGCACTTTTTGAGCATCCGGCTCCTTGCTATGTGATCGCCTTCTCCTCCAATTCAGCTGGACCACTTTCTCTGGGAACCTTGAGACCATCTCCTCAAAACAAGATTATGAGGAAAACCCTGCCAGACAGACCACTTTAAATATTGCACAGCTTACCAAATCAGTCACCTCCGCGCCTGTCACGGAGTTTGGAACCACGACAGAAATCACGTCCACACCTGCCGTCGTCCCAGAGACTCCGATGCCCATCCTCTTTGTAGCCAACTTCTCCAGACTTCCCGTGTGGGATTTCGAGGACGTTTATAACCAGGATGCTACACCCGGAAACAGAGTAAGTGCTCGTCATGGCAGAAAAAAAAAAAAGGAAAGCCTGAATTTAGTTTAAATTCCCCCCCCCCCCCCAGAAGTGCCAACAGTCTTTGAGGAATTCCAAGGACGAGAGCTTCAAGAAGGCTTTCCTTCCCAACGTACGCTTGTTTGTACACAAGGACAGCATCAACACGAGCGAGTGGAACAGACTCTCCCATTTCAACAATCCGTTTGGCTTCATGGGATACGCTTATGATGGTTAGTCAAGGGATTTTCCGGTTATCCTTCTAAAACGAAAGAGATTTTGTCCGATCGCTACCAAAATATCCAAAAGTCAGAAGAAGAAGAAGTCAGTCATTTTGCTTTGAAGTGGTAGTTCGGGGGTTATTCTGGCCATTTTTAGGGCTACGGATTTTCGGATATTATTAAACCCACAAAAAAAGGTCTCAAGAACCCGTTGCCTGAAAAGACACAGAAAGTCGGCCATTTTGAATCAAAGCGGCCATTTTAGGGTCATTTTTCTTTTTCATGCCCCCCTTTGAATTTTTCCTCAAATTCTGCCGTGAGGCAATTTTCACATCGCGACAAGACATTTAAACCCCCGCTCTCATGAGTAGACCAAGAAAAAGTCTCAAGTAGTTACACTTCAAAAGACATCCTGGTATGAAGTGTGTGATTTTGCCAAGACCGTTTTCACATTTGTGACGTGCCATTTGGGAGGCATATCTATGATGAGTAGACCTACAAAAAAAAACTCAATTTTACTTTGGACTAGCCCGGGGGGCGGCAACACGCGGCTCCAGAGCCGCATGCGGCTCTTTAGCGACATCTAATGGCTCCCTGGAGCTTTATAAAAAATGTTTGAAAATGAAAAAAGATTTTGATAGTAGGCTAATATAGCTCAAATAGATATAGATACATGTTGCAGCGCCGAAAAAGGATAGCTGTGGTGTTTTTTTTTTTAATGTACACTTTATTTATGCTTTTAACAGTCTTGACAAACACAGACACGTCTCTCCTCATTCTACTCGAGAGGCGTTCAAAGACAGCCTCAGAAAAACGGAAATGAACGATCACTTCACTGACACTAAGAAAAGCGAAAATAATGCACCAAAACTAAAAAAAATCAAGCGAGGAAATCACAAAATAAATTCTTTGGGGGCGTTTGTGAACACACAACAAAGGAATGAATAACAAACAATTCTGAGACAGTCCAGTCTCCTACATACATACAGCATGTTTCCTTCATTGTAAATTTTATAGAAGGCTTTTATTTTTTTTGCGGCTCCAGACATATATATATTTATTTTTGTCCTATATGGCTCTTTCAACATTTTGGGTTGCCGACCCCTGGACTAGCCATTTTAAAGGGGTCCAGTCCAGGGGCCCTTCAAAGACGAACATTTCGACTTCCAGAGATTTTTCTCAATTCCCTGAATAATTTGAACAAAATCGACCACACTGATGGGTGACACAAAATTATGAAGAAATTGAATTTTTGTCATTGAACGTCAGCGTAGCACGGCCGCACAGTTGAATGTTTTGCCATAAAACGCATAATAATTTGTCCATTTTTTTTTTTCCCAGACGTCATGTCCTCAGTCAAGTTGATCCCAAAGCCACAGGAGCCCCTCCTCTCTCCAAAGGTTGGCGGCGACGGTTGCATCCGTTGCGCTGTGGTGGGAAATGCCGGCATCCTGAACGGCTCCAATCTGGGGAAAGAAATCGACGCACACGATCACGTGTTTCGGTAATATTTTCTTTTTGTTTCGATTTTGAGCCATTTGGTAGAGTTGCCTATAGCTTTTCTGCATGTGGCTTCTAAACATCCGTGTTCTAAGACGATATTTTCCATTTGTGGACTGGACAAGCCACTTTAACCTTATCAGGAACAGCGGTGACTACAGTGGACAGCTGACCATGTTAACAGGTTAACAGGATGGACGAAAGGGTTAAAGTCAAGTGCGTTTGCACTACGCACCAATATCAGGCGATAGAATGTTGAGCTGTCATGCAATATTATTTCAGTCAATTCTTATTCAAGTCAAAACTATTTTCACTTCAGCGATCTTTCCACTTCGGTAAGCTTCCGGATGTCTTGAATAAACATTGAGCAAGGCATGAGCATCAATGGAATCCAAGATAGAGCCATTGTCAAATCCTCTTCGCAAAACCAGTTCGCCCACATGCTGTCATCCCTACGGCACGCAATTATTACGCTATTCTGATTCAAATCTGTTGGGTAATAAATGTGCGGCGTCAACCTTGAAGGCTCTAGTGATTGACACATTACTCCACCGCGAATCATATCGCTGAAGATGATCTCACGTAACACACTAGTGACTAGACCCACAGGTGTCCCAATACTTTAGTCCATGTCGTGTAAGTGGCTGGAGCTGTCCTCCAAGGTGTGACGGTACATTCCTGATGGTATACTCTCACCTCGTGGGAGTAAAAAAAAAACAAAAAAACCCACATACGGCTTATATCTTGTATCAGCGAGGATTTTTGTTTGTTTTCAAAGGGTAAAATCACAGATGAAGCAGACAAAAGGGTTCTGCCCACCAGACAGGAGAAGTGACATTCTCTTCCAGCCAAGCATTTACAAGGACAATTTTAAAAAACTGGTCTCGAGCAGCTTTCCGGAAAGGACCGAAAGTCTGCCATTTTGATTTGAAGTGGTCCTTTTAGGGTTTGTTTTGATTTATTTTTTTCTTAACCCCCATGCAGTAATTATCCCAATATTGGACATTTCGGACACTTTGGACGATTTTGGACTGTTGGGCAAATGGACACCACAGACAAAACAGTGAATAATAACTCCACGAAGCTGAAATTTTGCATAGGATGTATATCTATGTCTTGGCCAATTCCCACTGAACATTTTGAGGGGTTGAAAGTGAAAAAAAATTAAAAGTGAAAAAAAATGTTGCACATTGGAAGAGGGACTTTTTGGGACAATCCTCGAGGACGTAATACCCTTCATGCAGCCGCTTAAAAATACTGCATGAGGGTTAAAGCACCCAGAAATTTGGGAAAATCCAACCCCTGAATGCAGCTTCACTTCAAATCAGATCAAATAAGTCTGACTTTTGAAGTAGTACTTTTCAAGGATACCTCGTCCTAAATATTTGTTCCTATTCCTCCCAAATTTGAAGCTTTTTATACTAAATTCTCTCGTTCCAACCATCTACCTTTCATCAGCGTGTTGATGGGAGTATGCTGGTAAAGTCAACAACAACAAAAAAAACCACTAATACTGTAACTCTAATGATGTGTGTCAGGATGAATGGCGCGGTCGTCCAGGGTTACGAGGAGGACGTGGGGAACAAAACGACAGTTTACGTCCACACGGCTCACTCCATCACCATGTCGTTGTATCTGTTCAAGAAATACGGCTACAAATCGGCCCCCCACGACGAGGTCAGCTTACCTTCAACTCCATTTATTGATTATATCGGAGTCGGTCACTCATGCAGCACATTTTTCGTGCAGGGCATCAAATATGTGATGATTCCAGAGGGCATGAGGGACTTCCAGTGGCTCCAAGGACTCCTCAGAGGACAGAGAGTGGCGTTGGGCCAGTACAAAAACAAACGGTGATGAATATCCTGGCCTGAATGTGTTGTGTTTATTGGAGCCTAAAGATTTAGTATTATTGTAATTATTGAGTCAGAAAAGTGTAGTCGTGTTATGTACTCCAGTTGGATTCAAAATTGAATTTCCAAGTCCTGGTTTTCAACCAGTGTGCTATAAAGTGTTAAGTTATGGTCGAATTTTTCAGAGCAAAATGAAAGTTACATTTTATTTGAGATTGTCACTTAATTGTATGCTACTTGTTGTTGTTTTTTTTTTTAATCTTTCACATTCAGGCCTCGGACGTATTACACGGGGCAGTACAACGAGAGTCGTTTTTACGTCCTGCACCAGGACTTTCTGCGATATGTGCGCAACAGGTCAACCTTCACTCATGAATTATGTTTAATCAATATACTGTTCCTATTGCAAGCATATATTTGTCACTTTTCAGGTTCCTGAGATCTCCTAACCTGAATAAAACTTACTGGGCAATAGTCCGACCAACCAACGGTGCTTTTTCGCTCTTCTTGGCTCTTCACACATGTGATATAGTCAGTTGCTCTTGTTTTTCTTTTTGACCCAATCATTAAATGTCTCAAACATACTTTCCCTCATCCAATTCTTTCTTTTTCTACCCAGGTTGACGCGTACGGCTTCATGACGACAGACTACGCTAAGTACTCCAACTACTATTACGAGAAGCATAACAAGGACCGGGTGATTTTCTACGCAAATCACGACTACATTCTGGAATTGAAAACCTGGGAGAAGCTGCACAACAGCAAAATCATGCGTCTGTATCAAAGGAGTGAAAAGGAACCCCCTCAAAAGGAACCACGTCAAAAAACATAACGTGGAAGAATGTCCGAATGGGTTAACTTATTCTTAGTTGTTAGCATTACTTTGAAATACATTTGAAGGTCTTGTAGGTCCAAACAGGATTTATTCTATAACAACAATAATAACAACATAATAAGTGGGAATATTTAGGACAGAATCATTTGCGTATGACTCATTTGTCATGGGGGGCTTCGAACATTCACAATATACATTAATCACACACAAGTCTCACCTAACATTTGCTGTTTTTAAACGATTGAAAGGAGCGTGAGGGTATTGCGGGGGAGGAGCTAACAGCTATGATGACGCCGCCAACCGGAAAATCCTCTGACATCCCGGAATGCTTTGCGACACAAGAACTGTTTTAAAAGGATTTATACTCGTTTGTTAATACTTTTTTTTCCATATCTTTGATATATTTTTGTTATTCCAAATTTATTATCTTTATTTCAATGTTTTGCGTGAGTTTTGAAATGTTTGTTGTTGTTACACCGCTAGTTTAAGTCGTACCACTTACGATGACTTCCCTGTTGCTTCGGTCAATTCGGTAGTACACTCTTGTTTCTCTTCAGATCGCATAAATCTTTCGCCTTTTACTAAAGATTTCCGTGGGGAGGAACATCAAGAGTCTTATCCAATTTTTTGATGCTCTGCTAACGCGGGGCTTCCTATTGTGGTGAAAGATAAATCAAATAGTAACTTTGATACCCAGCAAAGATTGTAACTCGAATGGTCCACCGTGTAGCATATCGTAACTGTTGTGACTAGTTAATTATCATCCGGGGGGCATTTCCTGCACGTGTTGAAAAATTACACAAAGCAAATTCTGAAATGACACGAATTATTTGTTAGAATTCACCATTTCACACATTTTTCGCTTGTACGCACGTTTCGAAATATATTTAATGAACTAATTCATTACGACATTATAATTAGAGATTAAAAAATATAATGAACTATTTAATTGAAATAAATGGCATGTCTTTTTTTCTTTCACCGCATCTTTATAAAAGTAGCTCGCCCAAAACAAAGATACTCGCCTTACACAGCAAAAGACTTTCGTCGCCTCCTGCAGGCTGTATTTAGTACGACTCACGAAACGTCAAAGTCTGATTCGCTAAATCATGCACTGTACTGTAACTCAAAATATGGAGTTGCGACATATCAAGAAAGCCGTTCCTAAAGTAGTGTGCGATACCGAAAGATTTAGTATTGATTCGATACCAAGTAAATTCTAGGGCTGTTTCGGTGATGGTTTTTAACGATTAACAGTGATGAATGAATGAATTTTCATGACCGTAAAAATACACTTTTTACATTTGGACTGAAATACATGTCATATTCTGTAGCCCTGTTATTTTAGTTTCACTTAACATTGAGGAACTAAATCAATACTTTTTTTTTTTTAGACAAGTGTCTGTACTTCTATTTAAGTACAGAGTGTAAGTATTTTTTTGCTGTACGTGCTCGGCACTGGTCGTGAATTGTTGATCTACGGTGGTCAAGAAAGAAAAAAAGTTTCTAGAAGGTTTCATGCAGGATTACAGAGGTGCTTTTTAAGGCAGACCACCCGGACTGAACCTTCACAGATGTATAAACATAGCAAAACAAAGGCATTCAGTGGAAGACAATACACAATATAGGGCCTCCACTAAGGGACCTTGAAACACAATTAGGCAACTTATAGTTTCCTGCTGTATAGACACACGCACGCACACGTGAACGCGTCTGTTGCGTGGTGCGTCACGTGATGACCTCAAGGTCCATCCGGACGTAGGTGGAAGCTGGGGAGGAAGGAAAAAAGGAAGGTGGGGGTAGATGCATCGATCTGGAAAGAACCGCAGTCGCACAACTGCTCGCCTTCAAAATGAAGAGAAATAACACTTGAAATCTGAAAAACCTCCAATCAGGGGGCATCAAAAGGATTTAGTGTGTTTTGAGTCAGTGTGAGGATAACCATAGAACATCTGGTAATGCTAACTGCTAGGCTGTGTCCGATAGCATCATGGCTCATGACTAGCACACAAATCACCGGAGAAGCACATTAAAAATATATTATTCATATCATTATTTGTTTATTATTATTAGTATTATTATCTATTCTTTCTGACTTTCGGGTTGAGTGAACGCTGGCACGTTTGGCTGCCGCTGCTCAACCCGCATTGTGTTTTATTGTTTTTGTTCCTGATTGTAAAGTGTCCTTGGGTGTCTTGAAAGGTGCTTATAAATAAAATGTATTATTTTTATTTTACAGTAACTTGGGACTATCTTGACAGCTGAAGTTCCTGACTCTATATATGGGTTTAATTTTGAAATTCCGGAAGTAGCCGGTTCGCCTACGTTGATGCTAACCGAAGGAGGCATCCAGTTCGCCCGCATTCCTCCTCTGTCGACAGCCTGGCTGGGGCAGAGTGAGGCACAAGAAGAAAGGAGGCCATTAAAGAAGAAGAAGAAGACGCCAAATGCTATATTTTTGTCTTCCCATTAGCACCAAAGCAAGCTGGATTTTTATAAAGCCGGAGTAGGCGACTCTTCCACCGGACTCTCTGACCAAATATGGGCCGTGACTAAATAACAAGCACGTCAGGACTGTCGACTTTTGGACCCGAGGAGAAGAGCGTGACTAAAGAGCCACAAAAACGACCGTTTTTTTGGTTCCGTTTCGTCAGTAATACCGCGTACAAAGGCGAAAAGCTTAGGTGGAACGACCTCCAACCTTTTTCACCGTGGATATCCTGTGTGTGTGTGTTTTTAATATCAAGATGGCTGATGACAGCAGCTAGCCCGTATAACAAGGACGGCGGAGCGACGTCCCCTTTTAATAGCCTCATATTTTTTATATTCGAACCTTGGAATAGTTACACATATATATTTAATAAAATAATGTTTATGCTGTTCTCCAGCAAGGGCCGCGTTTGTGACGAAAGTGCGGTTTAAAATGTGTACCTGTGCTACAAAATGGTGAGGTGAGTCGTTTCGCTTTATTCCCCCCACGATTTTCGTCGAGATAAGTCGATTAAATATGTTGTTGATCGACGGTGGAGGCGACAGCAGGCGTATAAGCAGAACGCCGAAGTAAGATTTAAGGAATAAATAATTGAATAAGTGTATTTTTTTTGTGTGGAGGAGAGGGGCTTATTCGATCGATGGGTGTCGAAGCAAGCAACATTCCTGCAGATCCTTAAAGCTAAATAAAAGCTCTTTTGTTCAGTAGTTTCGATTGGAGCCCTTAAAAAGCGACAACTATGCAGTAAAACCGCATCCAAAGCGACGGTCCGGCTATGAATTTATGATTTCTCCATCTAATAAGATTAGTAGGCCCTTTTGTTATCGAGTGGAAAGTGCCAGAGAGAGCCGCGGCCTTGTCTGTATGTGTGCGAGTCTGTGGATTATTATTCATCTCATGGAAATGGCGTTTCATGTTAAAACGAAACTAAGGCGTTATTATTCTGAATCTTTTGCGGGGCCGCTGTGCGCTTAACTGGACCTGCTGTGCTGCTCCGCTCGGGATTTTTGGGCACAAAAAAAAAAAGTGACTGTTAAAGGTTCAGAGTCAGGTTAAAAAAAAAAAAAAGGAGAAGTAGAGTGTTAATCAGGGTGTGGAAGCAGGTTAATGAATCAAGCGCCAGGCAAAGCTGTGAGTGCACGTGCAGGAGGTCCTGTACTCATTTGCATATTGGGCTGATCCTGGTTGAGTTATCTGTGCCTTGTTTGGATTCCAAGGTTTTACCTACAGGCTGCTTCTTCCTGCAGGCCACACACAAACACGCCCTGTGTTAGTGTGTGTGTGTGTGTGTGTGTGTGTGTGCGCTCGTGCGTGTGTCACAGTTTACAGTAATCTTGTAACGTCAGCCTCACTGTGTATGTGTGTGTTCTCCTTTGGTCAGTTTTCCGGAACTTGCCGCAGCAATAACTAACAAGTCAGGGTGTCGGCACAGAGGTAAACGCACACTTTAAGGACAGCGTCCGTTTTTTGGGGTTTTTTTTCTGGGAAGGGTAGTGTCTGGTGGGACGCTCGTGAGAACACAGAGACCGAAATCCGGAGGGGTCTTTGTATGCCTGCCCCCGCCGCCATGGCATCCGACATGGCCGAGACATGGAAGAACTGCTTTGAGGAGGAGCTCATCTGTCCCATCTGTCTGCACGTCTTCTCTGAGCCCATCCAGCTGCCCTGCAAGCACAATTTCTGCCGGGCGTGCATCAGCGAGGCCTGGGCCAAGGACTCCACGCTGGCTCGCTGCCCTGAGTGCAACCATGCATACAGCCAGAAGCCCAGCCTTGAAAAAAACCACAAGCTTTCCAACATCGTGGAGAAGTACAACGCTCTCAGCGTGGAGAAGGCATCGGTGCCGCCGCCCCAGTGCATCCTGTGCCGACGCGGCCCTCCGCTGCCCGCCGTCAAAGTGTGCCTGCGCTGCAACGCGCCCTGCTGCCAGTCACACGTGCAGACACACCTACAGCAGCCATGCTCGGCGCTCGGGCACCTGTTGGTGGAGGCCGAGGCTGTCAAGGCGTGGACGTGCCCGCAGCACGACGAGTACCGGCTGTACCACTGCGAGGCCGAGCAGACGGCCGTGTGCCAGTACTGTTGCTTCGCCCGCTGCCACCCCAGCCACGGGCACGCCGTCGCTGACGTGGAGCTGCGCCGCAATGACATCCGAGTAAGGCATCCACACGCTCACCACAGCTCCTAGGGGAGGTTTAGATTGACATGGTAACACATGGAGTACAAGAGAATACAATACTTTGATCGAAAAGCATAGTATTTGCTTAAAAACTCACCATGTTGTGTTTTTTTGTGCTGTTTACTGAAAACACCCTATTGATGCTACAAGGTAGTGCTAATGCGCCGTCCAATGGGAATGTAGTTTGTTGGTGTCAAGCAAGTACAAGGGAAGGGATACATCTTAACTGCGAGGCAAGCTTTGTATGTCGGGGAGGAGCTAAGTTTAGCCTGGGTTGTTAGCGGCAGAGGTTACGACAGAGTGCATGCACTTTGGCTGCTCTTTGTTTTGCAGGGTCATTTTGTGAAATGATGCACTACATTGATCCATTAGAAGATGATCAATTTAAAGTACATGCCTAATAGATTATTTTGATTAGAAACATCAAGCTACGGCACAAAGTCAAGCTAACGCCGAAATTGGATGACATAGGTTCATTTTTTCCCCCCACCAATGCGTTCATGTCTGACATTTTGAGGGAATTCTGTCTATCTGAGATCAATAAGTGCGTTCGTGGCTGCATCGCACACACACACACACGGGCACAAAAGCGATCGCTTTACATTTTGTGCAGTCGCCAAGCAACAACAACAACCTTATTTAAACCGGGGCCTTGAAAGGGTCCCATTTTATTTACTCAAAGGCCGGAATATGCATCCAGCTTGCTGCAGTTGTCCTTCTCATCTGTTGGAATGCCACACACAATGCAGCGGCGGAGGAGGGTGCGGGGCTGCGGGTGGAGGGGACAATGAGGGTCCCTCGTTGCGAAGGAAGGAGCGGTGGGCTTATCTCCCCGGCACAGGTGCATCCTCGTTCGGGTATCACCAGCGAGGGATTAGAGTGATTCGTCACTTGATTGTGTGGCTTTTTTTTTTTTTTTTAAATGACATCTCTGTTTCCTGCTGTTTCGAACCCTCCCTTTCCACACATGCTTCTTTTTTAAAGGCTTGTGTGTGTGTTGCGGGGGTGGGCTTAGTCATAGGGAGGGGGGGGGGGAACGTGAAGGGTCGACTGACTCATGACACCGGCTTTCGGCGTCGACCCTGTCACGCTGCCTTGTCCTTCCTGTCGCTGTGAGTCAGCAGGAGGGGTGATGGGGTTATAGTCGGGGGGGGGGGGCGTGGTTGCCCATATGAACTCGAAAGCCATCCCCCCCCGGGGAAAAAAAGGGAGAAAAAAAACAACCTTTGCCATCTTTTTCTCTACATTATTAATGGTCTGGATGGTCGCTAATTAGAACCCCCTGAATTATTTAGGTCCTGCATATTTACACTGCATTAGCGTTTTGCATTCATGTCCATAAATATGAGCCTCTATTTAACATATATTTACATATTCACCAAATCCACCATGGCTCTTATTTTGCCAGCCAGGCCTTTAAGATGAATAGCCGTTTATTCGAGCTGCATCGGCCATCTTTAATGTGATTTCACCTCCTCGCTACGCCATGACCCTCCCCCCTGCACTTCCATTAGCGCCCCCCCCCCCCCCCGCACTTCCAAATCATCTCTTTGCACCAACAGGGGCAGCCAGACCTCCCCCGTGGCCCCCTGGTCCTGATGGAAAAGACTCTGTGCTGAAATGACAGCTAAAGAGCCCCCCCCCCACCCCCTCTTGACCCCCACTGCCCGATCACACCCGCCCATCCCCTTCCTCTATGTATCCATAGTTGCAACCTCCTTCTGCTAAGCGTCTTCTCTTCCGACCTCACGTTTTGTTTTTGTTTTTTCTGCTTGCAGCCCGACTCAATCAATCAGCACAACCAGGTCACAGTCCTGCATGTAACACGGCAACTGTGTGTGAGTGAATGAGAGAGTGCTATCTAGGACAGCGGAACCAATGATAAAATCCGCTGTTTGCTTAGCGGCTAACGTTAAAAAAGGGGGTGCCTTGTTAGCCACGTTGGACTCTCGCGACGCTGAAATGGCTTGTTGTGAGCATGCTAGTGTTTCGCGCGGCTGTGCTAGCGAAATAAGGGGGAAAAAAGATGGGCCCGGTGAACACACAGCCAGGTCTGTGCGCTGACATTAGCATTTAGCTGCGAGCGCTAATGTGACTGCAAAAGGGGGGTGGGGGGTGGGGTTGTTCACTTGAATCTGGATCAAGTCGACGCCAACCGCGCTAGCTTTTTTTCGTTTCTGTTTCGCCAGCACGCGTCTGTTGGAATATTGGAATTCAGTACAGAAATGTCATGAATTCCTTCAAAGAGAACGTGAAAATAAGTCGACCCGCTGTTCATTATCCGTTCATCGAACATAAACATGTCATTCGACCTTTCTTGCCCATTATTCATGATAGCCTCCACCTTTCCCCACCAGAAATCAAACCCAAACTGGCGAAAACCCACATCCAGCTCACATCGGGGTTCACGTTCGCGCGCAAGGCAACCGCTTTCCCCTCAGCAGTTGTTCCCGATAATCACCACCTTTGCACAACGAAAATAAACACGACTCGAAATGAAAAGCATTCCATCATTGCAGCCTCGCATTCTTTCTATCGTCATGAAAACACGGCCGTCGTGCTTTTAGCCGGCCGCGAAAGCGGCGGAGAGCTTTTTTTTTTTTTCCTGCCTGCTTATGTCGGTTCATTTATCAACTCAAACCCCCAACACGCACACACACACACACACACACACACACACACTTATGCAAGCGCTAAACAGCTGCTGGTTGCCATGACAGCGTGGTCCTCCCCTCCTGTGGGGATTGTGCGCCTCGGATGGGGACTGACTAACTAAGGAGGGAGGGGTGGGGGGGAATGTTGCCGTCTTTTAAAGACCGTCTTTCCCTCTGTTTTCTGTCACCTTGCAGCAAAGCCTACTCAGGCAGCAGGAGCGCGTGGAGGACCGCGTGCAGGAGATCGAGGAGCAGCTATGCAAGCTGGATTCGGACAAGTGCGTGGTGGAGGTGCGTTGGCACATGGAGACGATGCGCTTTCCCAATACTATGTACCAGAGCTTTAAAAAAAAAAAACATTGCTAAAAATCTTTAAAATGTTTATTTTTGAGCCTCCATTTTGTGTTGACGCTGGTCTCCGTTCCTCCTCTTCCTCCACAAGGACCGCGTGCTGGAACTGAAGGAGGACGTGCGCCTGCAGTACCAGCGCATGCACCAACTCTTGGAGGAGGACTTGGGCCGCACGCTCGAAGCGCTGGAGCGGGCGCAGGCGCGCTTCTGCCAAGAGAACGCCGCCCAGGTCTTAGCGCTGGGCGAGCAGAGGCACGAGGCGCACAAGCTGCTGAGCGCCATCAACACGGCGTTCGGCAAGGCGGAGGAGCTGGGCTTCATGAAGAACACCAAGCCCGTCAAGATCCTCGCCGACAGGTACGCGGGGGGTGTTGCCATTCTCGTTTGCCACGACGTCTCACCGCTTGTCCCCGGGGTCTCATCTGGAATGTTCCTTAGGTCTCAGGCGTGCGTGGGAAGCACTCTGCCCCCCTACAAGGTGGGCAATCTGAACGCCAAACTCTTCCTCTCTGAGATTTCCAAGCGGGAGAAGAGCTTGAAGAGAACGCTGGAAGGTATAAAGTCTTGATTTGGTCGCCATCCTCCAAGGAAATGATCAAAATGTCGGTTCTCAAGAGTTTGATGTTCTGGTGTCTCTCCCCACAGCGCCTCTCACCCCTCCCTCCACCTTCCTGCAGTCCGTCCCCGCCTTCCCCAGCGGCCAGAGCTCGGCCTCGGGAGCGGAGAAACGGAAACATTCCGCCGCCTTCCCGGAAGGAAACTCGGGCAAAAACGGCGCAGCAAGTTTCAAAGACGCCTCCTCTTCCTCTTCCTCCTCATCTTCTTCCTCGAGCAAGCAGCCCTACCTGGGCTCCTCCTCGACCTCCGGAGAAGGTCAGTCGGCTAATCCGCCGTGCGGCCCGCCGCACATTGCGGATGGCGCTAACCACCATTCAGGCGCCGTCTTCGGCTCCTCGCACTTCCCCTCCAACGGCGGCGGCGGCACCGGTGGCTCCTCGCACTCCTCCCAGCAGAGCGTGCTGCCCCAGTACGGCGGGCGCAAGATCCTGGTGTGCACCATGGATAACTGCTACTGCTCCGGCGTCCCGTCCGTGTCGGGCCACCGCGCCCACCCACCTTACCCGCGCTCGGGCTCCTTCCCCTGGGTCAGCGCGCAGGACTACCCCCCGCCGCCCGGCCTCGCCTCCGGCGGGCCGTCCATGCAGGGCCTGTCGATGGGCAACTGGATCGATGCCTCACAGTCGCACAGACACGCCGACTTCTACGGGCTGTACGGGCAGCCCTCCACAAAGCACTACGTCACCAGTTAACACACACAAAACACACGCACACACACACACACACACACTGTAAAATGTGTAATCCCCTGCTATTTGTGAGTAATTGACTCCTAATTGCTGATATGAATAGTTTCAACTGTAAATTACCACTACAATTTATGATCATTTCTAACTAATTTTACACTGCCCCAAAAAATACATTTTGGATTATGGATTTTTTATTTGGGGGGGGGGGGGCAGAAAATATGTGTGTATATGCACATGTGGTAAAGACTCCCTAACAACTCAAGCTCCTCCCCCATGAAACAATTCACATAATATAATGACAGAAAAGTAGGACTACTTTCTATTAAGCATTACTGTGACATTAATGGCCACAGATGATTTGATTTAAAAAAAAAAAAAAAAAGAAATGTCAAAAGCATGTGGGGCTCCAGACTCGATGCAACAGCCCAAGCTAAACTGGCTCCTCCCCCTAGAAACAATCTCAATCATGTCAAATATAAAAACAAAAAAATTAGGGCTACTTTTCCATGGAAGTATTTTGAAATACTTCCACGGAAAAGTGAAAACTGTAATTCAAACTAATTCTTTCCGCGACTAACACCAATGCATCATCTTGTTCAGAAAGAGCTAAAAAAAAAAAAATTGTGAATATGTAAAGTCATTAATTGTGAACTCCAAATGTGCAGGGGATTACTGCTTTAAAGCCGTTATAGCCTACACACATTTAAACTACACACACACACACACACACACACCTCTAGAATACAATGTATACACATTCGGGGGCAGGGTCAATCGCTTTTTATTTTGACGTTCTTTTCGGTCAGTGTTGTAAAAAGTACATTTAACTAAAAGAAAACAACCTTTAACGAGTATAGAAACATCCGAGCAGTCATTTTAAGAGACTCTGAGGGAGGAGGATGAACGCAAGTTGTATTTTTATTTATGGAGTGAGAGATGGAAACAAACTTTTCAAGGGGCCCCCTCCCCTCCACCTCTGCAACCCCACAAAAAAAAAAAAAAGAGAACGTCTCCCAAGTGTCCCCAATTTAGCGTCCACAGAGGTCCGATGCCTTACGTCGTGACAAAATACTTTTTATTTCCCCCCCCCCCACCCCCATGGCACTTGTTACTGCTTCACAGGCTCTTCCACCGCACACCCACAATGCACTTGGAGGACACTTTACCCCACCCACCCGATATTTGCGGAAATTTGAGACCTCAGAGTGGCAGGACAGACCAAAACGAATCAGGCGTTGACTAGAAGAGGATCCGAGGACGCTTTTTCCACGTACTTCCTTCAGGGCGACGATGTCACTTCCTTTCAATAAGCACACACACACACACTCACACACACACGCGTGCGCGTTAGCTCTTGGCTTCCTCTTTGCAGCTGTAAGCACGCAAAGGAAGACATTTTTTTAAAGCACTCAGAAGAGACGATGTATGCAGTTTTAAAGAAGAAAAAAAAAAAAGGAGTGTACGATGATCTACTTTTTCTAAAAGAACGGAGAATGGACCGGTCATCCTTCTTACAATAGAAGCCATTAAGGACACTCAGACTAAGAGAACGGACAGTACAACTTGAAAGTATCTTTTTTTTTTTTTGTTGTAAATATTTTGTGAAATGGAAAAATGACACGACGTGATTTGGAGAATTCCAAATAAAGAAAGGAATTTAAAACTTGACCGTCTTCCGTTCTGTTTGTCAGCATGATGACGTCACTCATTTCCGACCTCACCCCACTCCCACCTACGTGCCCCTCCCTCCCGGAATCCTTGACAGTACCGCTTTATTCTTTTTTTTTTTTTTAATGGTTCATCTGCCCTCCTACAGTATTTATACAGACACACACACCGTATAAAACCCCCCCCCCCCTTACCATTCTCCCACACAAGTACACACAGCTGTCGTGCAGCTGTCCCGACCCAACGGAAAGAAGATATGGTCGCCCACGTATAAGCCATACATCTAAATTAGTCAAATTGGGGGTGAAGGCGGCTATTGTGTCGGATCATTAGTTGACAGAAAAACGACATAACTGCGAAGAATGGGATGAAATATTTGGTGAGTAATGTTTTCAAGTGCCAAAAATGGTTAAAATGTGGATGGACATAATTTAATGATGACGCAATCTACTTTTATCATCAGAGCTAATTCAGAAAATTAAAATATTGAATGTGGATGGAAAATTGCTAGAGTCAAAATGGATGCCTGTGTTTGAGGACGAGCCCTTGAGGCCGCCGATCATCTTTTTTTTTTTTGCAACAGCAGGATTCGTCTTTGCTTTCATGGTTTATGACCCAGATTGCGCACCACGAGAAATCCTCCCATGATCCATTTGAGTCTTTTTGTCCAGTTGAGTTCAGCCGAGCTGTCTCCCACACACACACACACACACCGCCGAGACCGACAGCTGCCCAGCACACCTGCTCCACTTGAACCCGCTTCCATTCACGCAAGTAAAACAAACACACCTTTTTTTTTTCCCCTCTCCCCTTATTTCTTCTTTTATTCACATACAGTACTTTCACTTCTGCACAAATCACATTCGGGAATATCAAAAGCAATCTAACCCGAAAAAGTGTCGCAGAAGTGCTACGGGGACTACAAAAAAAAGCAAGAGTAATGTGCATAAAACATAGCAACGCTGTGGAGAAAGGGAGGGGGGGGCAATGGGGGCGAGGTCCCACGCTATTTACAGTGGATTTAAAAACTAATCCTGCACGCTTTTTTTTTTTTTTATACATAACATGTACAGTATCATTCTTTAGTGGGTTTGAAGTACACTCTACTTCACTCCTGCCTGCCATAAATAAAACACAAAAACAGAAGACCGCACATCAAACAGAGCCATAAAAGTGTGTGCGTGTGTGTGGAACGATTAATCATGACACACTTTGAGCTGATAATCAGGCGGGAGTTCCTCTTGAAAGACGGCAGTTTGACGGGAACGCTCGTGGTCAAAGTGGAACGGGGGTGGGGGGGGGGGGGGGGGAAGGAATGCAGCAGTTATGTCAAAACCTCCATTTTGGATTAGTAGTGTGCGTGCGTGTACATTCACAAGTGTACCCCGGGAGTGTTTTAAGGCTCAGGAGGTGTCATCGCACGCCCCCCCCCCCTGAGGAGAAGATGACTGAAAAGCCAAGCTACTTCTTCTTGGAGTTGACGCTCTTGCACACCCAGTTCATGCCCTCCTGCAGGTGAGATTGACAAAACAGAAAAGAACAGAAGAATTAAAAAAAAAAAAATCATAATAATAACAGTATGATTCAAAGCTTGGTGTGATTGGCGCAGAAAATTAAAAAAAAAAAAATGATGCCGGACCTGGATGCCCTCGCTGGTGAGGGCGGAGCATGACTGGATTTGCCAGATGCGGTCGCGGATGGTGTGAAGGTTGAGTCCCTCGGCGATCTCGGATGCCGGCGCCGCCGTCAGGAGGTCCTGCTTGTTAGCAAAGATCAGCACGGGCACGCCGCTCAGCTTCTCCTCATCCAGCAGCTCGGCCAGCTCCTGAAAAGATGACCCCGCCCCCCACCCAAAAAAAAGCAAGTACATGTTAGTCAGTTGGCATTACAAGGATAACCTTTTTCCAGGGGTCCCATACCTGCCCCGTCTCCTCAAATCTCTTCCTGTCGGCGCTGTCAATGACGTAAATCTGAAAACAAGGAAACGATGGAGTTACGTGACGGAGCAGTTCCACGACCTGTCGATAACGTTACAGAACTTACGAGCACGTCAGTGTTTTCAAAGTAGTTCCTCCAGTAGGGCCTGATCTTCCTCTGGCCGCCGATGTCCCACACGTTGAGCTTAAAGCCTTGCGACTGTACGCTTTTGATGTTGAAGCCCTGGAGGAGGAGAGCATTTGGGACTCGACTCGTGCTCGTCAAGCGTTGAGAAATCGGATCATTTCCCCGCCGCGATGGTTACGGGTGAAGTGCCGACCTGTGTGGGAGTGATGTGGCTGATGTCCTCGGAGGCCAGCTGCTTGAGCAGGGTGGTCTTCCCGCCGTTGTCCAGCCCCAGCAGCAGTATCCTCACCTCCTGGTCCGGTGTGCTCTTCAGTTTGCGCAGGATTGACAGCAATCCCTGCGCGTGCACACGCACAAATGACATTAAAATGACGGTGGTGATCGCTGCCGTTGTTATACATCTATAAGACCATCCATTGTCTATCGATAGTCTTCATCAATGCACAATATCAGCATCGACGCTGGTGAACAATTTAGAGCCTACAATGAACCTTTTCTTCGTCGGCAACATCTAAAGAACATGTTTTTTTTAGCAGTTTCTCTGCTGAATGGACATGGTAAATTTTCATCAGACTTAATTTGTATGCAAGAAATACCAGAGAAAGTGTAGTTTTTTTATTTTTCATGGTGCACGCAGGAAGGCCGTAGCCGAGATTCGAACACCGAACCTCAGAATTGTGGGGCAGATGTGCAAAACACTACCGTACACTGCTGCCGTCTTCCAAACATGTATTCAGTGTACAATCTAAACGATCTTGGTCCAAATAAGATCTGTAATAGTGTCCTGGTGTGTGTTCGCCGGGCCCGGATAACGACAGCACGGGAGATGCTAAACGGGGCTAATTTGCGAAGCTAATCTCTTGGCAACCGAAGCAAACGCAACTAGGCGGTTTTCACGTTTGGATTGCCCCGACGAACAACGTTAACAACTTTGCCCTCCCCCCTGTGTCCAAACGAGTACATTTCTACCCGTTTACAGACAGTTAACGGCCATTCCGAGCAAATTACGGAGATTCACCATCTTGTTGTCTTGTGTCGTGGAGACGCCGCCGCGGAGGGTTACCAAGGACTATGACGTCACTGATACAGGCACGCGCGCCAGTGGGTGACTAAATAAGCCGGAAAAGTGCTTGGAAAGCACTTTAATAATATTATCTCCACGCTTAAATGTATTGAGAGACCCTACCTAAAAATGGTTAGCAATGAAATAAACGAGTGCACGTAAGAATGCAATCAGTTGTTCTCACTTTATTCCACAGGTGGCGACAGTGAGTCTAAATTTGCTTGCACCAACAACGATTTGTATTTTACTCACATTTACTCTCATAAATTAATTCGTTTTATTTATACAACGACATAGGACTGAATAATGTAGCCGGATTGAGAAGAGTTAGTGAGCTAGAGTAAACTCGAGCACTGATTATATCACTTTGCGGGCTTTAGGACCCACTCCACTCTCTGGTGGCTGCTATTCCATGCCACGCCATAGATGGCGTGGATGAGCCGATTTCCCTGACCACCGCCAAGTAAGCGCACGCACGCACCCACAATGTCCTGTCTAAATTTATCCTATCTTGCAAAAAAACACACAGGAGCGTTTATAACTAGACATAGGGGTACGGCTGATATGTAGAAGGTTTATTTCGATTGTTCGAAAGGTCATTGCCGGTCTCGTAACCTACGAAAACAACTATTTAAACCGGACTCGGATACTAACTCGTTCCACATTTACTTGCTTCCGGGTTCTCCACCAATCACAGGCCTCACTCGCACTCGCGTCTCTTCGCCTCGTGTAGCCGTAGAATTTAGATACATATGGAAATATCATGAATGTAACTGTGTGTAGCGCACAATCCAGTCGGTCAGAGTTGATTTATTCCGATACATTTTCGTAATGTTTTGGGACTCAATATTTTGGAATATGAATACATTTTTACTGAGGAGTATTTGGGTCTTACTCTTTTTACGGGCTTTGGGACCCGGCGGGTTATAGTGTTGTTGGGAGCTGCCCCGCCCCGCCTCGCCATTGGCGGAGAGCTTGCCACGTGCAACATTTTCTTGACCGAACCTGTCACCTTTTTGCTCACAACCGGCGGATCATAGAGGTGAGTTTTGCATCTTTACGTGCATTCACAAGCACAAAAATGTCTTTTTTTATGCTTGGTTTCCTTCGTCGCCGCGGGAAGAGCTTCAGTAACCTGACTATACAAGTTGCTTCAGTCTATAGGACATAGACGGGTTTCTCTCCTCTTTCTAACATAACCTCCCAACCCAACTTCCCCCTAACTCCGAAATGCAATTAAATCACATCGTCGGTTATGTTTTAATGCAATTAAATTCATTTTAAACATCTAGACCCTCTCGAGACAGCGTGGACTACATGCAGATACGCTACACCTTGTAGATCCAGTTTGTCAAGCACCAGTTGCACAGAGGTGCTTTTTTTAATTGCTATAAGTGTACCATAATGTATTAATCGGGATTGAAATGCTGTCTGAAGTTGCTGCAATCGTTTAGAGTCATGATCGTTGCGTTTGTTTACTAACCCAGCAGGCATGTGAGAAGCGAAACATCTGGAAACTTGAACGTTACAAAAAAAGAAAAACGTCATTTTTTAAAAAACATGTCTTCTTTTTCTAATGACCTACTTCCATGCATGGTAATGTCCTTCAGGGGCCTATCAGTTGTTGGCAAAGCTCAGAAAGTGTGACGAAAAATGTGGACTTTTTCAAGCCCGCATTTTAAAGTAAACAGACCCAGAGCCATCAAGATCAAGCCAGGCTGGGGTTGAGCAAAGTCTCTTAAAAGCAACAATTTACCAACATCTGTGAATAACTAACTCCTCCTGTGAATAATTACGAGGTTTTGTTTTGTTTCGTTTGGAATCTACCAAGATTATTGGAACGCTGCTGCAGCGAGACAACCCGAGGAACTATTCTGTCAATTATTACTAGCGGGGGACTTGTTTCAGGATTTGGGTTAACTACTGGTGCCAAAGGGCACATTTCATCTCGGCGTCCCCTATTGGCAGAAATGTAATTGCGCTCCCTTCTCAGGTCTTTCATCCAAACCTTTTCGGAGGACAAACGTCAGCCCTCCCCTGCGACCCGGGAATCCTCCGCCATGGCACTGAGCCCCACGTTCGACATCGACGCCCCGCGATGGGACCAGAGCACCTTCATGGGGCGCCTCAAGCACTTCTTCAACATCACCGACTGGCGGACGGCGCTTCTGCCCGACTCGCGCCTGGACGAGGCCAAAGCTTTGGTGGAGAGTTGCAGGTAAGGAGGCCTTGGCGAAATACAGCACAAATCAAATTTTTGTATTTCTACATGACATGACGACACATTCGATTGCATGTCCTTTGCTCCAGGGCGGGTTCGACCCCACCGGGCACCACTGAGGAGCAACTCCATTACGCCAAGAAGCTGTACGACTCGGCCTTCCACCCTGACTCGGGTGACCGCATGAACATCATCGGCCGCATGTCCTTCCAGGTCCCCGGTGGCATGGCCATCACCGGCTGCATGCTGCAGTTCTACAGGTGGAGTTGTGCAAACGTTACAGCGGACGTGTTCGCCTGCAGCGTTCTGTTGATTTTTTATTGTGCAAGGCGTGGAGGTTTATCTTGACTGACAGGAGAAAAGAAGCATTGCGTTAATCAGATGAGGTGGCACTTTGCGTACACCCAATTGACCGAGTTCATGAGACTAAATCATTTCGACATATTCTTTTTATTTAAAGGCTGCACTTTTGATAAACAAAGCTCTCCCACTGGTCCGTTTGCATTATTGTTGCGACTCATGACTCAAAAAGTGTGCGGCTGCCCTGCGTCTTTCCAGGACTGTGCCCGCGGTGGTCTTCTGGCAGTGGGTCAATCAGTCCTTCAACGCGCTGGTCAACTACACCAACCGCAACGCCGCCTCGCCCATCACCCCCAAGTAAGACCCTCAAAGCCTTCTTCGGGTCCGCCCTTCAAATGACATCATCGCCTTTTGCGCGCCTCAGGCAGATCGGCGTCGCCTACGCGACCGCCACCAGCACGGCTTTGGCCACGGCGGTGGGACTCAACCTCTACACGAAGGTACGGTTGCCACGGTTACGTCAAGTGCTCTTGGGTATGAAGTCTCTCTGCCCATGGCTCCACATCACATTCTCTGCCCCCCCTGGCCCTCCCGCAGAAAGCACCTCCACTAGTGGCGCGATGGGTCCCTTTCGCGGCCGTGGCAGCGGCCAACTGTGTCAACATCCCCATGATGAGGCAACAGTGAGTCCCTCAGACACACGACTATTCGTCCAATGAGTTACAAATTGTGATACGATTTATATGCTTCTATTTTCTTCACTTTGAAAATGTGTCTAAAATGTGTCTTCAGGGAAATCTTGAACGGCATCGCCGTCACCGACGAAAACGGCAACAAGCTGGGCCACTCGAAGGTGAGCTATTTGTACGAAGAGTGAAAGCAAATACATTCGCTTCTCATCTCATTCATTCATTTTTTTTTTTTTTTTACCTCTGTCCAGAAAGCGGCGGTGAAAGGCATCACGCAAGTGGTCATCTCCAGGATCACCATGGCCGCGCCGGGAATGAGTACGTATATGAAAAAAAAAACAACCCAGTCTTACAAACAGCTCTTTATTTTGTCACCTGCGTCCCCCTCATTTGCGCTCTCCTCTGCAGTCATCCTCCCCATCATCATGCAGCGGCTCGAAAAATACAAATTCATGCAGGTTCGGTCCTTATTTTTTACCCCCTCAATTCTTGACTGAGCGCGGACCCCACGATGACTTCTTTTCGTCTTGTTTGCAGAGAATCACCTACCTCCACGGGCCCATTCAAGTGATGCTGGTGGGCGTCTTGTAAGTAGAACATCTGGCCGGATGAAAAGGGGGGGGGAGGAGGTATTTTTTTATTTATTTTTAATTTTTTTTAATGTGATACAAGTCTCACGGTGGGGTCGACTCGCTTTTGTTGCGCTTGTCTCTGAACAGTTTGACCTTCATGGTGCCGGCAGCCTGCTCCCTGTTCCCCCAAAGATGGTAACTCAAGTCTGATTTATTCTTATTTTTTTTGCTGCAATACAAAAAAAAAAGCACATTTGATTTTATCTTTGTATTTTATTTAAATGTACTGGAATTAGTTTTCACGCATTTATCTTGTAAAATTATTTTGTGCTCGTTACAAAGAATTCAGTACTTGGCAGCAGCCAACAGAGGGCACAAGTAAAAAAAAAAAAAAAGAAGTTAATTAGTAGGTTTTAATCATTTTCATATATTTGCATTTAATTTATATACGTGGATATTTTTCTTCAAATATATTTATGGATATTTTATGAACTTTTTAAATGCGATTATTATGACATTTGGTCAGTTAATTTAAAAAATAATGCAGGCTGAACTTGGTGGCTGCCTTGACCTTGACAGGCTGCGAAAAAAAAAAAAAACAACCTTCATTTTTGTTTTCCTTTTTCAAAATGTATATTGAGCTCCTTAAATACAATTTAATAAAACATGCTCTCAATTAAAACAATTAAAGTCCAACTCGTTTGTGGCCTCAACAGGCTGCAAGGTACTCATAAAAAAAAATCTAAATGAAATACTGTATTTCCCTTTTTCAAATGTTGCTTTATTTATGTTATTACTTTTTTGATTAAATACCATTTTAAATAAATTTTAAATGCAAAAAAAAAATTCTTGTTGATCGTTTGCCGACCTCTGACCACGTCCATCGTCTTTGTGTCGCAGCTCCATTGCCGTGTCAAAGCTGGAGCCCGAACTCCGCGACGCCATCACGTCCAAGTACGGCGACGGCGTGCAGTGCGTCTACTTCAACAAAGGCCTCTGAGAACTCCGCCCGCGGGACTCACTGCACACTCACACTACTCCTTTCCTCAATGGTTACTCACACGTTTAAAGAGGTGCTTATTTTCTGGAACTTACGCCGTGTACGCGGGGATGTCTCGACGAATGCTTTTTAAATCTGCTCTGCTGATTTCCGTTTCGCTGTCATTACAAACCAAATAGTTTCTCCTCAGGAATTTTCTTTTTCTGGCTTTGCGAGCTCGGAACTTTTACCAGTACTTGCCTTGGACAACGTCTCGACAGCAACAAGGCTCCCTGGGTCTTCCCAAAACAAAAAAATTGACTTCTATACAGGGTTCAAGATGGCCAAACGACACCGCTGCTTTCAGAAATATCGGCGTGCTATCCAAAATGGAGGACATAACTGACTCTGATTTGCATGATTCAATTGAAGCTGTTTCAAAGAAATGACACCACAATCCTCAGTTTGCGTTGGATTAAAGCACCTGCGATATTTGATATTCATTGCCGTGCTGGTGGACGCGTGTTTTTTTTATTTGCGAAACAGTACGGCGGAAGGGCAGAAACAACTTGCTCACAGACATTTTCAGAAATAGGCAGATGACTAAAGATTTTCCGTTTGTTTACTTTTACACTTGATGGAGGGGAGGGGGGGTAAGCAGCTCCCTGTATACAAGACACTAAAAAAATCTAATTTCCATCATTCAGCATGTCCCCTCTAAATTGTTGTTATAACATTGATACAAAGGATGCAGTTAGAATTAGAAATATTTTAGTCACAGTGGAGAATGGTAAGCGCATCTGCCTCAAAATGGAGGGGTCCAAGGTTTGAATTTCTTCTCAAGCCTTCCTCCGTGGCGTTAAAATGTTCTAACCATGCTTGCTTGGGTTAGTCTGGCTTCTGGTTTAAAATTGGGCATGCCAGGTCCATTTCTGACTAAACTCTCCATAGACTTGAGTGTGAATGTGTGTCTGATGCGTACTATGACTACCAATTAACGTAAATTAGGATGTGTGTGCGTAATTATTAATACAGCCCAATTACATGTGGGTGTGCACACTTTTACTACCACATTATTCCAGTTGTTTGGTATTATTTCCGCCAATCCCTTTGATGCGATTGGGAACTTTTCGGTTCTTCCCACTTGCCGTACCCATGAGGGGGCGTGGCCAGCGAGCAGTTTCTATAAAAGACCCCAGCCCCAGACGAAAACAAGGGTCTTTGAACGACACTTCGGAGCGCGCTCGACCGAGACACAAAATCCGACTTCATCTTCGCGACTGACGTCAAACGCTCGTCTTGGTGACGTCGTGACTCGCTCCGTGAAAAACAAAGAAAAAAAAAAATCTCTGCTACTTATATTAGGAAGAAAAAAAACGAGAGTCGCTTCTCGTTGGCATCTGCACTGCCAACACTGCAAAAAAAAAAAGGGAGAAAACTCGCGTCACCGTTTCTGCGTCAACAATGCCGCTGAGCCTGAACGGGGTTCTGTGCACTCTGGCGTTCCTGCTCGTGTGGCGGGCGGAGGAGCTCGCCCAGGCTTGCAGCTGCGCCCCGGTACACCCGCAACAGGCATTCTGCAACGCCGACGTGGGTGAGTACGCCGCCCACACATGCCCCGACACGCTTGTGTTGTTGTTGTTGTTGTTGTTGTTGTTGTCTGCTCCACACGCCGCACCACTCGCATCCAAATCATTCATCTGTTTCGCGTTGTTGTGGCGCTGTGCTGCTCAAGGCCACGACTCGCTTTGCATACTGATTTCTGTGATTCGTACAGCAGCACCCTTCTGCAACACCCCCATCCAGACCACCACAGATCCCCCCCTTACACTGCAAAAACTGGGCTCAACCTAGCAAGAAAAAAAAAGTTACATTTCAGCAAGATTTTTTGCAAACGTAGTTTGCCTCAAAACCCCCAACATTTTTTATACCGTATTTATTTATACTGCCTAAGCATCTCACCAAGTCATGACCGACTAATTTAAGAATGATTCATGTTTAAAAAGTACCTTTCAAAATGTGTTTGTTGTACATTTAAACAGCACTTTTAGAGCATCATATTAAATTAAGAAACTGGGGAAGAACATGACAAACTGGGATGTGGGGGAAAAAAACCCCATCTAGCTCAACATTGTGAAAAAATGGCTTATTTTGACCCAAAATATCACAAAATATAATCCCAAATTTTAGACATAATTTCATACTCCTTTTACAATGTTGAATTAAAAATTAGAATTACAGATGATTTAATTTGTTTAAAAAAACAAAAACATGCAGAATAACTCTCCTTAAAATCTGTTAACAACCCAGGCTAAACGTGGCTCCTCCCTCACATAGATGGGTTTAGAATAGACAGGAGGTATCACTTCCCCATACTTTCTTGCCACCAATTACTACTTTTTTTCTGAGACGAAGCTTTGGTGCCATCTTGTTGCAATTTAGGGAGCTACAGAACTAGCGCCCTCAAAATTCTACGAGTGTTTTCAGTGAATATTTGAAGTGGGGCACGTTTGGGGTGCATTGTACCTTTCATGGATCCTAACTTGGCAATTGTAAGTTTAAGCTCTGATGCAGCTTATCCATCAGCCTTTTTGGTGTTTTACATTGTGAAAAATGTAACAATGGTGAAATGTACAAGTTCCTCTTTGTGGACCGGAAGGAGGAGGTCGTTGCATCATGTTAGCCCGCATGACGGAGGTTTGAAGGTTCTGCTCTACTGCGTTGCCATCTATGCAATACATATTTATGCAATGCTTCCTGAAAGTGCAATCATGGAATAAATTCACCCCCCCCCCCTCAAAATAGTAATTTTTCCTTTTACCAGTTTGTCTAATAACAATACCCAATTTTAAAAAGAAGTATTGTCGACCCTTTGCTTAATACTTTGGTGAATTTGGCGGCCAAAGTCATTTTAAATCGAATGCCACAACCTTAGCACGCCAATCTTTGGCCACTTTTGCCCATTCCGCTTTGCGATATACTTCTCAAGCTCCCAACAGCGATGGATGGGGAGCGTCTGTGTCCTGCTGCCCTTTACATTACATACAAAGTGCTGATTCGGTTGTGACATCAACAAATATCCATGAATGTGTTTGCCTGTCCCAAAGTGACCTCTGCCCCAAGTTTGCCAAGGAATTAGGGTTAGGGTTAGGGTGAAGACGTCAAACTGTCTGGATTGAAATGGTCAGCATTAATTATTGCTGTCGGATGCCTTTTTTTTTTTTTTTTCAGAAAACGATCTGCTCATATCGTGGGGCCAAGTGGGGCAGTGACCCACATCTGTCTGTCTGTGGCTGATTTATTTTCAAGGTCCTCTTCCCATGTTTTGGATCATAAATAGAAGCAACAACTTAAACTGCAATTAAAAATAATCGCTTGATTCCCCCCCCACACAATTTTTTTTTCGTTTTTGTTTTTCTCCGCGCAAGTCCAAACGCACAATCTGGGAGCGAAACTGCGCCTTTTTACGAGGCCTTCGGGATGCCGACGCGGCTTGGCTGGGGCAACGTGGCACCGCGGAGGGAAAGCGGAGAAGCAGTGTGGAAAGGGGTCGGTCTCACATAAGGGCGGGTGGGGGTGCGTTGGGAGAAGAAATCGAATCTCAACCACACTGCAAACTTTCCTCTCGGCCAGTCTGTCTTTTTACTTAATTTCCACTCCTTTTTTTTTTTTGTGAGGTGGGGTGGGTCAAGTTTTGGAATTAAAGGAATGCTTCACAATACGGGCGTGTACTTTAAAACGCCCCCCCCCGCCCCCTCCTTCAAAAAAGGGATGGGGAGAAGCGGCAGATCGCTGCAGCTGGGGTGACATCTGGATGACATCCAGGGTTTGTTTTCAAGTGAGGGAGAAGAAGCAATGCCAGTGAGCAGGGGGGGGGGGGGGGATGGGTGGGAGAAGTTGCACTTCCCTTTCGTTGTTGTTTGTTATCGTTTTTGTCTATTTGCTGACTCGGTGGCCCGTTTCGTCAGACGAGTGGGGAACGTTTTAGTGGTTTCACTCAAACCGCCTTTGATGGGGAAGAGACGTGACATGAAAGTGCAGCAGGCATTTCAAAAGCCCTTTTGAAATGGAATCACTTTTTTTTTTTCACAAAAATCCAACTTCCCCTTTGCACACAATGATGTCATTCAACCTTGCATTAGCTTCCACAGCAAGAATCCAAATTTGAAAAACAAATCTTTGATTCCTTGCCTTAAGAAACAGGATGTCTGTGTTTGGTGAGCCATTTTTTTTAAAGGTATTTCGTCAGTCATTACAGGAAGTTTAAAATGTGGTTTTGTGGGTTGCACGTGACACAGCAGCACGGTCGTAGAAAGGCTTTTTTGTTTTGAGGTCGCACGTCTCCGCGTGCTTCCTGCAAACAACACTATCAAAACGATGCGGTCGGACGCTGGGTGTTTGTGGAGTTGAAACTCCTCTCCAATGAAATCATGTTTGCCGCAAGAAATTTTCACAACAGGGGGTTTTTCACTGTAGCAAATTTGATCTCAGATGTAAACACACACACACACGCAAACGAATGTGTACATGTTTTTCGTTGTATGGGTGGCAGGAAAGTGGGAATGGTGCATGAAGATTTTTTCACACTAGGGGGTATTTTTGCCCATGTAGGTTTCGTTGTAGAGGAGTTTCACTGTACTATAAATCTCAAGGTTACGCGAGCTGCTTGTCGCTAGGCGGAGTTTCTGGGACGTTGGGCAGGTGCCCCACATGGCAGAGAAAGGACGGGGAGAAGTGGCAGTAAATCGCAAAAACATACTGTTAGGACTCGAGCGAGAATACGAAACCGGTTCGTTTATACACTTGAATGACACGCTCACAGTGTCGTCTTCTTGGTGCGGGGGCTACGCTGGCCCAAGCTAAGATTTCACGAGTATCCAACTGACGCGTCACTGGTTTAAGCTAGCTCCCGAGATCAACATCCGGTTATTTTGTGCCTTCCTGGTTTATTCGGACTTTTCACCGGAACAGGACTCGATGGGTCGAGTCACCAGAAGAGGATGTCAAAGAAATGATTTCAAAAACAATACCACTTTGTCACGCTGACTTGTTTTCGTGAAGCAGAGGGCGCCGCCGCCCCGCTACATGATAAACAAAGAATTGCGAGCGTTAGCAAGAAAAGGCAGTCAAACAAATGCTCCACTGCCTCGCGCGGTTAGCTTTCATGTAAACTTTTGGTGAGCTGAAGCCGTAAAGGAGGAAGTCCAAAACGGGGTGCTGGACTTCAAAATAAAGCTGTTTGTTTCACACGCCGCTGTTGGACATTAGCGCTGCAGACGGAATACGGCTGACGTGAGGGGAAATTACTGCTGACGCTTTCGCTTTAGCGCAGCCTGATGTAATTGGCTCAACATGTGGCGGCGGATGGGAGAAGACGAGGCTCGTCACGGTGGTGGCGGGCCCGAGTGGTTTGCGCATGGAAAAGTTGCTCCGAATCTGAGTCATGTCGCCGCATCCTGAGAGCGCTAACAAGCGAAATGTGGGTCACTCGGTGGTTTTCTGTTGGGATTGAAGGCCTGGCGCGGATCACGTGACCTTGTGGTGTTTGATCTGCAGTCTGTCGACGTGACTGTGAGATCATGCGGATCGGGGTTGTCCAAAGTCCGGCCAGAAGCTCTCAGCTCATTTCAAACCCAAAAAGCTATCAAGTCAAAAATGTTTTTATTTGGATTTTTTTTCACTCTGGGGTTCGTCTACAATTCCCATTTTTGGTTCATATTGTCCTACTAGCATTCCCGTTTTTGATGGTTTGCGTCTTCTCCAGAGTTTTCTTCTTCAGCTTGCGTCTGCGACAGCTCGCGTTGTTATCATCTAGTTTGCGCAGCCGGCCGCAGTTAGCCTCGTCCTTTTCCGACGGTTAGCATCTTCCGTTGGAGTTAGCATTTTGTGGTCAAAGCTTTCCTTGACTATAAAGGGTTTGCGTCGTCTTCCTGGAGTCTGATTCGTCTTTTCTTATAGGTTGCATCTTCTATGGTTCATTTTTTTTCCCCAATATTTTTTATATTTGAGTCTCTCTATGGCTTCTCTTCGACGGTTTCTCTCCTCTGAGCTCTTCATCTGCTATTCAGGCGCTCTCCTCCATCCTCGGCGGTTCGTCATTTTCATGTGGCCTATCTGTCTGGTGGCCGACTGCGTTCGTTCGGGACCCGCGTCCCGTGCGTTTGCCGATGTTGTGAGTTTAACGGCAACTTCCTGTCAGATTCGCGCCCCCCCGCCGCCGATCCTCCGCTCGTTAGAATCCAACTCGGAATGAGGTCAGGAAGCGAGAGCGGTGGGGGGGGAAAACAGAGAGGAATGCAAGCCAGAGCTCCGTCCAGGTACAACTACACTCGTGTGTGTGTGTGTGTGTGTGTGTGTGTGTGTGTTGTTTGCAGAGTGGAACTGAAAACGCTGAGGTTTGCCCACAGTTCCGAGCGCAGAAAGTTGAGCGTTATTCAACCCGTACGAAATGCTTACAAACCTCACTTGAAAGACTTCTCATTCAAGCACCGCGCCGTGCTAACGATCCCAATCCCTCTGAAGCCCCCCCCACCCCCTCCGAGCGAGCGTGACGTTCAAAGTGTGTAAAATAAACTTGGAGAGTGTGTATGAATGTGTATTCTCCACTTGGGATATTTTTTTTTCCCCCCTTCACTCTCTTGCTCACAGTTTCCATTGAGAGTTTAATGGCGGGAGCATAGCTGAAGCTGGACGTCGTCTCTCACACACACACACACACACACACACACACACACACACACACACACACACACACACGTTCGCCTCAGCTTTCAGGTTCTTTAAATAGAATAGAATGAAATGCCTTTTTTAGTCATCATATGGCGTCTGCAGTTCAGCTCCTCATGACTGGAAACAGGAAGTGTCAGTCCAAATGCAATTCGAAGAAACCCCCCCCCCCCCCTCCATGTCATGTTTATTGACCGCTAAAGCTCATTTTGTCCGCTTTTACCATCACGCTGGAATGGAAAAGTCACTCTTCCAACCGACTTGTTTTTTCCACTTTTTTTTTTTTTTAAACTGTGTTTTCGTTCACAGTGATCCGAGCGAAGGTGGTGGGCGAGCGAGAGGTGGACTCCGGCAACGACATCTACGGGAACCCCATCAAGAGGATTCAGTATGACGTCAAACAGATCAAGGTGCGCCAATCGGACGGCTCGTGCGCTTCTGGCCGCAAAAAGCTTCACGTTGAAACTTTTTTTTTGCGCCGTAGATGTTCAAGGGACCCAATCAGGACATCGACACCATCTTCACCGCGCCCATGTCGGCCGTATGCGGCGTCACCCTGGACACCAGCGGCAAGAAGGAGTACTTGATCTCCGGTGTGTACTCCGTTAACTCGAGTGGTGGGAATCCCTCAATGATCGATACTGCAGGTGCAGGGATTATAAATCGGAAGTATCAAATTAATGGAGATTAATTTCTGATAAGCGATTAATCGTTGACAGCGATTAATCGTTGAACGTCGCCAGTAAATGTAAGTAAATGTGTTTTATATCCCGTGAAGTAAGCAATGTTTTTTTTTCCTATCCCTTGTTGATTAGACCACATGACAACTCTATACACCTCTCAGTGAATATTCCCCCCCCCCCCCCCCAAAAAAAATAGGCATTTAGACAGTTTCAGCCCTAATATTGCTTTTTGATGTGGGATGACTCATCCGCCCCGCAGCTGCAAGGAGTGTCCGTCTATGAAAAGAAATGGCTGCGGCACGCTCCGCAGATGACAATCTTGCAAACCCCCCCCCCCCCCCCCGGCCCCCCCCGAAAACCACCCCCCGCTGATTTTGTTTTGCTTGTTCGCTGTCTTTTTCGCAGGCAAGTCCGACGCCGGCGGGCAGATGCACGTGACGCTGTGCGATTACATTATGCCCTGGGACTTCTTGAGCAACACCCAGAAAAAGAGTCTCAGTCAGCGCTATCAGATGGGCTGCGAGTGCAAGGTAAGAGCCGAACGCGGACATTTTTTTTTTTCGCGCACCCAATGCAGTTGCTTTGAGCAGCTTAGCGTAAAAAGAAGTAAGAATTAAAGCTACAAGTGGCATTGAATGGACTTTAGCCACCTCCAGCATGCAGGTCTTGGGTGTACCTCAAGGATTTGTAACACGCTCTGGAACTTTTGGAGTTGGGGCCCCTTTCGCCAAAAGTGGCCACGCTTTCTTGTCCTTTGCGACGCTCTCCTGCGTCCTATGAAGAAAAAAAAATGTCCGTTTTTGGGGGGGGTTTGCTGCAGATCGTGCGCTGCCCCTCGCTGCCCTGCGAGATCTCCGCCCCCGAGGAGTGCCTGTGGACGGACCTGATGATCGAGAAGCAGGTGTACGGTCGCCAGGCCAACCACTACGCCTGCGTCAAGCGCGCCGATGGCTCCTGCTCTTGGTACCGCGGCGTGGCCCCGCCCAAAAAAGAGTTCCTGGATGCCGAGGATCCCTAGGGGAGGCCCCCTCCGCTCCGGCCTGAAAATATCGATTCGTACCCCATGGAAAAAAAAAAAAAAAACATCATCAGGCCATTTCGATTTCGAGGTGGGGAGAAAAAAAAGAAGAATCTGTAGCCTCTGTGTCCATTTTAAACCAAATGAGGGTTCTTTGTTGTTGTCGCATTCGAAGCATGAGACTGGTCAAGTGATGATGTATTTTCCTCCTGAGGCTGGCGTCAGGAGGACGCAATGTTTTGTTTTGGTTTTTTTTTTCCTTTCGTAGCAATGGAGCACTTCCTCTGAAGCTCTTCTAAGTCCAAACCAATCCATCCCCGAGCTGTGCAAGATGATTCACTTCAATGACCTCATCGTCCATTTTATCCAAAGCCAAAATTCCAAGTTGCCTTTTTTTAAAATTTTTTTTTTTTGTATGTCCTTTTTGAAACACGCCCACGTCAGGCTCGTCTTCTTTCAAAACAACCCGATTCAGCATTTTCGTTTGGTGACAAACGACTCACTGGACCAGTCTATGGTGTGTTTGTATGCGTGTGTGTGTGTGTGAGTGTGTACACGACCAGAAAGATACACATTTGCTTGCTCCCATTTTCCATCAAGTAGGGTGAACCGACTTCAAATGAGAGGCTTATTTTTGACAAATGTGTAAAAATGATCCAAGTCGACTAAGTCGAATCAATTTTACTGATCATCTGAGCCCGCAAGGTATTTTTTTCCCCCCCCTGAGTCAGCTTCCAGTGATACAAAAGCGTCACAAAGTCCACCGACTCAATCTGTGAAGCGATACATCTTCTTAATCCTCCGACTGGCGGATCGATGCAACCAAGTCATAACTCGAATCAGTGAACGGGGACATGTCAGCTGATTCTTCGGTGGAATGATCCAACCGTGTCAATGGAGTCACCGAGCTTCTTAAGCCTCTTGTTTCAACTTTTGGACTGAATTGCATGTTAAATGGGAGCAAGAATGACCGTACAAGTGTTTTATTTTTAGGAGCCTATTCAAATCAACTCATAATTGCATTACTAGCCTGTCACCTTCTAAACGCATCTCACCCTGCAGCTGTACAGCACCTATGCATCTGTCATTTTGTCCTGACTTGAGCATTTAGTATTATTTCTATGAATTATTTACAGTGTTAGTTAACTAGATTTGCACTTTTTTTTTTTTTTTTTGGGGGGCGAGGAAGCGTTACCGAAAGGCCTGAACACTGATGTTACGATTTGTATTAGTTGTGTTTTCATGTTGATGGCTCGCCTCCCCCACAGCAGGTCCTTGGTGAAAGGAATTGAGTGACAAAAAAGGGATTTGTAATTTTCTTTTCTTTTTTTTTTATGGCTTATGTTAGTGTCTTTTCATTGATTGTACATGCATTTTCACCGTTTGCCAATGTATGGGGGGCCCAGTGTGGCATTGCTCGTCTTTTCGCCCACCAAGTTACTCGCCAAAGCTTTCTCACCGCCTTTTAGATCGCACTTTTACAGCGCTGCTTTATACGCAAAGAAATCGGCTTAGAAAAAAAAAAAAATTGCGTAGAGGCACTTTCCAGTTTAAAAGGTAAAAACCAACAAAACGAGATGGATTTTAAATTTATTTTGACACCCATTTTTAATAATTACACATTCCAAAATATTCAGTGCATCTAAAAAAAAAATGTACACACCCCTGTTCAAATATCTTTTTTTGTTGTTGTTATAAATTGAATTTAAGATAAATAATTTTTTTAAAAATGTTCACACTTATGCGAAATAGGAGTCAGCACACACCTCCCGCTATTTCCACTGCCGCTAACAAAGTTCAGATGTTCCAGTAGGCTTTTCCTGCCTTTTATTTTTCTTTTCTGAATATTTTGTTCTGACCGATTTAGAATTTGGAAGTGTTCATAATTTCCCCAAATAGCCACTGCATCTCGCTAAATGGTCAAGCATTCCTCCTCAAAATGAGGAATGCCGCGTTGGTTTTCTTCAAAGTGAACCTGATAAATTGGCAAGTGATTGTTTGTATGGAAAAGGAGTATTATAATTTAAACTCAAATCTGTTTTTGTGTGTTTTTGACTGTTTTTTTCCATTCATTGTCTTTAAAAAAATTGTGTTTAGCCGTCGAGGCGAGGTCCTCTTGCGCTGGAGCACCGTGAGAGTGAAAAGAGAGTATTCCTTTCTTTTTTTTTCTTTTTTCTTGCGTGAATAATGAGGATGATGATGATGATGGTGATGATGATAATAATAGACCACCATGCATGTGTCTGATGCTTTGTGTACATCCGGTTAAAAAAAAAAAAAGGACCGAAGTATTCCATATTATCAAATAAAAAGATGCCTTTGAAAGGATCAATGTCTTGTCTTTTCGCATTTTCTTTCCCCGACTTTGGTGAAACAAAATACAACTCAGAACTACTAATATAAAGAGTACAATAAAACATGGTGAAAATGGTTTAAACGATTTTTCATGTAGCTTTATAAAAATGTGTATAGTTTCTTAGATTGTTTTGATTAAAAAAAAATTTTTTTTTAACTAAAATGAAAAGGCAAGTGATTTTTTTAAATTAAGCATACCACCAAAAATATTTTGAATTTGGTCCTTTTGGAAATAAATAAATAAAAACATGTTAGGTTTTTTTTGTTTTTGTTTTTGTGGGGCCTCTGATTTCAAAACTACCTATTCATTATTAATTGGAAGCCCAAACTACAGTACCTCATTTGTCGTCTAAATGCTTTTTATACATCTTGAAGCCTCAGTTGGGAGGTTGCTAGCAAGTGTGAAAGATGTCACAGACAAATCATTTGAGTTGACGCCACTTGGAAAATATTTGGAAAATGTACAGCCCAGCCCAGGAAGCAGGTTTTGTCATTTCTGCTCATTCCTGTCTTTTATTTTTTTTTACTCTGGCTAAGGTTTATGTGAGTGTGTGTGCGTGCGAGAGAGAGAAAGAGAGTGCGCGTCTTGCATTTGTAATTTTTTTTGTGTTTATGCGTGTGCTTGTGTGCGCTTGAATGTCAAGCAGCTTGAGATCTGCTTTTGACTTTGGTCTTGGGTGTTGACTCCCTGGCTTCACAAAGTGCAAAATGGGTCAAACGCTCAGCTTTTTCCTTTTTTTTCCCCCCTTTATTTGATTTTTATCACTGAAAACTCGTCTACTTCGAAAGTCATGTTGTTTCCAGGTTAGCATGTAAATTCAAGCGTAAACATGACTTTTGTGTCATAGCCAGTAAAACTATTCTTCTCTTCTTTTTTTTCAATGAAAAATGTTTCCAATGGGAAATCTGTAGCTTGTCGCCCTCTTGTGGCCATTCAAGGTAAAACGTCTACTCGCCGTATTGTGCTCCGCCATCGAATGACAACAACCGCAGTCGTGTTTTACAAAATATGTTTAGTAGTTTTTGAATTTGTAAGTCCACCTATGTGTTTTATTCTTGAATTAGATGCATTTACAGACAAAATGGAAGATAAGAATATATCCTCGTCATTTAAAAAAATTATTTCACAGTGCTTGTTTTTTAACGTTGTCTTTCAACTCTGAATTCCTCCAAGAAGACAGTTAAATCTTTGAGGCTGTTTTTGCTCTGAAGAAAAAGTGAAGAAAATGCTAATTTTCTGTACACTTTGGACCCTACAATTTTCCCGATGAGTCACAATGCTGGGTTGTTGTTATTAGCTGCATGCAAATGACCTGGCCAGGCTGCTTGGGTTTCACCGCCTACACGCGTTCCTATTACCATACAGCAGCGAGAAGGAAAAACGTACAATTGTGGAAATAAACAGAATGTTTGGGGGGACAAACAGCTGTGAGTGGAAGAGGTGAAACGGCTGGTGGCAGTAAAGTTCAAAAGTGAGAGAAAGGGAGAGGTCAGCAGAAGGAGGTCAGCACAGCGGGGAAAAGGAGAGTTATTATTGGACCAAAATGGAGTGCAAGGGAAAGACAATATTAGTATGACACAGAAACGTAGGATATACATTTATTTTATTTTACTTTGGATTTTTTTTTTTTTTTTATTGACCCACACTAAGAAATAAATGCATACTTTGACCCAGGGACACAGCACAAATCCTTGGGAGTAAATTCCTCCACGCCTGAAATTAAAATAGCTTTGTGTATGTGTGTGTAAGCTCGTGCAAATTTGTGTATATGTATGTGTGTCCCTGTGTGGGAGAAACCGTTTGTGTGCATGTGTGCACGCCCATTTGTCACCATCATTTCCAATAATACTTGAGCAACTGTTCAAAGTGTCAAATTGGGTATTTCCGTGTGTGTGTGTGTGTGTGTGTGTGTGTGTGAGAGTCAGGTCAAGTGTGTGAGCGGTGCTGAGGGAGGAGAGAGAGTGAGATGAAGAAGAAGAAGAAGAACATGCTTCTTTTGTAACGGTGCGTCGCAAAGTGCTGGTGTCGTTTGGATGGAGACAAATCCTGATGGTGCTGTGAGCCTCAAATATTTTGGAGTCATCAACCAAAGAGTGACTGCGTTATGGGGAGTGTCAGTGAATTATGCGCTTCCAGTTTTCAGGCGTTTTTGTGTCCGAGGGTGACGTCTTTGGAATCAGCTGCTGCTCCTGCTACGAAAGGTCGGTGTTTGTTTACCTTATAGATAGATGGGTAGATGCATAGGTTGACATGTAGCGCTGCATGTGGGATATTAGTCTCTTGTGAGTCATTAAACCTACTTGTGGCATAACAATCACACACACGTGTAATGAACACAAACATTCTCAAAGCTAACATAAGAAACATTCGGGTAAATCACAAGTTGGTGTAATCAAAACCATCACTCTCCAATTCATGTGTGGCATAACAATCATACACATATGATTGTTATGCCACACATGGGTTGGAGAGTGATTGTTTCGTACAGGATGTCTACATGCTGGTGTAGTCAAAACATTCTCAACTCTACGTGACAGAACAGTCACACTCAGGGGTAGTCAAAACAATAAATGTCAAAACTATCTGGTGAATCAAAACAATCATTCTCAAATCCATGTCTTGCTTAACAGTCACACTGATGGATCACAACGAAAGTCAAAATAATTCACATTAATAATAATAATTAAAAAATACACATTCCGACAGCTAAATGTCGCATAACAATCACATGCTGGTGTAGTGAAAACAATCTTAAACCCATGTTATTGAGACATACAAGAGGGAAAACCACTGTAATGTAATGTCCACTCAAAACTGAAAATGAAAGATTAGAAATGTAATTTCTTGATATTGATAATGCCATTAGTATGGATGTAAGACTTTATCTCCATCCCTCATGTAAATATCAGGGCAACATGTTGAGGCCGTTGCCGTGGTGATTTCTGAGTGTGTGTGTGTGTGTGCGTGCCATGCTGTGTTTTATTTCATTTATTTATTTGGCATTTTGGTGTACACACACGCACGCATGAGTCAGGCAAAAAAAAAAACGCGTGCACGAAATGGTGGGCTCGATTCGAGAGCGTGACGCACAGTCATCGCCCTCTCGGGCCCAGAATGGATCCTCCTCTCAAGTGGGTGCCCGAGTGATATCTTCTCCACGGCGGCCCACCACTCTCGCCCTTGTAGCCCGGGTGTCATTTTACCTCATTCAAACTCCATTTGGAACACGCATGAAATGACAAAAAGAGTTGTAGTGGACTTGGACTGTGTGCAGATTTGTCAGTTTTACTGCATGGTAAAATCAAGAACAAATTGCTCCACTCAGGTGTTACATTTGTATTGAGTCTCAACTTTTTTTTGGGGGGGGTAACCATGTCGATTATCTGATTCAGGAAAAAGGCCATTAGAGAGTTCCTGAGGACTTCCTTTGACCCATCCTCAGCATATCCTGTTGTTAGCGTGTCCAAAATGGCTGATTAAAGTGAACAGCTGCAACGCTCTTTGGCTAATTTGCTTCCATCCAAACACATCCAATATGGCAGCTGCATCTCCCACAGTAAACGATTTTTGTTGTTGTCATTACACTGTTAGAGAGGTATTCATTGTTCCTCAGCAATTTCCCATACTTGAGTGATCTCATTTAGAAACACGAGACATGTAAAATAACCGAAACATGATAGCATGACGTTGATACAGTGATTGTATTGGAGCTACAGTAACTTGTACCTAATTTATTTACTATTTATTGTATGTAATGTGTATAATTTGTCTACATTTACAAAAAAAAAACTTCCATATCTACAGTACTCTTTTTGACAGATGTGTCTCCAGTTCCTTTTATAATAGAAATAAATGTGTTTGATTGGAAAGAGACTTTTAATTTTAATTTGTGCAATTTTAGATAAGAATTCGCTCCTCCAGTCAGATATTGAGATTAGATTCCGCGTTCTGATTGGCTGCTTCTGACAAAGCCACGCCCACTACACCGAGCCTCATCACCGGTTGTCTTCGCCGATGGATACAGTTGTCATTTTTTCACCCCAAGTCACCGCTACTTTTAAGTCTCCCCCATTTTACCATTTAAAGTTACTCAAAGTTGTGTATTTTTGCTCCACTCGGGCCTCGCTTCGCCGGCGGGCCGTTAATCAGCGACGCGAACATGGTTTTAAAGTCGGAGGACGGCGTCGGTAAGTTTCCCTGGGGGTCCGTTTACTGTAATTTAACCGAGGCTAACTAAGTTAGCTCGGCGAGTTGAGCTAATTAGCAGCTAACGTGATGTTATTCCGAAACACCAACAAGCGCCCTCATTCACGTTTTTTTTAAAGTTAGGAAGTAAGTAACTCGTCTCCTACTGTGTCAATAAAAGCTCTTTATGGCCACACAAGCGAGCCATTATTAGTCAACTTGGACCGAGGCCACACTTGATGAGGTTCTGTTCTCATTTATTAGCACCCGTGCATCCATTTTAAGTCTTTTTGTTGTTGTTGTTGTTTTTTGCGTCGTTTAAGGATATTTTAGACATCGGGACTTTGTGTGACGTTTCATGACTGTTCATATTGTATTAAATTGTCTCTCAATGTTGGATCAGCCATTTAGTAGAGGCGGTGGCTAATATTTATGTTTTTCTGACCACACCCAGCAATGCATGTGTTAATCCACTCCGGTTTATGTGTTAAATATACAAATGTAAACGAGTCTGGAAATTAACAGAGCATAATATATAAAACATTTTTTATTGCAGGTGTCCCTGATGTTGTCTTGCTAATATTTGTACTGTCACACCCAGCAATGTGTGTTGACAAGAAATGTAAAAAAAAAAAAAAAAAAGATAAATACTAGTCACACCTTAGTAGTTTTGTTGCAAGTGTCCTTCATGATGTGACTTTCTGCAGTTTATATAGTTTGTGGCATATGTCCCGTGTCCCAAAACAGCTCGAGCTCATTCCTCATTCTTTCTCTCTGGCCACATGTCTGCTGTACTGAGTTGAATGCACGTTTGACTTTCTGGTGATGAATGCCTCCCAGTCTTCGGGGCGAGTTCACCGTAACCGCTGGATTATAACACGCCGCGGCGAGCTGGTTAGCCTCGGGGGGGCCAGCTGCCGTGGCGATGGACAATCCTCGCTTTATGAGTGGAGCGAGACGACCAAATGCATCATTTTCTTTTCTTCGCAAATAAACCCGTTTGGCCTCGGGTCCCGGGTCAGCTGCCTCTGACGGTCCCAGTGGGGTAAAACTGGACGAAATTGGACCCGGCCGGCCGGGAGCGTGGCCCAAGTTTAATTTGTGGCTGTTGACATGGAGTGACCGCAGGAACGTTTTGTCCTGCCATGCTCCTCATTCCACTCAAATACATTTCTGGGGAGCAAAAAAAAAAAAATCGAATAAAGCTACAGTTCTTTTTCCACTGTTTTTATTCATAAGTCAAAACGATTTAAGTTTGTGCTTTGCGGGCAATAGCCTTTGAAGGGACTGCCTGTACTTCAAATAGCACTTTTTATTTGCATGACATGTCATCAGAACAACACGGACTTCCCCTTTCTTTTGCAGCTGTTTTTGACGCCAATGCTTCTGAATAGTGAAATCCATGATGCCTCCGTCGCTTCGGGACTTGAGCAGCTCGGCCAATGTTAAATAAATCAAATTCCACGTTCGGCTCATGATGCCCAATTCGAAGGTCAGGCTGGGAGGGAGGAGATAGACGAGACCTAGGAGGGGGGAAGTCGGCGGGGGTGTGTGTGTGTGTGTGTGTGTGTGATGTTCAAGGGTTTTGCCCCTCTATCGCGGTCGCACGTCGTTTTGTTCTCCCATGCTGGAATGAGCGCCTGATCCGGACCGGAGTTCCTAATTACTAAACCATCTCTGTAATTCCCGAACGAAAGGACTGAAGGTCAATCATGTGGACTGATGAACTCAAAAATTAAGACAGGTGGATTTGCTTGGATCGAGGAGTTCTCTCCATATCCTCTTACTGGTAAGAAGCAGCGTGACACGTGTTAGGCGGCACGTTTGAACTTTTCCGAGTAACTTTAGTGGGCCGCCATTTGTCGAATTGAATATGCGCGCGTATTAACATCGCGTGTGAAGTTGGCGCGTATGTTGCACGGTCCCGAGCAGCTGGCGCGATGACGAGGAGTCGCGTTACTCACAAAAACACAAACAGACACTTAGTGGCCTCCACAGTCTGTGTCTGTGAAAACTTGGCGTGTTATTTTAAATATGCCGATGTCAATCCCGTGTTAGCGCTGCCGTCTGCTCACAATGCCGCGCTTGTTTTCTATTGTATGATTATGGATTGTGTTGGAAATGTGGAACTTCAGGGACTGGATGTTTGTTTGGATGTGGTTGTGGGGGGGGGGGGTCATAATGGATCCAAAATGTTGTTGCCATAGCGACCCAGCCCAATCTCTTTTGTCGGTTTGTTATGTTTACACATTCTTGTCGGCCCTCAGTGCCCGACGACCTCAGTCCAGAGGAGAGACAGGAGCTGGAGAGCATCCGCCGAAGAAAACAGGAGCTCCTGCAGGACATACACGTAAACACAAACACCAACATACTTGCTGTCGACCTTGTGGCAAAAACCGCACCGTCATGTCTCACTTTGTTACCGTCTTGCAGTGAGTTTGAAATCCATGTTTTGTTTGACATTAGCAGCATTTTTTTTTTTCCATCCAGAAAATGTGCCATGTACCACTTTTAGAGTTTCTGCGTTACGTAATACAGTATGAGACATGACACACACAAAAAATAATAATTACAGCCGCCCCCAATTGACGCGATTCTTAGCCAGTCTCGAACCGCACTTGTCTGCTTCCACGTGCCCTCAGGACAAATGGGCAATGGGGCGTCAAATATTCCAGTCATGGAGAGACGGGACGCCGTCGCTTTCTAAAAGAGGGAGGGAGGGCAGGGGTGGTTGTAACCATGGAGACGCATGTGGAGCAGTCCAGACTGAAGTTATTTAGTCGGGATGAGGCTTGTGTCTGGGCAGTATCGAATCAGATAAGCATTCCTCGTAACATTTTTGCTTCTCTTTTCTTCTCTCATCGCGTCTTTTTTTATTTTTTTATTGCCATTCTTCGTCATCGCATTCATCCCTACTTGCTCCAGTCAGTCTGGGCCAAGTGTCAGGGGGGCACTGTGGGGGTTTGGGGGTGGGGGGGGGGGGGGGGTGACTGAGCAGGCTAGTGAATGTGGGTCAGGGTGTAAGGACAGAGGAGAAGCAAGGTCGCCGGGCTGACCCGAGAACAGGTGCTCCAGATCCCACAGAAGACTTGTCGGGACAGAGAGAGACTGAGAGTTAGAGACTTTCACTCGTGTGTGTGTGTTTGGAAGGTTTGTCAATTGTCTTTTTTTTTTTTTTTTTTTGATTCTCTTTAGAGGCTGAAGAATGAGATAGCAGAGGTCACCAGCGAGATTGATAACCTGGGCTTGACTGAAGAAAGGTAAATATTTCGACCACGACTTCTACTGTGTGTGTGAGTGCAGACCTCCGCCGAGGCTATGAAAGGTGACCCTCAAAAATTTAGGGCACCATCTTGTCTGCTTCTTTGTCAGCGGGCTAGTTCCTGGTTCACCGAAGTGGCCATTTTGAATCTGGAATAAACTTTATCCAGCTCTGCGCTGACTTGCGTACAAATTTCGGGTTTTCTGTAGAAACTGAACTGTTTGTTTTTGTTTTTTGGGGGGCTCATGTTATTTTATGGGTCTTTAGGAAAAGCATGCAGAGGAATAAACAGATGGCCATGGGGCGGAAAAAGTTCAACATGGACCCCAAAAAGGTGAGCGAAACACTTCCAACAAATAAATGAAGAATTGTTTTTGTTGGAATGATAACGTTTAGTTTTGATCATGGATTTATTATTCCGCTTGTAAAACTGCAATACAGTATACTGAGAGAGCATTTGGAAAGTAGACAACATTTTTTTGAAACAGTCGTCGCTTTCTGATCCATTTGTGACCTGTTGTCCCAAGGGGATCCAATTCCTGATTGACTGCTCATTGCTGAAAAACACCAGCGACGACATCGCACGCTTCCTCTACAAGGGCGAGGGCCTCAACAAGACGGCCATCGGCGATTACCTCGGAGAGAGGTCAGTGATTTTATTTTTCCAGACGCTCCCTCCAGATAAGTCTCCCAAAAGGATCATCTGAAGCACGACATCGAATATGGTCGTCTCAATAAAGTTATTATTCAAAGATTTAATGCGATGTACAGATTAAAAACAATTTAGTCCAAACAACAGGAAAAAAACTTCTTCAAAATCCGTGGGGCCGATTAAAGAGCAGAGTGGGCCATTCTTTGCCCACCCTCGATCTCTCGATTGACAAATCTTTGTGTGTGATTTGCAGAGACGACTTCAACATTGAGGTGCTGCACGCCTTCCTGCAGCTGCACGAGTTCTCGGACCTGAACCTGGTCCAGGCCCTGCGGCAGTTCCTGTGGAGCTTCCGTCTTCCCGGTGAGGCCCAGAAGATTGACCGCATGATGGAGGCCTTTGCCCAGCGCTACTGCCGCTGCAATCCCGGCGTGTTCCAGAGCACAGGTGAGTGAGGCGATTATTTCAACCGCAGAATTCCGATTGATGACTTTTTATTCCCACAGACACGTGTTACGTGTTGTCCTTCGCCGTCATCATGCTCAACACCAGTTTGCACAACCCCAACGTGAAGGACAAGCCCTCCGTTCAGAGATTTACCGCCATGAATCGAGGCATTAACGATGGTGGAGATCTGCCCGACGAGCTTCTCCGAGTGAGAGACTTTGCTTTCTCTGCTTAGCGTCCGTCATTTTGCGTGGCTCTTTGCAATGCTTAACGTATTGTCTTGCTTCCTGTGTTTAGAACCTGTTTGAAAGCATCAAGAACGAGCCCTTTAAAATCCCAGAGGATGATGGCAATGACCTCACGCACACTTTTTTCAATCCCGACAGAGAGGGCTGGTTGCTGAAACTTGGTACGTGTTTGCCAGGAGCGCCCTCTAGTGGCTTCTCCCGAGGGAGCACTCTGATTCATGATGGAATTTGATACCATGTGAATGTCAGCACGTGTTTGGCAAAAAAAAAAAAAAATGTTGACTGTTTTCTTCTTCTTCTTCTTCTTTCTGTTGTATGAAACCAGGAGGTAAGTACCGTCCGACTCGGCTTCAATGCACCGACCGCTTTGCCTCCTTTCACGGCTGTGTGCGCATTAGCTTTGAGCTTCCACGCTAGAACGCAAACCACACGTCACGCCTCATCTCCCCACGCTGTGCTTTTCATCTGACAAACGTGCTGGCTTCTTATCCCCTGACCCTATTTTTTTGTTGTTGTTTTTACTGCTGCCAAATCTTTTTTTTTTCTTTTCTTCGCTCTAACAGCAAAAGTTGCAATCGAGACCTCGCGCCTGACTTGTCATTTGTCAACAGGTGGGCGTGTAAAGACTTGGAAGAGGCGCTGGTTCATCCTCACAGATAACTGCCTTTATTATTTTGAATTCACAACAGTAAGTTCACTTTAACCCGCCGTATGAATATTTGGTGCCGTTAAGTACTCTCATGATGAAATATCTTCTTATTGACGCCGCAAAGGACAAAGAACCCAGAGGGATCATTCCCTTGGAAAATTTGAGCATCCGCGAAGTGGATGACTCAAAGAAGCCGGTAAACCGTTTGAACTTTTCACGCTGGATGTGGTTTTGCAACGGCTCACTGGTGCTCTTTATTCTCGTCGCGTTCCCAAGAACTGCTTTGAGCTCTTCATCCCGGACCACAGAGATCAGGTGATCAAGGCCTGCAAAACGGAGGCGGACGGCCGCGTCGTTGAGGGCAACCACACTTTTTACCGAATCTCCGCCCCCACCGTCGAGGAGAAGGACGAGTGGATCAACAGCATCAAGTGAGTCTTACTTGCCGTGTTTTTGTGATCTTATTGGAACGCTTAACCTCTGCCTTCATATTTTGTCCAAAATTGTCATTTTAATTTCATCCCATGTTAATGAAGTGTGTTTCCCATGTGTCCCTTTGCAGAGCCGCCATTAGCAAGGACCCCTTCTACGAGATGCTGGCCGCTCGCAAAAAGAAGGTTTCCTCTTTGAAGGGCGTGTAGTGTGCGCAAACACATAAAGGTATGACTGATGAGTGCTGCAGGGGGGGGGAATGGAGCCCAAACGCGCATCCCAATGAACCACTGTTGCACCTTCATTTCCCCAACTGCAGAGTCAACTAATTTCATATATGAACCACACTCTTGTCCATTTTGGGTGAGAAACTGACTGAACAATTTACAACTCATGAAAGACAATACCAAAAAAAATGGACCTCTTTTCACATGTTCGCCCCCCACCCCCCTCACTCCATGCTTTCAAAGCACAATTAGTGGAACTGGAAGTGATTGAAGGCGTTGCTTGGTATTTATTTGTCCTTATTTATTGTTTTTGTCTGATTAAAAGTTTACAACCAATCAAGGTTCTCCTTCAATCTTCATTCTTTGGTGTGAATTTCACAAAAGACCTCTCAGACAGAGGGTGAAAAAAAACACTCTTCACCTTTTTATTATGCAAAGATATTGGCTCACATTTCAATGCAAGGAAGTAGATCTGTTAAACGATATGACACACGTTCTTTTTCACTGGGTTCAACATTCACTCTTGAAGGTCCTTTCATTTCTCCGGAGCAGAAGATAGCTTTTGAAAGGTAACATGGAAATAAAACAATCTATGTGCGTTTCAATTCCTGTGAGACACCATTTTAAGTGTTGAGATAAACGGTTATCTCAAGTCCATCTTCCGAATGTGGAGCAGAAACGACATTGCCTCGATGCTCACCACCTGCACAACAACAACACAGACACGACATCAAGGAAATAAAAGGCCAGACAGGTAGGTGTTTTCTTCAAAAAAAAAAAAAATTTTTGATGCCTATAAAAACATGAGCAGTCTGTTTGTCTGAGACGATCCCTGTTTTCACCACTAGAGGGCACACAGCTCCAGCATAGAATCCCAAAGAAGACTCGCACAAAGCCTGGCGTGGGCCTAAAAGCTAATCTTACAATGTTCTGAGAGCGTTGTAACAATAACACGGCCCCTCCGCCCAGCGGATGATAATGATCTTTACAGTCGATGTGTGTTTTCAATGTTTACTGCAAAGCTATTGTTTGAGCGCTGCTTTTTGTTTTTTCCTGCCAGGAACAACGTGATAGCGGATGCAAAATCACCGTGTCTAAAAATGGCTCCTGAGGTCAGACAATCATGCTATTTTATTTAAGGAACATTTTTAGTTGCTTTTTTTTTTTTAATTATTTTTTACTTTGAATAGAAAAAAATGTTTGGGACAGATGGGATGGATTTTTTCTAATTGCATGCTCTGCCAGGGAGTGTTTAATTTTTTTTTTTTTGTCGTGCACATCAAAGTGTTGTCCACACAGCGGAGGTGAGCCTCAAAAGATGGTGGTCATAAATAAATGTGAGTAAGTCAGAATGAGGAGGGATGAGTCAGTCCATGGCGCTTTTTGGGGAATGCTGCTGGGAAGACGAGGACGGGGGTCCGGGACGGACCACAACGATTCTGGAAAATTGCTTTCGAAAATTGCCCACAGTTGCTTCAGAGCTGGATTCTGGTGACTGTACACCAGTCCAAGACTATTAATCACATCCATGTATGGATGATGTCACAAAAAATATAAAAATGTCCAAAACATTGAGGAAAGCCAAACTTGAAAAGGAAAAAAAAAACCCTGAAGAAGCTTCAGTGAACTCTTTTGCATTAATTTTTGAAAGAGGGGGCGGTGCCTTTTATCCTGATACTTTATACGGACATACAGTGACATGTTATCGCCTCGCCAAGCCAAACAGTAAGCAGAGCTGCAAAGTCGTAATCTAGAATGGTTGTCGCATTACCTTAGAAGAAGTTCTTGATGAACGGCGTGACCAGTTTGACCCAGAGCTTAACATGGCGGTCCGGCTGCTCGAATGTCAATTCGGACACCTCCGAGGAGCGCTGGTATAACATCTCCTGCTCCTATTACATGACATAAGACGGTTGAAGGCCATCAGTATGTCGTCCGACTATCAGGCGATGACGGAATCAAATGTTTTTTTAAAAAACGGACCTCCCGCAGTTGGTCCTGCAACTGCTCGTTGTCTGTGACGATGGCGATCTGAGCCTCCAGGTCGCGGTGAACTGAGCGGTAGCCAAAATTGGGGGAGCCGATAAGTGTGAGGCAAGGCCGGTCCTGCCCGTGGAGGTAGTACCACAGACCTGGAGGATGAGAGCACGCAAGTTCAATTTCATCAGTAAGCGCTGGATGATTTTTAAAAATACCGTAATCTAATTGAGATTGTTTTCCTCTTTATAATGCGATTTAATAAGTGATTTTTTTTTTTTTGCTGTGATTTCACACACAGAGACCCAAAACGGAGTCACCTTTGGCATGGAAGGTCCACTGTGGCCTGTGGTACTCGTGTAGTCGGATGCGGCCCCGCTGGCCCAGCTGACGCACGCGCTCGTAGAACTGCCTGGCGATGTGCGTGTAGGCGTCCGGGATGGCGCCGGCGACGCCCTTGGCCCCAAAGAAGCCGTTCACCTCCGGTGAGGCGGTGAGAATTTGGTAGTCGGCCCCGGCCCCGAGCACCAGACGCATGTACGCTCGGGTTAGGTTGAAGTAGCCTGACGTCAGGTAGACGGTGGAGTCCGGGTCAGCGTCTCGCAGCAGGCGCTGGAGGAGATGAGATTGTTACCGTCAGCAAGGAAAAACCGAGTGATGAGATGATTTCTGCGATCAATTAACATTTTTGCCAGGAAAAATTTGTCTTTAAATCTTTCCATATTGTCATTGTTTTTAAGGGGGAGTTATAGCTCAACGCATGCCCCCGCTGACCTGCGCTGTTTACATTAATAACATGTCTGCAAACAAAAGCGGGTTTACAAAAGCAAGGTCCGTGGTGCCAACTTGGCGAATTGGGCCTCTCTATTTTGTGACTTTCTGACCTCCCCCCCCTTCAAAAAAAACCCAAATCAATATGTGAGTTTGAATACGTTTTACAAACGAAGCTTGCAGTGTTGATGCCCTAGTTTACATTCCATTGCGCTGGCGATTGTTTTTTTTGAATTTATGCCCAGAAAATGTGACTAACAAGGAGCTCAAATATTCCGCCGCCAGTCATGTTTTTAACTCTGAGTCACACGCGCAGGGTTACAAACACGCCACTCTCGCCCACCTGCGTGACCTGTTCGTCCACCTGGATGCCAAGGGGCTTCATCTGGACCAGAGGGAACACCCATGTGTCCTCATCGTCGTCCTCCTCCTCGGTGTGCTGCTTCTGGCTGAGGAGCAGTTGCTGACGCACGCGGGCCACGTCCACCACCTCCATGATGCGCTTGCTCGCCTCCACAGAGAACTCTTGCCTGTCACCTGGACGTCGTGAAAATCCAAACAAGGTCAATCATTTTTAGGACGTGTCGAATTCTGAGGGCGGGAAAAAAAAACCAAAACAATTCCATTTTGGAATAGGACTAACATGAAATGTTGAAAAAGTGAAACGCTATCATTTCCTTTCCAGATGTTCTGTAAATAGCCGCCATTGTTTTTTCAAGACAACAGCACTCATTACAGACTCATTAACAGGTTAGTCACGGCTTTTATATTTGCTCAGCAACTACAAGCGTTGACAGCTAAATTTCACCCTCGAAAGTGTTCCTATCAACCCGGAAATGTTGACTGCATTTTTTATCAATTAACCCACATGGGTGTGTGTGTTTGTATGAATGTGTGTGTATTCCCTCAGGGCATATCATCTTACAGCATCACCGTCACATCACGATGCTATTCCCGGCGTTTTGGTTTACGCAGTCTGGCAGACATGATGTCATTCGCTGCTCAGAAGTGCCATCTTGGAAGTCTGGACTCCGCTTATGGCTGTGCAATGTAAGTGAGAGAGAGTGTGTGTATGTGTGTGTGTGTGTACTCTGAGGGAAGACGTAACTCCAAAGTGGCCCGTGAAAAAAATGAATTTGACAGCCCGGATTTTTAGCTTTTGTTGATTTGGCAATCATTACAGACTCGAGTCTTTTTAAATAGACGATGCTACAAGCTTGCTACACCTATTTTTTGGGCAGTTGCATGATTGCACCCCAATGAAACAAACAAACAAAACAAAAAAAGGTCCAGGTGTTGATAACCTTTGTACGGGTGTACCATGCCGTCCTGCATGGCCACTGAGTCGTCGGGCCCAAGCTGCAGTGAGACGTCCCCGACCGCCTCCACCAGCTCGGAGAAGAAGTCTGCGAGCTCGCTGCAGTCCTCCAGCAGGACGTAGCGGTCCTGCCGGTTAGTGAAGTACGAGTCGCTCAGATTGGCCCTGAAAAAATAAAAATAAATGACAGCCAGGCGTTTTGTTTATTTTTTTTGCGTCTCGATGCCACTTGGATACTGTTTAAAGGTCAAATAAAAAACGCATGTGTACAAAACCAAACGCATATGAGAAGTTAGCACGTCCTCATAGTTCTTAAATTGAGGGTTTGAATCCTGGCAAATGAGAAGCGCTGCCAAATTATTTGAATTACAGGTTTCAAAGGATTTACATGCGCACTCTCTATTTGATTTTGCAACTTGTTTGCCTTCTTCATCAGCCTCCAGACGAACGACAAACGGAACAGAAAAACCACACTTGACGCCATCGCTCAAACATTTCCGAGAACCGATCGGGATCCCCCTCCAAAACTTTTCAGCGCTCACTCGGGCACCCACCCGCTGATGATGAAGCTGTCGTCAAATAGGTAAACCTTGATGTGTTGCACGCCGATGGTCTCGTTGAAGCGCTGCGGCATGAGCAGCCTCAGCAGGCCCCGCAGGTCGGGCGTGTGGTATAGGGACACGCGCATTTGCGAGGTGAAGCGCCGCAGCAGAGGCAGCAGCATGGTCCTCGAGTTCACCTGTCCTGAGGAGAGGAGCAAACGAGGGAGGATGAGCGCGGCCCCCCCGCCCCCTTTTGCACCTCTGATAGACAACGTTGGGGCCGCTGACCTCGAGAGCCTCGTGTGTAGTCCAGCAACACGGAGACTTTGAGCTCGGGCGCGTGGCTGTTTTCTCGTGAGCGTTCCAGCGCTTCCTGCATGCAGTCCACCTGCAACACAACAAAAGAAGCACTCGGAAGTATAGAGTGAACCCTCACTAGTCACCCAAAAATATTTTTGTGGACGCCCTTGTCTTTGCTCTTGGGAGCGCTGACAGCATCTACATGCACTATCCTGTTCTCTCGGCGCCTTCTGGAGTTCAGCCAAACACAACAAAAAGCTTATTACGAACCGATAATTTTGTCATTTTGGCGCCTCATCACAATCAAAGTCGTACACAACATTGACGGCGCCTGGGATTTCTTCAGAGCGGGAATGAGTCACCCTCGGAAGATTTTGGCAAGCGACGCCAGCTCACTCGAAAGCTTTTCAACGTGTGACTCAGCTTCTCTGTGCGCCATACTTTTTTTTTTTTGTGTGTGTGTGTATAAGTATGCGTGTGTGTTTTTTCAAACAAAAACATCAGGAAAAGAGCTGAATGCGAACATCAGCCCAGACTGTGGTTTTTATGCTGTTATGCTGGGCTTCCAGGCATGAAGACTAGCATGCCAGCGCAGGCCAGCGCTGGTGTCCTTATACCCGTAAAACCTCAACACTTTGCAGTCATTGCTTTTGGTTGGCGTGGGGGTCGTTTTCATTCTGGAACTCTTGTGCCAGAGTGAACTGTGACTCATTTTTTCTGGCATCTCTGAGCGCTACTTTGGCCGCAGCCTGTGTTTTTGGTATCGCTCTCACCTGCCCAAACTAAAGATGGCCGTTCTCTTGAGAACACACAGAGTAATACCACGTCTTTCTCACCAGGTCCTGTTCCAGCTGACCCGTTCCCAGATACAGGGAGGCCAACACCACTCGTCTCTTTGCGGTCCTGACACGTGCCTGATGGGAAAGAAACGCTGAAAGTGAGTACGGAGGGCGCGATGTGAGTGCGATTCCCACAAATGAGAAATGAAGAAAACAAGTTTTTTTAAATTCGGTTAGTTTGAATTAGTTTTTAGTGCATGTTTGTTAGTTTTTATTTTTTTCATAAATGCTTTGTTTCAGTTTTGCGATAAATAGATGGTTTTATAAATGTAAGCTGTCGTCTCATTTTTTTTTTTTTTACATTTTCATCTTTTTTTCAATTTTAGTTCCTTAAAAAGTGACCTCGAGGCTCGATGCCTATGAGACTTATCCTTTTAAATTTCATCCTAGATCTTTGTTCGTTAATTCTGCAGCGATTAAGCCTGCTGGGAAAGTAGCACTTCCTCAATTAGCTGCATCTGAACGAATGTCAGGACAGCCAAAACATAGGTGCGGAGTGCTTGTCATTCACCTGACCTTCAGCGTCTGGTAGAACTGGTCAGGCGAGGTGAGCACATGGACACGTGTGCCGTTGACCCGAAAAGCTGGCACGCGCTCTGCCATCCATCGAAATTGGGCGTGAAGGCTGCGCGGCGCACCTGGCGCCAGGGCGCCGTTCTCTGGAGCAGGCTCGGCTTTGACCAGCAGGGGCGCCAAAAGAAGAACGGAGGAGCTGCGTTCACAGAAATGGAAAAATGGATTGACTGCAGAAGAAGAATGCTTACTGGCCAATGCTATGCAAGGATCTGAACAATGCTAATGCGCACGGTAAGTGTGGAATGTCAACTCTTGACTCATTGATTAATCCATTATTCGTGTGGCAAGTGTCCAAAGCAGTTGAGTTCAATAACCCCCAAGGGTCCTCAAAATAAATTGCATTAAATGTTTGTATCCGCTCCAATTGGCTAGGAACTCATTCAGGGTTTATCCCGCCTACCGCCCAAAGACAGTTGGGATAGGCTCCAGCAAGCCCGCGACCCTTGTACCACATTTTCAAAAGTGTCTCCCTGAATATAGGGACCCGCACGCCATTCAAACAAAAAAAAAGAGGGGATAATGGAAGACTCTAAATTGGCCCGAGGTGTGATTGTGAGCGAGAATTGTTGTTTGTCTACGTGTGCCCTGCGATTGGCTGGCAACCAGTTGAGGGTGTGACCAAAGAAATTTTTATTTTATGCAAGCGGGAATGAGCTATTATAATATAGTAATTAAAAATAATTTCCCCGATATGGCTGCTATTTGATTACCTCTGTAACCTCAAAAGTACCCGACAAATCCAAATGGGTGGGACAATCAGTGAAACCAGCCAATGCCGTCTCAGAGCATAACAACCAATCATGCAGCAGCGCAACACAGGGAGAGCCGATGATTATCGGAGACAGCCGAAAACTAACGAGCGCCATTCAAAGCATTTAAATAGCTCACGAGTTCTGCCGAATAACACAACTTGCAGAAACGACGATTGGCGTTCATTTTATGGCAAACAACTGAAGTGACGTTTGTTTGTATTTTTTTTAATAATTCGTGGGAATACTTTCTCGGATTTTGAAGGATCGTAAAGCCAGGAAGAAGGACGTTTAAAGCTCACAGCACCATTTGAAGCGTCATAGACCGTGTTACTACATTAGCATAAGAAGGTTGCTACTGTTTCTGTCAACGGGATGCCTAGCTTACGACACGAAACGTCGGATTTCACTGTAATTTCGGCGATTTTTTCAACTTAGTCTCTTACCCGCCTCGTCGGTCCCGCGCGCGGAAGAGCCGATCGGATATTCGCATGAAAGCCCCAGCCAGGGCCGGCGAGTACACGGAGGACACCAGCCTCCTCCACGACATGGGGGCCGCCATTGCTGCCGCAGCGCCCATTTGAAGAAGGGGGAAGAAAAAAAATAAAAATCCGAAACTTTATTGGCACAAAGTGGTGGGAACGTGACAAGACAACCCGGCGAAGCCTTCAAGTGAGTAAAACTGGCATCACTCGACGCACGCAATAACTTGAGTAAATATCACACGGGTGAGGTCAACCACACCTAAAATACACGAACAGATACTGCATTTGGATATTCGTTGAATAACACTGAATAAATAAAAAAAATGACAGTATCCCCCCCCCCCCCCCCACTTGCATATGCAATTTATTTAATTTTTTTTTTTTTTTTTTACACACACACACATTACCCATCCTTCTGCTTTCCGAGGGCTGCGGGCGCGCTGGAGCTTGTCCCATCTGTTTTCGGGCAGTAGGCAGGGGACACTCAGAACTGAATTTCCAGTTGATCACGGAACAACAACCATTCACGCTCACAATCATCCCATGGGACAATTTAGAGTGTTCCTTTAACCTACCGTGCATGTTTTGGGAATCTGGGAGGAAACCGGAGTAACCTGCACTGTGAGGCGGACATGCTAACCAGTCAATAACTATCCATTACAAACTACATATACTGTATATGTATATAGGTGTGTAGTGTGTGCGTGGGTTTGCAAAAAGAAATACGTTTTATTGTTCAAAACTGAGAGGTTACATATCACAAATATAGTCACGGGCATGAAAATAAATCTTAAAAACTGTCAACAGGTAGTCTATTTCTGTATTTGTAACTGTACTTCATACTAAGTCAACATCAAAATCTTTAAATCGAAATCAAATCGAATCCAGCCAAATCCCAATTGAATCGCAACTTCAAAAATGGGAATTGAATCTTAACAATACCCAACACTGGTTTACAAATACATCCTTTAGTTAATTCAATAATTAGTGAATTAATTATAAATAACAAATCATATAGTGTCATTTCGTTCTTCAAATAAACTTTTTTAAAAAATTTAGCAATAAATTACCATTTCATTTAAAAAATCTAAAGAGAACAAAAGCACACCCACCCCTGATAAAAGTGTAATTAGCTCAAAGTTAATTAGAAGACTTTGAGCCGTAAAACATGTGCATGACTAGCACATCTAATGGAACAAGTACACGCCCCCCCCCAAATATATATATATATTTATATATATCGGGAGAATGTGATGAATTATCACGATGAATATTTCATGCCGTGTAAAATGCATGTGGAACGGCTCGAGCAGTACCAGGAAGCGGACCCTGCTGCAAAGGTCACCGAGATTATTTACTGGCAATACGCCAGAGCGAGAGCCGCGCGAGCACGCACGCGTGTGCCCGTGCGTCAAGACCGTGCGCGCGCGCGAACCCATGCGTTTACTGGAAGAACCTCAGGACAGAAGGGGGCGGGGCCTTACGATCGGCTTTACTCACTGGAAACAACCTCCGGTAACCTTCCGCCACACACATACACAGAGACACACACGGTCCGTCTACCTCCTCTCCCGCAGACGGCATCGCCGCCTCCGACGAAGACGACCGTCCTCGGCATACTTTTTGGGCAGAATATTCCGTCGGGGGGATTTTAATGCCTGAGCTAATCCACCTCCATCTAGCACTACTCTCGGGTAGTTTGCCGAGTGTATCTTTTGGCGACGTGCTGCGGCGCGGGGCTTTATTAATCCGCAAGGTAAGTTGACTGCTCGTGCGCGAAGTAGACCCCGTTGAAATGTGATGAAAATTCAGTCCCGGGATTTACGTAGTTGATTGATAGTCAAAGCGGGTGCTGGTTTGACTGAAATGGCGGCGCCGAGCTGTAATGGGGGTCTTTTCGGGGAAATCTCCCTCGCTTTTTTTTGTACCCCAGACTCCAGTGCGGACAACATACACGGGGGCCCCATTCTGTGTGTGTGTGAAACCGGAGAAAGGGGCCACTGTGGCTGTAATCCAGAGGAGCTGAAGTGACTGTGAGAGAGAGGGTGCAGTGACCCCATTATTTTTGATCCCCCCCGGCCCCCCAATGATCGATTGCAATCAGACTCCAGTTGCAGAATTAGCTGCAAGGTGCATTGCAATGTTGTGTACACTAAGGCTGTTTGAAATGTACAAGTGTGTGTCACAGGATAATCGAAGGGATGGTGTTCAAGAGGGAAATTCAATCAGTCCTGAGAACTGTCTCTGTCGCCACCACTTTTGCGCAACTTCCTGCAGAAATGTGCACCTGTTGGTCTTTAAAATGTCACGGGGGGAATCTGGAAATAGTACGAATGGAAAACAGCAAAATAGTGAACATATGAAATGACACTTGCCCTTTTCGCTGAAACATTAAGGAAACATTAAAGATTAATTCATCCGTTTTGAAATGTCAGACAGGCTATTAATACATTCCTTTTAATAATTGAGGATAAAAAATGACCTGGAACATATACTCTGTGTGCATGGAAAATGAATTGTATGAAAGGCGTAAGCTCTCCCCCATTCATGCATGTGTGCCATTTGACTCAACGGACTCTCACTGATTCATGAATGGCAACTGTCTACTGTGCAGGTGTGTCTCGGTGGTCCCTCCCAGCCCCTCTCTGGATGCATCCAGCTCCTCTGCCCCCGGGCCCTGGACCCGGTGTGTGACCCCGCCGTCCTCCCCTCTGTCCCCTTCAGAGACCGTCGCCTTCCCGCCGCCCGTTCTCTGCCCGGAGGCGGTGGACCGCGGCGACATGGTGGCCTCTCGCCGGCGCGAGCCCCTCACCGTGAGCGGCGGGGCCGCCTCAGAGGGGAGGATTCCGCAGCCCGACTGCACCCCTCATCACTTCAAGCCCTTCAGCTCGCATGCGCACTACCAGCAGGTTCGTCAAATTCCTGTTACTTGTGTTTCTTCCAGGCACTTCCCAGCTGAAATTGACTGTAAAACTAAACTCAAACAGAGAATTACACGTAGCTACATTTAAGCAGACTACTAGCTTCATGCTAACACATAATGGGAAACGCCATAAGCAAACAAAACTAGCATTACTATTGGATTAGTTAGAAACGGTTAAGCAACTTATATCTTAACCCAAACGATAATAAAACACAAAGAAAAAGCATGCATATATTCTTGATCCTCTGCAAAAAATTGCAGCTTATTTGAGACTGTTTTCAGCCAGTCTCTGTCATGTGTATATTTTATACTGCCCCTTGTGGCCAAGGTACACACATCAGGGGGAAATGCCGATTCCAATATTTGATACATTAACTATCAAAGATCCTGTTCAAAAATCCACTCCCCCGCCCCCCCTCCGAAAAAAAAAAAATCCAACAACAGTCCACCTGTTTCAGGTGATGCGTGCATTGGGTAAGCTTCAGGAGAGCGGCTTCTACTGGGGAGCAGTGGGAGGCCGCGAGGCCAGCTCCCTGCTCCGCTCGGAGCCCCCCGGAACCTTCCTGATCCGCGACTCGTCGGACAACCGCCACTTCTTCACGCTGTCGGTGCAGACGGCGCGCGGCACCAAGAACCTGCGCGTCCACAGCGAGTGCAGCGGCTTCTTCCTGCAGCCCGACGCGCAGTGCACCCAGGAGCCGCCGCGCTTCGACTGCGTGCTCAAGCTCATCGCGCACTACATGGGCAAGGGCCCCGCCAGCCGCGCCGCTGAACCCGGATCCGGACGCACCGTCTATCTGATCCACACCGGCGGCGAGCGGATCCCGCTGGAGCTGCGGCGGCCGCTCCTCAACTCCCTGTCATCCCTGCAGCACATGTGCAGGAGGACTCTGAACAGCCAGGGCCTGGGTGGGGCCGAGCAGTTGCCGCACACGCTCAAAGACTTCCTGGAGGAGTACGACGCCCCCATATGACTGAGAGGGCGCTGCGCTCGGACCGGTTCTCAGCGGGGGACGTGACCGATAGAAGAGGTAAACGGTCAACCTTCTCCCGATGACTGACTTAGACGCCGAGCAAAGCCTCGTAGAAGACTTAAAACAAGAAAGCGTCTTGTGTACACGCGTTCACACGGGACCAAGCTCGACTTTTTCGTCCTTTTTTTTTTTTAATCCAAAACCGGCTGCAAAAACACCATGATGATGATCTTGAAGATGGAGAAAGAAGAATGGCAAGAAGTGAAATGAAGAAGAAGTCGGGGGGGGGGGGGGCATAGTCAAACAAAAAGCGACACCTCGCGCTTTGAGGTAATGACACGTGGACGCCCCAGAGCCAAAATGGCGTCCAGTCTTAAGATTGTCTTTTTCTTTGTAGTCCTTATCTCATGAAGCATGTTTGTCCAGACTCAGAGGGTCCTCGGCTTACGGCGGATTTACATTTCTATGACGGCGACGTAACCCGAATTTGTTCACTAGTTGGAATGAGCCAAATCACCAATATATAGTTCAAGCCATAATGACAGTATTTGTTTGGAAAACACACAATCCCATGTGCAGCCGTAACTGAGCGTGCCATTTTCTGTGGCCTGACGATATATTCTTACAGCGTAGCGCAAATTGCTTCCTTGATTGTGCTGGGACCATTGGAATAGAAAGAAAATCAAATCGACTAGCCAAACATCCTACCTTGCAGTCCCACCAGAAACCATTGGGGGCGATGTTGAGATTAGCGACTCCAGCCACATTTTTAGTCTAAAATGCACCGTAGCCTATCACTAACCTATTTTCGCATAGGAGTGAAGTTATTGTCACGGTTAAGTACAATAACAAGATGCACGAAAGAGTCTCAAGGGCCGATGCCCAAAATTGAACGGGAAGTCGGCCATTTTGTTTTGGGCGGATGACGAATTTCAATCTTCATTGGGTATATGAGGCCCTGTAATAATTGTAGCTTTGATTTGAAGTATCCTGCGACGCCATTTTGACCAGAATTGCGTGGACGCGTCTATCGGAACAGAAAACGGCTCAAAGATCCATACCACGAAACTGAACAGCAAGTTGGCCATTTTGGTTCAAAGCCGCCATTCCTATTGTGACGACAGACAGATTGAACAGTGTGGTATATTCTTTTGCTTTTTCTTCCAGTCGTACCTCTCAACAGCACGTCTTCCACTCCCCGCCCAAAAGGGGACTTTTTTTTTTTTTTTTTTACTTATTTTAACACTCGTCTTTGCTTAAAATGGAAAAAACAAAACTCTTGGAATGGCGCTAGCTAACCTGTGATCCACTCGGGAGCTGCCGTCCAAAAACACTAAAAAACACAATCTGAAAAATCATAACGTTTGTGCTGGTGGACCCGCCGTCAATGTCACGTCATGTGTATGTATGTGAAATCATTTTGTCTTTTATAAAGACTCCCAGTTAACCACAGCCGGCTGGTGGCCACTTAGTGTGGCACGACACAAGCTGTAATCTCAACAACAACAACAACAACAACAACAAAAAAGCAAGAAGAATAAATGAGGGGAAAAAAATGGAACGTTGCACATATTTATATTTCTAAAATATTTCAATAATTTATATTAAAGAGCACTATTTTTACAAAAGCCAACTGCCTTTGTTTGCCTGTTCCTTTTCGCCGAGCGCTTGATAGCTTTAGCCTGGGCTTCCCCCGTCGCAGAGTTAGAATTACGGCTTGTTTTTTTTTTTTCCCCCCTTCAGCTGCTGCAAGGCACTGTGGGTAAATTCCATAAAGGCGGGCCTATAGGAAAGGAAGACGGGGGTGGAGGGATAATGCGGGGCTGGAGGGGGGTAACAAAGGGATTACCAGAAGAGCCGTTACACACTTGGACACAGGCCTTACTGTGCAAAACGCTCATTTTGGGTCGGACCTAACTGGAAAGGAATGCAGATGGGCTTTTATACATCCTGCTCGAGGGGCTGAAGAGGATGTGTGTGTGTGTGTGTGTGTGTGCGCGCCTGTGTGTGTGTATGTACACACACATATATATATATATATATATATATATATATATAAAATATACACATACACACACCCATTGTGTGTGTGTGAGTGAGGTCAAACGTGAAAGTCCACGCACGGGAGATTTACATCATTCGCCATACATAAAAACGTCGGTCTCGGAGCTCAACGTGAATTGGTTTCAAAAGTGACACGCTCATATTCTCGTTCTTTGTCAGGTCTCACACACACACACACGCACACACGCACATGCGCGCGCACACACACACACACGCGGTTCCCATTCCCTGCATACCTAGTGTTCTGTGTGTGACTGGCTTCCAGGAAAGAGGCACTTTAATTGAGTTGAGTTTTTACGGCTTGCCTGGTGTTAGTGTGTGTGTGGAGACAGCAAGGGGAGGGGCGGCGAGTGTGAGGGAGGGACTTGAAGTGGAGAAAGAATACATTTTTTTCAATGACGCAAAAAAAAAGGCCTTAGCTGCGGAGAAATGATGTAAAAGTCATCATGATGAGCATTCCTGGCATGCACACACACACGCACACGCACTCGCTGACACTCAGCGACATAATAAACACTTCATGTACATGCTGTCTCACTCTCAGGCACGCACACACACACACACGCAAGCACTGATGTGACTCCAAATGCAACAATTTGTCCACAGGCAAATGTTGCGCAAGGTCGAGTTGTAAAGTGGATGTCCCACCTCCGCACGGCTTGGGAACCGCAAGGTCGCCAGTCAGAAACCTTGAAGGAAGTCGTGTTGGGGAAGAAATGTTGATATGTGACAGGAGCAAAAATTATTCATCTTCCAATTCCCATTAAAACTAAGCGATTAAAAATAAATACAAATCAAGCGGAAGCATGCATGCAGTTCCATGCACAAAGAACCTCAGAAGTGACTCAAGTTCCCCACACGCTCTCAGTCTCGTGGAATATTCTTACCCCGCATCCTTTTCGCCCAGTCTCACACTCCCTGCCAGAGCCTTTTCCAGCATGATTCATTTTTTTTGGAGGTGGGCGGGGGGCTGGGGGGGGGGGGGGGTTACCAGCTCAACATTTGTCAACAAACGCGACACAACTGAGCTCTGCTTGTTATGCATGACCTCATACGTGTGTGTGGGGGTTTTTTTTTGGGGGGGGGGGGGCAGGGGGCTGGTTTTTATTTTAAATAGCCCCACTCTTAGGTCACAGTAGTGTGGAAGTGCGTTACCAGTTCGTCCCGAAATCCGTCAAGAACGGTTTACTAATTTCACACCCCGATGACCCGTGGCGGCGAAAAAAATACCAATCCCATCATTGCCTGCGTCGAAAAAGCTGTTCAAAAGGCGAATATTAGGAAAAACAATTTTTTTGCGTCTTGACCCCCCCACCCCCACCCCTCTCCAAAGTGTCCGCGAAAGCGGGCTTTACTAACTAAGCGCGCCCCTGCGACCAGCGCTCCGGCGGCGGCGCTTTTCCAGGAAGAGGCTTTGCTGATTGTTTCTTCCAGGAAGGCTTTTTTGTTGGCCGATCAGCGCTTATAGGAAAGACGTTCGGGGGCCCGGCCCATCAGCGCCAGTATTGTCACAGCCGCTTCTGATAAAGCCAGAGCGGCTTCCAGGAAAGCAGAGATTTACCCTCCAAGCATTCCATCATTCCTTCAGCGCCATCACTGCGCGGAGAAAAAGGAGGGGGGGGGGGGGAGGCGAGTGGGGGGTATAATAGGGATTTGGATCAATAAAAACCATATGGCGAGCATGCGCTTAGTCTATAGTTGGAACGTGCGCGTTATTGTCCAGCCGCCAAGTGTTGACCCGCAGCTCGCTATGGTCACCGCGCCGCCGCAAAACCGCATTGTGCCTCGTTATTTGGACTGCGCGCGCACGCACGCCTTGCTTGATTTGATTTTCGACGCGATGGCTCACAAGGTGATGTTATTTTGCCCATGTGATCGATCATTCCTATCGATGCCAATGCTTGGTTTGATTGAAAGTGCTCTGAATGATGATGATGAAATGTAGCGAGATGGCAATTAAAACAAAAAATGAATCAGTGAGTGTGAAAATGGATTGTATTTACAATGTTAAAAATGCACACTGTTCATTTAACCCTTTCAGGGGCAGAGGTCACGACAGTGGACGGCTTTCTGCTGCTCGCTAAGTGTGTCCTCACCGTCGCTTGGGGTCACAACTCAAGTTTCTGTCGCGACTTCAGTGTACTTATGAGTTTTTTTTCACGCTTGGTGGTGGTCATCGTCTCTTCGCTTGCCATTGTTGGCGAAGCAATTAAAAAAACAAAACACCACGGCACATCTCCTGCAGACCTGGAATGTTTTATGTCGATTTATGCGGCCCCCGCCATTCGATTTCGTGTGTGAACTTTGGCCGTGACGGGGATTTTCGAGTGGATGAAAATGGACCGGGATGCTGGGAACGCCGGGAACACTCCACTCAAAACAAATAGCGCTTCCCAGTCGGAATACTTTTATTTACCTCCTCCTCCCTTTCTTCTGCATTAATGCGAGGGGGGGCCATGCTTCGTCTTCCCGTTAGAAGAAAACAGGGGGTCTTCTGTTGGTGTGTGTGCGTGCAGCATATGAAGAGCCAATCACAGCGCGGTATAGACACTGAGCCCCCCCAAGTACTGCCGGTTTATAGGGTTCAGCTTCAGAGAAGTCACGTGACTTCCCAGAGAGAAACAGAGAAGGGGGGGGGGGGGGGTGACGATGTGGGGGTAAGACTGATGAAAAAGAGGAGTGAAAAGGAGGTGACAGAAAGGGTGAAGTGAAAATCTGGCGGAGCAACGACTGAATGAAGCGTGACGGGCCACTCAAGGTGACAGATGACTGAGCGAAGGAGGACGTCTTGAGTGAGCGGCGGCGGCAATCGGCAAGGTCAGGGTAAGCCTGGTTCTGGCGAAGGCCCCGGGTACCCTTCCTGGAAATGGCGCGCTGCTCGTATGAAGATGATTCACAAAATTGACATGAAATGCGCCTTTCCCCTTCAAGTGATGGATAAGTAGTTGCGAGGAAAACACTTGAAGGCCTCTGTGGAAACACTTTTCATCCGTTTGTCCCCGCCGCAAATGAGCAGCCATTCCCGCTGGATTCGGATCAACTATAATGCAGCGTTACTCAACAATTACTGAACCAAGGCCGCATACTTCATGTTTGAAAAAAGAAAAAGGAAAAAACATCTCACAGAAAACCACCAAACAAAACTGTCCCAAAAAAATATATCCGCTGAAATAATGATCATCTCAATTTATTCTTTTAGTTGACATTGTGTGAAATCCTGTTTAACGTGAACACAAAGCTCATTCTCTTGTGTGAATGTCAACATGTGGAGACAAGTGGGAGTTTTGTGTTCTCATTAAGTGAAATTTAATCCTTAATGTTTTAATTTGGGACATTTATACTTCGGATTTGTGGCAGGAATTTAGGAAAAAAAAAAACTTTTGTGCCCCGTACATTTAATGTCAAGCGTTGTTTCCCAACCATTGTGCTGTGAGCGATTAGCATTAGCCGCTTTCACGATATCACTTGTTGGGAAGCACGGAAGTAGACTGACCAATCATACGCTTGAAGCTTCATATCATCGACCAATCACTGATCCTCTCTGTGTTGTGACGCGCGATGATGCGGAAGTGACTTCACCAACCAATCACAGTTGCGGTGTGCGATAATTGCCTGCCCGGCGGTTGCGAACGGCGAACTTTCGGTCATGATGTCCCAATACATTTGTCCACACTTTACGGGATTTGTGACACATTTTCAGGGTGGGACACGTTGATTTATGCCACTTTGGGACGTACCCCGGAAAAGCGTGTGCGCGTGTTTGAGTGTGGTTGTGGATGTTTGTGCGAATATGTTTGTGTGTTCCTGTGTGTATACGCTTGTGTGCGTGTGGTTGGGGGTTTGGTTGTGATCGCGTATGTTTGTGTGTGAAATCGTGAAAGTGTGGTCGTGTGTGTTGGTGCAAATAGAGTGTTTGCGTGAGCGTTCGTGTCACTGAGAATGTTTGTGCGTGTAGGAAGGGGTCGGCGTGTTTTGTTCTACGTGTATGAGCGTGGTGTGTCATAACGTGTGTTTGCGTGTGGATAATGTTAATTTGTGTTTGTGTGAGTGAGTGACATGAATGAGGAGGGGTGATGGGGGGCGGGGGGAGGGGCTAAATGTGAACCAGATGTGCGCACGTCTCAAGCACTGATGTCAACACCTTTAAGCAAAGAGCATCTTTGTGTTTGTGTGTGCGTGCGTGTGTGTGAAGACTTCCCATAAACACCTGCTTTTGTCGAACAAGTGATGGTAAAAGAGAAGCAATGAAGGGATTGGTGGTGGTGCGGGAGGGGGTCTATTTCGCCCCCCCCCCGGCAGCCTTTATGGTTATTGAAAAGGCGCTGCCGTCTCCTCGCTGCTTCTTCCCAGAAAAGGGGGTCAATATTTCTCCTGCTTGATTTCTGCCTTATTCAATATTTTCTCTGTGTGCCATGAAAGACGCTGGCCACAAAGACTCGAGTGTGTTTGCGTTACGCAGCTGGATGGCCCATTACGTTACAAGCAGACACGCTTACTGGCACTGCACGCAAACACACGCGCACAGGCGCGCGCGCGCACACTCTTATCAAGTGATTAGAATCTCACGAGAGTGGGAAGCGTGTACGTGCGTGTGTGTGTGTGTGTGTGTGTGTGACAGGAATTCACGAGTCCCACGTCAGCTGATATTTTGACATGTGCAGCATGCAAGAGTGTCAATGTGTGGGTCAATGGTAGGGGGGCAATCGTGGGTGCGAGAAAGCCACCACACCACTGACACTGGTCAACATTACTCTCCTTGAGGATAAAAACAAACAAACATATTTGTAGAATTCAATATAACAGATTATATTTGCTACACTATATGTTTCCTGTATACATATGTCATAGCTACAAAACCATAAGCATGGTTATTAATTATATAGTACACATTATTCGTTGTTTTCCATTATTAGTATTACTGTTAATAGGAGGCTACTACATTCGTCTACAAATATTTTATTTTCCAAAAGACCTTTTTTTTTTTGGTAGCAAACAAAATTACTAATTACAAACGTGGACGGTAACGCATAACTTTAAATTGAATCATATGTATGTGGCGCCATCCTGTGGACAATATTGGTCGGTGCAACGTTAATCCGCTTATCGGTCATCCATTAACCGTCCTGAATGCTTTCAGTGACTCTCGATCAAAGTTCAAACTGCATTGATGTTGACGCTGCGGCTGCAGCAATGTCCCTCAAAACATTTTGTACCAAGTTTCATATTTGGGGTCGAACTGTCGCTCGACGAGATGCCGGCAAACGAAGTTACTACAAGAGCGGGAGCTCCCGAAATCCCCGAGCCTGACCGGGCGGCTCATGTCCGCGTTGTGGACCTCCGGAGCGACACGGTGACCAAACCCGGAGCGGCGATGCGGCGGGCCATGGCTGAGGCCGAAGTCGGAGACGATGTGATGGGCGAAGACCCGACAGTGAACGGTAGCTTTCAATTACTACTAGTTAGTTAGTTAGCAGGAACCTGCTAGCACCGAGCACTAGCTTCACTTAGTGCCTCAGTGCACCAGTCACTCAGACTCTTTATTGAATTGTATTGAATACAACTTTATTGTCAAATTTATGGACATACATTTGACTTTCAGAGTTGCAGAAGATTGCGGCCGATATGTTTGGGATGGAGGCGGCACTTTTTGTCCCCTCGGGAACGATGAGTAACCTCATCGCAGGTAACACATTGATCTGAAATATTATAAATATAATATATATATATATATATATATATAAATATATAATATAATGTTTTTAGTGGGTGCGAGGTTTAAATGACCATCGTGGGTCGTTTATAGTGATGGTGCACTGCAGGGAGCGTGACGATGAGATGATCGTAGGTGACCAATCCCATTTGCACATCTATGAGCAGGGGGGCAGCGCGCAGGTAAAATACTCTCTCTCTCTCTCTCACACACACACACACACACACTCTATGTGTGTGTCTAAATATCTAAATATACTATATATATGACACAGCTGGCTGGCATCCATACCACCACAGCCACCACCCTCGCCGATGGGACCTTGGACCTGGACCAGGTGGAGTCCAAGATCCGTCACGGCTACCCAGACCCCCATTACCCCCGCTCGCGTCTCATCTGCGTGGAGAACACGCACAACATACAGGGAGGACGCGTCATGCCGCTCCACTTCCTGCAAGAGGTGTGTGAGCCCATATTGTTGTGGTGGTGGCTGATGTGAGGTCTGCTGTTTTGGTTAGCAGTCCCTCCTTGACATCCGCATTGTGCATCCTCCTCCCCAAAGGTGCGAGCGCTGGCCGACAAACACGGCCTTTCGGTGCACATGGACGGTGCGCGCCTGATGAACGCCGCCGTGGCGCTGGGGGTGCCGGCGGCGGACATATTGCAGCACACGCACACTGTCAGCGTGTGTCTCTCCAAGGTGACAACATTTCACAACCAGATTTTTAATTTACATTTGTTTATTAGTCATCAGAAGTATGCAAAAAATAAAATAAAATACTGAGAACTAGTACTCTGTGATGGATGATCGCGTATTAGGACTCCTGGAACTGTTGTCCAAATCATTTATTGTGATTAATACCAAAAATGTGATCTCTTATCCATTAAGCGTAATTATCTTCCACGACCACAAGATGGTGCCATTCCCCTGTCTTTTTTAAGATTTTACGAGATTAGCGAATGCACATTAATTAATTATAGGATTGGATTGAGGGGCATATTCTGAAAATCGACTTGCAATATAAATATTGATAAATGGACTGAAGTGTGGAGCACACGTTTGTCAGCATAAAAATAAATACATATATGAGAATAAAATTAAAACATAATATTTCTAAAATCAGCAAGTTTACTGGTTGCACTGGGTGTGTTTTGAATGTTTAACAGGGACTGGGCTCCCCGGTGGGAAGCATGCTAGCTGGGCCCAGACATTTCATCTCCCGGGCGGTGAGGTGCCGTAAAGCTCTGGGTGGCGGCATGCGGCAGGCTGGCATACTGGCGGCAGCGGGAAAAGTGTCTTTGCTGGACATGGTCGAGAGACTCCAAGAAGATCACCGCAACGCGAGAACCTTCGCTCAAGGTTTCTTTGAGTTCCTGCTCTTCGTCCTGCTGTCTGCCGCCATCATAACGGCTTCTTTGTTTTGCCTCTTGACAGCCTTGCAAACCTGCGAGCCGCCTCTGTTTGCCGTGGACATGGCGGCGGTGGAGACAAACATCCTGCGCTTCCAAATTCGAGAACCCGCCTTGAATCCGGCGGAATTCTGCGACCGCATGGCCCAAGTCGGGGACGGGGAGGAGGACGCGCTGGTCCAGGGCGTTCAAGTCCTCATGTACCCTCATTTTGGCAATTGTGTCCGAGCTGTGTGGCATCTGGGGATATCGCCCGAAGACACGCAGCTGGCCATCGAGAAATTGCAGTTTGTCGCCCGTCGCTGCTTGGAGAAAAAATAACTGAGGGGCTTGGGAAGTGTCTCTTATCTTGAGAAACAATTTAGGGAGATTTATCCTTCTTATTTTATTATTCATTTTGCTCACTCTGTAATGTGGTCATTGATTCATTGTCAATGATAAAATATATATTTTTATTAAATTAAATAATATATACAGGAAAACAACTGATTCCTTTGAATGTATTAAACAATTTGTTAACTGTGATTGAATTAATCGTACACTATTAAATGAGCATGAATTTCAACTGGACCCAATTTATGTTCATACATTTTTAAATCTAAACTTTTTCCTTATTATCTCTTGATGACATCACTGTCAATGAAAAATGTGAACGTTAGCGGCGGTAACCGAGTATGTTTGCCATGATTTTTCTTCCGTGTTTTTCGTACGATCGATGTAAAGAAAAGATACTTGGCAGCGGTGGGATTCGAACCCACGCCATCGAAATGACTGGAGCCTAAATCCAGCGCCTTAGACCACTCGGCCACGCTACCACGCGTTAGCTATTGAAGAAATTATTATATTTACCGGTATCTTTAAAAACGTGCATGCGCAAACTATCCTTAATGCGTTGATTTTAATCTGTATCGTGACTTTCATAGCACAACGTCAACGTGTTTTAATGTGTCAAATCGGTGGTTCCGAAATGTAATGAAGCAGCAGGTAGGAGAGGAAGCAGAGACGGGGAGAATAGAGTTGGTTTTTTTAAACGGCGATGTCGAGGACGTGACGTTTCAAAGGTTTTCTTAAAAATGGCTTTAAAAAGACGATTAACTGAAAAAGTACCACAAGTGGTTAGCCTTAACGCAGTTTTCAAAGTGCGAGCATTTCCACGGCACAAATCGCTGTATTCACAAGCCTCTTTCGGGTTGTAATTTTAAAACTTTTTCGTGATGGGAGGTGTTTCAAATTGTTCGCATTAACATATGTCACATTATTATTTTTGTGCCTTTATTTTAGTTTACATTGCGTCTATTAACTTTTTTTTTACGTCTCTTTATGTGGGTCTCGAGTTGGGGCGTTTGTTTTGATATTTCCGACAGCCTGAAAGGCTGCAGAGGCCGTGTGGGGGCGGGCTTCCACAGAACCCTGTTGTTACGTGAGGACGGTCGATATTGGCGTGGCGGCTGGTGGAACCATCGCGAAAAAAACCTCCAATCGAACCGCTTGCCTCGGGACCCGCAGGGCTCGCTGGAGAGGCGGGGAGCGATCCATCGGAGAAATTCGTCAAACTGCGTGACATCTTGTAGCCGAGAGGAAAGTGCTTCCGTTCGACCCGAGAGGAGAGCGCTTGTTCACACGACCGTCACAAAGTATCAAGCTACAGGTTTGGTGGGTTAATTTAGCGCATGCATAGCATATTAAATGCATTTTGGTGTTTGTTTTGAGGGGGTTAGAGTGGGGGAAATTCCCTTTGCAGAATGCTGCAATCGAATATGGTGCCTCCATGAAAGCATGGTCCATTTTTGTCTTAGCTGCAGCACACCATTCCAAATGTGCAGAATCAGCTAGCGATTGACGTACAACAGGGTGGATTAGTGGTTAGTTAGCACGGCTTGGTTACAGTTTGGAGGTTCGCGTTCGAATCATGCATGGCTACAGCCTTGCTGTCTGGGGCCGACAGTCAGTGTGTCATGAACAGTGGTTCATGACACACTGACACACAACGATCATGTTACAACACTAAATGTCGCCCCTAAATATCCACCGAGGACAAACAAATATCCTTCAAATTGCTGTAAATATTATAACAATATGTAATAAACCTATCAAATGTGAATTTGATTTTTTTATTCCTTAAATTGGAGACTTATTAGAGGAAAGACTTTGAAGTTAGACATTAATTTGATGTCAGTAGCTAGGCAGCCTTCCTGAAAACAAAAATAAGTCTACAACTATTGCTGCATGCTTTGAATGTGGAAAACAGTAGCGCCTAGTACTTTACAGTACTTGGCGTACTTTACAGTAATTACAACAGTACCGCTCAATGTTTATTTTATTCAAATAAATTGATCATTTCAGTTTTTCTTTTTAGCACACCAGTGGACATAATGGAAGACGAGCTGATGTTCAGCATGGAGGAAGAGGGCAGCAGCTCCAGGTCTTCGGACAAAAGGTGCGCGCCCAAGCAGCGGGTGTCCTCGCTTACCGACGATGACGACGGCGAGGAGGACGAGGCCTTCATGTGCTCCATCCTGGAGGACGACCCCGTCCGAAACATCTGCCAATACATGCAGAACTTGGTCAACAACCGCCAGCTTTCAAACTCGCTGCCCAAGACAGAATTCTTGTATAAGGTGAGGAGGCGTCGCCCGCGTCGTATGTTTTCAATGGTTTTAAATAGGAAATTTTTTGTCAATAGGAACAACATATTTTGGGAGCTTTGCCGAAGCATTATAGTTTGTCTTGTTGCATCATGTGCTATGCTGATGAAAAGTGGTGCATTTTTTTTTCACCTTCCCCCCCCCCAACATAGAATCAGACAGAGCATTTGGCGGAAGGTTCGTACCACGTTTCGTCTGAAAATGCACGGGTATGTTATACTATTTTAATTACTATTCTGTACTGTCCCTTTACTACTTATCTTTTTTCCAACCTTCCTTCTTTCTTTTGTAATGCCTTTTTGTCCCCCCCCCCCCCCCCCCCCCCCCTTTTAACGGTTATCCTTGTTCAAACGTTTCCATTTCCTGTTCTATTCATCTGCATGATTTATGTTTTGGAACATTCCAAGGACGGTTCATTAGGTACACCAGCACAAGAAAGGTGTCCTCAAGTGAATTTCGTACGAGGCGTTGACTCGTTCGTTAGCGAACGTGGCAACGGACGAGGGAGACGTGCGCGCTGCCCCGGGCGGTGAAGGATTAAATTACTTGACATGATGAGCGACCAACCCCGCCCCGTTGAGGGAGTTATTTTCAGACACGGCCGCAGTTCAATCCTCGACATCACAGAGCGTGCCGTCCAACTTGCTGCCTCCGTCGTTGCAAACAAGTCCACCCCTGCGCTCAGTTTACCTTAGGTGTGTCCTTGAGTTCACTGCGCCAATTAACTCATTCACTTCCCAAAGACGCTTTTAAACGTCTTTTCAGACTTGGTCTAGAATTGGCTGGTACTGAATGAGTTAATTGACACACACACACAAAAAAAAACGGGAGGAGTAGCTTGGTGTGTTAATACGAAAATACTAGCCAACATGTAATGACTGAGCGAAAGTTTAGTCGCAACCTAGCAAGATTTTAAAAAGTGCCTCATTCATATTTGGAGTCACTTTGAGGAAGTCAGTCCTTTCAAATCACTTATAAATGTCAATGAATGATTTTTTTGCAGAAAAAAAAAGAAAAGAAATGAGCGGCGACATTTTTTTTTTTTGTCGCATGCACCAAATGAGAAAAAGTGACACCGTGTGATGCGCAAATTGACAAAAAAATTGAAATCTGTCAGATTGAAATTCAAAACTTTTTCAATGATTTTTCTGAGTTCCTGCCCGTCTTTCCATCTACAAATGAAACGCAATGTGCTCGTTACTAAAGGAGACGTGGAAAAATGCCATCGTGAAGGCCAAAGCCATGCCGGACCCCTGGGCCGAATTTCACTTGGAGGACAAAGAGACCGAACCCTGCTTGCGCTACAGGTCAGAATAACCATCGGATTGATTTCTACGTCTCTGTGCTCCCAGCCAAACGTCTGAAAAGACGTTTAAAAGACGTCTTTGGGAGTGAATGAGTTAAGCAGAAAAACATTTGTTTTCAGTTCTTTCACCAACATGGAATGCAGACGAGTCACCATTTTTCAGCTCATGTGAACATTCCAAACCTCCGTTCAGACACCTCGGAAGTCAACCAAACCGAGTTTTTACACTCGCTCCCTTCGGTCGGCTTTCAAATCAACCTCGGGGATCTCTAATGCAAAGCAATCCCGCTGATCTCATGAAAAATGCGTCCTCTGGGACTGTTTTCCTCACTCGTCCACTTCTGCCGCAAGAGAAGACAACAATCTTAGGAAGGGGGGAAGGGGGGGGGGGCGGTGTCGCGTGTCATTTTGGACAGGAAATGAACGGAGCAAATTTAACAACATGAAGCGCAAAAAAATAGTTGCTGCGCTGACCTCCTTCCTTTTTAAAGTCTTGGCGAAGAGGAACTGCGGTATGACCGCGTGAACAGGAAATAACTTCAAAGCATTTGTCAATCGATTACAAGTTTTTTCGTTTTGAGGTCAGCAAGAGCAGGGCCTGCTGAACCCCACAAAGCTTCAGCGCTGGTTCACATCTGGCCGCCACGTCACGCCATTGGCAGACGCACAATGCAGGAGGGTTTATTTCGCTGAGTGTACGTTTCGCATTGAATCGCTTATATAAGCCACAGTCGAGCGGGGGGTGCGGGGGGGGGGGGAGTGGCGGCTATTCATGTGCTAATTTTACTCTCCTCCTCCTTCTGCTCCTCTTCTTCTTTATGCCCACTAGTGTGCAAAACGGCACATTGTGTTCCCTGATGCGGTTTCGCGAGGCAAAAACAAAACTGTAAAAAAAAAAACTCTGTTGAGTTGAGCGGCGCTCCGACATTCTGAACTGTGTTTGTTCATTTCCACGAGGTCCAAAACAAACAGGCGCGCTAGCCAGGTGGTATGCGTGCACGCAGCAGGGGGGGGGGGGCAAAGTTTAACGTGGGGATAATGCAGTTGCTTCATGAAGTGTGGATGGGTTTTATGGAGAGCATATATATATATATATATATACTGTGTGTATATATATATATATACATATATATATATATATATATATATAAAACAATCTCCCTTTAAAAAAGTGTGAAAAAAAACGTTATAAACTTTACATGTATTGCGAAATAGAACTTAATAAAGTAAATATACAGTCTACTACAAAAAAAAAAAAGCTCTTTGCACACAAGGCGTCCAAATTCTGAATCCATTGCAGGTATAACGCGATCACGGGCGAGTGGGCCCAAGATCGGGTCCACATCAAGATGGCCGCCCAGGTATGATCACGTCCCGGAGAAAGGACGTTGGTTGCAAAGTACAATTGATTTCAAACCTGACTATTTTTCTCTCTTGTCACAGCCATTTGGCAGAGGAGCCATGAGAGAGTGCTTCAGAACGTAAGTGCGACTATTTCCTGGGAGTGTTCCAGTGTGTGTGTGTGTGTGGTGGGAAATAGGGGGTCTTGGTGGCCCAGGCTTCCAAGCAATTCCATATAAGGCGCGAATCTATACCCATAAAGATGCTTAAGCTTTTGCGCAGAATTGGAATTCCAGACCCAACAAAAGTTCCCACAACAGAGCCAGCGCTTGTCAGGAATCAGACTAGCAAGAAAAAATTGCAACGCGACACGTGTCCATGACTGAGACACCAAGCGTCAAACAACTTTCGGCTATGGTTGTCCAACCGACGTGCCGAAGGCGCGCCAGCGCTGGCACTCGGATGTTCAATTTCATGTCCCAGCTGGTTGCGGCGGTGGCGGCGGCGGCTTCCCCGCCCACATCCCGATCACCTCCAGTTTTGGGCGTGGCCGCATTCTTTCGTTTTGATTGGTTAGTTCCTGATATTGTCGGCGTTGGAATTTCATCAACGGAAGCTTTCGCCAAGCCTCCCAAGTACATTAATGGGTTTCCACCACAGCGACGCTTCAATGTCGAGGTCGTGCCGCACGACCACCATGGAGGTCTCCCGGAGTAAAAAAAAATTTTTTTTTAACCCCCATGCAGTAATTATCCCAAAATTGGACATTTCGGACACTTGGGACGATTTTGGACTGTTGGACAAATGGACACCACAGACAAAACAGTGAAGATCATTGTGATGTCAGAGCACCTTAAAGGCTCTAAAAGTGGTCTTGGCTCGTAGGAAGAAGCTGTCCAGCTTCTCGCACAGCCACAACTGGAAGATGGCCTGCAACTACGTGGCCAAGCGCTACATGGAGACGGTGGACAGGAACGTCTACTTTGAGGACGTGCGTCTGCAGATGGAGGCCAAACTTTGGGGCGAGGAGTTCAATCGCCACAGGCCTCCCAAGCAGGTAGACGAGACCCCCCCCCCCTCTCTCGCCCCATCGCATGAAATCCGATTGTAGACGCGGGAAACTAACATCTGGGGGGGAAAAAAATGTGCGGGCTAGGTGGACATCATGCAGATGTGCGTGGTGGAGATGACCGAGAGGCCGGGCAAGCCGCTCTTCCACCTGGAGCATTACATCGAGGGCAAGTACATCAAGTACAACTCCAACTCGGGTTTCGTGAGGGACGATAACATCCGACTGACGCCGCAGGTGAGAAGCGCGCGCGGTCATCGTGGAAAAAAAACCGCCGCATTGTATTCACACTTGTCTTTTGTCCGTCAGGCGTTTAGCCACTTCAGCTTTGAGCGTTCGGGCCACCAGCTGATCGTGGTGGACATCCAGGGCGTCGGCGATCTCTACACCGACCCGCAGATTCACACAGAAAAGGGGACGGACTTTGGCGACGGGAATCTGGGTATGGATCTCCTCTTTTTATGTTCCGGGGGCATCATGCGCGGGGAAGTCAGGAGTCTTTGTGTCACCAGGCGTGCGAGGCATGGCGCTCTTTTTCCACTCGCACCTGTGCAACAAGATCTGCAAGTGCATGGGCCTGACGCCTTTCGATTTATCCCCGGCTGAGAGTCAGCAGCTGGACTGTACCAACAAACTGCTGGTTGGCAACTCGCCCTCACTCGCACCCGCCGCTATCCCGTCGCGGCTTCCGATGGCGTCGGCTCTCCTGACGTTTTTTCCCTTCTCTCTCGTTAGAAGTCAGCAAAGACGGTGCTGAGAGGCTGCGAGGAGCAATGCGGTTCCCCCCGCGTCCGCACCATGTCCGGGAGCCGGGCGCCGCCGCTGCTGTCCCGCCTGTCGGAGACCTCGTCGGTCGACGAGAGCATGAGCGACGTGGACTCGGTGCCTTGCTCCCCGCTGGTGGCCCCCGTGTGGATGTCAAGGTCTCCAGCCGGTGTGTATGCTAACCAGTCATGCCAATAACGGAACGAAAATAAAAAGTAACATGACGCTATAATGTCTAATCTAATCTAATGCGAAGTAATCACACTACAGTTACTCATAAAAGTCACTGGAAGTCACTTTGTAATTATTAGATTGCAAAAACAAAAAAGGTCCCACGTCAATCTCATTTAAAATGGCTATTCGTTGGCAAGTGCAATTGCAGTCGATCGCCACTAGAGCGCGGCAGTGAGAAACATTTGACAAAGGCAGATTAGCAAACGACGACATTATGAGAGAAAAAAAATGAACTAAAGTGTTTACAGATTGAAGTGAAGCATTCTCGGACTTCACAATTTAGCCTTGGACTCTGGGGGAGTGACGTGACTTCAGTCCAACGTCACTTTTTCAGCGTGTGAACAACTCCCATGTTCATAGCGGTGACAAAAATAACAATGGGGGACGGAGAGAGAGATTTGCGTTTTCAAGATCAATAATCCAGTCATAAAAACGATTATTTAAAATTTTATTTTATTTTTTTTAAATTGTTCCATTTTTACAGGCTTGTCCTTCACTGGGATGTACGAACAGGAACGACTCGACAACGCAGGGGAACACAGGGTAGGAAATTCAACTTAGGGTGGAGTCCACTGAGCTGAAGTCTCACATTTTTTCGCGGTCTGTGTATGTAGGAGTCGGACAGCGGCGGGGACAGCGGCTACCCCAGCGAGAGGAGGAGCGAGGGAGACCCCAACGACCACGCAGACGGGGTAAACAGTCCAATGTCCTGTTAGCGTCCCCGCCTGCTACTTTTGTGTATTTCATTCTCATTTCTTCCCACGGCAGTCGTTTTTATGATGCATGTCCTATCTCGAAACGCCGTAGGCCCGCCACCACTACCAAAGACATTATTCCGAGTCGGACGAGGACAGTGTCAGACGGGTAAAGCAACATACGAGACGCCGGTGTGCCGACATTTAATCATCACCGCGGGAGGTCCAACCAACGACCTCTCTCCATTGCATCTCTTTCCACTCATTCCTTTCTCCTCTTCTAACCTCACAATCCAACATTTATCATGTTGCTCCACTAGAGGGCGCCGGTTGATATACCAAGAAGCTCTGAGATCTTAAATCCAAACCAAGAAGGGGTGATTCCGCCCCCACCCCACCCCCCCACCTCCAACAAGCATGGCATGTCTCTGTACAGTGTCACAGAGTACAAATACACAATAATGAAAGTTTTGGGTCAGCATTGCACCTCACTGGAATTTAGCATGAGAGATTTGGTTTTAATTGCACTGGACAGAAAAATCTAAAGGCAAACCAACCATCGTCCTCTTCTGTTTCCGTGTACTAGTTGCTTTGTGTGTGTGTGTGTGTGTGTGTGTGTGTGTGTGCATTTTTTTTCCCCATTCCTCTTGTGTGAATTTTTTTCCCATTCATACCAACAGGGATGTACTCTTCAAGTTGATCAAGTCGAGGGGTACAACCCTGCACATTGAGCTTCATCGATGGGGACCCCCGTGAAGAATTCGCCGATAAACCGTTTTTGTGTGTGTGTGTGTGTGTGTGTGTGTGTGTTCCACACAGCTGACCGAGGAGAAGTGGAGCTTCTTCCACTCATCGCGCGCTCACGTGCACAGATCCTCCTGCGTGGCCACCGAGGTGGAGCGACTCAGTTTGATGATGCAGAAGCACATCGGGCAGTCCATCCTGGGGAAGGTGAAAAGACACGCGTAAAAAAAATAATCCACAGTGTCCAAAAATATAAGTCCACGTCCATATATGGGATGTCTGATTACGCAATCGGGCCTCTCGCCATTTACTCATGACAACCGCGCGCCCTTTGTTGAAGAGGACAAAGCGGAAAAGTAGTTTGCGTTTTGAGATCTGAACATTCCTGGTGTCCAGGTTCACCTGGCCATGGTGCGCTACCACGAGGCGGGACGCTTCTGCGAAAAGGATGAGCAGTGGGACGAGGACTCGGCCATGTTTCACCTGGAGCGAGCCGCCCAGTGCGGCGAGCTGGAGGCCATCGTGGCCATCGGCCAGTGCTGCCTGCAGCTGCCCCACCACATCCTGCCCAACATGGAGCTGGAGGTACACATTCCTCTATTTTTCTCTCTTGAGCATCGCTTGACTGTTGAAATTGCGGGCGTCGCTTTCAGGAAAACGCGGGAAACCGAATGAAAGGCTTCAAGTACCTCCTGCGGGCTGCCGAAGCCGGCGACAGATCTTCGATGATCACGGTGGCCCGAGCTTTTGACACGGGAGTGAATCTGTCAGCAGACAGGTGAGTTCTGTTTGTGTGAAGGCGTGCTAATACTGCCCTCTGGTGGAAATTCTTTGCCATTGTTCCCTGATTCCCAACCAAATTGCCAAGAAATCATCATATCATGATATTTTAATCGAATCCTGGTCACACACGATTGTGCCAAAATATTTCTACAGCGTGGACGTAGCCTCTATGCCATCGCTTTCCTTTTTTCTTCATCGCAACAGGCAGCAAGACTGGGAGGAGGCGATCCGCTGGTACGACAGCGCGTTGAACATGGACGAGCACGACGAGGGCGGCGAGTTCGACGGCATACAGGACGACCCTCGTTACCTCCTGCTGGCCAGAGAGGCCGAGATGTTCACGGTGGGGGGCTACAACCTCGCCGCGGACCCCCAGAAAGCAGGTAGAAGAGAAGCCATGACAATACAGTCATGCATGGGTCATCTCTGTTGACCTGCATTAACAGTCCCTGCAAATTTCAAGTCTCGTATCCCCCCCCCCCCCCCCCTCCACCCTTAACCCCTCGCATCATCTCTACAGGCGATCTGTTTACAGAAGCCGCAGAAGCTGCCATGGAGGCCATGAAAGGGCGCTCAGCAAACCAGTACTACATGAAAGCCGAGGAGGCGTGGGCGCTGATGGAGGAGTAACGGCACTCGTTGCGCACTTTTACCACCCCAAAAAAATGAAAAAAAACAAAGCTACATATGTCCTGCCAGATGCTGAACGGGTTGCGTTTACATTTTTTTTTTTTTTTATATAACAGGTTTTTAGCTAACGGTGCTTTGCGTGACTATGCATGTTTTAAGCCTTTCACCATTTAAGATTCTTCAAATCTTCAGCGCAAGATTCTCTGTTTTTTTCGGGGAAGTTACTCTTTTATTGTTGGAGTTTGTATTCTGTGAATGTGGTCCGTGGAGCCAAAAACAATCCAATTGTTTACTTAACACATTTCTATTGGAAGAGTGTGTCTAAAAAAAATCATATATCATTAAGTGACTGTTAAAAAAAGAAAAAGAAATAAAGTTTGCATTGAATTTTATGAGTCAATATTTGGTTATTATTTTTAATTATAGGAATTGTGGGATTTTGGAATGATAGGTTGTGTGGCTGTAGTCCGTTCCACATGCCGTGCCGGTGCATTGCCCCCCCCCACCCCCAAAAAAAAAGTCCTCTCCTATGGATTCTCCCCTTTAGCTCACTCTGCACGTTTTCAATGGGGTTGAGGTCTGGGGACTGAGATGGCCATGGGGGCTACATGATTCTGCATGTGACGAACCATTTCTACAATTCTCAGGATGAGCGTTTCCATCTGCAATAACTGATTTAATTTTATAACCTTTAACACATATAAACCGGGGTTGCCATTGATTATGAATGCTTTACATCAAACTGGATTGCAGTACCATACAAATGACAGGGACTAAGATGAAAGTCAAACAACAAATTTAATATAGAACATCCCGTAAAAGACACATCATATAGATTAAAGAGAGGATACAAACCCTATATTGTAAAATCTGCACCCGTTAAAATGGCGCCCTGGTTTAAGGGCTGAGAAACCCGATTTTGTATGATTTTGAGACTTGGTTTATATATCGTAGTTTTTTCCACCACTTGCGTAACTTCATTTGCGTTTACTTTATCTACATATGTTGTGTGTACCGTTTGCATCGGTAGCGTGGCCGAGCGGTCTAAGGCGCTGGATTAAGGCTCCAGTCTCTTCGGAGGCGTGGGTTCGAATCCCACCGCTGCCATAACTTTTGGGACTCGATGTTGTACAAACTCACAATGCACATTGTCAACCATAAAAACGCCCCCCACCCCCGCCCCTCTTTTTTTGACGACACCCCAAAAGTGACACCTGAAAATGATCACCGTTGATTACACGCTTTGCATTGTGGGTTCGGCCTCCCTCCCCACGTGTCGGCTGTGGATCCTAGTTAACATGGTGCCCGCTATAAGTGCGTTCGCTCTCCTCCTTTCTTTGCGGCGTCCGGTTTGTCGGACAAATGTCACGCTGGTGAGATAGCTCGACACACTCTGCTCGGTGCAGGTAAAGTATTTCGTGTTGGTGTGATACGCTACAGGGCTAATTTACGCTTGAAAAGCAGCCCCCCCCCCCCCCCCCCCCCCCCACCCGTCAGTTCGCTCAAATGTTATTTCAACCGGCATGTGTGAATCAAAGCTAGGTAGCTATGCTAAAGTTGCTAACCAGCGGCGACTTCCAACGTTGGATCATTTCGGCACGTTTACGTGTGTTATTCGAACATATTGTTCTTTGCGTGGGTTTCGTGTAGCGGGTTTTGCAAACGCACGTAGTGTGGTATTTTTGGACGTGATTTACTAGTTTGGCCGACTTTAGAGCAGGCCTGCCTGACAATTTGCTATGTTTTGCTAATGTGCTAACCACCCCGAAATGTATGTATTTTGCGGAATAACGACTCGCAACCAACCTTAAAATCAATAATTGTTGGCTGGCGGTGTAAGTTGGATTGTTTGAATGTGTTTAGACCTTGGAAAGTAATTCGATTTCACGGTCTTGCGTCACCTGTATTACCTCATTAGTAGCGTTTACCTGCTTCTATTAGCATTCGAGCACTGAGTCATCACACGAATGTCGTGTTTAGACATTAAAATGCAATTTTCCGACGCATAATAGTTGATTTTCTTGCAGGTGAAGAAACATCGTTTGAGCTGCCACGGCTCACAGAATTGAGGGAAAATGTTCAAATGAAGCTTTTAGAACTGACGTGATTGAAAATGAGTTTTAAATTTTTGTATGCAAATACTTGCTTCTCTATAGTGCTTGGCCACGTATTAAGTGTAGCAAGTAAAACGTTTATCTGAATACCTCTGAATAAGTGTCTACTGTATGTGTTGCACCTCAAGCCCAAAAATGAGCATAGTCGCCAAGTTTCTCTCCCAATGTTTGTAAGCTAAAGAGCCACTTTGACATGGCGGCACCCAAAAAATTGGGAGGTCGTGGTATCTTGTTTGTTGATGTCATCTGCCGCAACGCTTCATTGCATAAAGTGGACTTCAAGGGCCAGGTGTTAAAATGCAACATATAATGCAATGGGTGTCCGCTCACTCGGCATAAACTTAAAAGTCCGAGCCACTGAAGTCATTTCACAGTGACGAAATGGTGCATCACAATTAATCATGCAAAGAAAAGCAATGGCCGCTCGCTTAGAGTGAGAGATGTTTCTCATAAATGACACTTAATTACTTCGTGGAGTTGTTTTCTTAGGGCACTCCCTTTAGTTTGTCACTGTGAGCTCTGCAACGAGAAGGCCTCAGGGAAGTGCCGGGCGAGATCCAGGCCACTGGTTGTCAATCTAACGAAAGCAGACCTCGTCGTTGGCCCAGCAGGATAGGATGTGGTCTGCCCCTGCAATGAGCCACTCTGACCACAGCAAGAAATAACATTGGAAAATTGTCTTGATTCTTTGTTTTGACAAAAGTATGCCACAGACATGTTTAACCGTATTAAATTGTCTAAAATTATAGACATTGTCTCCTTTTTGAAAGGTTGGATTCACTCTCCTTAAACCTCCTGACTCCGCTTGCTAAAATATGGCCAGCGGGGATGACGACGACCCCATTATAGAGGAGGTATGCGCTCACGGGAAGATTAAACATTCTTGCTGTTGACTCGATCAGCACTGATCACTTTTTTTTTTTTTTCCTTGGCACTCCAGATTGACGTCTATCTCGCCAAAAGCCTCGCTGAGAAGCTTTATCTACTACAGGCGGGTGTCGTTGGTTTCGCATGGAGGGTAAATCGCTTCCCTCTATAAATTTTTTTAAAGTATTGTTTTTTTTCCTCCTGTCACAGTACCCCGTGAGACCATCCACCATGACCTACGACGACGTCAGCCTTTTGACTGCCAAGATCAAACCCAAGCAGCAGCGGGTAGAAAACAAACCTTTGAATCCATCCGTGCCTTTTTTTTTTCTAAAGCGATTCCAGAAAGACTTGATTGTGGCGCTGTCTTTGCCGCTAGGTGGAGCTGCAAGTTGCCATGGACACCAAGAGCCCCAACTACTGCAGCAGCAAGGGCGAGCAGATAGCGCTGAACGTGGACGGCACGGGCTACGAGGAGAACAACACTTATTCGGTGTAGGTTTTGTGGCAAAATGAGCCTTGCTCCAGAACATTTAGCGTTTCTCTGTTAGGTTGGGAAAGCGCCGCTCGACGTCTCGCTGTCTTAAAAGTAACAAAAGTGATGAATCTTATTTTCGCCGCTATTTAGTATCTGATCACTGGCAGGGCATAGCTGTTTATTGCCCGGGTCTTGTTCTTGCCATTGAGCTGGCTTCTTAGGACTTTCCTCACCCGCCGGAGGTATTTGGCCGTAGCCGCTTTCCTTGTTGCCAGTTCGAGGTTGCTGTTGGCTTGTGGTATACTGAGGTACTTGGAGCTGTCCTCAATGTCTGCTATTGTTCCTTCAGGGAGTGAGACCCTTTACCTACCTTGCCTCTCTTGGTCACCGTCCGACTACATTTCTCAAGCCCGAATGACATCCCAATGTCACTGCTGTACATCCTGGTTGTGTGGATCAGGGAGTCTGTCCCATTGGCTCCAAGCATACAATTTTGTCATCCATGTAGAGTCTTGTGCGACTGTTCTGTCAACCAGGAGCCGATGTTTGGCTCCTCTGGTATCTCGACCAATGCCCTTCTGTGCTTCGCTCATGTATTGATCCATGTCTACTTATCTTCGCCGCAATGATGCCCTGACATGAGCGTCCATGTTGTGTAGAGACGGGTTATTGGCCGATAGTTTGATGGGTCCTTCAGGATCATTCGCCCTTCGGTTGGCCATCTTGGGTGAGTCCCATCCTTCAGCAACTGGTTAATTTGTGCTGCTAGGCGCTCAAGAAGTGCTGTGAGTAGCTTTAGCCAGTAGGTGTGGACCATGTCCGGGCCTGGTGCTGTCCAGTTTTTCATATCAGACTCTTCCAGTATGTCTGCCACTGTCATGGTAACTGGGTTCTGTTCAGGGAGGTTGCTGTGCTCCTCTGAGTCACCAGTCATTGTGCACTGCTGTTATGTGCGACCACCTTCTCCCATATGCCTCTGTTTCCTGTCTTGGTGGGTCTGCTTTCGCAGGTTGTGTTGTGAATAGCCTTTTTATTCCTCTGGCCTCATTCTCTTTCGTGTACCTTTAGGCGACTGGACAAGTCTTGGAGCCTTTGTTTGGCAGTTTCAAGTGCATATGGATATACCTCACAGGTGTCGGCCTTTTCATCACGCCTCCGTCAATTGACTCGTATCTTTCCGAGCCGCCTTGCTCTTGGCCTCAAAGTGTCTTTTTTCCATGGTGGGTAACTTATCTCATGGCTCCCATGGTTGCTCTTCTAGCCAAGCATCTCTCGGATCACTGATGCCGAAGCGCATATCAGCTCATTTTTTTTCTGTGATCGTTACGATAGGGATCGCCCTCAGTGCTGCATTCAGTTTCCATGGGACTTTCAGGTACTTCTAGGTTGTTAAAAGATGCGAATAAAGTGACCCCGGAGCTTGATGTCTTTTGTGCAGGAAAATGATGGACAATCAGATCTTCTCGTCCATCCAGGCCACCACCAACACTTCCCGATACGCCGCTGCCGTCTTCCGAAAAGGTATCAACTTGTTCTTTTTCTTGAAGAAAAAAAAATGCAAATTGGGACCTGTGAGGAAAATGCCCAGAGGGACCCATTGTGCTTTTTAACATGGCATTAAAAGCATTTAGTTTTGATTCCCTGCAATAGAAGTTTCGATGCAGCTTGTTGTTGTCCACAGGCGAGCTTCACATGACTCCGCTGACGGGAATCCTGCAGATGAGGCCCAGCTTTGCGTACCTGGACAAGGCCGACAACAAAACCCGGGAGCGAGAGGCGGCCAATGAAGGTGCGAGTTGACTCAAACAACCCCCCCCTCCAATGTTTTTTTCTTTTACTCTTCCATATGTTGTATTCCCTTCCACGCAGGTGGAGACTCGTCCCAGGACGAAGGAGAGGATGATGCCAAAGCTATTTCGGCGAGTGCTGACTTTCTCTCCTCAAACTGATCAGTGGTTGAGCACCCGTGCACCCCTCAAGTATTTCAATGTATCGTGAAATTTCTTTTGATTAAATCGTAATCAAATACGGAATACGAATACAAAAATGAATTAACTTGGCTCAAGTGAAGGCCTGTGCTTTTGCAGGTTTGCGTAACAAAAATGAGTCAGAGGTGGCTGCTTCCAAATTTCATATACCCGCATGGCGCTGGGGAAATTGAAATAAAACACTTGTGCTGACTCAAAACTCATCACGACATAACTTAACGTCTACCTTTTTTTTTTTTTTTTCCCTGTGCCCGCAGGTGAGATTCGCTCGGCCCGAGTCGGAGCAAGCGCGCCAGAGGAGGTTCCAGTCCTACGAGTTCCTCCAGAAGAAGCAAGCAGAGGAGCCCTGGATCCATTTGCAGTACCACGGCGTCCATGTAACATGTCTTGACACCCCCCCCCCCCCCCCCCGCCGCCCACCTAGTATTATTTATGAGCGCCGCTAATGTGGGTCCACCATTTTGTTTGGTCTCAGGATGGGCGGTCGGAACATGAGAGGCAGTATTTGTTCTGTCAGCATGTGGACACCTCTGACAACTCTGAGCTGGTCAAAACGCCCACGTGAGTGCTTTCAGGCTTAGTTTACAGCCAAGTCGCAGACAGGATTTCCTCAATTGTGTATATTTATGGCAGACCCTCCATTAAATAAATCGACACAATCAGATACAAAATTGACATCCAGTACAAGATGGTGATAACAATGAAAATTATTTTTTTTGTCCTGGCAGGGAGTACCTCACCTTGCTGATGCCACCGCTGGCAGAGGAAAAAGTGTAAGTGTTCGTCTCTTATTTCGCACAGAATTATTTTTTTTTTTAATGACCTACGTCCTTGTTCCCGTGGCAGCGTGAAGCCCATCGGCCCGAGCAACGTGCTCTCCATGGCCCAGCTGCGCACGCTACCGCTCGGCGAGCAGATCAGGACGTTGATGAAGAACGGTGAGCTAACACGAATGAATAGAATATACAGTATGTATCAGACTCGGCGAGCTTTTACATTTTCCAGAGGAGAAAGGACTATTTGTTGCATGATTTTTGTTGTTGTATGGAAATGGGTTGCCTGAATCTATTTGTTTACTTTTATCAAATAAAAAATATACTGCATTTCTGCACTTTAAGGCGCACAGAAAAGTCTTCCATTTTCTTAAATGCTCACAGCGCGCCTAAAAATCTGGTTGCGCCTTGTGTATGGTCATTACTGTAAATTCGACCCCAAGATGGCTCCTTGCTGGAGACATGCTTTCAATGTGATAACTTGCTGTTGGTTCAGTGAACTGTCGCTGCTTTATTAAATAAATTTTTGTTGCAGCTCCGAAAAAAGAGCTGCTGTTTTTTCAAAAACGCACACTTTATTAATGGTTTTCACTGTCAACCAATATGTCTTTATTAGTCTCCGTGTCTTTTCTTCCGTTCGACTTGAGGCGTTCATGACCGCCTCTGAAAAACGTAAATTAACGATTCATTCAATGAAACTGTGAAAATTTAAAATGCATCAAAACAGAAAATCACAAAATAAATTCTATAGCCCCCCCTACAGAATTTATTTTGTGATTTCCTCATTTGTGAATACAATACACAACAAAGAATAAATAACAAACATTTCTGAGACGGTCCAGTCTCATTTTTATTGAAATCTGATCGTTCTGTTGCAGCTACGCTCACGGAAATGCCAAAATGAATTCTGTAGGGGGGCTATAGAATTTATCAATGTCATTTCCTTGCTTGATTTTTCTGTTTTGATGCATGATTTAATTTTTGTAGTTTCATTGAAGTAATCGTTAATTTATGTTTTTCGGATCTGGTCCTGAACGTTTTATCTTTCGCCAATGCGTCCAGTACTGTATATGAAAAAAATTACAGCATAGGCCGTTTATTGAAGGTGTGCCTCATAATCCAGTGTGCCTTTTAGTGTGGAAAATACAGCATATATAAAAATAACAGCAAACATTGAGGACCGCTACATGTATCTCGGAAGCTACTAACCATGCATGGAGGGTTCCACCCCAAATTTAGCACCCTGAGACTTGTACGCAAGCCATAAGAAGAAGGCCGGGGACTAGCGAGTGTGAGAGCCACTTTCCGGGACGAAACATCCAAGCTCCAAGAATACATCAAGGCTCAGACGGATGACCTACTCAGAATGTCTCAATGGGGAACAAAGGATGAGGTGCTGGAAGAGGGACCATCTATGCGGAGTATGGACTGGAAACGCCTTCAAAGGTGGTGGAGAATGACCAAGCGAAGATCCTGTGCGCTCCCAAATGATGGAAACATCAGAAAGAAGGAACACCAGAAACTAGAAATACCAAGGGCTCAAGAGGAGCTGGAGAGAGCCTGGGAGGTCACGGTGACCGTCGTGCCTGGGGTGGTCAACTCACTCGGGGCAGGGACCCCCAAACTAGGTGAGTGGTTGCAACAGATCCCGGGAACAACATTGGACATCTCAGTCCAGAAAAGCGCAGTCCTGGGAACAGCAACTGCCCTCAAGCTTCCTGGCCTCTGGTAGAGGACCCGAGCTGAATGGGGGGGATGGACACCACCCGAGGGGTGAGACAAGGATTATGTGTATATTTTTTTAAGATCACCTATAAACGTTTTGCCTTCGATGTTTGTTTTTAAAAGGACAAAAGATTTAATGAGCGACACGTGTCGTCTTTGTCGCCTGCAGTCAAGGTGATCCAGTTTGCCAGCCTGATGGGCCTGCTGGCCTCAGGCACAGACACCACCGCCGTGCTGCGCTGCATCCAACAGGTGGCGCTGCTCGTCCAGGGCAATTGGGTGGTGAAAAGGTACGAGGCCCAGCTACTGTTTAAGTCGCAGACGGCTGGTTTGAATTCTTTTTTTTTTTTATCTTTTCAGTGACGTTCTGTATCCCAAAAACACATGCAGTCCTCACAGTGGAGTTCCGGCTGACGTGCTGTGTCGCGGGCGAGACTTTGTGGTGATGGATTTTTACTTTACCAACATGTTTTTTGTTTTTTTCCCAAGCTAGTTTTAAATTTGCACAAAAAAAAAGCGAACCAGAAAAGTGATCCCTTCGGAATTGACTGGATTTCTTAGCGGCTCGTTGGTAAAATGTGATCTGATCATTTAAGTCTCAACAAGACACAAACTGTATTTTTTAATTTGAAGGCCATAGTGGCCAAGCCGAAATCATTGTCCCGCCCCCCTAAAATTGTCACTGTGCAGATGTGGCGGTTTACTCTGGAACGCTCCCTGATGAGGAAGGAAGTGGCGGCCGTGATCAAAGTAAGCCTCTGTCGTTGAATTGGTTTGGTGTTGCTACCTTACAAAGTCCTCAAATGAAATCATTCAGGTGAACGTAAGTGAATGCTTCCTCTCCCTCCTTGCTCTTTTTTTTGGCAGCTTCCTCCAGAGGATGTGAAGGATTTCCTCGAGCAGGTGGCGGTGCCACGTGTGAACCGCGGCTGGGAGTTCCTGCTGCCCTCCGACCCCGACTTTGTCAAGAAGCATGCCGACGTGGCCCACCGGCAGCACATGCTTTGGCTGGGCATCCAGAGCAAGTGGGTTAGCGTCGCAAGTTTTGGCCAAGGGAACGGACCCTTAACCTCTTACAACTTTTTAATCTATTTTTGCCAAGGTTGGAAAAAGTCTTCAACTTCTCCAAAGATGACTTTGTGCCAAAGAATGCTCCCCAGTCTGGTATGTAATGTGCCGCTTCAGCCAGCAGAGAATCCTAATACGAGATGCTTCATCCATCATTGGAATGCTGAGAAGAATTAACGCCTCCCCCCACCCAAAAAAATAGTAGTACCTCTGTGCACAACCTGAAAAGTTACTAACACACAGAATCTTATATATTATGTAAGGTGTTGAAAAGGGCGCTTTAGTTGCTGGCATCAAGGAAATGTCAATCCCACCTCTGGCTTAGTCCTTGCTAATGCTAATAATTCGAAGTGAGAATGATTATAATCCGAATAGTAATGCTAATGCTTTTGACACAGATGATTAAAAGGCCAATAAGGCGTTTTAGTTCCCAAAATTGCCAAAAAGGTGATCTAAGAGAGCGTAATGGGAACCTCCCCTCCAAAATTTGGATGAAACTCCTTTTTAGGTTGCTGTTTGGTTTGGACCTGAATGAATTGCTGGATCAAATAAATTAATAGATCATGCCGAGAAAATAGTCAAAGCTTCTTTGCTGTTCATACAAATGATTCTGATTTGTGCAGAGTCGGTCCACATCAGCGGCGAACAGCGTCTGAAGTTAGCCCAGGAGCGCGCTCAGGAGAAACGGGCTTCTCTCCAAAAGGATCTGGGGGCCAAGCGAGCAGGCGGCGTCCGCGTCAAACGGGAGCCCCTCAGCGACGGCGAAGCCGACGAGCCCATGGACACGTCCTGCGCTCCGGCGTCCCGGTCGGGCGTCCACAACGGCTCCCTCAACGGTTACGCTGGCGCCGAGCACGCCAACGGCGGCAGCCCCGCCAACGCGCCCTCGCCAGAGCTGCTGGACTTTGTGACAAAGACCTTTGGTAAGAATCCCGTGCTGACGCTGAACGAGCTCAAGAGGCTCTTCAGCCTCCACTTGGCCGCCATGCCGGCGGGACACATCCCCTTCGGACCCGTGTCGGACCACATGCTGCAGGACGCCGTGCTGCTCAGCCGCTGCAAACAGATCATGGTGCCTGTGAGTCTTAAATGCCGGTCAACTGTGCTCCATCTTCTGGTCAATTTTGACGCATTTACCGCCTTTGAAATTTTGTCCCGAGTTGTGGGTTAAATTTGAGCCCCACTGCAGCCTCATCTTGGCCACCAGACACAATTATTGCCCAATTCCAGACCCCCCCCCCCCCCCCACCCCAAAATGCTTAAAGGACTTTTACTTTTATTTTCCCTCTTTGGTCTCTTGGTTGCAAATGTGCATTCATGAAAATAGGCTGTTCTTTTAGTCATTTCAACCAGCTACTTTTGTCCTCCCTGCTCTGCAAATGTCTTCAGTACTACTTTATTGTTGCTTTTAGATGTTGGCGTGGAGCACCTTGCGTTGTCCTGTGTCGGAATATAAATGTTTGCGATGCTGAAACGTAACACTGTTGTTTCTCCGAAATGTGTGCAGTTCCCCGCTCTGACCGCAGCTTCTGCCGATGAGCAAAAGGTGTTTGGCTTGTGGGAGACCGGAGAGGACGTCGACAAGGTAAACCAACTATGTAAACAAATTTAAAAAAAGACTTTTTAAACGACTGTTTAGTGATGCGTTTAAAAAAAAAAAAAGAATCATGTAGGTATGGCTTAAAAAAAAGACCATGTATAGTAAAACTTTTCTTTTAGTGACCATGTATAGTAAGGCCACAGTTCCCACGGGTCCTTGAAGTTCAGAAAAATCCATAAAAGTTGTAAAATTATATTCTCAATTGCTCTAAATTTTCGGGGAAAGCTTCTAAAAACCAATAAAAATCCTTCAAAAGTAGCCTGTGGTGTTCATTACATTTGTGTCATTGAATAAAGATGTGCCCTTCCTTTGGCAGCAATGATTTGAGCACCAGCTCGGTGATATGTGGCTTTCTGTTCATTCAACCCACTGCTGAATGGAGAAAGGCCTGAAGAAATGGCTGAATTAGCCCTCAAAAGTCCTTAATGGTCCATAAATAAATGGCAAGTGGAAGAGTGGGTGCCCTGCAAACGCCCTCCCACCTAAACGTCCCCCCAAAACTTCCCCTAAAACCCCCCCAAACATCCCGCCAAACGTCTACCCAAAACCCCCCAAACATCCCCTAAAACCCAATTCAGGCTTCCCACTCTTCCACTTGCTATTTATTTATAGACCATTAAGGACTTTCGAGGTTTAATTTAGCCTTTTTTTTAGGTTTTTTCTCCATTCAGCAGGGGGTTGAATGAACAGAAAGCCACATATCACTGAGGTGGTGCTCGAATCATTGCCGCCAAAGGAAGGGCACATCTTCATTTTTAGGGGCAATCAGCTAGCCCTTTATCTGACATCCTGTATATCAAATTAGCCCGAAATGACCTAAATCACGTGATCATCATCGGAACTGAATGGAGACGGCGGGAAAAGAGCGGCAACCAGGCATGTTTCCCGACAGCGGGGTTTGAGGGGAAAGTTACCAGGCGCATTTTCCGACAAAACTGAATTGGAAGGGTGGGGGCAAATGACATGCACAAATTACTACTTTTATGACCTTGGAGGGCACGTGGGAATCCTGGCTTAGGCGTTTAAATTTTTTTTCTAAAATATATTTTACAACCCTGTATAGTAAGGCGTTTTCAAAGAAAATATAAATCAGGCCAAAAAAGACCATGTATAGTAAGGTGTTATTTTTTTTCCACAACCATGTATAGGAAGGCTTTTTTCTAACTATGTGTATATATAGTAAGTTGTTTTAAAAGAAAATAATCATGTAAATAAGGCTAAAAAGACCCTGTATAGTTGTTTCTTAAACAACCATGTATAGTAAGGCATTTTTAAATAAAATCATGTAAATCAGGCCAAAAAAAGACTAATAGTAAGGGTTTTTTTTTTCCACAACCATGTATTGGAAGGCTTTTTCGAAACAATTAAAAAAAAAAAAACGACCAGTACCAGTAGTAAGGCGTTGGTAAAGAGTAATCATGTAAATAAGGCCTAAAAAAAGACTAATAGTAAGGCTGTTTTTAATAAAACATGTAAGGTAAGGAGTTTTGAAAGAAAATAAAACTAGTACAATGGATAGTTTCATTTTACCACAAAAAAAAAAAATGGCACATCTAATGTATTTCTCCTGCGGGGGGCCTCTAGCATCGGCACCTGCTTTACGAGATGTTCACCAAAACCTACCGTGTGAAACGGAGTGCGGTTCAAGCCCGACTTGGCGAAGAGTTGGGCGATGTCGCCAAGGCCGATGTGGACCGGCTGCTCAAGGTGAATCTCTGCCGCCGAGACGGGGAGTCGTGTCTTTGGTCTTTTCATTCCCCAAAAAAAGTGAACTTGCTGTTCTTTTTCATTTGATGAATTTTTGTCGTTCTCAAGGAATGTTGCAGCAGCCACGCCGGTATGTGGTACCTGAAGGGAACCATCCAGTCTTGACCCAAGCGACCTGCCCCCGGGGGCAACCTTAGCCAAACGCAGTGTCCCAAGGAAACGCGACCGAGGTGAGAGCCGGTCGCGGCCCGTCATGACGATGACAACGTTTGCCGCTCGGAACGATGAAAAAGAGGTCTCTGAAGGACAAGTGCTCAACACAAATGCCTCATTATGAAAGTCGGGCCCCCTCCCAGATGGACCTTTTTTTTTTTTTGAAAGGCTTACACGGCTGCCAATTTGCGTTTATCTACTAACATGAAGGTCTCGGATTCAGCAAGACGCAAGGAGCGTCAGTTGTGTAAATGACTTGACGGCGCTTTTCTTTATTCACGAACCCCAAAACGGAGCGACTTAAACCATTAAGGTCATTTCTGACTTTTTGCACCTAGACTTGTGTTCACCACGAAGGCGGTTTGAAAGAAGGGACAAACGTTTCACTGCTGCATTTTGTTTGCCTTTCACCTGGATGAACAGGAACAGTTGTGGATGATCAATAAAACGTAAACAAGAGTTGTAAGTGTTGAATTGAAATTAAAACAACTTGTCAAATGTTCAGTATGTATGTGCAACATACAGCACAGATGAAATTCATGCTCAACATAAAACAAGACTTGAATTTGTTATTTGAATATTTAAAGAAAAAAGAATTCAGAAGTATATAAAGTAAACTGCGTTAAACTGTGGTCCACTGTTAAGCGCAGAGGGGCACGGCTCGGGCCCACCTGTGAGGAGCCTGTAGGCTCCCACCAACCCTGGACCGTTGACCCCTGACTGGGTGAACACAAAGTGAAGGCGGTGACTAAGCGAGTAATGGCCAGATATATTGTCAGGCGTTTTCGATGTATAGCAAGGCATTTTTAGCCGAAAAAAACGACCATGTATATTAAGGCGTTTTTAGCCGAAAAGAAAATGACCATGTATAGTAAGGTGTTTGACGAAAAAAACCCGACCATGTATAGTAAGGTGTTTTTAGCTAAAAAAAAACACGACCATGTATAGTAAGGCGTTTTTGACGGAAAAAACAACCATGTATAGTAAGGTGTTTTTTGACGGAAAAAACAACCATGTATAGTAAGGCGTTTTTTGACGAGAAAAACGACCATGTATAGTAAGGCGTTTTTTGACGGAAAAAACGACCATGTATAGTAAGGCGTTTTTTGACGGAAAAAACGACCATGTATAGTAAGACGTTTTTTGATGAAAAAACGACCATGTATGTATAGTAAGGTGTTTTTGACGAAAAAACGACCATGTATAGTAAGGTGTTTCTTTGACGAAAAAACGACCATGTATAGTAACGCGTTTTTGACAAAAAAAACCCACCATGTATAGTAAGATGTTTTTTGACGAAAAAAAGACCATTATAGTAAGGCGTTTTTTGATGGAAAAAAGACCATGTATAGTAAGGCGCTTTTTGACGAAAAGACCATGTATAGTAAGGCGTTTTTGCCAAAAAAAAACGACCATTTATAGTAAGACGTTTCTTTGACGAAAAAACGACCATGTATAGTAACGCGTTTTTTGACGTAAAAACGACCATGTATTGTAAGGCATTTTTGCCCAAAAAACGACCATGTATAGTAAGGCGTTTTCTGACGAAAAAACGACCATGTATAGTATGGCGTTTTTGCCCAAAATAAGACCATGTATAGTAAGGTGTTTCGAGCTGAAAAAACGACCATGTATAGTAAGACGTTTTTTGACGAAAAAAACGACCATGTATAGTAAGGCATTTTTGCCCAAAAAACGACCATGTATAGTAAGGCGTTTGCTCAAAATACGACCATGTATAGTAAGGTGTTTGGAGCTGAAAAAAACCGACCATGTATAGTAAGACGTTTTTTGACGAAAAAACGACCATGTTTAGTAAGACGTTTCTTTGACGAAAAAACGACCATGTGTATATATAGTAAGGCGTTTTTTGACGAAAAAAGACCATGTATAGTAAGGCGTTTTTGACGAAAAAAAAAGACCATGTATAGTAAGACGTTTTTTGACGGAAAAAAAAGACCATGTATAGTAAGACGTTTTTTGACGAAAAAACGACCATGTATAGTAAGGCGTTTTTTGACGAAAAAAGACCATGTATAGTAAGGCGTTTTTGACGAAAAAAAAGACCATGTATAGTAAGGCGTTTTTGACGAAAAAAAACGACCATGTATAGTAAGGCGTTTTTGACGGAAAAAACATGTATAGTAAGGCGTTTTTGACGGAAAAAACATGTATAGTAAGGCGTTTTTTGACGGAAAAAACAACCATGTATAGGTAAGGCGTTTTTTGACGAGAAAAACGACCATGTATAGTAAGACGTTTTTTGACGAAAAAACGACCATGTATAGTAAGGCGTTTTTTGACGAAAAAAGACCATGTATAGTAAGGCGTTTTTGACGAAAAAAAAGACCATGTATAGTAAGGCGTTTTTGACGAAAAAAAAACGACCATGTATAGTAAGGCGTTTTTGACGGAAAAAACATGTATAGTAAGGCGTTTTTGACGGAAAAAACATGTATAGTAAGGCGTTTTTGACGGAAAAAACATGTATAGTAAGGCGTTTTTTGACGGAAAAAACAACCATGTATAGGTAAGGCGTTTTTTGACGAAAATAAAGACCATGTATAGTAAGACGTTTTTTGCAGAAAAAACGACCATGTATATATAGTAAGGTGTTTTTGCAGAAAAAAACGACCATGTATAGTAAGGCATTTTTTGACGAAAAAAACGACCATGTATAGTAAGACGTTTTTTGACGAAAAAAACGACCATGTATAGTAAGACGTTTTTTGACGAAAAAAACGACCATGTATAGTAAGGCGTTTGCTCAAAATACAACCATGTATAGTAAGGTGTTTGGAGCTGAAAAAAACCGACCATGTATAGTAAGACGTTTTTTGACGAAAAAACGACCATGTTTAGTAAGACGTTTCTTTGACGAAAAAACGACCATGTGTATATATAGTAAGGCGTTTTTTGACGAAAAAAGACCATGTATAGTAAGGCGTTTTTTGACGAAAAAAACGACCATGTAGAGTAAGGCTTTTTTTGATGAAAAAAATGAGCATGTATATATAGTAAGGTGTTTTTGCAGAAAAAACGACCATGTATAGTAAGGTGTTTTTTGAGGGAAAAAACGACAATGTATAGCAAGGCGTTTTTGCAAAAAACGACCATGTATAGTAAGGTGTTTTTTGATGAAAAAACGACCATGTATAGTAAGGCGTTTTTGACGAAAAAAGACCATGTATAGGTAAGGCGTTTTTTGACGAGAAAAACGACCATGTATAGTAAGGCGTTTTAAGCCGGAAAAAAACGACCATGTATAGGAAGGCGTTTTTTGACGAGAAAAAAAACGACCATGTATAGTAAGGCGTTTGATGATGAAAAAAAACGACCATGTATTGTAAGGTGTCTTTTGATGAAAAAAACCGACCATGTATAGTAAGGCGTTTGTGCCGAAAAAACGACCATGTATAGCAAGGTGTTTTGGCCAAAAAATGACCATGTAGAGTAAGGCGTTTTTGATGAAAAAAACGACCATGTATAGTAAGGCTTTTTTGGATGAAAAGAAGACCATGTATAGTAAGGCATTTTTGCCCAAAAAACGACCATGTATAGAAAGGGTTTTTTTGATGAAAAAAATGACCATGTATAGTATTGGGACATGTATGCTTTGCTCAGCGAAAAGGCTCGGTGCTGTTGGACAGTCTGCGGCTGGATGGATGGATGGCTTGACGATGAGGAGTGTCAGCGGAATCGCAAGTCGTGGCTTGGCATAGAAGTGGGACTCCACAACTTCTTGTTTTCAAACTAGCTTATAGCAGACGTGTGTACACTTCAGCATGATGCGGTTGATCTATTGGTGAAAAGGATTTATAGATGAAGTGATTCAAACAGTGTATTTTAGGACAAGTGGTTAAGATTGAGTGATTATCAATCGTCTGGTGTAATTTGTCATTAATGTAAACTGTTCTTTGATGGTGGTGTATCTGCAGTGGCTCCTCTCGTTGGATAAGCAGGAAGAAAGATTTGAAAATAAAATTGTACTTGACTTGTAAGGTATTTTAACCCCGAAAAAAACCCCAACCATTATAGTAAGGTATTTATGACCAAAAAAAACAACCATGTATATATAGTTGCCTTTTCTGTGAAAAAAAGTTGGTGTCAAATATGACGGAAGTGCATACCAAATCACAGTCATTGGTAGTGAAGTGGTATGTTTGCCGGCGTTGGGTGTAGTAATTGTGGGTTCAAACCCTGCTTGGTGACATGTGAAAGTACCTATTCAAACAGTTACTTTTTCCTGTGAAACCTCAATGCGTGTGAAAATAACTTGAAACCTCAATTGTGCGTGTCAAATATGCCTAAAATGCAGACCAAGGTGTAGTCACTGGTGGTGTAGAGGTATACACGCCGGCTTTGGAAGCAGACAACCCAGGTTCAAATCCCGTTCAGTGACAAAATACAACACCAAATTGCAGTTGTTTTCCTGGAAAATTCTCAAAAGCGCATGTCAAATACGCCTATAGTGCAGAGCAAGTCAGAGTCGCTGGTGGTGTAGAGGTATACACGCCGTCTTTGGAAGTAGGCAACCTGGGTTCGAATCCCGCTCAGTGCTGTTTGAAAATATAAGACCGAATACTTGGTTACTTTTTCCCGGAAACCCTCGAAAGCGCATGTCAAATACGCCCATAGTGCAGGATAAGTCAGAGTCACTGGTGGTGTAGAGGTATACACACCGGCTTTGGAAGCAGGCAGCGCCGGTTCAAATCCCATCCAGTAACGTGTGAAAATACAATTTTCTTGGAAACCCTCAAAAGTGCATGTCAAATACGCCTATAGTGCAGGACAAGTCACAGTCACTGGTGGTGTAGAGGTATACACGCTGCCTTTGGAAGCAGGCAACCTGGGTTCGAATCCCGCTCAGTGCTGTTTGAAAATACTTGGTTACTTTTTCCTGGAAACCCCCGAAAGTGCATGTCAAATACGCCTATAGTGCAGGACAAGTCATAGTCACTGGTGGTGTAGAGGTATACACGCCGGCTTTGGAAGCGGGCAGCGCGGGTTCAAACCCCGTCCAGTGACAGCATAAAACTGCCAATGCTGGGACAGGCTCCAGCAAGAGCGAAATGGGACTTAGTCACTGGTGGTACGCGGGTACACCCACTAAAGGGGTACTCGCAGCGTGGGCTCAAATCCCACCCAGTGGCGGTCAAAATCGGTTCCGGAATGCCAACGCTGGGATAGGCTCCGGCAAGAGCGAAATGGGACTTAGTCACTGGTGGTACGCGGGTACACCCACTAAAGGGGTACTCGCAGCGTGGGCTCAAATCCCACCCAGTGGCGGTCAAAATCGGTTCCGGAATGCCAACGCTGGGATAGGCTCCGGCAAGAGCGAGGTGGTTCCGGACTTAGCGGCCCCTAAGGCCCCCCCCCCGCGGTCCCCGGGGGGGTGGGGGGGGGAAGATAAAAGGGAGGGATGATGCACCCGGGGGGTGTGGGAAGGGGGGAGGCGCCCGGCCGGGAAGACAGAAGGGGGAGGGGCGTTCGCCCGGGGAAGACAGGGGGGAGGGATGCGTGCGAGGGAAGGACAGGAGGGGGGGGAGAAAAGCGGGTGGAAGGGTGAATGGAGGGAGGGATTGAAAAATTTTGAATATCTTTCATCCATCTATATGAGTATACATTATGAATTAGTCCATCATACACTGCTTGATTAGCATTTTAACCAGTATGTATATTAAGGAGTACGTCAATTGTACCAGTCTATATATGTAGGATTTATAAATTTACAGTGAAGTATAGTATATTGACTCCTATAGATACTCATATAGATGGATGAAAGATATTGAAAATTTTTCAATCCCTCCCTCCATTCATCCTTCCACCCGCTTTTCTCCCCCCCCTCCTGTCCTTCCCTCGCACGCATCCCTCCCCCCTGTCTTCCCGGCCGGGCGCCTCCCCCCTTCCCACACCCCCCGGGTGCATCATCCCTCCCTTTTATCTTCCCCCCCCCACCCCCCCGGGGACCGCGGGGGGGGGGCCTTAGGGGCCGCTAAGTCCGGAACCACCTCGCTCTTGCCGGAGCCTATCCCAGCGTTGGCATTCCGGAACCGATTTTGACCGCCACTGGGTGGGATTTGAGCCCACGCTGCGAGTACCCCTTTAGTGGGTGTACCCGCGTACCACCAGTGACTAAGTCCCATTTCGCTCTTGCCGGAGCCTATCCCAGCGTTGGCATTCCGGAACCGATTTTGACCGCCACTGGGTGGGATTTGAGCCCACGCTGCGAGTACCCCTTTAGTGGGTGTACCCGCGTACCACCAGTGACTAAGTCCCATTTCGCTCTTGCTGGAGCCTGTCCCAGCATTGGCAGTTTTATGCTGTCACTGGACGGGGTTTGAACCCGCGCTGCCCGCTTCCAAAGCCGGCGTGTATACCTCTACACCACCAGTGACTATGACTTGTCCTGCACTATAGGCGTATTTGACATGCACTTTCGGGGGTTTCCAGGAAAAAGTAACCAAGTATTTTCAAACAGCACTGAGCGGGATTCGAACCCAGGTTGCCTGCTTCCAAAGGCAGCGTGTATACCTCTACACCACCAGTGACTGTGACTTGTCCTGCACTATAGGCGTATTTGACATGCACTTTTGAGGGTTTCCAAGAAAATTGTATTTTCACACGTTACTGGATGGGCTTTGAACCGGCGCTGCCTGCTTCCAAAGCCGGTGTGTATACCTCTACACCACCAGTGACTCTGACTTATCCTGCACTATGGGCGTATTTGACATGCGCTTTCGAGGGTTTCCGGGAAAAAGTAACCAAGTATTCGGTCTTATATTTTCAAACAGCACTGAGCGGGATTCGAACCCAGGTTGCCTACTTCCAAAGACGGCGTGTATACCTCTACACCACCAGCGACTCTGACTTGCTCTGCACTATAGGCGTATTTGACATGCGCTTTTGAGAATTTTCCAGGAAAACAACTGCAATTTGGTGTTGTATTTTGTCACTGAACGGGATTTGAACCTGGGTTGTCTGCTTCCAAAGCCGGCGTGTATACCTCTACACCACCAGTGACTACACCTTGGTCTGCATTTTAGGCGTATTTGACACGCACAATTGAGGTTTCAAGTTATTTTCACACGCATTGAGGTTTCACAGGAAAAAGTAACTGTTTGAATAGGTACTTTCACATGTCACCAAGCAGGGTTTGAACCCACAATTACTACACCCAACGCCGGCAAACATACCACTTCACTACCAAAAGTGGATAAAGTAAATGAATAATTACTCACACGTCATCAAGCAGGGTTTGAACACTGTCTACACCCAACGAAGGCTCATATTTCATTAGACTACCAGTGATTGTGACTTGGTTTACACTTTTGTCATATTTAACACAAACTTTTTTCACAGGAGCCTAACGGTAAGTGAAGTTGCTTTTTCATATATCACAGAGTGGGAATTAATCCCACACTATCAGAAGACAAATCCGGCAAATGGACCATTATGCCATCGGTGACTGGGTGTTGTATTGCCCCAAAAAAAGCCTGTTTATAAGGCATTTTTAGCCGAAAAAAAAGACCCTGTGTAATGTGTTTTTAGCCAGAAAAAACCCAACCTAGTTTAGTAAGGAGTATTTAGCCGAAAAACCCCCCCCGACCGTGTATAGTTAGTCGTAATTTGCTGAAAATAAAAATGACCATGTATAGTAAAATATTTTTAACCGAGAAAGAACCACCATGTGTAGTAAGGCGTATTTAGCCAAAATCAAAACCTGACCATGTATAGTAAGGTATTTTATCCGAAAAAAAACCCCAACTTGGTATAGTAAGGCAAAATTAGCTAAAAATTTAAATAACCATGTATAGTACATTGTTCCTAGCCGGGAAATAAAAAGCAGACCACATATAGAAAGTTGTTTTTAGCCCAAATAAACGACCAAGAATAGTAAGGCGGGGGGAGTTTCAGTCAAAATCTCTTTTCTATTTATGCCTGGTCATTTTTTTTTTTTTTGGTCAAAAACGCCTTAATATAATGGTCGTTTTTTTCAGGGTTAAAACACCTTACAAATCAAGTACAACTTTATTGTCGAATGTTTCTTCCCACTCAATCAGACAACAAGAAGAGGCATTGCATGTGCACACACCACCATCAAAGAGCAGTTTACATTAATGACAAAATACAACAGAAGTCAGTTACTCGCTCAATCTTAACCACAGCAGAGCTGTGAAAATGCTGCCCATTCCAGGCTGTTCAGCAACGACAGTCAAATGGCACCAACACGCATGCTGTTGAAAAGGCACAACCACCAAGCACAAATTCTTCTTAGACAAATCTCGTGTGCAAAAATGCTGAAAACAATCCACACAACATAACACCATGTGACGAAAGACAAACAAAACAACACACACAGGCTCTTGAAAAGCACTTGGCAGCTGCCTACTCAGGCACCATCTTGGTAAAAAATAATGGTTGGGTTCTTTTCAGGCAAAAAAAACACCTTACCATACATGGTTGTTTTTTTTCGGCTGAAAACGCCTTACTATACATGGTCGTTTTTTTCGGCTGAAAACACCTTACTATACATGGTCGTTTTTTTCGACTAAATAAGCCTTACTATACATGGTCGTTTTTTTCAGGCTTAAAAACGCCTTACTATACATGGTCGTTTTTTTCGACTAAATACGCCTTACTATACATGGTCGTTTTTTTCAGGCTTAAAACGCCTTACTATACATGGTCGTTTTTTTCGACTAAATACGCCTTACTATACATGGTCGTTTTTTTCGGCTGAAAAGGACTTACTATACATGGTTGTTTTTTTCGGCTGAAAACGCCTTCCTATACATGGTCGTTTTTTTCGACTAAATAAGCCTTACTATACATTGTCGTTTTTTCAGGCTTAAAACGCCTTACTATACATGGTCGTTTTTTTCGGCTGAAAAGGACTTACTATACATGGTTGTTTTTTTCGGCTGAAAACGCCTTACTATACATGGTCGTTTTTTTCGGCTAAAAACGCCTTACAATACATGGTCTTTTTTTGGGGGGGCTAAAAACGCCTTACTATACATGGTCGTTTTTTTCGACTAAATAAGCTTTACTATACATGGTCGTTTTTTTCAGGCTTAAAACGCCTTACTATACATGGTCGTTTTTTTCGACTAAATACGCCTTACTGTACATGGTCGTTTTTTTCGACTAAATAAGCCTTACTATACATGGTCGTTTTTTTCGGCTGAAAAGGACTTACTATACATGGTCGTTTTTTTCGACTAAATAAGCCTTACTATACATTGTCGTTTTTTCAGGCTTAAAACGCCTTACTATACATGGTCGTTTTTTTCGACTAAATACGCCTTACTATACATGGTCGTTTTTTTCGGCTGAAAAGGACTTACTATACATGGTTGTTTTTTTCGGCTGAAAACGCCTTACTATACATGGTCGTTTTTTTTTCAAACTAAAAACGCCTTACTATACATGGTCGTTTTTATCGGCTAAAAACGCCTTACTATACATGGTCGTTTTTTTCCACTAAAAACGCCTTACTATACATGGTCGTTTTTTTCGGGCTAAATACGCCTTACTATACATGGTCGTGTATAGCTTTTCCTGCTGTCTCCGATCAGTGTCGATGATGATCACGTGATCACTTTGGGTCATTCCGGGCCAATTTGACATACAGGATGTCAAATAAAGGGCTAGCTGATTGCCCCTAAAAATGAAGATGTGCCCTTCCTTTGGCGGCAATGATTTGAGCACCACCTCAGTGATATGTGGCTTTCTGTTCATTCAACCCACTGCTGAATGGAGAAAAAGGCCTAAAAAAGGCTAAATTAACCCTCAAAAGTCCTTAATGGTCCATATATAAATGGCAAGTGGAAGAGTGGGAAGCCTGAATTGGGGTTTGGGCATTTTTATTTTGGGGGGGTTTTGGAACGTTTGGGGGATTTTTAGGGATGTTGCGGGGGGGGGGGTTAGGGGACATTTGGGGTTTTTTGGGGGATGTTTAGGGTTTTTTGGAGGGGACGTTTGGTGTTTTGGGGGGGGGGGTGGACGTTTTGGGGTTTTTTTTGGGAACGCTTTGGGGCATTTTTGGAAGAGGGTGTTTGCAGGGTTGCCACTCTTCCACTTGCTTTTTGTTTCTGGACCTTTTAAGGACTTTTGAGGGCGAATTCAGCCATTTCTTCAGGCCTTTTTCTCCATTCAGCAGGGTTGAATGAACAGAAAGCCACATATCACCGAGCTGGCGCTCAAATCATTGCTGCCAAAAGGAAGGGAACATCTTTATTCAGTGACATACAAATGAAATGAACACCGCAGGTTAATTTTAAGGATTTCTATTGATATTAGAGGCCTTCCCCAAAAATGAAGGACAATTAAGAACATTTTAAACTTCTTAATGGATTTTTATTAACTTTAAGGACCCTTGGGAATCCCGGCATTGTGGTTAAAAAAAGCTTTACTGTTCACGGTTTTTTTTTTCCTGGGCAAAAACATACTATACATGGTCGGTTTTTTCGGTCTAAAAACGCTTTACTATGCATGGCCTTTACAAAAACGCCTTACTCTTTATGGTCTGTTTTTCAAACAATGTATCGGAAGTTGTTTTTTCAACATTGTAAAAGAATTGGCCAGCATTCAGAACAAGCAAGCAACCCAGGAAACATTTGAAATGGTGGAAGAAGAAACGGAGAGTGCTCAATCCAGCAAAGCGAGGTGAATTGTGACGCGCTGTGCTCAAACCCCAAACGGCGTAGTGTGCCACAAGTGTGCAAATCGTGCAGCATGCAAAAACTCATCGTGAGAAAAGGGGCAATAAACTTCCTTAAATAAACACATCCTTGCTCGCGTGGCTGCGAAAACGAGGCCACGGGGGCGGTCGCCATCTTGCCACACCAGTGCGGCGCACTTTGCTGAGTCACCGCGTGCATCGTATCCAAGCCGACCTCCTTCCTCTGCTTGCTTCCTGGAGGGAGAGGAAAAAGTCTCTTCCGATAGTGCCATCAGTTTCGTTTCATGTGCCGCCTGTTTCATGGGTTTATTAAAAAAAAAAAATCAATACAGCCGTTTAACCACAAATGACAAGCAATGTCTGAGCATCATTTAAATTCAATGTCTCACTACTTTTCATGATTATTGCTTTTTTTTTCATTATCATCGCTTCATTCGCTAAAACTGGGGTACCGACTATTTTCTCTACAAACAAAAAATACAAGTTCGGCCTGGATGATTAATCAATTACTGTATAAGTCTTATTTGCTGCTTCAGTAGTCGTCCCGTTTGACATGCGCTGCTTCCACTCACAAACAGAAGGGGGAGCGAGTCGAAATCAGCAGTGGCTTCCTTTATCTTAATTTTTTTTTTTTTAATTTAAAGCACCAAATTCACCTCCGAGGAAGCCGCCCTCATTTTCACGTGGCGCGCGTTGACATGAAAAGGGTCCCAGAAGAAAGCGATCACAGAAGTCTTCCTGCCAAGACACGGCGCTCACTGCAACGTTGCAAAAAACAGACAATCGTGGCAATCAAACGGCCACTGATGTTCAGGCGGCAGAAATAGCGAGAAAGAAATTCGGGTCTCCGTTGGAATTCAAAGCGCGTCTTCCACCTGCTTTTCATCTCCCCGACCATCTGGCTCAGCGCCTGGCATCAGGTGCAGGGTGGCCTGGCCCTGTTCTCCAGGTCCTCTTTGGTTTTCTGGATGCGAGCAAAAATTTCTCGGAACAGTTCCTTGTACTCGGGCTGCTGGACGGCCTTGTGCCTCGGCTCCTCTTGCTCTTCTCGGTGACGTTGCTGCAATCCAAAGTGCCCGAGGAGCTGCTCGTACTTGACCTGCAAGGCGCTGTACTGGGCGTCCACCTCGTTGAGCAGCGAGATGCCGCCCCGCTCCTCCTTCGCCGCCCTTTGAGCGCACCGGCACTCGGGCTCGGCTCGAAGGAGACGCTCGCTCGCCCAGCGCTTGAGGGGCCGCCGGCCGCGGGGAGACGCCCCGCCGGGCTCGGCTCCGCCGTCGCACTCCGCTTCCGCCTCTTCCTCGGGGAGGGCGTAAGCCACGTTCAGCCGGGAGAAGGATTCAGACTTCCAGAGGTGACGAAGCTCCTCGGTCTCTCGCTCCAACTCGGACACTCGCAACTGCGCGCGCACCAACACAAAACAAGTGAGGACACGCAAACACCTCCATGTGGACGCGACCCGGTCGTACCCTGCACGTCTCCATGCCGGCCAGCTGCTGCTCGAGCGCCTCGTTGCGCCTGCCCAGCAGCCCCGCCTCCCGCTCGGCCTCCTCCCGCCGAGCGCGTTCTCCCGCGTACTGAGCCTGGAGGCCGCGTAGCGAGCGGCGCAGCGACGCCTGCTGCTCCTCGTGCCACCGCCGCACGCCGTCGCGCCAGTCTGTGCCGAGATGGGCTTCGTCGGGATAGTCGTCGCGGCGCCTACAAAATCAAAATGGCCGCCTCAAGACGTGTGCAATATAAAATAGCTTGATTCTAATACTTGGGGCACCTTATTCAACTACAGGAGAGCGTCAAAATAAAAACGGATAAATGACAAAATGTCAACCACAAGTTGTTTTTTTTCGAATGTCAATCCGAGACGTCACTCTTCCCTCGATCTCGGCCAACAGACAGAAGATCAATCAAGAGGATAATTGTCCCCTTCTCGTCAATGTGTTGGGCGCCCGATGTTCTGTCTGTTGACCGAAATCTCAGTCCGAAATCACGTCGGCGTCAAGACACACATTGTTGCATTATTTTAATCAAATCTTGTCGAGAAACACCAAAGACCACGGCAGAGGTTTCACTCGATTAAATATGAGCAGAAGTCACCCATCAATACAGATTTGAAAAATCTTCAAGGGCGAGGTTGTCATTTTTGGGCCGGGTTACGAGTAACATTGGGTTCAAAATCTCAAAACGTCTAAGAATCTAATTCGGGAATAATAGAAACTCGTGAAACCAGAAATGTTTTGGTTTGAAAGCTGAAGTCAAAGTCCAGTGCGGGGCATGATGCAACGTGCACTTTGCACTCTTGAGAGAATGCAATTTTCTCATACCTCCACCTTATTATACGGCATACCAGTCATCATATTTCAGTTTTATCTCTGGCGCAGGAGGCGATAAGAGGCTGAACGTTCCATTTACAATACGGCCGGGAAAGCCTTTCACGCCGCTTCGCTTTTTCCAGTACAGTGAAACTCCTCTACAACGAAATCATGTTTGCAGCAAGACATTTTTCACAACAGGGGGGTTTTTCACTGTAGCAAATTGGAAACAGGAAAGTAGGAATGTGTTAATGCATGAAGATTTTTTTCACACTAGGGGGTATTTTCACCCATGTAGATTTCGTTGTAGAGGAGTTTCACTGTATTATTCAAATTCCCAAATTCTGCTTTCCGACGGGTCAGCCGAGAAGCCATTTTGGCTTAAACCTGAGTTTTGGCAGTTGCTCCAGACTGCGGCCGCCGCGCCACCTCCGCCGGTCCCCCCGGGCGACGACCTGCGAGGGTCCCAGCTTCATGTCGTCCGCCTCCCTCTGCAGCTCATCCACGCGCGTTTGCAGCTCCTCCGCCGTTTCCGTCAGCCTGCGCGGACAAAAATGACACTTTTGGAGCACCCTAAGGAATCCTAAATCCGATTTTAGCGAGCGGAGACCAACCCGCGGATCTTGTGCTGGGCAGTGCGATTGTCCTGAGTCAGCGTGCGGTTGCTCTGCTCCAGCTCGCGAGACGCCACGTCCAGCTGCTCGTACACTTTGGCGTGCTGGTCGTTCACCTGCCGCAGGAGCTCCACCTGCTTGCCCAGGTACTGGACCACAAAAAAAACAAAAAAAAAGGACCAGAAATCAAATACACCAAGACATTGAACATTTAAAAAGAAGTCCATGCCAGGTGCCTTTCCTGTTTGTTTGTAATTTAATTACTGTAAATACAACAACGGCTAAGTGCGTACATATTTCTGATTTATTTTTGCCTTGAGGCGGCCTTCAAATGTCAATTATTTTATTTTCCTCATGAGTGCATTTCTGCCTGGTCAAAATGGCGCATTATTGACAAATTGAGCCATCGATGGAGGATGGGGTGAACTTTTATCTTATCAGAGCAGCAATTTGAACCTGTTGTCAATGAACATTGCCTTCACTCTGACACACGCGCACAATCTCAAGAAGCGCCAAGGGTGCGTGTGTGTGTGTGTGTGCCATGACGTCTCCGTTTAGGACTTGTGGGGATTAATTCGACACGTCAGCGTCGGGAAGGGCTCGCCAGTCAGACAAAGCCGACTTAAGGGACATTCAAGTAATTCCCCCACGAGTCCAAACAGTCCAGTGAATATTCACTTCCGCCCTCATGCATGGGGGGGGGGGGTCCTCTGCTTGTTTTTGTTTTCAGCGAGGATGACGCAACGGTCTTCGACGTCGCACTTGACGGACAGTAAATGTGAACAAGCCAATTGAGTTGAACTGGGCTAAAATGAAGGACTTCTTAAAGGACCATTTTCAAGGTTTTATGGCTTCTCTTAAAACACAAACGCACAAACCAAGAGGAGCACAAATACATACAAATTTGAATCAATAGAATTATTCCCCACGTCTTTAAAAAGATGTTTGATTTTCAAATTGTCTGCAAACATTTTCCATTTTAATCACCGTTTTGTTGTTTTGTTGAAAAGATTGATTTTTTTTGACATTCCAAAGACCTTGGGCGTGTCTGACGACTGATGAGCGTAACCTCGGCAACCCGGGGGGGGTTCCTTACCTCAATCTCCTGCACTTGCTCTTGATTGGTGGAGTGCATCTGCTGCAGGCTCTGTTCCAGCTCATGGTTCCTCTCCAGGAGTGACTTGCCCAGCTCGGCGGCCAGCTGAAGGTCTGCAGAGGAAAGAACCGGTGCGGAAAATGACAATCAACAATTTATGTTTCATATTGGAAAATTATGACAAATTGTCACAGCTCAACTCATGCCCACCTCAACTTCTAAAAGTATTAAAATGATCACCCCTATAATTTGGATTTGATGTGCCCAAACATGTGTGTTCGGACACAAACAAGACCACGTGGACATTGTTGCTATTTTGACATGAACCCAGACAGTCTGCATACTGACCCAAAGCCACAAGAGTGTCCAAACTGTGCGAGTTGTGATTCACTGACCCACTTGTGTTAATGTGCAGGATCTAATTGGCCCCATTGGCAGTACTACAAAGCTTTCAGTCAATTCAAGAGGGATCACAATGGAAAAAAAAACACACACCCCTGAATTAACCAGAAAGCATCCACACTGAATCATAAAACGGAATTTTAAATTAAATGAGACTCTTGTATCAGAGTGATGAAGCGAGTAAGTCAAACAGAGGTTGGGAAGGTTAACCTTGTTCGAGATCTTGCTTGTCGTACCAAGGCTCTTCCTCCTTCAGCTCGAACTCCTCTTCCACGCTCATGTCCGTTAACATCTCGGCGGCTCGCTACAATTTCCAGCAATGTCAAATCCTCGTCCGAAATGGCATGACGAACGCGGGGCTTCTAGGGGTGATTTTATTTCTGCATTTATTTTACTGGGAACAGCGTCGCTGCTCCTTGCTAATTGCAGCCGGTCTACCGGTGCACCAGCATCGCCGGATAACGCGAATTAGAAAGTCTGATGTGTCAAGCGTCGACGTGTTGTTAAGCGACTTCGAACTAAAAGCTCTCGATAATGGGAGGCCACTCAAACAGGCGTGGTAAATGATTTCGATTACGTTGCGAAGCGCAAATTGAAGCCCGAATGAGTGTTTACAACAATATTGTTATTACCTCCGTTTTTATTGGCGTTGTTCAGAGGTTATTTCAGCCCTACGTTTTACGTCGAAGGTTTGAAGTCAGTTTCCGGTATTGCTGTGCCTGTATAGAAACTGAACCGTTAGCTCGCCTGCACCTGCGGCTCTGTAGGTGCATCATTAACTGTGCACACTAAATTGTCCACAAGAGGGCACTGCTGCAGCAAAAAAAATCCATTATTTCCAATGGAGGGGAAAAATTAGCTTCAAAATTCAGATGAATACTATACATAAAAATAAAATAAAGACTTAAAAGTGGTAGTAAGGTATTAAGAGTAAAAATGACACTCATTTAATTAATTTAAAAACTATGAAATGATACTTTATAAATAAAAGTACAACAAAACTACATTTCTAATGGGGTAGCTGCAGTCTACCCCCCATCTGACTTCAGGCGAAAGGCAGGTGACACCCCAGATTGGCCGCCATTCAATCACAGGGCACATATAGAGAGCGACAATCCTTCGCACTCACCCTGCCACTGAGTGGGAACTGAAGCCACGCTTGCCTGCGCCAAAGTCACGCCAATGGACCACGACACCATCATTGACCTTGTACCTTTAAAACACAAATAAGTTAACCATGTCCAAACCTCAATCGTGCTTTGCCTGGAACATGTGCTAATAATAAATAACACGGCATTTAACGGATTCAAATTACTCACAGTTGTGGGACGCCAGCTCCCATTTGTCCATCTTCCAGCCGTCTTCCGTCCTCCTCCATCTGTACTTTGACAAACATGAGAGGGGACGGCAGAGAGGAGAATGAATAGAGCACATTTCTGATCTGCGAACGCCTTGTTTCCACTCGTTTAAAGGCAAATCGACAAAAGTCACCGACAAGACCTCTTTATTTGATATATGTGTGTGAGGGCGTGTTTGAGGGACTAGTATCTGAAGTCTCTTCAAGGGAGAGGAAGTCAGATAAACGCCAGGGAAGGAAATTGAAACATCACAGAGCACAGTGGGGGTCTTGTGTGTGTGTGTGTGTGTGTGTGTGTGTGTGTGTCACAATGTGTATTCCCCCAACACACACAAACAATTCCTCTTCCTGACACTAACTGTTATGGCCAAATTTGCTGCCTTGCCGGTTGCCATGGCAATAAGCATCAGGGACGAGGAGCGTGTAACAGGATTGGCAATAAAAAGGCTCCTGGCGACAACTTTAGCACAAAAACATTAGCGTGTGTGTGAGTAATAATCTAATTTATAATACATGACTTATTTTTTGTCGTCATACAGTACAGTCCCATTGTGAGAGGAGGCTGGGGTGTTGCCATGACAACCGGCTTCTTTTTGGGGGTCTGACAAAAGAAAGAGATGAAGACAGAAACACGCAGACACAAATACATTGTGTGTGTGTGTGTACACAATGAACACACAGGTAAATATAGCTCCCTCAGCACTTTTACTGTAATGTGTATCTTGCTATGTTAGCATGTCAACTGTTAGCATGTTAGCATTTGAGCAGATTTGATTTTTAAGCCACAGGGAATCGTAAAAATATTAGAAATGGCTCAAAAAGCACCCAGCTGAGTTAATCAAAGCAAGGAACGATGACAAACAATTTGGGTTAAAAGATAGCTGGCTGTGCCTGGTTGCATTGGCAGGGGGAAAAAAAACCCCACCACGAAACTTAAAAAGGACATAAAAAAAAAAAATGCTAATCTCCCAGCCTGGAGCGGGTGGGTACAAGCAAAGTGTGTGAAACGGATGAGTAGATTTAAGCTCACAGCTCGAAGGCATCGCAGCATGCAGGAAGAGAGATAAGAAAAAATTAAAGAACAAAGATGTCACTTCTGAATATGGATGACTTCAATGGGTTTTTTTTTTGACCTACTAACCACTTGAGGGAGGAGCAGGAAGAGGTTAATAGTTTGATGGCACAGACTTCACCTAAAAAAAGACAAAAACACAAACGCCATTAGCTGAAGGTAATGCGTTAGTAAATAAAATAAACAGTAAATAAATAGGATTCTTCCTATAGGAGTCTATAAAATTTAAAAACAAAACTCACATTTAAAATGTAATAAAATCACAAAATGATTTGGTTGAACCACAATCCATCAAAAATGTCAAGATTCTTATTTCTTGATTTTCATGACATTTATATTTATGATTAATTTTGTAAAATATATGTGTATATTTTTTGTTAGGCTGATTCACCATATACGAACCCATCAAGTGGTGATGTATGTCACAACCCATTCCGAAAGGCACCGAAGCTCACCCCTCTTCAACTCGCCCACTTTGGCCTAATGAATGCAAATATAGTCAGGTTAATAAATTATATTTTTTAGACTATAGCCAGCCCCCACCCCAATACACACACACACACACGAGGGAGGGGAGAGAGAGCGAGAGAGAGAGACGTAGGGGGGCAACGGGTGCTTTCTGCAGCGCTCAACACAATTCCTCTCCAGATCGTGTGTGTGCGTGCGTGCACTCTTCCATTCCCAGCCGGTGCCGCACCCTCTGGTCGGCGTCGACCTCTTCGCAAGCAGCCCCACCGCCAGCATCCGCCTCATCCACGGACGCGGCCACGCAAGGCGGGAAAAGATGTCTCCAAGCAGCCGTCGGTTCTTGTGCCTGATCGGGGCCGCCTGCCTGGGGCTGCCCTTGCCGTTGGGCGCGCAGGTACGATCGTCTCCTCTCGTCACATTGACATTCGCATGTGGAGTAGACATGTTAATTGAGGATGAGGAGCATCACGATGATGATGATGATGATGATGCTTGTTCTGTGTCAAATCAATGGAGGGTATGAGGAAAAGAGGAAAATTAGCTCATGTATTGATATACTGCATTACTGTACTTTCTCTGTATTTGAATAACTGATTTTCGCCGCTTGTTTGTATGCAAAGAGTGGATTTTTTTGTTTATTTCCCTCCATATTTCCATGCACACAATATTGTTTTTGGCCTATAGTTGACCACCCTGTTTAGCCGCGTTTCTAAGTACCATTATTTTTGTCCATATTTGGATGAACACTTTGTATTTTCTTTTATTACCGAAAGCACAGCATCTGATTTCTTCTATTTCTCAATGCAAAGCTAACGTCGAGACTGTCAAGTTTATTCCGTCTTAATGCATGTTTTCCATTTCCTTGTTTTTGTTCTGCACACTGGTTATTTTCTTCTTTTTCTGAAAGGATGCTGTCATTTCTCAAATCATGCCGTTTATTTTTTAATGCGCACAGTCAATTTTCTTCTATTTCTAAAAGCACACTGTATTTTAAAAAAAATATTTGTTCAACCATGCACTTTTTTTCATTGCTAATGCATGCTGTCTAGTTTCTCGAAATTAATACAGGGCTCTACTTTTGAGATTGTCGTAAATCCAGAGTGGTGTGCAGCGTATATCTGTAGACTTTAATTTTGTACAAGCATAGCTTATTTCATTTTCTTCTCATTTTACTTATAATTGTTATTTTTATTCTCATTTTTATTTTATTTTATTTTATTACTATTATTTTTCCGATTATTACCATTTATGTTTTATGATGCACAGTTGGCCCGTATAAAAACTCAGTTGTGAATGTACCTTTCACTAAAAATGGCAATAAAATTGATTCAGATTCAAAAGCGCTTGGTTTTAAAAAAAAAAGGGCAGTTTGCGCCGCTGTGGGTGTGAACCCAGCCAACATCATTCGTTGCCAATCAAAGAGTCTGCTTTCGTTCCTTTTAGTCGACCCCAGTCTAGTGATATTACGAGAGCTTGCGAATGACAAGTCAGACCCAGATTGACACCACAGGGCTCAATGTTTGACTTTGCTTGAGAGGACATCAAAAAACGATCAAGGAATCAATTAATCGGGAGATAATGTTCATTTTCGCTTTGCTGCTTGCGTTGTACAAGTGTGTGTGTTTGCGTGTGTGTGCGTGTGTGTGTGTGTGGACTCATTAGTGCAGAACAGGGTGCGGGAAATTAATGATACTCACCAAATAGAAGACTAGCAGATTCCCACATTGTTGCTAATGAAGACAACAGCAGCACAGCAATGCACACAAGATGTTCCTCCAAATAAGCAAAAACACATTAGTTCAACTTTGGGAACATCTGCCAACATGCTTTGACTCATCAGTAGTGCCACATTCCAACTTTTTAACATCGATTTAGATTTTTTTTTAAATGTCATGATTCTTTATTTTATTTACTATATTGTCATATGAAATTGGTACAAATTTTTATGTATTTTTTTGGAGGGGGGTGAATGTCTTAATTTAATTGTTTTTATTATTGGAGTTGAAAAATTAAAAAAAAAAAATTAAGGTCATTAAATTCATTTCAGCTTAATTTTGAATATATACACTTATTTTTATTCATCTTACATTCAGTCTGCCTCCCCCTCTGGGAAGCTGAACGTGAATCAGGGGCCTGCGTCTGTGTTCGCGGGTGTGCGCGCATCGAGCACGGAGGTAGCAGGTGCGAGCGCATCATAGCACATTAGGTTGGTAACGGAGGCGTGTGATCGACATGATTGGCGATATTGCCATCCGTGTTCTCACCAGCAAAGGTTCACGTGTTCCTGCTCGCAGGCTATTAGAGGTGTGCTGGTATGCGAGGCGAGCGTCTGGGTGTGCCGATTGTATGGGAATGACAAATGAATGTACTTTTAGCTTGATGCAATAATGCATCAAATTATTTTGAGTACAAAATACATCATTTACTTTAAAACATTCACAAAGTCAATAATAATCAAAGTACAAATATATATTTTTTAATGGTCTATATTATTGCCGTCTGTGTGTGTTTAGGTGGTGGCTGACGAGACGTACTTAAACGAGGTGCAGAACTCTGGTAGGTGACCGGATGCATCCTATGATTCTATCTGCCCCCCCCTCCAAGTGACCTCGCCGCCATTTCCTATTCTCGCATTGTTTGGACGGGAGGAAGCTCCTCTTTCGTATTCGCCTCCAGCTGGAAGCCTTCCACCATTTTTTAATTTCTTTCTTCCCTTGGAGAGGCGGTGTGAAAGGGAGGGGGGGGGGCGCATGGCGTACGTCCAAGTGGGGGCGGGGGTGCAGATTGGGTGAGAAAATCGTAAAGGCTTTCACACGCAGAGTGAGGTACACCTGCAGGTGGTCGCCAGTGCAGCTGTTACTACGCATTGTGGTTATTGGTTTGGCTCCGTCGATAAACACCCTCCCCCAAATAAAACGCCCCCCCCCTCCCCAAACCCTTAATACAGCAAGTGCGGAGCGTGTCGAATGCGCTTTGTGGCGGGGAAATGGATTATACGGAGCAGGGAGGCTGAGTGTTCCCATGGCGATGGGGAGAGGGTTGTCGTGGCGATGATTAAGAGCGCAAGTGCGCGTGTGTTCTGCAGGATGGGGGAAGGTTAAGTCTGTTTGTCGTTTAAAAAAATATTTTTTAGGATTCAATCGCCCAAATTTCCTGTTACTGGTAATAAAAAAAAAAAATGTGAGTAAATAAATACACAAGGAGGAGTTTATTTTTACCGCGTAAAAGTTGCACTCAAAATGTACTTTGTTCGCGGAGCCGTCCGACATGAATTAATGATGACGTACAAGACGAGAGCAGAGCGATACGCAAAGCGTCGTCTTCGGACGGGACATGAGCTGCTGCGCAACAAGAACAATCAGCGGCACATTGTTCACTAAAAATCCTCGTTAACTTTGCCCCCCCCCCCCCCTCAGTCCCTCTATCTTGCTCCGAGGGTTTCACCGAGCTGGGTTACTACAACGGCACCGTGTCCCAGACGGATTCGGGTGCACCGTGCCTCAAGTGGACCGAGTTCCCCGACTACGTGGTGCAGTACCCGGGGCGGGGCCTCGGCGAGCACAGCTACTGCCGCAACCCGGACCGCGAGTCCAACCCCTGGTGCTTCTTCCGGCAAAACTCGGGCGCCATCGGATGGGCCTACTGTGACTGTCACCAGGGTATGGCTAAAAAAAAATTTTTTTGTATTTGAAGCGGTTTCTTTCGTAGGTTTTTGATGTTTGCAAAGGACTTTCCTCAGAATTGTTTACGCCCTGTGGACTGTCTTTGAGGCTCACGACGGGATCTGTTACTTTTGTCGACTATAAACTATTTGAGGTTTTTAAAAAGACGTACATCAAATTTAGGACTTAAAATGGCGCTAGATTAAATTGTTTTACGTCGAGAGCTGTCACTTTAAAAGACTAAATTAAAGATCGTAATTTTCTTTGATGTTTACGCACCTTCAAATATCTCGTCCGATAGGTGCCGTCAGGCTGGTCGGCGACTCGTCGTCCAACAGCGGGCGGGTTGAAGTCTACTTGAATGGCCAATGGGGAGCGATATGCGATTCTCACTGGAGCGACCGGGACGCCAGCGTGATCTGCAGGCAGGTGGGCTTAAGGTAGGGGACGCTCCCGATCTCGTCGCTTCCGCACCCCCGCCAGACACACCTGAATGGGGTTTTTCCCGTTTGGACAGCGACATCGGCACGGTGTTGCGGCACTCCCAGCTCGCCTCGGGTTCCGGCCTCTTCCACTTTGAGCGTCTGGGTTGCCGCGGCGACGAGAGCAGCGCGAGCGCCTGCGGAAGCAGGACATTCATCACCGGGGACTGTAACCATGGAAACGAGGCAGCCGTCCTGTGTGCGCCTCCTGAAGGTCAGACGGGAGAATTTCCCCACATGAACGCACACGCCCACTTTCTGTATTAAATGGAAAATACAAAGTAAATCGTTTTGCATATGCAAATGTCACTTGAAAAAGAATAGCGAGACCAAAAAAAAATAAAAATAAATACATTGCATGGTGTGTATGTCATTGTCGCAGAAAACTCATGCGTGATGTGTATAACGTGCCATTTACCAGGTAGCGGACCCCCGCTACGACTCGTCGGAGGTGAGGAAGACTTTGAAGGACGTGTGGAGGTCTTCCACGGCGGCAGGTGGGGCTCCGTATGCGACGACCAATGGGACGACAGAGACGCAGAGGTGGTGTGCCGGCAGCTGGGCTTCAGGTGGGTGCTGCCAAGTCACTAAATATGTTTTTTTATATATATATATATGGAGAGAGAGAAAGAGTATTGATTATGTGTGTGTGTCTTAGTGGTGTGGCCAAAGCCTGGGCATGGGCTCACTTTGGTCAGGGTTCGGGTCCCATCCTGCTGGACGCTGTCAAGTGCACGGGAAACGAACTCTTCCTGGATCAGTGTCCACACGGGCACTGGGAGCAGCACAACTGCGACCACATGGAGGACGCTGGAGTCTCCTGCAGCCCTTACACAGGCATGACGCACATGTACACACACACACACACACACACACACACACACACACACACACACACACACAGCCCTAAAAGTTTCTATTTATATCCTCCGCATCAATAAATAATTACTCAGCGAAAACCCAGCCGCAGTGATGGAGTGGCTGATTAACACAGAAAATGCACACACCAGATCTCAGGTTAAGCGATACACAGAGTGATGGATGGCCCATAAATGAGGAAAACAAGTACATTAAAAAAATGGATGTTTAAAGGTGTATGTTGGAAAAAAAACGAAAAAATAAATAAAAGGCGATAAACATGGTCATTAACATTGTGAGTGCTGTAAATATACCGTATTTGATGCTTTCAGACGGAGTGGTTCGTCTGGTGGGGGGCGACAATCCCTGGGAGGGCCGCGTGGAGGTGCTCCGCAACGGCGACTGGGGGACGGTGTGCGACGACCACTGGACGCAAGAGCACGCACAGGTGGTGTGTGGACAACTGGGATACAGGTACAGATAGATGGCATTTGTATGCATGACACGCATGACACACACACACACACACACCTCCCTATCTATATATTAGGCCTGGGCATCCGTAGTTCAAATAGTGTCGTTGCTGATGTGTCTGGTTCTAACAACTTAACTGCAAAGCAATTAGATTACAAATGAAAAGACTGAAAGCTAATTCGTAAAAGCAGTTACTTTGGTCAAATTAGCTTCCAGAACTCCGTGTTGAAGGGCACCTACCGGGAAAACTCATTTCCACAAACAACCGAGGCTAAACTTGGCTCCTTCCCATCATGCAAAGAGTTTTTTTTTCTTTTTTTAAACATTCTTTGGCGCCGCTGAGTTTTCTAGGGCTTTGGCGTCATTTTGTGGCATGATGGAAGGAGCACAAAAAAACAATAGATTCGAGGATCGGTTCAACAAAAAAAGGACAAATAAGTGAATTTGTGAACACAAACCAAAAATAGACAGTTCACCGTTTTTTTTGTCTCTTCTCGAAGGGGTCACGCTGAGGTAGTGTCAGGCGGGACGTTTGGGGAGGGGCCCGGTCTCATCCTGCTGGATGACGTCCACTGCGACGGCTCCGAGACGTCTCTGCTGGACTGCCGCCACGGCATCTGGGGTCGCACCGACTGCTCCCACGCCGAGGACGTTGGCGTGCGTTGCAGAGGGAAGCCTGAAGACGAGACCAACGACGTGCCCGTTGTCGCCCCATCCACAGGTGATGAGGCTTGCTGCGCATGGGACACTTTAATGGGTGCACCACTTTTGATGGATACTTTTGTCACTTTCTAGATCCACAAAAGGATCAAAACATTGACCAAGACAAATATGAAAAATGAGAACAAAAACACTAGCGTCTTTCTCCACTGTAATCAGAGCTAATGATATTTTTGGGAATATTTTCAGGTCCTCTGTTGCGTCTTGCTGGGGGGGCCGATAGGAAGGAGGGGCGTGTGGAGGTCTATCTCCACGGTGACTGGGGGACGATCTGTGATTCGGGGTGGAACGACCTCAACGCCGCTGTGGTGTGCAGGCAACTGGGCCACAGGTGACGAGCAACACGGTGGCAACAAAGAAGGCAACTTTGGAAGCTAGCATTATTAGTCTTCCTTGGTGCTACGGTTCGGTCAAATTAGAAACCACCTTCAGAAAACACTGGAAGCTAAATGTGGTATTCCTAAGCTTTATGTCCCATTTGAAGCCCAATTCTGAAGCTAAGAATGAATGCTAATATAAGAATCTAAATTGGGAATCTAACAATGTTAGTCTCAATTCTATGGCTTTTAGAAGCTAACTTCAGAAGCTAAGAGTGGAGGCTAACTTCGGAATCAAACATTTGAAGCTAAAAGTTGGTCTTCCTAAGCTTTATCATGAGGTAACATGAGAAGCCAACTCTGAAGCGAACATTGGAAGCTAAAAGTTGGTCTTCCTTCTTCCCTAGTGGCGGCGCTCTGGTGGCTAGGGGCTTCGGGCAGGGCAAAGGACCGGTCCACCTGGACCAAGTGAGGTGCACAGGCAAGGAGGAGTTCCTGGGGGAATGTCCCTCCCTGGGCCTGAACATGATGGGCTGCCGGCACGGGCAAGTGGCGGGGGTCAAGTGTGATACCTCCGCTGCTTCGACGTCCTACCCGATGGCTCAAGTACGCCACCTGGAGGCCAGCTGTGGGGTGAGGAAGCTTCAAGAGGATGGCGGTGAAAGCAAGGCCAGAGAGGGAGGAGGAAACATGCTCAGGTGGGTGGTCTACCACTAGTTTGCTGGGTTTGGCTCCATCTGGTGGCCATCATGGGTCACTGCATGTCCGATCACCTGATTCAGATCATTTCAAATTAAATATATTGAAAATATACATGAGCAGATCTTGATCACATATGCAAACCACTCGTTGCAGGATATCGTGGCCTTGGCAGGCGTCTGTGTGGCTTCAGTCCCAAAGTCAAGATGGCGGCCCTCTCTGCAGCGCCACTCTGATCGGCTCCTGCTGGGCCCTCACATCCGCCACCTGTTTCGCCAGGTAACTCCAAATCCCAGTCGCGAGCGTCATCTTGCCGCTTTTATAACATACATCGCCATCAGGTTTGGAACCGAGCCGTCCAGGTATGTGGTCCGGGTCGGGGCTTCCGAGCGATCTCTGACCCCGGAGCGCGTGGTCGTCCACAAGAAGTTCAAAGGCCAGAGTGGAGGTCATGACCTGGCCTTGCTCAAACTGCCCGGCGCACAGAAGGGTCAATGCTTTACCTTTGATCCCCACGTCAATGCCGCTTGCCTGCCCGACGATGACCACGGCAGCATGCCGGCCGCCTGCGTCGTCCTGGTGACCGCGCGGTGGAGCACATCAGGTGGGTCGATCGGCGATGATGTTGAAAGCTCATGTCGGAAGCCAACGTTCACTTCTTCATCTGATAAAAAGAAAAAAGTTGTGGCAGGCCAGATGTGGCCCATCGGTTCAAGTTAATTTCAGAAGTTTATATCGAAATATGACAGCTTGTGCTAACGCTAACTTTGGAAGCTTTTATTGATGTTTGTGTCGTAGACTCTGTGCTGGCGTCTTGGGTTCCGATCATGTCATCGTGGCAATGCAAGAAGCGCCACGGCGACAGCTTCTCCAGCCACGGCACCGTGTGCGCCGGCAGCCCCCCGGACACCAGCCCGGTCCACGGCAGCGGCGAAGGTTGCAGCGGCAACTCTGGCGGCGGCCTGCTGTGTCACGCCGAGGCCGGCCGGTGGGTGCTGACAGGAGTGGTTGCCGGGCGCTACGGCTGCGCCGACCCCTCCTCGCCGGCACTGTACACACGCGTTAGCCGCTTCCGCAGCTGGATCGACGACGTCATCCTCGCCGACTCCCAAAATGGCAGACGAGGAGAGGAAACAAACGACATCGGACATCACGCGCACGCCAAACACACACAGCGCTCGCAGGTGGCGGTTTGATGGAGGCCTCGCTGGCTGACCAAACCTGTGCCACGGGGACCACCGGAGAAAATGTGAACTCTGATTGCTTCCCAACCGGAGGCCAAACAAAGATGGCCGATCAACATGTGCTTTCGCAACCCCAATTCAGTAAATGATGTGGCAGGGTGCTCAATTAAGACAACAATTAGGATTAGCGCAAACTGCTAAGTAATGTACAGCTGATAAACATGCAAGACGTCAAAAAAAAAAAAAAGGGCTTTTTAGTTCCAATATGAACCGTACCAGTGTCTTCTACATCACATATGACAAACATCGGCGAAAAGTGCAAGCGCCGAAGGTGTACCTAATATTGTGGCCAGTGAGAAATAATTGGGAGTATCTGTGGTGGATGAACAATATAAAGGCCCTTCGAACATATCAGGGTGCGTTATTTCATGTTTGCATTTACTAAAAAAAAAAATCAGAATCAAGCTTCAGTGCGACATTTATCAATGACAATCATTTGGGCTTTGCCTGACTTACCTTTAAGATGGCGGTCCCCCCCCCCTGGATCAGGCTGGCATCTGGAACATTCATGAATATTGTAATCATCAACAAAAACACTGGTATGGTCTTTTAATGTAGAGAATTTGACAAAAAGCCATTAAAAGTCGCCATCGGACGTGTTTCCTGCCTGTTCTCCAGCTCTGCCAGCGGCAACACACCTGATTCAAATCATCAGCTGTTCGAACGCTGCTTCAGAGGCAGCTGATGAGCTGATCACCGGAATCAGGTGTGTTGCGGTTGGGAGAGCTGGGAAATAAGACGGGGGCAGCGGCCCTTGAGAACCGACTTTGGACACCCATTGGAGTAGAGCTAGATACGAGTATGTGTGGCCTGTGAACATTCCAATGAGAATACAGCTTCTGACTACTAGATGGCGCCATGGCCCGTTTTGTCTTTATGATTTCTGTCGATTCGTAATCCGTGCGCTGTAATAGTTTGTGCGTCGTGTTGTGATTCATTCCGTCTCGTCACCGGTGCTTCCGAGTGTGAATATAATCAACATTAAAAACCCTTCCATCAGCGGGTCAATCATGACATTCTGTACATAATAAAGCTTCCAGCAGCAGGCCGGAAAATATCTTCCTGGTTTTGTTGCGCACATCATCGACATTCGACTTCTGATGAACGCAATCGACATAAAGCTTCCTTTTAGCAGTTCAACACACAAGAAGCAGATGGCGTCTTGATTCTGTACGCGAGCCACATTAAAGATTCCATCTGCGGGTTATCATCGACCTTCTGCATCTAACAAAACCAGCGATACATCCTCAACAATGAAGCTTTAAGCCAAGGGGTGTCAAACATACAGCCCGCGGGCCGGAACCGGCCCCCAAGGAGGTTTCGATCCGGCCCGCAGGATCATTTAAAAGTGAAACAAAAAAAATGCATGAAAGACACAGAAGGAATATTTTAAATGAAATGCAATTCGTGGATTATCCACTAGGGGGCACACTGTTTTGATCACAGTAGAAGACAACGTTGTTTTGATCGGGGAAGAAAATAGCAGTCTCAGTCTGTCACCGTATGTGGCCCACAATGTGAAAGGAGTTTGACACCCCTGCTTTAAGCAATTCTCAACAGAATTAACATTAAAAGGATCCACCATTGAAGCTTTCGGCACTTCTGATTCTGTACGTCATTAAAAATCCAAGCTTCCAGAACTTTTGCTTCTGGACATAATCAACATTCAAGTTTCCATCGGATGGTCACCACTGACCTTCGACTGTGCTCTCTAAAGACAGTTGAGTTCCCTTTCACCATGAATTTCCCATTTTGTCAATGCAACTGACGATTCTCAAACAAAAGTCAAGCAATTTCCGCACGACCAGCCGCGGTTTCTTGGCGGTCTTTGTGAAGCGACCTTTTCCCTGACTTGGGAGTTCACGGTGAGCTAACCAGAGCACATCCCTGCAGACTTCTTTGACTTTGAGAAAGAGAGAGAGAGAGAGAGAGAGAGAAAAGCGCCGGGGCTCATTAATCACGGCCGCCAGATGAACCAGGGGGGAGCTGTCCTACATCCCGTGGACTGCCGTCATAAATGACACCTTTTTCAAAAATAAGACCGCCGCATTAGTCAAGATCCGAGAAGGGAGGCAAGCGAGTGATGAACAAACTGTCAAGCGGTCGAGGCCTCGTTATTGAGGAGATTAGGTGGATTTACCAGAATGAGAGACAATTACAGAAGCCAAAGACGACGCATGACGGAAAATCGAAGTCTTGTATACACAAATTGTGTCTGGAGAAGTGAGCCCACTCCTCAAATGTAAAAACAACAAAAGGGGAATATATTTGTTGGTGCCATGCATTACACGACTCCAATGCAACTAAATCTTATCGATGTAAAAACATTTCTCGGATTCCTGATCATTTGACGAAAGCACGTCCAAGAAATCTTTTAAAATTGTGACAAACTGTTCAGAGAGAGTCACTCCGCATGACGTGGAAGAAAAGACGCAAAAGGCATCGCAAATGAGGGGGGACGGGTCTGGAGCAAGGGGGGGGAGTGCTGAAATAGTATTTTTATTAAATACTTTCAAGATCCAAGTCTGAAGAATAACAAAGCTAAGGATGAAGACCAACTAACACTCAGACAAAACACTTTATAGTCGTCAATTCAAATGGTTGTTGTATTTCATTGTACATCATGATCATGCAAAAAAAACCCAAAACTGAACCAAAAAAAAAAAAAAACTCCAGCGTCTGCGTGAAGGCTGGGGAAGAGAAGAGAAGGGAAGGATAGTGGAGAAGGGGGGGGGGGGGTAAAAAAGCGCAGCCCAAATATCATACCATAAACAATGCAGGGGGGAAAAAAACATCGAGGGCCTCATACCAAGCGTCAGCTCCGGCATCCTTTTTCCCCCCCTTTGGTTTTTTTTTTCTCCCCTTTTTGATTAAAAAAAAAATATATTTGTCATGTCACCTAGTCACATTCGAGATGGAGGAAATCTCAAAAGATGCAAGTATCGTCATCATCATCATCATCATCATAATAATTAACACTAGTAGAGCTCCATCATCATTCAGGTAGGTACATGGTAGAAATGCGTAACGGAAACATGCATAATAACTAGTGCTCCTGCTCGCTCGCCCCCCCACCGCCAAACCCCCCATCGCACACCCACACCTCGAGAACTGAGCAGGCACATTTTAAAACCACCAGGCGGCGGATTCTAGGTCGCAATCGTATTCAAATCCGTGCATGTGTGTCTATTTGCGTGTGTCGCGTTCATTTCCTTGCCTCACTTCCTGCGGGTCAACGTGCAGAACTCCACCTTGGCAACTCGGCAAATAACAAAAAAAAAAAAACAACACTTAAAAGTTGACAGCCGACGACAAAAAGTTGCAAAAAAAAAACCCCCAAAATATCAATGCAACAAACTGTCAGGAGGCATCGGGACGCTAAGCTGTGAGGAAAAAAAAAAAAAAAAAAGAGTGCACAACATTGCGGCTGCCGGTCATACAACATTGCGGCCTTGCGCGAATGACATCGTGGGGGGGGGGGTGCACGTCACACAAAATAATGAGGTGGTGTCAATCACAATGTTTCTGGCCGATCACAACACTGTGGGGCGGGAGGAATATACAACATTGCAAGGCGCTGCGGAGGACACAACATTGCGTGTTAAGGACAAATCACCCGAAAAGTGGGATGGGTGGAGATAACAGCGTGGGACTGGTGGGGGGGGGGGGGGATTAGAAAACGGGAGGGAGTGCACGTGTGGTAGTGCGGATCCTGCAACATCGTGGGACGGCTAAAGATCACAAAATAATGTGTTGGCTGGGGATCACGCAAATTGTGAGGCGGTGTGGACCTCACAATGTTTTTTGGGGTGGCGTGCATTAACACAAAATGGCGACACGGGGTGGCTTTTTTGGGGGGCAGGACAGATCACAACAAGAGTGGGATGGGCGCAGATTACAACATGATGGGGCGGGCGGGTGGGGCGGATACGGTACACAGCACCAGGCGTGCGTGTTATGTGACGCTTGAAAAAGTGACGGGATGCAAAGCTTGGCCCCGCCCCTAAAATAAATAAATGTAACGGAACCTGCAAACGCTCTTGAAGGAAGGTGCACGGGATGCATGTACATATGATACACGTTTCTACACAGTATTTACACAGTGAGAAGCAACAAACCAGGCTCCAACAAGAAAAAAGAAAAAAAAACGGACGGGAAGGCAAAGGACGGACGGACGGACGGACGAGGCGGTTGGGGCACGCATGCAATTGCCTCACGCGAGGAGGCTAGCCCACCCCACTGCTGCATACGGACAAGACAGGACAGGACAGGACGTGCGCGGGAAGCTTTTTTTTTAAACTCACGATAAAAATCCCTCTTGAATTTTTTTTTCCCTTCTAAAACGCGCTTTTCAAAACAAAACCGATCGGACGAAAAAGAAAAAAAAAACGAGGGGGAAAAAAATAATAAAAGCGAGGTAAAGGCTCGTCACAGGACGCTAAAAACACAACACGAGCTTAAGTCGGCTTTCCAAAGTGTGGGGTGGGGGGGGGGGGAAAACGAGCAAAACACGTAAAAAGCCTAACGTTCTACACTTTGGTGCTTCATGATATCAAGTTTTGTCGTCTACCCGCTTGGGACTCGAACCGCACGCTCCCTTCGTTCTCTTGTTTTCGTAAACTTGCGGGTCACAAGCGCCTTTCCTGCCGCGACAAAAGCCAACGTCTCCGCTCCTCCCTCATCACACGGACAAGATAAATGCTTGCTGGGGTTTTGGTGGTTTTTCTGGAACATCTAAGTCATAATTTACACAGTATATTCATAACTCATACTCATAAACTGTCACAAGTGTAAGTCGCCTCCTCCCCGCAAAGCCTCGTCAGGTGCGGGCGGGGCTGAACAAAGACGGCCGCTGAGGGGAGGCACGGGAGGGCAAAGATGTGCCCTCCGCGCTCAGGCGGGCGCCAAGATGCATGCATCACATCCCACGTGGGGGGGAGGGGGCGGCGGGCGGGCTGCAGGGGGGGCCGGGCGTTGTCTTGTGCTAGGCCAGCGCCCCCCCCCGCGGGGTCAAAGGAGGAGACGGGGTTCGGTTGGTGGTCGCGGAGAGGGATGCCATCTGGCCCGGCCGGGCTCCTGGCGCTAGCCGATCCACGCGGGGGGGTCGGGGCCCCCCAAACACACTCGCCGGAAAAAACCTGCCCCCCAAAACGCCTCCACCGGCACAGTGGAGGCTCAGGACCACTGAGGGGACAAACGACAACAAGACGCAACGTATTAAAAAGAAAAATGCCAATTATAGGCCAATGGTAACAATTTGGCTTTCAAGCCAGGGATGGGGATTCAGGTCAAGGGTGATGATGAAAAATAAGGGTTAGGGGTCACACTGGCGAACTTTATATACCGTATTGGCCCAAATATAAGACAGTGTTTTTTTGCATTGAAATAAGATTGAAAAAGTGGGGGTCGTCTTATATTCGGGGTCTAAACATTATACCCATTCACGACACTAGATGGCATCAGATATCATTGAAGCGAATGCTGAACTTGACTCCCCAGGCCAAAGTGAACCCCTGTCACGAAGAATACAAATAAAAATAGCGGTAGCACGAAGAAGAAAAATAAAAAATAGCGGTACGAAAGAAAAGAGAAGAAAATAATAGAACAGAAAATGAAGAAATGTAGCGACAATCTGGAGAAAAGTGGGTCGAAGATCGGCCAGGTTAACCGGCAGCTGAGGAAATATGTCATTTACATTTCAAAAACCAGAAGCCATTCATTTATGAATGTGATTGCAGTTTAGTTCACATATTTAAATGTTCAGATATAAAGATTTGAATGAGGAAAAATAACTAGCTTTTTCTCTCAAATCTATTGCTATAATCATTTGTTTCAGATGTACTGTATTATTTTCTCTATAAAAATTAATTAATTATGTATAAAAATTAATCAATTTAATAAAAAGTAATTAATTTTCTGTATAAAAATTAATTATAAATGAATTAATATTAAAATTAATAAAAATTAAATAATTTGGTGTTCAAAAAGTCTTTTTTCAAACTTGAGTCTTGAAAAAGAGGGGGTCGTCTTATAATCAGGGCCGTCTTACATTCGGGCCAATACGGTATATTATATCATAGAACTTGAATTGATGTAATTGTTTTTTTCAGCACATTAAATTCGCATTTTGAAGGTGATTTCGGGCGCACCTGATCACTGTAGTGGCGCGGCGGGCGCTCCCGAGCAGTGGAAGTGAACGTTGAGCCACTTGCTGTCGCGGCGGTGCCACACGCGGGTCTCCTCCGATTGGCTGGAGCGCGGCCGGCCGCCCGAGTCCACGAACTGCGTGAGGCGGATGTACGCGATGCACGCCGCGTCCTCGCCGATCAGGTGCACGTGCGGGTTGAGCAGGGTGGTGTGCACCGGCTTATTGTTCTTGCTGAGCACTGCGCCCGTGCGGACAGACGGGGTTGAAACACACACGGCAGGGTGGGTTAGTGCTGCTCTCGACGAGTGGCTGGTTAATGTTTATCAAGGACATTTTCAAATGATTAAATCCCCCCAAAACTGCTGAACACCAGTCCGAGGCTCAAAACAAGGACAGAAGAATACTTCCAAAAATGGTTTTGAAACAATGTGTACGAGTGCGCCCGTGACCTCACAATTTTCAAAGTAGAACTTGTGAAAGTCCATGCCCTCCACCAGGTTCCCCAGAGCCTCGGGTTCGAAGGAAGTGAGCCCAGGATCGCAAATCCTCCTGCGCGTGGAACGACCGGGACCGACGCAAAGAGATGTGAGAATCAAGGAGATGGTAAACGGTGAAGCCCCAAAGCGTGTGGGCACTCACGTGTAAGCGTCAAAGTCGCCGTTGTTGATGGCTTCGATCAGCTGCTCGGTGATCTTGATGATCTCCTGCTTGCGGGCTGCAAGATGCGAGAGTACACGGACGGGGTTACAAATGCTAACAAGCGCTAACAAGGTTGCTACTTGTCACGAAAGCCGATCGGGCGGGACAAGTATCAACTGAATCCGATCTCTCTTTTTGCCCATTTATCGGGTGGGCCGTCAGCAAGACGCCAGCTGTCAGGGTTAAGGTTTCAAATAAGTTGTGGATATTTTACATCGGGGTTTCAAGTCACAAGTTAGGATTGTTGGCACTCTGCCGACGCTTTTCCTATTGGATTGATGGTTCAAACCTGGCTAAGCATTTTAAGTTAGCGTTTCTAATCAAAGTTATTTCAAAGCATGAGAGGTATTTGGTGAGCATCAACAGTGGGGAAAGAAGGGGGCGGAGTTAGTCGTGGTAGACGGCGCAGGTGGTCAGTGAGTGTCGGATGCGGTCTTACTCTGCTTAACGTTGCTTTTAGCAGCGGCAGAGTGGTTGCCCCCTACTGGAGCGGTGGCGACGGCGCAGGACAGTTCAGAGTCACTGTTGCCCGTGCTGTTCCAAGCCATGCGCTTTACATCATGCGGTGGGACTGAAACACACAATGGACGGTCAACACCCCACCATGCGTGGAAAGACAGACGGGGAGTTTATGGGGGAAAACATTGAAATGTTCATTTCATGCTGTTAAAAAATAAAAATAAAAATAGATTTGTTAGACACAAGCAGGTGTGCACAGGAGAACCATTTGTTGTTTTATTTTTTTCATTTTCACTTGGCAATTGAATGTCAGAAGGTGAAGAAGGGACTGATATTTGTTTTTAAAATGATGAAACATGATTTTTTTTTTTTTACATGTGAGATTAAAAAAAACTAAATCAGTCCGTGTTTTTTTTTTTTTTTGCCAATTGAAAGAACAAATGTCTCACACACACACACAGAGTCAGAGACAAGATGGCAGCTGGATGAGCGTGGCTCCGACGATGACGTGCAAAGCATGTAACTGGCTGGCCCTGCGCACTCTGCTCTGAATGCTTGTGACAATGAAACGGTGTCCTCTGAGGAGAAAGGACAGAAGGCGACGTTGGCATCGCCTGCGGTTAAGGGCGCGCCTTTCAGGGGTTTGGATGATTGTGCAGGTTTTTCTGACAAGGAGGGGAGGGGGGTGGGGGGTAAAGATTGGCAGGGAGCTCTCAGAATACAATAGAGGTGAGTTACAAGATTAAGGCGACCTCCTAAAATAATACTCTAACACAGCAAGGCGGTCGAGTGTATGGGAATGCAGCAGGTGGCGCTGTAACCCACAAGTGTAAGGCCAATATGGAAGTAAGAATAATTTGTGGAGAACATGCACATGGAAATTTAAAAAAAAAAAAAGACTTCTGGTGTGGTTGGGATGTGGTTCGCAAGTCTGCCTCACAGTCACTGGTTCTGTGTTTGAATCTCTGAAATCCAACACACACAAAAATGCTCGAAATTGCCCAGAGTCGCGAATACGAGCGTGAACGCTTGCTCGTCTGTACGTGCCATGTGACTGATGGTGTAAAGTCAACCGTGAAAGGCTCCAGCTCCCTTGAACACAGGTAGAAAAGATGGATGGCAGATATGAATGGGATATGAAATCTGCCTAGCAACAAGTGACCAGACACAAAGACCATTTGTGGTATGTAACTTCCCTAAAATGTCTTCCGAAAAAAACAAAAAAAGATACAGTATTAAAAAAAAAAAAAAAAGTAAGCACGCATTAATATAGTAGCAGAGAGGTTGGGGGAGAAAGTAGTGGAAAAAGTGGGTGTGAAAAGGTTCCCGGGCACGCAGGTGCAAGGGGAGTGAGGGTGTCGTCCAGCTGGAGCTGTCACATTAGGAACAAGAGGGGAAAATGCAGTGATCACACAAGGTAGACGCAGACACACACACACACACACACACGCGCACACACACTTGAGGGTGCCCACAGTGGGCCAGACGGCTTCAATCGCTTTGTGTTCGGAGTGTATGCCACAGCTGAGGGTACTCGGGAGTCTCGATGGGTCTCAACACAAGTTACGGATTTAACGTCTACCCCTTCCTCCCAAAACCCCCCCCGGACCACTCCACCCACCCTATAATTTGGGTGGGTGGCCACAGTTGGTCAAGATGACATTTCATGACACGATTTGGGAAAACGCCGATCACAGGGGCTGTGAGAACCCTGTGAGCAATATTTTTTTTCCTTTTCCCCCCCAAAAAAATCATAAAATGTATTAAAATCCCAAAAGCAGTGGGAACCCGCAGCTTGGCGGGTGAGAAAGAGAGTGAATGTGCAAGCCATCACTCCTGGTGACCAGAGGAAGCTGAGGTGGGATTTTGTGGGAGGAAGTGAGAGTGTCGAGTGGGAGGTTCAAAGGGGGGGGGGGGGGGGGGGGTGTTTCGGTTGTTAGCTCCACCACAAAGCAAACTTACTGGCAGGTGAGCTTTGAGGTGAGGGCAGAAGTGGGGGCATCTCCTCGGTGGCGCTGCTCTGACTCAGCGCTGAACTGTCCGCTAGAACACACACACACAGACGCGCGTACGCACGCACGCAAAATGCAGCCAGACGCACAACACGTACAAACACACGGTCAAGAGCGCATCCCCCCCCCCTCCGCATACCCCGCCGGATGGGACAAAAAAAAATCCAAACCGTAAAAAAACAAAAACAAAGGGCGGAACCACGCCTACCTTTCATTTCTTCCTCGTCGTTGGTGGCGTTGCTCTCCGTTGATCCCTGCGGAACGGCAAACAAAAAAAGACATTTTACAGCAACTGGTCGCAGGTGAGAAGTGGCGGTGCGTGTCGCTCACACCTTGACGCCATCGGGTGGGTTGTGCACCACTGTGCTTTGGGATTCCTGCCACGCAAAAAAAAACAAAACAAAACAAAACAGTCAGTCATGCGGATAAGCGCCACTTGGACCACGTTTCCACCAAGTTGTTCAGTTCGCTCGGATCAATTATCGAAAATGCAAACTGCTGCCATATGCAAATACATGGACTGCTCGACCCCTTACCAAACTGCCAGCTCACTTGCGAATTGAGAAGTCTCGCCATTTAGGTCGTGTTGCCATCCTGGCTACAAGCTCCACTAACGGAAACACAAGATCGTGACTTGCTCCTTCCAAACTCGATCAAGACGATCTAAACTGAACTGCTTGGTGAAAATGTGCCGTTTAAGGAACCGGTGCCTCATCCAATGGGGTTCATCAGGACTCGACTAAATTTGAGATTTGAGGAAATTGACTTGTCCCACTTGCCTCCTTTATTCGGTTGACAGACCAGATTGCGCAATACGGAAGATACATGATGCAATGCGTGCTAGCTGTCCCCCCCCCCCGAAAATCAAAAAAACATGCCACAACAGCGCAGCAGCACAAGTCAGGTTTAACATGGTTACTAAGAGGAGGAGGGAGACGAGTAGGAAGGCGAAGCTAGGAGATTAGTAACAAAAGGGCCATTTTTCGCGCTACATAGCCACATACAATACTGATCTGGAGTACAAAAATCAGCAGGCATGGCGAGTTGAACCCAGACTACGGTTCTGCATTGACACATTTTGGAGCTCGCGCTCCTTTGACGTCCCAACAAGGTGAACATGTGCACCCTGACATTGAAATGTCATCTGTAGCCCATCAAGGAACGAAAGTAACGGGTCACAAAGTTTTCATTTGATAAATATTCCAACAGAAAATCCAACGAGTTACAGTCCAAATGCCCGATAGTGATCAAATAGTTCCAAAATGTTTTTTTTTTTTCTTTCGATGGTGGAGTTCCACAGGGAACGTCAAGCAAGGCTTATGCGCAATGTTTCCTGCCCAAGATCGGCTTCACATTGGACATAAACGCGAACCAAGTCCCTTCTTACCGCCACTTTTTTGTTCTCCCCCCCTTTCCAAATGCCTGTCGGTGGAGCTCCGGCCTACTCTGAATGTTGCCCAGCCAAAGGTTGCCTCAGGTCAGATGCATATGCTCACCATCTCCATTCCAATTTTTGCCCCCTTCCCCCCTCCCCAGAGACCGAGTGGTGGGGCCGACTAATTTTCGGTATCTTGAACTCAGGAAGCACATGTGCACCTCAGTGGAGGAGCCTACGGAGGACAGGCGGGTGCAACATCTGACGAACGAGGACGACAAAAAAACGAATGCAATGACGATGGCGCTACAAACGACTACTGGGGAGGGGGCGGGGGCGTTAAAATGCAGGAACCGACAACACTGCGGCGGGCCTACTGTACCATCTGGGCGTTGGTTGCCATGTTGCTGTCTTTCAGGGCATTGATGGCGCTCACTATACTGTTCTTACTGTTGTTGGTGGAAGGCTGGGACGAGAACGCAAACACTCAGAGTGAACACACAGATTAGAATCAGGAAACGGGGCTCACGTTAGTCAAGCTGTCGAGAGCTAACGGGGCAAATGAGAGGGTGAGTGCCACAGAATGGCCTTCAGATCATCCTTTTTACTGCCTCAATAACTCTCTATGCCTCGACCACTTAACTGCACAGAGACGCCAGGGGCGGGAGGAAGGCAGGCGAGAGGAGGGAATGATGCTTAAGAGCCGACAAAGATGGATTTCTTGGAAAAAGAGCGCAGTGAAGAAGTCCAAAAAAAAAAAAAAAAAGATTGTTACATCGAGGGGTGGAACAAAAGAAATTGAGTCTCGGGACATGAAGGATTTCTCATAAGAGTCAACTTAAAACGAGAAGGACGCACGGGAGCTAAAAACAGGAACAATCAACTCAATGGGGAATAAATCGACAGGGGGGAAAAAAAGGCGGGGGCGGGGCTTACATCATGGTGGCGAGACAAACTTACCTTGGCAGATTCGGCTTTCTTGTTGAGTAAACTTTTGCATGCTGCGAAAAGAAGGAGAAAAAAAGGGGGAAAAGAGAAAGATAGACAGGGAGGGAAATGGGCAGACAATTGAGTTTTACATTTGGCGATGCGTTCAACACTCGGGGGAAAAGCGCAAAGGCAGCAAACGTCAGGATGATGTCACCCACGCGAAACCGACCAAACATGTCGACCGGGTGCTTTTTTTTGTTTTTTTTAACCTCCGCTAAACCCATTCCCATCATAATCCATTTATTATCACCTGGGGATATGAGAAGAAAGCCAAGCGCAAAAGTCAACTTCCTGAATCCATTTCCTATCTGGATGGAAGGAAGGACCCCCCCCCCCCCCCACCCAGCACAACTAAAAGGGGAGCAGTAAGCTACCTTAATGTATCACCATTGATTTCTCTTCAACGGCTCTGGTCACCTTTCAATCGACTCGGTCTTATGACACACAAAAACAATATTGTGTTTCTTACCTTCCAGTAGGAAAAGTGGGGAGGGAGGAGGGTGGGGTGGGGGGGGGGGAGAGAAAGTGGGGTCGGACATGGGAGAATAAAGATAAAGGGGCACAGAGTTGAAAGGTGGCAAAAAAAATAAAAAATAAATTATAAAATGTCATGCTTTTGTATTCTTAGCTTGCCTTTTCATTTCTCTTCAACCTTTCCATGCAGCAACCGGCACAAAAAGCATTTCGGGTTACCAGCGTCACGGCGTACTTGAGCCATCCGGGAGCCGTGTTCATACGCTTGCTAAAAATCACCCTTTCGCCCCCCCCCCCGCCGCACTTTGTGGAGATGAGCCGCAGTTAAGAAGGCGGCGGCGGAGGGCGGGAGGGAGGGAGGGAGGGATGGATTCAAGAGAGCGGCAAAGACGATGCCTCAGAGAACATTCGATGAAATACATGGAACCTCTAAACGTCTCCACGAAATGTGTACTGAGGATTTCATTGTTCGGCCTGTCAATATATGCCGCTGATACGATAAGATTATTAAGTTATTAGTCGTGAATTAATGAATGAGTTAACTCATTCAGTACCAGCCAATTCTAGACCAAGTCTGAAAAGACGTTTAAAACCGTCTTTGGGAGTGAATGAGTTAATGACATTGGTTAACTCATTTTAACACTTTAAGACATTTACGAACATAAAAACGATGCCTTGTGGAAAGCATCGCTTGTAACCTTTCATAAAAAGGTGCCATGCTGAATTTCGTTCCTCACGAGTCATTTGAATACGTCTGAAGTTGCCAGCGTCTCGGAACGGCTTGCGTTTGACCTTAGAGGTTCCACTGTACTTATAATGCATGCAAGGGGCAGGAAGGCAAACTGCTCCTGCGTGGAACGATACACACTTGTGTGGACATCTTTAAATAATAATAGTAATAATAATAAAGGCAACATGAGGCTCAAGCTGTCATACTTTGGGCTATAGTCCGCATTAAAAGGGGTGCAAGGAAGCAGTTACAGTATCAGTGATGCAGGACATCATCAGTGGGGAAGGAAATGCAAGAGCTAAACAAAAGAGGAGAAGGAAAGGGGGGGGGGGGCGGGAGGGAGGGGGACAACTTACAAAACAGGCAACTTGGTCCGGGGAGCCCGCAAACCTTGAAAGGGCTCCGCAGCTGACAAACAAAACCTTTCACAAGCACCCGCCGGAATCTCAGCACACCACTCAGACATTCCCAAAGCAACACCTGCCTCCCTTTTTCTCCCCCACGTTTTGAATCCGCCTTCATCGCACTCTGATTCACTCAGTGTAGAGCAAAGCGGACCCTCCCGTGTGGCTGACAACGGTGACGGAGAACCCGCTGTGCTCTACACTGTCCTGCGTTGGGATCTAATGGAGCCACCATCGGAATCGCCGACCTTCAGCGCACGTTCCCACCCGGCGGGATGAGAGCCGTCTGATTTCAGTACTTGCCACTGTGTATTATTCCATGTTGGATTGCAATATCGTTAAAAAAAAGGCCATTTTCAAATACGACGACGAGCCGGGCTAAGCTAAGATCTTTGCAGCTATTGATTTCGATGAGGGGATTAGCTACTACTCAAAAATTCTGCTTAATCCGCACACAAAAATTGAATGAATTACTTCCATTGCAATCACTGTTCAATTAAACGCTCTTCTTCCGTCATACGGCAACACCACAGGGCCAAATTACTACCCCGCACAACTCTGAAAAATGCAAAATCATAGAATTCAATTGGCGTAAAAGACAGGAATGAATCAAACATTGATCATTCCGCCCTACATTCAAGCATTCCTTCACGGAGGCATGTGTGGCAAGTACTAAAACAGATGACAGGAATGGGGGCGGGGGGGGGGGGGACGAGAGAGTTATCCCCCCCCCTCACCCTTCCCTACATCCGCACCTTTATCCCTCCCCAGCAGACCCAGGTCCGACGATGGCAGCACGCCAACCCAGCTCTTGCCGGCCCCCTGCAGTGTCAGTTCCTCGCCCCCAGGATACATCGCCCCTCCTCATCCCCTGCTGCCCCTGAACCCCGTCCTCGCAAGCCAACGCCTGCTCGGAGGGCGTCTGAGGGTCAGACGGAGGTCTGGATGGAGCCGGTCAGCAGTGGCGACATGGGCTCGGAATTTGTGTGGTGGCGGTGGTGGTGGTGGTGGTGATGGGCAAGGGGGGAGCAGGAGGTGAGGAGGTCGAGACTGTGAGGTGAGGTGTTGATGTGGAGGGAAAAAAAAAAAAACTTGCTCTGGAGGTCAACTGATTAGCATTGAATGTGGTTTTGTTGCATTAAATCAAATTGGACAACCACTTGTTTGTGGACAGGATATCTGCATGTTTCAGAAAATCACTTTTAAAGGCCTCCCGCTCATTAAAAATGACATTTAAAGGGGGCCATGTAGGTCCAATCATATAACACACGTCCAGGTACAACTCAATAAAAAAGTTCACTTCACTCCAGTATTCATGAATTCACCTATAGTTGATGTGACATGACGTTGGCAATGCCCTGGCTTAATAGGAAAGTAGTAAATAGTGCAGTGGCAGTATGTTAAAGGGGTACATCTTGTAGGTCGGTGAGCGCCGGTGAGCTTGTGGTTGCTAAGTGCGTGCAAATATGCTTCTTTAAGCCATTGATTTTTAAGGATACTGTAAAATTAGTTTGAAATACTGTAGTTTCAGTCCGTGGCACAATCAGTTTGCTGAAAAAGGAAACTATATATAGCTTCTTCAAATTCATTCAAGAGAGGAACAATACTTTTCAGGAGGCAACTTTTTTTTTTAACAGTAGTCTTATTTATGGAGATGGCGAATGAGGGGTTTTCATCAGCTGCAAACTCCAATCATCCTAAAAAATCCTAAAAAAAAATAAAATCATGAACTACAGTGAAACTCCTCTACAAGGAAATCATGTTTGCAGCAATACATTTTTCACAACAGGGGTTTTTTCCACTGTAGCAAATTTGAAACAGGAAAGTGGGAATGGTGTGAATGCATGAAGGTTTTTTTCCCACACTAGGGGGTATTTTCGCCCATGTAGATTTCGTTGTAGAGGAGTTTCACTGTACTTCGCTTTTTGAATCGAACCACTGAAATAAAATTTTCCACTGACATTCTGATCATTGAAGTGCACCTGGACGTGTGCATCCACAGTTTTCTATATTGTGGGATCGGCAGACACCCTGCGGAGATGAGCTCAATGTGTACGCATGCAGATGTGTGGTCATGAAGATGCCGCCGGAGGGTGGGGGCACATGCACAAGCCAACCCCTCCTCAGCCCATGAACCCCCCCCCCCCCAAAAAAAGTGCGTCTGTGCGGAGTGAGTGTGGAGAGGAAGTGGATGGGCGTGTCTTCTGGGACGTACCTTCCTGAGCCAGTGAGGCAGTGGAGGAGGCGGCAGCAGCAGAGTTGGTATGCTGCCGGCCCACTATTGGACGAGAAATGCTACAGTTGGGAGGGGCTATGCAAATTGCACTTTTCGACCCAAGGGGAGTCTAGGAAGCCACGGGGCGAGCGACTACATCGCCGGCGCTGGATAGAAGTGGACTGAAAGCAAAAAAAAAAGAGGCGCACCCCGTGGATTCCTAGGCCTGGGGTCGAAATTGTTACCCATGGAATAAACTAAATCAATCCAACTAAATCAAAACCTGAGAACAAGGCCCCCCAAAACAAGACATCCTCAGCAGCAGGCTCAGAAGAAAAAAATAAATAAAAATCTAAAAAAAACACAAAAATCTTCGTTTTTACGGCACCACACTTGCCCCAATGTATATATTAAATTTTAAAAAAAATTGTCGAGACTATCTTGCAAACATGCAAATGCTCCACAGGCAGCAGAGAAGAGGACACACACACACTCTCACTCACACACAGACACACACACACACACACACACACGAGGGAGAAACATATTAGAATGGACAAAGACACAAGTGACGTCCACATACGATCGATAACACGACGTCTGCTACTGTACATCATCACAATTCTGTTGACGTTGGTCCTACTTGTTTGTTCACTTGTGTTATTTCAAGGTGTGTGCGTGTGCGGTAAGGTAGGGAGGGAGGGAGGGGAGGTGCAGAGGACTCCAACTCTATCCGATTCTCCTTGCTCTGCGTGTGGCTGCGCGGGGGGGTGGAGGAGGAGGAGGGCGAAGGGCGCACCCACCTGAGAAGTTTCTGGACACCAGCATGGTGGTGAGGATGGCTCCCTGCAGGAGGAGGAAGAGGAGGGGCACAGAAGCGAGGGAGGACGGAAGGGAATTTAAAAAAAAAGCAGTTGATTCCGTTTCTAAATGCAAATTTCAACGGCTCTATTTTCTAACACTCGGTGATGAAAGCGAGTAAGACGGCTTTGTGCGGTTTTTAGACGCGTTGGATTTGTTCAAAGCTGCCTCGGTGGCATAAGAACGTCTCGCTAAGTCGAACTGGGAACTTCGTGAGTTAAAAAATAAAAAAAATAAACATAACTCAAAATGCACGGAAATTTTCCGGAAATACAAATAATGATGCAACGTGCAGATACGTGAATATTCGACATGCGTACAGTCACGAAGCATTTGTACTGTGCCACACTACAAGACTGCCTGAGGGCCATACTTGGCCTGATGTAAAGGCTTCAAAAAAAATATGCAAAAGAAAGTGAAGATTCACTCGGTACCTTGAGTTTTCGGCGAGCGTTGAACTTGCGGAGACACTCAACAGTTTCCTGTCTGTGCATCATGGATGCCACTGTGGAGCGGTGCTGCAAAAAAAAAAAAAAAGGGGGGGGGGACACAAATTTCACACATTTACTCATCCAACAAGGGTGTTAAAAAGGTCTTAATATAGCAAAGACGTGGGCGCCGTTTCCAATCCGATATTTTCTTTTTCTCTCAATGACTTTGTTGTTTTGGGGTGACTTACGCAGACCCACGGGTGCTTGAGAGCCTGCTCGGCGGTAATTCTCTTGGCCGGGTTGATGGTCAACATCTGGTTGATCAGGTTCTTGGCCTCGGGGGTCACTGTGTCCCACTCAGGGGAGGGGAACTAAAAGTCATGACACAGGAGGTTACGAATGGCTGATGCGGTGAAAAGGGATACGTATGCAAATCGGTGAAAAGCTCTCATAGAGAGAAAGAATATAAACTTTGGGATTGACATCATTTCATCCTCCCCATACACTTTTTGAACACATTGTAAATGTGTATGACCGCACAAACATACTTTGTCTTTTTGGGTGTACAAGCATATGACTTTTGGTGTACTGTGGCTCTCCTTTCCCACATGGGAGGGCATTACAAGTGACTGATCTGCAACAACGATATAGCAGGGGTGCAATTTATGAAGTGCCACGGAGCCCGAATTCAAATATAAAATGCGCATATTTTGGCGGATGTCTCCGTTTTAGAACGACTGACCCCAATGCGCGGCGCATACATCTCTGCAATGCGTCAGGGAGGCGGGACTGGATCGATAGCTTTAGACCAATTTCTCAATTGGACACTGTTAACGCATTCAGTACCAGCCAATTCTGAACCAAGTCTGAAAAGACGTTTAAAAACGTCTTTGGGAGGGAATGAGTTAAACATTCCCAAAAAAAAAAATAAAAATTACGCACACATCCAAACACTTACGTCGTAAGCTCCGGCTTTGATCTGCTGATAGAGCTTGTGCTGATCCTCATCCCAGAATGGAGGATATCCAACTAACAATATATAGAGAATAACACCTGACAGAAAACATCAGAGCACCGTTATGTGGAATCCCGTCATCTCATTGAAAAAAAAACTTGATCAACAGGTCCCCTGAAAGAGTGGCGTGAAATCTACTGCCCTCGTGAAGTGTGAGCGCAAAAAGGGAGGGAAATTCAGGGGTGAAATTCTCAAGAAAAAGCATTCGTTGCTAGTTATTAGTTGTTATTGGGTTTGACTCATGACGCTTGCGTCCTACCCAAATCTCGTCAGTGCAAAATTCAAAGCTATCACTCATGGAGGACGACTCACCACAAGCCCATATGTCCACGGGCTTGCCATAGGGTCCTTCCGAAGGACTTCCGGAGACAGATAGCCAGGCGTGCCCGCAAAGCCTGCCCGACAGGGGGGAAAATGAGCCAGAGGACACAATTAAGTCATATCTTTTTATTGCTCATCAAGGCTATTTTACTGTGCTTATGTGAAAGGGGGGTTGGGCGCAAGCGGTGGGTGTTCAGACCCCGCTGACCGCCCCGGAATCTAATGCAAGGCCAGATTATGACGGCGCGGATTCACAAGCGAGTGCCCGTTAATCATCTGGCCTGTGCTTAACGGTCGGCCAAATGCTCGCTGCTCGGGCCTGCGCCAAGACACAGTGAACTAAGCGTGAACTGGAATCAGTGCGTGTGTTGGTTTTGACGAAATGCCCTGATGCAACGAGGCCGCCGGGGCCTTCATTTGTGTTTCCATCGAAATAATAATAATAATAATAATTGTTACATTTGTTTCTCAGGGACAGCAATAACGTTCGTGGGTCAATTTCAGTGGTCATTGTAATAAATATGTGAAATTAAGCATTGAAGCCCAGCGAAAGACCCTTAATGACAAAATTATTTTGTAAAAATAAATAAAATAAAAATGACTATATATATATATATAGTTTTTTTATTTTACAAAATTATATACATATATTTTTTATATATATATTAAAAATAAATAAATATATATATATTATATATCACAATATATGTGATGGAATGCTTGAGACGGTCCCTAAATGTCAGTTATCAACTGCTCTAGAGAAAAGCAGCCTATACAAATGGGTTAAAGTCAAAGTTCCCCACTGTAAAACTATTTTATGTCACATCTTTACTTTCAATGTCAATTAAATCCGACAGACTTTCAACCACAATTTATCCATTTGGATGTTTTGTGAAAACATGTTCACTCGAAACGTTGGACAAATACTGGGCAAGCTTGTTTTTGTCATCCGCATTGGCAAGACATAGCGATGAGTATGCACAAACGTTTTTGTTCTCCTCAGAAGGAAAAGCAGAATAGCCAACAAGTCGCTGAAGAAAAATAAATATATCTTGAAAGAAAGGAGGAAAAAAATGACTGACGTCTGTTTGTGCTTTCTCACCGAACCAAGCCTGCTGGTCTCCCTGCACCTCAATCGCCAGGCCGAAGTCTGCCAGCTTCACTGCAGCTCCCTTCATCTTACTGGCCAACAACAGGTTCTCAGGCTGGGGAGCAGACACGCAGACACACAGACACACATGGTGAAGCAGAATGCAGGACAGAAGATCAAGACTGTGAGAGACAGTTAGTGACAGCCTCTCGCCGCTCAAGCCATTTTTCAGACGAATTCAATATGGATCTTTTGTGTGTGTGTGTGTGTGTGTGTGTGTGTGGAGGGGGCAGCAAAGGTGTGAGAGCGCGCAGTGATGGCAGGGGAAAAGGGGCGGGCACGAGTGGAGAGCGGACGGGTGGGTTGAGAATCTCCACAGCAGCAGCAACAGCAGCAGTACCTTATATGGACGTAGGCCCGTCGCCATAGAAACCACCGGGGAGTTATTTAGGCAGCGCCGCAGACGGCACGCTAAATGGAAAGTGTACTTAGCAAGAGGCGGCGCTCTAAATGGCCGTTGTTTGGGCAGGAGGACATAAAGGGCCTGCGGTAAAAGCCCACTCAGGATAAAAGGCCAACAAATCAGACGAGCAGAGCGCGTTGAGATAATAGCGTTATGCTCCGACAAGGGGAAGAAAACCTGACATTTTTTTTTTCCCCCCTCTGGGACAAGCAAAATCCCAATTATTATTATTATTATGACTATCCTTCTTCGAGGCCATGTTGTCCTCATCGCCTCAAAGTAGGTTGACGGCAAAAGGGGAGCCGTTTGTGTCAATCAGCACGCCGGTGAAATAAGCCCTCCCCCCTGCTCGCTCCGCGGGTGGCGTGATGTCACACGAGTTGTCCTGGCAACTTCAGGGGTTCATCTATATCCCTACCACCCACCCACGTCAGTGCAATGTGTATGTGTGTGTGTGTGAGTGTGTGTCCTTGTTTTTTCCTTGCCATAGGTGACACACACACGCACGCACACACACTGTTCACATGGTCGTGACTCATCATCTGTGAGAACAAATATGGAGGATGAACCAGTGGATGTGAAGAAGAAGAAGAAAAAGCAGGACCAAAAAAAAAAAAAAAAAGACGAGCCATAGAAAGCGAGCGATGGAGCAACCGGGAGCCATCTGTGTGTTGCCATGGCCACAAGCAGAGGTGTGTGTGTGTGTGTGTGTGTGGATGCGCGTGCGTGTGTGAGGGAGTGCGGTTGTCACGGAAACGGGCAGCCACTCACCTTGAGGTCTCTGTGCACAATATCATGCTGGTGGATATGATTGACACTCTCCAAGATCTGACTAATGCAATGACTGGGGGAGCAAAGAGGGGAGGGGGTTGGGTGGGGGGGGGGGGGCAAAGAGAGACACGTCAGACGCTATCATTGGGAAGGAAAAACAACAACAAAAAACTTCTATCATAGATGCATCACATCGCATTTGTTTGCTATTAAGGAATGTGAAACGATGCAAGGATGGGGAATCTTCACTTGCACTCGCAACGGCGGGCGCGGATTCGCCATCACGGGCCGCGCCACGTTAATGGCGGCGGTAATGCGCATGAAATCATGTCCAAACACAAAAAAAAAAAAGAAAAGAGCGCACTCTGCACTAAGTTGCATAACGAGCCCTTTTCGCAAACAAGGCGTTCTTCTCCTCCGAGACATAACACAGGCGCTGCAGTTTTAAAACAATCGATACACCGGGAACGCGTGTGGGAAGCCATCTTAATGACGGGGGCGTCCACGCAAGCTGCCGTTATTCCGCAAATTTCACACTCGCCCCGTGAGCGTGCTGGCTCTTGTATTCCATTTTTTTTTTTAATTAAATAAATAAAAGTTCCCTCCGGCCAGCCGGCCCGACCGACCACATCATGATGACGGTCTTACGCAGTGTCAGGCCTCGGCGAGTCCCCCCTTGCTCCGGGCTCATGTTTGTGTCACGTCTCTGCAAAAGGTTAACGTCGGCAAGGTCGCTGTGGAAGAGCGGCTGAGGCCTAATTCGAATGTAAGACAGTGCGTGAGAGGGGGTTTCGGTGTCTCTTTAAAACCAACCCCTGGTGTGCAGCAAGAGAGAAAGAGCGCTAATCCAGTTGTCCACCCAACTCTTTAAGCTGCGCACCACCCAGAAAGCGCACGAGGAAACCTGAGGAGGACGATGTGACTTAAGTCTCAAGCAAAATGGCAGGAAAATGTGGGAAAACTACGATTCGAGGGCGGCCACCGCGCGCCGGCTTCGAAAACGCCTCATTTGTCACGGTGAATGCCGGCGTTGAATTTACAAGACGTATCAAAGAGAGGCGGGTATGAAATATAAATGGCGGCATTGATGAAGCGCGTACCTGGCGTCGGCCTCGCTGTAGTACTCTCTGGCTACGATGTCTTCAAAAAGCTCCCCTCCTGTCACCCTGGGTGGGGGGGGGGGGGGGGGGGGGGGGTTAGCAAGGGGGAAGAGTGTGCTTAGCATACACAAACAAGCCGCAGTCACGCACATGGACCAAATGTCAACGTGTCAGCGTGCGTGTGTGTGTGTGTGTGTATTCACAATAGACTCACAGGTCAAAGACGAGGTAATGAAAGCCCTCTTCTGAAATGCTGTCATGCAGGCGCACTGAAAGACACAAGGAGGGAGAAGTGAATGTTCACACTTGCGGATGAGTACACTTGCCACTTAAAAAGGAAACACACCATAATTTGGACACACTTTTAAATACGTTTCATAGAAGAAAGTGTTTGAAACACACTCTTGAATCAAGAATGACACTTTATGTTTTGTTGGTTACTCCATTAGAGTCTTTTTTTTTTTTTTAGCATGAACTATTTTGTGGGTTTTCTTTGGATACTCCACAGGCACTAGTCGATGGAATATTCCATGGCTCCTCACGCTGGCATGCCTCAAATGAATGTGGCTTTACAATGCCTTTTTTTTTCTTCTCTTCTCTCAAAACATGGCCGTTCGCCACTGTGTATTTCGTTAATGTGACAGCAGCGCTAGCGGCTAAATGGCTAACTGACCACCATTTTGTTCCAATTCTAGACACACTGTCATGAAGATAGGAGGCCACATCTTTGACGTCGCATGACCAAACCGGGCAATTTGCCCTTCGAGGGACCCCCGGACCGTGTGCGGATGAGTCAGGAAGTTGGCTCGTGACAGGGTACGAATGAGCCACAACATTAGGGACGCCGACGCGACCAGATGAAATCCAATCAGAGAGATTCTGCCTTCATGAACCCAAATTCCAGTTTGATGAGCACATTGGGACACCCTGAAATACTGAAGGTGAATTTATCGCATTCCAGAGTAAAACTGTCTCTTTTTTTTTTATTAATTGTTTAAAAATACTTCGTTGGAACTCCAAAATGTACAAATTTGGGGGTATTTGTTTCCACTGTATTAAAACTAAAAATGGTGGCACAATTCTTAGTTTTTATCAGTACGAATTTTGGAAAAATGATCGATAAACGTGTCCCATCTGACCTGCACTGCTTACACTAACAACATGGCTGTGACCACAACACAGAGGCGCTACGGCAGTTTTCAAAAGCTGCCAATTTGGCTGCTGACTCCTATAAAGATTTTTTTTTGTAAAAAAAATGACAAGTTATTGAATCATTTAAAATTTTCATTTATGAAACGGTTTGGTTGCACGTTTTGACTAACGGGACATTTTTCCAAGAGTAGGCCCCCCTAATCTCACTATCTGGAAAGCCCGCAATATTTATTTCCATTATTTCACTTGAAGCTATTTCATTGTTCTTTATTTTAAAGGCCACATCGCGCTGTCAGAACACAAAATGTGCGCTCTCCTGCCCGTGTCCTTGAGTGTTTTGAAAGGCGCTTATAAATGAAATGTATTATTATTATTATGACTACAAGAACACAGATGTCCTCCTTTGTTTACTGTGTCAACTTCCTGCTTCTTTCGCTTTGTTGTTCTGAGGCCAGGCTATTCACGCCGCATTCGGGTTTACACCCGTCCAAATTGAAATCGCGTCAACTGTTCAGCGTTCAAGCGACACGCGACCGTCACAGAGCCAGCCGAGACGCAGCGGAGGCCTCGTTTCGGCATGTCAAGGCTTATCGTTGCGTTGAAAAAAAAGAATATCACTTGTATAATCTGGCCAAGTAGGATGGCTGGCCCCGCGGCGAGAAACCAGAGCGACTGCTCATTCCTCCTCCATCTTCACGCTCCTTCCTCCATCTGTCTCCTTCTCCTCGCTCGCGTCTCTCCATCTGTCTCTTTCTTGTGCCCTCTTTTGTCCAAACTTTTTAACGCAGCCCGTGCCAAAATGTGTCAAAACCGAGCAAACGAGTGAAAAATCCATCGAGCGAGGGTGTAAAGAAGGAAAGGAAGACAAAAAGAAAGAAAAATGTAGGACGTGAGGAAGCGAGCGCGATGAGAAAGGTGTCATTGATCGAATCATTTCCTCCTCCTTGCCCTTTTCACATCCCCGTGAGAAGGCGAGGCATCTATTCTGCGGGCGAGTCACAGGAGCAAACTCACCAATGTTGGGATGTTTGAGCAGTCGGCAGATGCGAGCCTCACGCTCCAGCTTCTGGTGGTCTGAGGAGAGACAAAATGGAGGGTTTGGACTTCACAGAATCACAAAAAAGAATCACAAAAACGGCATTTCCGTACTCTTGTGCTCTTTCTGGACCACCTGAGGATGCCACGCAAACACACTATTCATTCAAAGACGCCATGTTAGCGGAAGAGTAGCTAACATTTGCAGCTAGTAGATTATCAGGCAGGCTTGGCGGCCAAGAGCGGCATGATGGAAGAGAGAGACTTAGGCAGTCATTTTGGATTCGATAAAAGACACAAATGAATGAGAAGTTAAGTCGAGACATTGAGTCAAGTCAGTCTGGAATGGCAGACAAGTATGTTCGAGTAGCACGGGATACTCATGAGAGCAATAGGACTGCGGTCAAGTGTGCTGCGGGTGTGACAGTGGAGGTGGGACTCCATCAGGGATCCTATCCGAGCCCCTTACTCTTTGTAATGCAAAGGCTAGCCATGCGACATTGCGATCTGCAGTGGGCCACAGGAGGAACATTTATCCTGACAGGTTTCTTTTTACAAAAAGCCGGCTTTCTCTACTGCTTGCACAGAAACCGGCGTTTTTGGTGGTCAAGCAAGATCTGTTTGACGAATGATCACGAACGAACTCAAAAGCTCGAAAAACGTTCTGGTGAAAGAAGAGAGTTTACTCTTATGTGTATGCATAGCGCTGATGCCACTGAACATTTTGAGTGGTTGAAAGTAAATATTCATAAATGACTTCATTATCGCACATGTAAAACATCTCCCATTTTGGTAAAATATGTACCTTGCGTTTCTTTTTTAAAATGTTTCTTGAAGGGTTAAACTAACATATTTACGGTGAACAACACGTAACGCAAAAAAACCCAAAAGCGACCCCCCCCACCCCCTCCACCTCCACGCAGACACACATTTTCTCTCTAGCCGTCACGCGGCTTCTTTGTTTCGCTTTGTCCAACCTGTTGCTACGTCGGAGAGCTTTTAAAGCAACAGTCTGTTATTTCGGATCACTCTCTCGCTCGCTCTCTTTTTTTTTTTCCTTCCTCCCCGCAAGGTGTAGATTTCCAGAGATGGAGGGAGAGACCCGAAGCACCGCCTAATTACGCCGCTGACGCAGGACGCCGGGACAGACAGCGAGAAGGAGGGTGGATTACACCCGGCGTCCATTTGCTAGAAGAGGATCACACATTTCCCTGTGTGTGTGTGTGTGTGTGTTTGGGAGTGTGTGCCCGGTATGGTGCAGTGTCACTGCAGCACTCACTAATTCATTCAATCCACCCCCCCACCCACATTTGTTGATGTGCGTGCGTGTGTTGGTAGAAGATGGGGAAAAAAAAAAGAGAGGGATGGGAGGATAATTACACTGGAACTTCCTGATGCTCTCTAATTGGCCATCTGCGTTGCCAGGGGGGGCGGGCCCTGCGGCCATCTTACATCACGGACAATCCGAGGCGCCCGATGATCTACTTTTGGGCAAAAATTGTGTTACCAAGTGTCAGCAGGGAGTACGTTAATAATTCGAGGAAAAGACGACCGTCATTCAGCGGACCACTTTTCTATGTATCAGATTCTCGCAGAATCATGGAGGGCTTAAGACTGTTCTTATAACAATTTTAGTTTTTATTTGACAAATTTCACCATTGTAAAATTCACCCCCCCACGTAATGTGACTTAATTCCTCGTGTCATTACGACTTGATCCTTGTGATCTTTCATAACATTTTTTTTTTTGCCTCCGGTGGCTGCACCATGAACACCTGCCATGCACTGGAAGCAAATCAAATAAATCCTTGGAAGCGTCAACAAGTTCTGCCAGTCCATAAAACACACACACGCAAACCGCATTATCATCTTGGTAACATCTGATCATTCATATTTAGGATGGGGGGGGGGGGGGGGGGCAAGCTGCATGTAACATGTAAATGACGCCGCTCCCTGACTCAAAGCTACCTTCTGAATGCCTTTAGTCAGGAAGCTCTCACGGAGGTAGAGAGAGCAAAACAAAATAACAACCCCCCCCACCACTAAACTTGAGTGCCTAACAACACTTCCTTTCTGTTCCCATTGCTTCCGTTTGCCTCGCTGCTTCCCGACGCCCTCTTTCCTCTTCCCTCCCGCCTTCCCTTCCCCTCCCCTCAGATTACTGCAGTGTTTACCAGAGCTTTGCGAGACTTACCCACCAGGCCACGCGTGAGGTCACACTCGCACCATCAGGCTAAACCCCCCCCCCCCCCCCCAAAAACACCCTACCAGTCAAATCCTCACGCAGAGCCTGCCTGGGAGTCACTAGTAAATGTTGCTTTTGCCGTAGTGCGTGTAGGTGCATGTCACTGCAGCTGCACACACTGCGCTGCTATTTGACTCTGTGTGTGTGTGTGTGTGTGTGTGTGTGTGTGTGTGTGTGTGTTTCTCCACACTTGACTCTATTGTGCGTCTCCTTGAGTCTTGAGTCTTCACCTTGATGTTGTCCCACTGCTATGAGCCAATGAACTGACCTTTCTAGAAAAACTCTCACCTGCCAAATCATTAGGTACACCAGTATCACCGAATGAGGGACAAAATCGATATGAAATGAATTCATAATTGGTTAAAACCTCCAAGGTCGAACAGAATCCGGGACGCTCGTGTGAACAAAGGACAGTTGAAACTGAATTCAGCTGTTCTTGGGTCAAAATAATTGCCTTCACAAATCTTAGCTGCACTGGCCGCAGCGCTCAAAGCTAAAGTTAGCACTCATCATTTTTAAATAATATTCGGCATTTTATGTTGGCTTTATATTATTCTGACTTTTTCATGCCATGTTGCAACTGCCTCAAGAACAAGGCTTCGAATGGAGTGGAACTAGTTTAAAAAAAAAAAGCCGCGTTTCAGTCATTGTTGCCGAGTTAACTTTTCTGATCCCTCTTGCGACAAAACAAAGTTTATTATCAGAAACATGAAGGCAACCATTTTCACATTTTGTTTTCCCATATGACAAGAAAGAAGGCCATGGGAATGCAAGCAACAAGTCACATCGCGCTAAACATTGCCGAAGAAATCGAGATTTGCGGTATACTGCAATTCATCCGGCGCTCCCCCCGCTATGTCACATCTTTCTAAATTATTGTTGATGGCTATTTGCGAGGTCTGCGTGTGAATCTGGGGTAACTCAAATTGAGATGCCGATTGGCCAGTAAACACCAACACCGAATCAGAACTTCAGGATTCAAGTGAGAATGAATTATGGTATATTGTCACGTGTAGTAGAGTCACAGACTTTTTACTTTGACTTGCAAGGGAACATTTAAGATACGAGCGCTGCGTAGCGGCAGTGAACATAACTCAACTTACACATAACAAGCACCAGTATGGCAGATAGTGAAGAAGTCTTCAAACAAAAAAAGAAAAAAGGAGCCTTCGGGCTGTTTAATGCCACTCCCAGTTAGTTTACTGTCTAAGCGCCCATAAATAAATAGTACAGTATTACACTGTGTATTTAAAAGAAGCACAAAGTTTTGCCTTAGGCACGTCCGCTTAGCTTAATGCTAACAAGCCATTTAAAGCACCAGCCGAGCTAACGAATGGGGCGATTATGTCATTATTGTACATTTTTATGAAGTACAATTGTAATTGGGGGAGGGTTAGAACAGATTAATGGCATTTTGATTCATTTCAATGGGGAAAGTGAATTTGAGATAAGAAATATGCTCCAATTGGATTTTTGTATAAAAAAAATAAAATACGTGGAGATCTTATTTTAAGGCCATATCGCCGAGGCCCACGCTGGACGCCAGAGATGGAACAGTAACTGTCGTAACGCGCACTCGCAGATGCGTGCTATATTAGTGTTACTTCACGCACACGTACACACACAAATGCCGTCAAGACGACAACAGGGCAAACGGGGAGGCGCCTATGGAATCTGTGGGGTCTTAGTGCTTGACGAGATACATTTAGCATAAATGGATTAGCCTCAATCCCCCTTTTACGGAGAGACAAGAGAGAGGCCACGAGGAAGACGGGTGAAAGACGGACTTGACGAGAACAAAGGGAGACGGCGAGTATGTGTGTTAATGCTAGCACGGAGCATAATTGGGTAGTGGTGGGGGGGAGTGGCAATTAGGTTTGTGAAGCCAAGGGAGGTTCCACACAAGTCCGTGCCATGCTTACAACATGGCAGCAGCAAGCCTCTGTGTGTGTGTGTGTGTGTGTGCGTGGAGCTGTGCGGCGATGCGGCGGCATATAAAATTCAGGCCCCGAGAGCTGCAGTGCTACGCGAAGACGCCACGGCAACAATTACATTGATTCACATCCTGCCCCTTTGCCGCTACCGCTGCGGTTTTTTATTTCATCCTCGCAAGCCCAGCAGTGCTGCCAACCCCCCCCCCCCCACCCCGCTACCAACCCCTCGCTGGAAATTTGGATCAATTGACGGCACAGAGGATGTCCGGAGAAACAAAGTTATTTAATACAGTTTTTTGAAAGAAAGAAAGGAGAAAAAAAAGGCAGGATCATTAAAGCTGATCATAAAACCTTATGATTGAATTGAATATCGCCTCAACACAAAAGTGTCCTGCTTTTATACGCGCGGCACTCACTGGACAAATTGTTCAAACTGATTCAATTCAAAGAAACAGCAAATAATCAGCAACATCACACCGATTTATGCCTAGTGTGCATCTCTCGTAAAAGATTATTCGATACATGGGATGTGATACAATTCAAAGACGGTACATTCGTAATGTAATGTCATGATTTGACTGGGTTGGGTTCAATCAAAACCTAATTTCCGATTCAAATAATTTTTTGTTACACCCCCTACCATTTTGTGCGTGCGTGTTAGCATACCTCGCGCAGACAGCTTCTTGGTGTTGATGATTTTGGCGGCGTATTCCTGTCCGGAGGATTTCTTGACACATCGGCGCACCACTGAAAAAGCTCCCCTACAAAAACAAGACAAGAGAGTTACGAAATAGGCACTTCTCAGCACATTTCCATAGCATGAATGTGATGCCGGAGCCAGAAACGAAAGGTCCGGGAACCTTTCAGGCGTGGAACAAATCTGCTTGAAATACAAATAACCAAAAGTTCCCGAAACTGGGAGGTGGAAACACAGCTTTTATCTGTCAAAGTGATACGAAATAAGCATTACTAGATCTCCTACTACATCTGAGATACCACCGTGGTACTACCCCAATGTCAAGCTGAAAATAAGTAGTATGAACTAAATACTAACCCCTAAATTATGTTTTGGGTTTATACACTAGTTCAAAAATTAGACCACTGCACAGTGTCCTCCAAAGTCCAAATTCAAAGATCACATGGCGTATTTTCCGGTGCGCCTCGACTGCTGTCCAAATCCACCCTTCAAATCTGACCATTGTTTCCATGGAAACGGGCCCCGAGCGTAGGCTGCTTCGCAGGACCCTTTTATAGCCTACGCTGCTCCACTCTTCTTCTACGCCGCTCTTCTTCAACACTTGGCCTCTAGCGGCCGAGCACATTGCCGCCATCTTGTGGCGGTACGGCAGATAATCAAGCGAGAGTCGCAAAGCCTGTCCAAATTTGCCACAGTTTAGGGGATCCACGTAGGACATCGTTTGCGAAGGGTCCTTCATAGGACAGCGTCACAGGAAGACCCCTGGGGGGCGCATTGCGTACCGTACCACTGGGGGTACCTCAACCCTCACACCTGCAGCCAAAAGAAGGGCTCTCATTGACCCGATGTCAGGATTTATCCACTCCACACCATGTCGTGGTTAACTGAACAGGACCTCTCTGTGGAAACATGGCCTAATATCCGCTCGGGTCATGGACTACACAGCCCAACGACCAAGTACTTCTGACTAATCTTCCATAGACACGCAACTACAATGCTGCAGATGGAATTACATTTGTCATAATCACACAGCCCGAGGTTTATTCTACACACAGCCCCGGATGGAACAGTCCACGGTTTTACCACACTGCGATTCTGCGCCATCATTTTCAGAGCACCATCATCTCCTGCGTAAGCACTCAGTTACAGGGGAGGGGGCTCCTGGCGACCTGTCAAGCCATGAGAGGATCCAGCGCGGCCCACTGCCGTCGCGCTCGGCTCCTCACCACCGGCACTCTCCTCTCGCTTTCAATTATTAATTAGCAAACGAGAGGTGACGGGTGACATGAGGCCCCACGTGAAATAACGCTGGTGGAAAAGATGCATGAGGGATTACAAAAAAACAAAAAAAACAGGAGTGAGTGGTCAGTGTTGAAGGAGAGTCAGTATTCAACATCTTTATAAGAGGCATGGCTGATGCTGCCTTTGAGGGGCGGAGGGGGGGGGGTGATGATGAGGATGATGATGAAACAGCAGCGGTTGTGATGTCGTCATCAAAATACCGCGAAAACGTACGTCACCACCTCGTGCGCGTGCTTATTAGGTCCAATTTTAAAAATAATACAACAAAAACTGAACGCAAACCACGATGCGTTCAAGGACAGCGCTGGGGGGGGGGGGGGGGCAGCTGGTGCACGGGGCGTTACGGCGCAGACATTTATAAAAGCAGCCGGGACCGCATGACTTCCTCATTAGGTGATCCGGGGCTATGTAACGTTACTCAACACGGGAGCACAAATCATCTGCAGCTGCTCATTGGGGGTGGGCGGGTGTTGGGTGGGGGGGGAGGCGGACAAAAAAAAAAAAACTGAAAAAGCGATCGGCCTAACGAGTACAGTCTCCGGACGAGGGAGCCCGCGCGGAGCTGTCAAGAAGAAACCATGGGACGGGGGGGGCTGGGGGTAGAGGGGAAATGTCAGCGGCCGGAGGGGGCTCCGCGAGGGCACAAAATGGTGGTTGCGTCTACGTTCACAAACCACCATTCTTGGATTAAAAAAAAAATGAAATGGGGCTAACACGGCTAGTGGGAGTACCGCGGTCGCTCTCGAGCCCATAGCCCGACTAACTGCTGCCCTTAGCGGCGGCGACCGAGCGTTCGCGCGCGACATATTGCCACAGCCCCGGCGGTCCCTCCCAAAGCTACCAGAAAAGGTTAGCCTGCTAGCTGGCCAGCCTTGCGATAAAGTGAGGCCAGGTTGTTGCGGGGGTGGGGGACGGACTGGAAGACAAACCCAGTGCGTTTGTGTGTATGTGTGTAGTGTGTGTGTGTGTGTGTGTGCGCGCGTGCCGCTTACTTCCCGAGCTCCTCGTACAGCTGGTACTCGTCAGTGAACCGGGTGGACGTTGCGGTGGTCGCCATGGTTGGTGCCGTGAGGGGCGATCCCGAGCCTCGGGGAAGGGGTGGGGGTTGTGACGGCGGCTGGCTCTCCGTGCGCGGGTCCGATCGAGTGGTGTGCGTAGCCTAGCCTTTCGACACAAGCGAAGTGACAGGCAGGCAAGTCTGAAGAGCAGAGCACAGCACACGCACACACGGAAAGGGAGGAGCTGGCGAGAGGAGGAGTGACGCTGGTGGCGCGTGTGAGCAGAGCGGAGCAGTTCTCGCGAGATGTGCTGAAATAGAAATCACGCCAAAAAGACAAGTGTGAACATGTGTACTTTGCCTCATGAATGCCGAGAATCTAATTAATCTAATATCATTTCACCTAATGCTAACACGTCACAAATATTTTCTTATGGGATTACAGAGAGACAAACGTTCACAGTGATGTTAAATCAACATCTGTCTGGATAGTGAGAGGCAATGATTCATAACATTACAAGGGTGGATTCAATGCTGAGAAACAAGCATTCACACTATTTTAAAATGATTCCATGTTGGGCAGGTATTCTCATTATTACTAATATGTGTTAAAATAGTTGGATGCTGAGAGACAAGCATTCATAAAACGTGTGGTAAAATGGTCATGTGAATCCATGTTGAAATAGTTGAATGCTAAGAGACAATTAGTCATAGTTTTACCAATATGGGTTTGAATGCTGAAAGACAAGCATCAACACTAATGTTGAATGTTACAGGCTGAGAGATAAGTATTCACAGCAATGATAATGCACGTCAAAATAGTGGAGAAATGACAGACAAGCATACACGCTATTTAAAATCTGTCAAAATGTTTGAATGCTGAGAGACAAGCATTCACAATCATGTTAGCGTGTTGTTCCTTGGACTGCAATAATAAATTGTGGATCTCAACCAGCATTTTTAAAGGTACAATACAACTCTCCATGCTATGGTGCCTTTGTAACACTTGACTGCGGCAGCAAGGCGGCTGGTCGCTCAAACACACACTCACACACCCACACATTGCATAAGTATCGGCAGATAGAGATACACACAGCATGGATCAATATTGATTAATGCAGGTCTTGCTCTGAACAAAGTTGGCCTTTCCGAGCCACTGATTTTACTTTTGCATGTGATTGTGTCAGTCAGGGCGGGGGTAGTTGGGGGGGGGGGGGGGGCGAAGGGAAGGGCAGGGGAGTTATGGGCTAGCTAGCTAGCGATAGCAACACATAGAAGGACTGCACCACTGTCTGTTAGCTCGGCGGCTCTAAAAGACGGGGATGGACACTTCCAGAGTGCCTTGCTAAATGTTTAATGTGGCGTGAGGCCATTGCAGGCCGGGCCGGGTGGGGGGGCCGTGGAGCTCTGGAAGGCATGACTATGCCTTCCAGAAAGCTGGGACATGTTTAGACCCTTTTCTGCAAAAAAAATAAAGGGGAAATATAGGGTGTCGGACATCCATTTTGGCTCCAGTTACCAAGTTCCCTTGCTATGAAAATGTTACCAAAACCGGATGAGGTTGTCTATGGCCCACACATTACATGGTCCATTTTGGCTTTGGTTACCAAATGTAGTTCATTGCCCTTTATCAACGAGCTATGAGAATGTAATACGGTTCTTGCAGCTGTGTAGTTGCCCTTAACCTATTAAAAAAAAAAAAAGACAGCAAAATTGAACACAATGTCTTTCTAGTCTCCATTGTCTTTGAGTATGTGACATCCATTATGGCTCCAGTTACCAAATATGGTTATCCTATGTAAACCCAAAATTGAATTTAAGGTCTTCCTAGGCTTTACATCACAAGTGACCAAATATGGTTCCCTTGATGAAATGTTACCAGAATTGAATAAGAAGTCTTCTAAGCAGCCTAGTGAGACACGTGGTGTCCATTTTGGCTCTAGTTACTAAATCCTCTCCCCCCTTGGCTTTTTGGAGAAGACTTTGGGTTCCTCCATCCAACGCCGAGGGTGGCCGAGGCGCGCAGTGTGTGGTTGTCGTGCGCTAATAAAGGGCTGAGGAGTTGAGCATTATGTAACGGCGTGTGGAGGCTGAGGAGGTGGTGGAAGAGGAGGCGAGGCGGCAGGGTTCGCACGTAGGAAAAGGAGGGCAAGAGCGGGGCCAGCAGCCTACGTTTTTCCGCGCGCGGCTCATTTGTCTTCACGCACACACGCGCGAGTGCGTCGGCCTTCTTTTATTCATCGCCGCGCATGCAGATACCGCTTCTTCATATTTGAACTTTTCCGTGTTGCGGCTTTTTTGTGTGTGCGTGTGTTCCCACGCCGACAGCCTCGGAAAAAAACTGCGCATTTTGCTCTTCCTCGAGAGAGAAAAAAAAAAGGAAAAAAAATAGCATTATGGTCTTTTTCAGTGTTGAGCCGGAATCGGAAGCTCGCATGACGCGTTCAAATACCGACGCAAAGTACGAAATTTGCCCATTACAGTCAAACTCAAGTACAAGAGTGATTTTTGGTTTTTTTTAAACGATGCATCCATTTTCTAAAGTCGTCATTCGGGTGCTTTCTGCAATTGTCTCTCAATATATCCCCGGAGCTGTCCGTGGTACTGAAGTCACAAGACATTATTCAACACACCCACTTCTTCACTTATCATTTCTCAGTAGTCGTACATATTTTCTTCTATATAGCATGCCTGCATATGCAACAGTAAGCGCATTAATACATGAGATATTTGAAAATGAGCAAGCGTAACAGCGTTTTGGGCTTTATTTTTTTTTCCTGGCAACTGATCGTTTGATGAATCATAAGTACTCCACTGTGTGTGTGTGTGTGTGTGTGTAGTCCACAGCTATTATTAGCCACAAGAAGAGGCGTCGAAATGAAAAGCAAAGGGATCTTTGCGAAGCGCAGCGTCATGATTAAGACAGCATTTGATTTTGTTATCATTGCCGTTGCATCTTTTGTACTTTTTTTTCTTTTAAATAAAATATTGAGACTAGTAGTGACCACGACGCTGTGCGTGTGTTACATCATCACTAGATGATGATGAGAGGGTGGATGGGCCACGGGGCTGAGTAATGACACACTTCCTTTGCCCCTCTCAACCCCCCTCTTGTTTTCTTTTCCTTGAGATGTACTAGTTTGAAGACTTAAGATACATATAGCAATTTCATACTTTTTGCCATCTAAGATCATTTATTTGTTCTGTCACTATACGTGGCTGGCATAGATAGAGGGACATCATTTATTATGAAATAATTTTCTCATCAATTAAGTGAAATTTGATCATTTGCCGCAGCACGTTAGAGCTCTCACGGCACACTGGATGGGAATCACTTCGACGGTGAACATGGGTCCCGATTAGTTTAGTCCACAGACTGTTCTGAGTCTAATAAAATGAGTGGGCAAAAGTATTGAGACGCCTTGCACCCATACATAAAGTCCACATCCTTTCGGGAATATCTCAGGAAAGTAGTTTTCCAAAATTAATGGGACACATCTCCATCTGGAATGTGTCCTAATAATTTTGGCCTGTCCTTCCTCTGTTGAACGGTCGCAACCGCAGAAGAAAAAAAAAAAATTTAAGCACATATTGTACATAACGAGCCTGCTTCTCACTGACTGACTCCATTAAGATAGCTTCAAAAATATGTATCGATTTAAAAATGCCATTTACGAAGTTGGGAGTGATTTACTAACACAATGAAAAAGTGTGCTTTTGCTGACCTCCAGTGGTTTTTCTGCTGATGCAGCACAATCCTGCTTTTAATGTCTCCCCCCCGCCCCCCATTTATTCTGGAAAATTGACTTTTTAATGTTTTGTATACAAATCGTTGTGTCTGTACTCCCTGTCTACTCATCGAGTGTTGTAATTAAACAACCCAGTAAATCTTTTATCTGGATATTTCTTGGTGATGAAATTCTGCAGTCAGAATGCAATTTAATTGCTACTTGCTTGAATGTCACCAGGACAATGAATATACTGTAAAAATGTTTTTTTTTTTTTTTTATCCTTGGGGCATTTTGATGAGACATAAATCTTATGACAGCTGAAAACGGTTTTAAATTGTGAAAGGGGGGAGGGGGAATGTAGAATGTCTACTTTAAAAAGATTGAAAATAACTGGGAGACACACACGCTTAACTGTGGCGTGCAGTCAAATCCTGACCAATGTCGAGCTGAAACAACAACCTGACAGATGCACCGTAAATACTTTCTGTCGGCTGCGGGAGGGTCAAAATTAATCCACTTTTTTTTTTTTTTTTTTTACTGAACCAAGAAGGGTTTAAGTGATTTCTTTATTTCCTGTTGCTGCGGCTTAGTTGGCTTGGGTCTTTTGCCAAGTGCAAGTTTGAACGACTCATTTGAGGGGAAATTCCATCCCGGATGCATTATTTAAGAGGACAGTATCAGGGTGCGCTTTGAAATGTGGCAGTGTGCTACAAGGTTTGTTTTAGCTTCTCAGTGGAGGAAAATGAAACTGGAAAACCTAATGGGGGGTTACTCGCGACAGAGACTTGTATGTATGTATGTATGTATGTGTATTTTTTTTTTTTAGCACTAGACATAACATGAGGAAATAGTTGATTCATTTTCCTGAGTCTTATTTCTAAATTATTGTAAAAATATGACTTCTAAAATCAAGTGACTGAAAACTGCGGCCATGATTATAATGATTAAATATTGAGATTAATTTGTTTACTTTTTTCACTGAATAGCTAGCAGGAGCAAATCACGGTTCTATTGCCTTATAATATAGTTTTATTAAAAAATAAAAACAATGTCCTGAGTGTAAATACAGATTTTAAAAAGTATAGGTATTTTTTTGCTGATTGTCTGGGGAAATGAAGTCATTTATTTTAAACATTTACAAAAGTCTAGTATGTCAAAAATTTAAGCTATTTATGTATTTCTAACTATTACTTTCTCAAGGGTTTGGGGTGGGGTGGGGTGGGGGGGACAATAGAATGTTTTTTTTTGCTTTCAAACTCTTTAATTTTATTTATTAATTACATTAAATTGATTAAATATATTCGTGGAACCATACATTTGACATTTAATTTAGTGTGTGGAGTTAGTTGCAGATTATTATGAAGCCAATTTGGGAAGACTAGCCTTGAATTTCACTTTTGAAACAAGCATTTTTTATTTGCAGTCCCATGAGCAATGATAAAGGAGAAAAGAAAACAAAGGAACAAAAACAATAAAGATTACAGTGAAGACGGTGGCTCAATCAAGTCAACAGAACAAAGGGCTTCAAACACACGCACACCAAACGTATTTAGACATATTTTTGAAAAGGAACAATCAGTGATTTTGACTTTAATTTGGAGGGTTTGTTAGCGGGTCCCTCTGTTCCCCAAGAGAAAGTTCACTAGGACCGACACACGCACACGCTCACTCATCAAAAGAAGTCAAGTCTTGACATTGACCCCCATTCATTAGTAAAAGCCACATTTTTTATATTTGTGATGGCCAAAACAAACCCCCAAAAACATCACATTTGGATTAGAAGCCTTTTTCTCTATGAATTCTGTACAGATTATATATATTTGAGATATTTATATATAAACAGACTGTTCGGCACGGGTCCATTCGTCCGCTTTAATCATGCCACGCAGAAATTAGAGCGCAGGACGGCCCCGTACCTGTACACTTCCTCACATGAAATGAGGACTCTTCATTTGGTACACCTCTAATGGGACCTACCGTAAATACAAGGCTTAGTTGTTTTTTTTTTATAGCATTATTAAATGAAAATATGCTAATTATTGCGCCAAGTGGACACCTCAGTTGGTACACCAATGTACAATCAAACAAGGGGGGCTTTACAAAATAAAAGGCTCATTTTGGTGGTATTATGAAATGCAACGTTGAGAGGTTGCCTCCGAGTTTCAAATTGAGACATTCCGTTAGGTACACATCATGGCGGCTAACCCAAGGGAACCGTACAAAAGATAATGCAGTTTTAGTGGCATTATTCGATGAGCAACACGCTAATTATCACATTATCGAGGACACTTCATTAGGTACTCCTGCACAAGCTCATTCGATCCACCACAAGGGTGTTTACATAAGGTCATGCTTCTCCTGTGGCATGATTAAACGAGCACTGGCTATAAAAAAGGGGACTTTTTATTGGGTACACTCAAACCGGTCATCATGAAACCTGTGTGTGTCAATCGAAAATTCAAATTAAGTCTGGAAAAGCGAACACCCGGCGTGAGGCACGCCTGGAAATCATAATTATTAAAGATAATGCTCGATTTTGGTGGCATTTAAAGACTTAACATTTTAACGGTGGCATTTATGGGTTAGTCAAAACGAGAATTATTAACCATCGTAAAATTTTGGGATTAAATGTCTGCCGAATGAAAGGCAAAAAGCCACAGAGACGCTGACGGGAACTTATTTTTCAAAACAGTGACAGACACGCACACACATACGGAGGAAGCGGCTCGCTATAAGGCAATGATTAAAAGGGGGGGGCGGCGGAGATCAGGTTACAGCATTTATTTGATTCCACTGGTGTCTTGCTATTATGGAGAACTTCCGATATAACGGGATTGGATTCTATATAAAAAGCCATGTATGGGAAAGGGTGCTTTAAACAGCCTTTAGTCAGTGCTAGTCAATCAATACATACAGTCTCGTTGCATACATTTTTCTTCAGTGTGTAAGTGTGTGTGTGTGTGTGTGTACATATACATACATCACCTTCCCTCCTCCTCTTCCTCTTCATCCTCCTCCCCCGCAGTCAATTTGAGGCGGAGTGAAGCTCTATTAACATCAGATTATCTCACACCCACACACATTTCCTCACACGATGTAATCTGCCAGCTGCGGCGCTCCACGATGAGTTTATTCAGTTAAAAAAAAAAAAAAACAGGGAGGAGAAAGAGGAGGGAAGGAGAAGATGGTGGCGGTGGCGGCAACGTCTAGCTGAGGAGCTGGCGGATTTCCTTGTGCATGTGACACAGGAAGTCCACGTAGGACGCGCCGCCACTCGCGTTCTTGTCCTCCATCAGGAAGTGTCGGAATATAAGCTCAGAGCGGTCCTCCTGCTTCACTAACATCAGCTGCGACAGCAGAGAAGAAAGCAGGGGGGGGGGGGGGGCGGTTGGGCGGAGGAATGCAGTAAGTAACAATTAATGATAAATTGTGACTTTGACCTTGCAAAAATCAAACAAGGAAATTCCGCAACACATTTACAGTGAGCAATAACAAAATCAATCCTAAAATGGTCAGGACTGCCTGACTTTGGATGAACAACAACATTCCGGCTGGTGCCACATGCTTCGGTTCTAAACGGAGTAATATTATGCGAGACAGAAATGACCCAACGAAGGCAGCATCTGTTTACCTTCATGTATCGTGACCGCTGGGCTCTGAAGGAGTCGATCATGTCTCGGAGTCTTTGTGAGAAAGGATTATCCAAAACAGGCAGAGACGTCTGAAACATTCAATTAAAAAATACATTAATCACATGGCAAATATATATTTATATTTACCAATTGGAAGGGAAACTAGTGTACTCTCTGAGACAAACACCCAAAATGAAAACAGTGGCCTTGACCGGCATCTTCTCACCATTGTCGTGTCGATCTGGCCGAAACTGGACGTGCCGAAAATGTTGAGCAGCAGCTCCTGCTGCGCGTTGGCCCCCACCCACAGGAAGAGGTGCAGGCCCGTCTCCAGCAGGTACACACCGCCTTTGGATAGCCTCTCCTCCGACGCCCGCACCGCCACCGGCAACGAGCCGCTCTCCAGCTTCATCTATGGGAGGAAAAAAAAAACGTCCAGATCGCGCTTATCATATATATTCTCCAATATGGAGGCAGGCTGGAAACTCTTGTTAGGTTCTTCTCATTGCTGCCCACCAAGCATCGATATTTATCAAGTGGCGTACCAGCGGCAGCAGGCGCGGGTAGAAGAAGACGTGCGTCTCCGACACGTCCATGCCGCTGATGAGCTGCCGCAAGTAGGCCCTGTCGTCCAACGACACGTCGGCAGCGGGCAGCAGCACGTCGCTCTTCAGCACGCAATTAAGGTAGACTGGGCAGCAGCTTCATGCACTCTGGGAGGATCAACTGGAAATGAAAAAAAATGAAAAGAAAACATTGCTGGTGTAGAACGATGTCGGATGTAAACAGCTTTATGTATTCCATGAAGGGATTTATTGTTTAATAACAGTTTAGATTTATACTGACATTCATTCTTTGTTCATGGTGGAGATTTTCGGATCATACCTGACCAGCCGACGAGGGGCTGGCGCAGTTCTTGCGATAGCAGCCCAGGATCTGAGCGCACTGGTTGACAAGCGTGTCCCTCACAGCCTTCGTGGGGTTGTTCAAGATGCCACGGAAAGCTGTGGAAAAAACCCCCCCAAAACAATATGTGACGGCTGCTAAAAAAAATAAATAAGAAAAATCAAAAGTCGCAGTGAGAGTGTAGGAGCTCACCATATTTGGAGAGGAAGTTGATGATTGTGTCCGTCTCGCAGTTGCGGTACAGGTCGGACAGCTGGGAGCAGCAGTTGACGGCCATGTTGTGGACACGTAGGCGCCTTTGGCCGCCGCAGCTGGTGTACAACACGGCGCACTGCAGGGGGCCCAAGCAATCGAGTTTAGACTGAATGAAACAACGAGCTGCTTCGATGGAAGAATTAGAACTCGCCTGCACGAGCGCTCCGGTCTCCTCGCTGAGCTTGTCGTCGTGCTTGAACTCCACCGTGACCGCCTTGTCGCAGTCGAGCCCGGCAAGCTCCACGTCGGTGGTGTTGCTCATGAAGAACGAGCCAAAGAAGTCTGTCGCTCGGATTCCTTATGCACAGATATTATTCTTGGTCACGATTGCCCAGAAATAGTGAAATCTTTCTGTGAACAACAAGAGACTTACCAGTGCTGGTTCGAACCCTCATGACAGCATCAAAGCCAATCTGCTTCTGAACGTCTCGTCTCAAGTCGTTCAGGAACCTCTCCTGGTCCGACTGCGCCTGGAAAGATAGATATTGTTAACGTTGCAAGCAGCAATTAACGGACACTTGCAGAAGGATAAGGCTATTGCTTGGATGCTAAATATGCTACAAGGTCTGCAGAAAACATTTCAGGATGAAGCCTGAAGAACGTCTGACCTGGAAGTAAGTGTACTTGTAGACCGAGCCTCCCGTGGAGACGGGGACCACGGCGAGCGTCGCCACATCCACATACTGGTTGGGGAAGAGGAAGAGATCCACGCAGCATCCCTGTGCCACGCATTCTTTGGCCAGCGTGTTGTAAGAACTCACTTGAGGCTGAAACAGAGACTGGGGAGGCCACCAACATTTACAAACAAAGATTCAGATCGTTGCGTGTCAGGCAACATTTCATTTCGAGATGCATTTCTATATGATGCCAGGGAAATCCAGGACTTCTTACCTTCTCCTTATCAGTCCCAATCAACTTCTTATCTTCTCTGTTCTTCAGTTTTCCGGGGGCCTCGGCAATGGGCAGCGAAGTGTGGAAGACAAACAGCTTCCCCGCGCAATCTGCTGCCTGAGGAACATCTTCCAGATTTACACTCTCACAGCAGAGACACCCCCCCCCAACACCTGGACTGGCAAAAATTACCTTGAGCGCCTCCAGTCCGGCCTGTATGACGGGTCCAAAGACCGTCTCCGTCTCTCGGGTGTTTGCAAACATCTCCGGGATGTGGTCTAGCAAACTGTAAAACATAGAAAATGGATGACCCCTTCCTCTTCCATTAAAATTGGAATAAACCGCTAGGTGGAAACCCGCAGTTTGTACATCTCACCCACCTCTCGATGACCTGCCGGCTCTCCCCGACATTGACGAGGAAGCCGTCCAGCAGTGGCACGAACATTTCCGACACGTCCGAGACCACCAGCATCTGAGGTTGGGCCAGGCTGGACTTGACGTTGTAGAAGTGGAGCACCTTGTTGTAGGTCACGAAACCTACTCGCACCGTCGAGTCCAAGTCGGGGTTCTCTCTGGGAAGACAACAATGAGACCGAGACTCGATTATGTTCGTTGTGGAGAAATCTGCCTTGCAGTTGTGTATGGAGCCAAAACATGCAACTTTCCCTGGAAAAGTTGTCTCAGCGACCATTCGGAGCCAGAAAGTGGAAAGGTCAGCTTAAATAAAGTCAACAAAAAAGAGAAAAGGGCTTTGCTTTCCCTGGAGCTGTTCCTGCACTGCTGGGAAGCATTCCTGGAACACCTCAAATTTCCTCTGATCGGAGCGGGGAGCTGTCATCGGGTCGACAAATTGAATTGTCCTTGGCCTGTAGCCTCAAATTTAGTTTGTTTGGATGTGAAGGGATATTAAATGAATAAGGCCATAATGTGGGTCCTTTCTGATTTTCTAAAGAGAGAAAGCTGTGTTGCATTCTGGCGTTTTAACTCTGCCAAAAAAAAAAAAAAGACGTGATTTTCCTCAGATTTACCGTCTTCCACTCTCTATTCATTCATGAGCACCTTACCTGGGCAGCCGGTCCAGGAGCGCCTTGAGTTCTTGGCAGACGATGCCGACCATGCCGCTCTTGACGGCGTTGTAGGACACGTCAATGAGGAAAATGAAGGCTGGAGGCTGAGGAATCTTGTTGTTCTAGAAACAAAAGAGCTACGTGAGTGACTTGTTAAGCGTTTGAGGACGTCGCAAGACTACAGGACTCACTTTACAGTAGTCGACGGTGGCCAGGAACTCGTAGCTGCCCAGCGAAAGCTCCGGTCTGTCATAGAAGTCCACTCTTTTCCCAGTGTGGTCCAGATGCTGGAAGTAATGAGGAGGAACTGGACAAACACACACATACACCCAAAGAACATCAAGAGTCTGAATGAAACCCAATAACACGCACCAACTCACCTTCTGTGACACAAGAGCAAAAGCCGCATTGGAAGCGACGGCCTCCCTCGATGAATTGCATGTACGGACACATGTAGGCCTTGCAGCGGTTGCAACGGACGGGACCTCCTTCGCCGTGGTCCACCAGGTATGGAGGCGTCTGCATATAATCAAAACAATTCTGCTCATAAAACACATTCACACGTTTTGTTTTTTACGTGCACAAAAAACATGAATCCCTGAGCTTTCGCCAATTGGCAAGCATGGACAGAGGAGAGAGAAGAGGATGGCTGACCTCATCCGCCGGCAGCGTGGCGAGGGGCTTGATGACGGCAGCCAACGGCACCTGAGACTGCTTGGCCATATCTGCCGTGTAGGGAATGTTGTAGGCCGTACAGCGAATAAACCTGGGGCTGGCATTCCCTACAAACACGCAAATGATGGATGACATCTTTTGAGTGACAGCAAGCTCAGGGGGGGGGGATGCTGGAGGTCTCACCTTGGTCTTTGACGTGGAAGTCTGTGGTGACCAGTGGCGGCGCTTGACCCCTGATGCCTGTGCTGAACGGCTCAGTGCTCTTGGCCTTGTCATCCTCGATTACTTGGATCTGCAAGATGGATACGAAGGTTGAAGGGGGGGAAGAAAAAAAAAATGTACGAAACACACAACGGCAACTTTGAACAAACATGCCACACTGGCTATTCTCTTTATGATTAAATACACGCTGTCCCCAACACAAACACATATTCATTCTTCTCACAGACAAAAACATTCACTCCTCTCCGTTCTCAGTGAGCAATTTAATAGCAAGAGGTAAGCTCGGGTCCCGGGACCTGCTTTGAGGTTTGACAAAAAACAGACTCTCTGAAGAGCAATTGGCTGACGCTTCTCTCTTACTCACACACACACTGAGGCCCTCTTACATTACCTCGATGACACACTCACATATTCTGCGCCTCTAACTCATTCACTCCCTATCTCACACACACACACACACACACACATCCTCAGACACTCAGCTTTTTAACACACAAACTTAATGTTGACACGACACACAAAATTACATCCCCAGGAAAGAAGGTGGATCCTGCGAGCATGCAAGTGAAGACTAACATGCAGCAAATGGAGAGTAAGTGGGGAGAGGGTGGTTCAGAAAACTGATCAGTCCCTAAAAATAAAATCATTTGTGAACACAAAGTGATCCGAAACACGAAAAGCAAATAGTGGCTTGTAACTGGCGGTGCAAGGTCAAGCGGTGGTGGGGGATGCGTTGGGAAAGCCAGCACTGGGACAAGTGGAAGAGCCACACGAGGACACTTACTGGGCTGGGGATAGCGTCTGGGTCTATTCTATGTCTTGATTTCTGCACGGTCGGCATGTCCGACGCTTGCTTTACATTCAAAAAGTTTGTCCGGCAACATTGTGCAAAACAGGACAACAATTAATCAACACCATAGATTGAAAGACACAAAAAAAAAGGAGCAGCAGTGTGAAAAGACAGCGAGATGGTGCAAGAATTGTTATTTTTATACATTGGTCAGTCGAGCTGTTAAGAGATTATTGCTACTGTCGAACATGCGCAAGTACAGAGAATTAATACAGTGGCGGGAGAGTTTGCATGGATGTGAAAAGTGTTTTGGGAGCTTCTTACAGGGCTAGGAATGGCATCTGGGTCCAGTCTTTTCTGCGTCGATGGGGCAGGGCCCGGTGCTGGTCCCAGAGAGCCGTAATTCGGTTGGGCAGGATAAGGGCCTGTGAAGCCAGGCTGAGGCCCTCTTACCTGCCCAAATGCACCTGAAGAGACAAACAGAGAAAACAGATAAGTATTAGTGACTAAATGTACTGCGTGTCGCTACAGCGTCTTTTACTCAAATGGTTCACCATTCTGTTGGGGAGGGTACACTCCTGGCATAGCATGCTGGGGTGGGGGCATTTGCTGCAGTGGTCCAGGAGGGCCAAGCGGGCCCTGTGGTTCTGGAGGCAAGTGGTTGCTCTGAGACATAGACGTCGGAGGCATTTGGGGTCTGGGAGGAAAGGGGCCCGAGGAGAAAGGGGGTTGCTGCTGAGGCGGCAAGGGGCCCGGGTACTGCCCGGAGGGGGCTGACGTCGGAGGAGGAGGATACTGAGAGGAGGTGGGAGGGGGCGCTCTTGGAGGGAAAGAGCCCTGAGGGGCTGAGGAGAAGGCAGACTGAGTGGGCGGGAAGGACTGCTGAGGTTGCGACATCGACGGGGAGGGAGCCTGAGCCGGCGGGGGACCCGAATACGAGGGAGGAGGAGCAAAGGACGGCTGATTGGATGGGGGAGGAGGAGGAGCGGGGGAGGTGAAAGGCTGCTGAGAAGTCTGAGGCAGAGACGAATTGAATGGCGGCTGGGAGGAAGGAGGGGGGCCTCCGTAGTACTGTTGAGAAGCAGTAGGCGGCGCCTGAGTGGGCGCGGACAACGCCGGGGGCAGAGCTTGCGTGTAGGTGGCGGGAGGTGCGGCTGAGAAGGAATTAGTGACGGGAGGCTTGGAGCTGTGAGGTGGTGCTGAGGAGACACACACACGGCAACATGCGTCAATCAACAAAGACCGTTCGGTTTTCTTTGCATGCCAGGGAAACGACATCGATCCACCCGGAGGTGTTGTTGGATGCATTCGTACCATATCCGGGCCCGGCGGTGTTCGGCAGCCCCGAGTTAATCTGCATGCCGCTCATCTGGCTGGTGACGTGCGACATTGCGGGCGGGGATCCGTAGTGTTGGGGGTAAGAAGAGGGTGGTCCCGACAGATTGACCCTTTCTTGGTTGTATGACTGGGACACAACTGGCCTGCAAAGAACACAAAACATAATCGTTAGAACATGATCACCTTTTTTCATAAAGACTCGCGAATTGAGAGAATAGAATCTGCGCCAGCACCTTGGGGGTGCCTGTGTCATAGGTGGGGGGCCATTCTGCATGTCGCTCTGATGCCGACCTCCATACTGATTGTACGCTTGAGGATTCGATACCGGCGGTGGCCCTGAAGTGGGAGGAGCCCTTCCGTGACCTGAAAGATGGGTATAAATTCAATTCACCCAAAAAAAAAACAAAAAAGGGGGGGGGATGACCCTTAAGTCTGCTACTGTGCAGCCAATTATGGGAAAAACAAGCAGTTACGGAGAGGATCGGATGATGGCAAAGTGAAAGGAAGCAGAGGAGAGCGTTACCTAGGTCAAGAGGAGAGGAGAGCTCTGAGATGGGGTTGGCTGGCGCAGCCTTAGAGGGGAAGGTGGTGAAAGATGAATAACCTGAAATGCAAGCGAGGAAAGATGGGGAAAAGTTTGATCATGGGAGGAGGACACGATAGGGTGAAAGTATCAAGGCAGCTCAGATTGTGATTAGCGTCGTGGGAGATCCGGGGAACAAGGTTGACAGGTGTGAAAGCGTAAAACCGTAACCATGCATCACAATTAATCATTTGCTTTATTCATCCAACTATGATTTCTCCTCATAAAATTATAATCGTAACTCTTTTGATTTAATTTTCTGTGTGGCCCCCCGACACACCTCTACAAATATCAAATCTAGCCACGTGTGTGTCGAGTTTTTACCTTGCGGTGGCTCTCCAGTCTGGTAGGCTGACACAGGGCCATTGTAAGGTGCGTAGGGGCCGGGCGGGTACCCGCTGTCCAAGGGTGCAAAGGCGGGCTGCCCGTAACCAGGCTGAGGCTGGCCATAAGGAGAGGCCATGGGAGTGTGCTGGTTTACATTCATCTTCAGTTCATCCCGAAATCTGAATGACATGTGGACATTATTAACTGTCTGGCACTAAATAGATAGCAGATATAAGACACTGTTTAACCATCTCCAAACTGAAGGGCATAAGATACTAATATTTACAAGTTTGGTGACAACACCTTTATTTGCTTTGACCCGAATACACACCTTCCCATTACACTGCATGCCCTTCATATTTCCAGGCCAAACAAAACCACAGTGGCATCACGTTTGAATATAAGTCGTGTATACAAGAGCTGCACCAGTAAGATGTGCAATTATTAAAATTAGAGAGAGAGAGAAAACAATGGCAGCAGCATTTCCGTCCGTTAGGCAATAGTATTTGGAGGGCTTTATCATCCAAAAAGTGTATCATATTTTATTTCATTAACTCCAATAGTGTCCATGTTTGTCTATACTTACCACATTACCCCTCACAGATCACGCATCAATGAGGAAATTATATAAGGCATCTGAAACACCATATTGCACACAACTGCATATTATAAGTTCAGTGAACCTACCATGTATGATGGAGCCAATAATCGAACCACAAACATGGCACCGAGACAGATGTGCTAACCAATGGTTCACTATACTTTATTCAATCTAATACAGACAATTGATCATGAGGTTACTCAGAAGAATATAGACAATTTTTTTGTTACATTTAAATGAGTCCATTTGTCCCGGGTAACTTTATGGCCATGTTCATTACACTAGATTCAATGTCAGTCACTCAGCAAACAAATGTACTCGAGTGGCAGACATTTTGGCCTTTTCACTGGAGGCCTAACTTGTGCAACAGAGTATCATCTATCAAGACAAACAGAGGAGAAACGAGCGCAGTTTTAAATAATTCAACTTCGACGAGAAACACAATCGCCGCGATGCTCGTTTTATCGTGTCGGGGCCTGTAGCGAGTGACACACGAATGCAACACTTGAGGCCGTGTTGAATTAAATATTACTCCACTGGGCCGTATTAAATCGTTGACAAGTAAAGTGGCTGAAAAAGTAAATCCAGTGTGGAGTTAATTGATAACGCTTCCCAAGGTAAGCAGCGTCCTGGTTTAACTGTCGCATTGCTAACTCTCTAGCCGGGCTAACGTGACCGAACCATAGCCACAACAAACACAAGATATCACACAATACCTTTACTGGCGACGGCCTAGGACAAAGTACAACACCGTTGACTCAACAAAAGTACAAAGTAATGCGGCCCGGAGAGTGGGCGGCTAACTTTTGAGTGTCAGCCAAGTCGCTAATGACAGCGGTGTTTCAATCAGCTGTCTGCATATCACCACCGTAGCTAGCGGACTAGCACGCTAGCTAAAGCTAAGTGACATCCAGTTGCTTACACCATAGCTACTTTAGCCACGCTAATTAGCATTAGCATTCTAACATGGCCCCAAAAAAAAGCCGGACGTGGATGTCACGCTCATGTTTGAGCGTTTTTTCACATAAAAACCTACCTCCAGAGTATTGTGAAGAGTAAGGCGTCCCTGTGCTCGTGGCGAACCGTAAATCGGCTAAGCGACAGGGGGGCTAAAGGAAAAATGGATGTCGTTCCCGTGTGTTTCTCCCTAATCCCTTCTTGGGGTGAGAAGCGGACATTCAGCGGAAGTGCTGCAGCGGTATGCCACGTCCACATCCGCCCTGCATGGAGCCACTTCCGCCTACAGGGACCAATTAAATTGGTCCCTGCAGGCGGAAGTGATGATTCATCTAATTCCGAAGTGGCAAAGTAGTCAAATTGTACTTAAATACATTTATGTATTTAAAAAAAAAAGTATAAGAAAAAAGTAATATTGCATCGTCACTGTCAATTATACACAATATAGTTGCTTTGGTTAAAAAAACAAACAAAAAGAATCCAATGCAAAACTTTTAATTCACATTTTCAGTACGAAAACATATAAGAACAAAAACATACAACTTTGTAAAAGGTTATCCGCTTGTGATAAGAGTAAACAGTTGGTCACAAATACTTTCATACATTACCGTATGAAAAACTTCTACGTGTATGAACAAGTGGTGGGAAATAAAGTAAAAAATCTCACTGTACTTAATTAGATTTCTCACATATCAGTACTTTGAACATTTATTTATTTATTTAAAACATTTTACTTCTACCTACCTCCTGTAGCTTCTCAGATAGCCATGTTCCTTTTGGCAACCTCGGCGGCTAACAAAACGGGAAAAAAAAGAATCGAGAGAGGTTAAGTCAAGCACATTCAAGACAACGGCACACATTCAAATATAGAAAATAATCCCATCAATGGCCCCACTTAAGATAATAGTTTGACGGCGCCCGCTCCAAAAATATACACACAGTGGTGCCTCGGTGACCCGACCTATGAGTTTTTAAGAGCACAGGTGTCAAACTCTGGTTCTCGAGGGCCACTATCCGGCATGCTTTTTGATGTTTCCCCTCTTCCAAAAAAAACCTGATTCAAAGATTAAAATAATGAGCACATCATCTGTAGGATACTGCTAACAGCCCCGACACTTGTGTGTAGAGATGTCAGTCGGCCAATTTACAGCATTATGAATGACTGAGGAAGCCCAAAAAGACAATAAACCCAGTGACATTCTTTAAAGTAGACCCACCGCTACCCGGGGCCCACTCATGTTGAACCCCCCTCCTCGCTTAAGCGGCTGTATGAGTGTGCGGGTGTGTGTGCGTGGGTGGGAAGGGTTATTTCTGGATGGTGTCTGAGCAAGCATCCTCTCAGAGTGACATGGCATGTGTTGAATAAAAGGGTATGATGAAGACACACAGACACACACACACACACACACACACTGCCTAAGTGCCTGCCCTCCAACCAAGCATTCCCACTGAAGCAGATGCAAGCTAGCCAGGCCCCACCGCCTCTCCTTCCTCACTTTGGGCTGGGTGCCGTTGGACACTGGCAAAGTGTGAGCAAGCAAAGACCTTCTTCCCAAACACACATACATTGAAGACGACCTGGTGCATCGATGGTGGCGGAGGAGATCGTGGTTACCCTTTCTGGGGGCTCCCCGTGGGGGTTCAGGCTCCAGGGAGGAAGGGAGCAGCAGAAGCCTCTACAGGTGGCAAAGGTATGGCACCGCCGTCCATTTTAGATGCAACTCCTTAAGATGGTGGTCATTCGTTGACTTGTGATGGTCAGTCTCGACTTTGTAATATTGTTAGCCTAACACTATAATTGCTAAAAAAATGACTTGAGGAATGATGCTATAAAGCTAATGTTATGTATTTCAGTCAGCAAGAATGTGAATTCAGTGAAAACATGCATTGGAATCATGTCATCAAATTCGAAAGGCTGGAATAATTTTTGCCACATTTTCTTCTTCAAGTTCAACAGACATTGTGTGCGCTGACTGCACCGCAGGAAGCAGCAGTCACAATAGTCGTTCTTCACAGAGGATAAAGAATTTATGCCTGTGACAATTATTATATATGTCAAAATATCGTTTTTTTTTTTAAAGCAACACTTATTCATTCATCAGGTTACATATCACGTTTGTTTGTTAACATTAAGTTAAGCGCACTTTCCTAATGCAAACCTAAGTCGTTTTAAATGCACAATTTGGAATTATCTGTTTCATGTGCAGTCAGGTGATCTCAAGGTACCACCGTATGAACATATTGATTCAAAACCTTCACATTTGTTCAGAGTTTCTTCTGAGCGGAGTTGTTTGAATGAGTCCTTTTTCACAACATGGCGATGGCGCAAAACAGTAAGTTGTCGCAAAGATACGGTAACATGACCTTTTTAAAATAACTTTAGAAGCTATTTGCCTTTTTGGTATCTTCTGGTTTATGTTCTCAAAGTCCCAAGGCTATTTTCCATTTCAGCCACACGCAGTGAGTCAAAATAGTATCCGTCCTCGATCCGGCGCCCGGTATAGACACACTATTAATGCGACGAGGAGCTACGAGCCATTTGCTCTCAACGAGACTGAAAAAATAAATAATCAAGTGCTCCCCAAAACAACTCACTGCCCTATTTGAGCCATGCCCGCTGTGCCCCTGTGCGATTCATTTGACGGGTTTATGGGTCAAAATAGTCAAGACACACATCGGATATGGACTCAAGTTTCAAACTGAGGCACGTAGTCGCTGTCCGACCTTAGATAATGAACGCACATTAGATTTGATGCAATCATGCCAGTCTGAAATGACATTTAATCATCCAAAAGGACTTTTGTGTTGCCTGTCATAAGAACATTTGGATTATGACCTTGCTCCCGCCCTCTGACGCTAAAGATCAATGTGTGTGAATCCAGCTGTTGAAATGTGTGTGTGTGTGTGTGTGTGTGTGGGGGTGGCGCATACCTCAGATAAGCCCGGTCGGGGAATGGTGGGTGACAGAGCTGCAGGATAAGAATAGCACCTTTAAGAGGAGCTGGAAGCCAGTCATGGAAAAACAGCCTCCTGTTTATGCACACAAAGATAAAGACACGTCATGCACACGTACACCAAATATACATTTTCATGTATGTTACACCTTTTCTCATGTTATATTGGATTTCTGACGCAAGGGCTTTATTTATTCTGGGTATGCGGGCGACATATAATGACAGGCATGCCCTCCTTTGGTCCAGACGGGCGATGCAGCTGTTCAAACTCACTTTTGCATTCTGCTCACATGTGCTGTGTGCTAATAGATCAACGGAATGTGTGTGTGTGTGTGTGTGTAAAAAAAAATTTCAGATGGGTCCTTGCACATGTCAGTGACATATTTCAACAGTGTTTCAATGTGCAGGTACGGCGTCGCAGCAAAGCATGCAGGGCAGGGCTGAAAGAGCACGACGAGCTGGTTGCCATCGGCGACCACTCATGCGCCGAGCTCAGCCACGCCCAGGCCATGGTCCTCATCGATTCCCAGAATGCCACGCTCCACCTGAGGGTCAAACGGCCCCCGCTGTACCCTGCTCGCTGCTCACCTCCGCTTCTCTCTGCGAGTGCCTCCGTCGCGCCCGGCGGCGTCACCTCGCCGCCGGGGAGCGAGGCCTACTACGGCGAGACGGACAGCGATGCTGACACGCGCTCGCAGGCGCAGCGCCGCCAGCGCCGCACGCCTCCTCACGCCCGCTCACCTGCTCGCTACGACAACCACGGGCGGGAGGAGGAGGAGGAGACGTCTGAGATGAGTGGGTAAGGAAGAGAGGAGAGCGGGATCACAGTTGAAGTCAGACAGCTACATGGTCCTTAACCGCAATCTAAGAAAAAGTAGATAAAATTTAAATCACTAAAGTTTTGCTGTTTGTGCCGAGGGCAAATTCATGGGCACAATTATTCCTCGCCCAAAAGCCAATTTATTTTTATTTTTTTATTTTCTTGAAGCTATGAGAGTGCTAATGACGCAGCAGGAGGACCAATGCAGGGCCAGTGGCGCGGCGTGCCGCTCAAGGACTTCATCTACCAACCCCCCCAACTGGGGTGGACCACCCCAACCAGCAGCGTCACTCCGCATTCACTCACCCCAACCCCGGAACAGACCTTGGCGGAGGCCGAGGGCGAAGGAGACAGCGGCTTCCAGGATGCGGGGGCCTGTGTGGGGCTCACTGTTTGCCCACCGTTGGTATCTCCCGAGCGGGCCAAAGAGGCCCTGATGCTGGGGTCCAGGAGTCAGCTGGTGCCCATGGTGGGACCTCAGGAGGGCCCTGTAAGCGATGAGCTCACTGCCACCTACGTGGAGAAAGCACGGCAAGCCAGTGAGTATAAATGCCAAATCTGTTTTAAATTTGCGTCACTGGTTACAATTTTACATTGATTCAATACATATAGCCTGTGTTAGGGTTAGGATTTCAACATACATACATACATACAAATTAAACTGTGTTTTTTAATAAATGTCAAAAAAACACATTGAAACAAATATTACAAGAGTACTAAAAATTCTGCATCTCAATTCATATTAAAAAAAAAAAAAAGAGAGAGAGAGAGGGGGGTAGGCCTAAAATTTTGTGACGTTACCTCTTTGCCCTCTAGTGGCCATTCCTTGTAGTTTCAGTGTGACGTCAAACTCTATTCCCGGCCTGGGTGATTTTGTCATATGCTCAGCCTTCTTCACATCACTAAATATATTTATAGCGTCACGCCGACAGGGCACATGAATGCACCGTACGCTAGAAATCATAAGTATGCATGATTTTGATGACATTTGGGATGCTGACGTGTCCAATAAGTGTCAACCTCACCTCTAGGCAGTATTGTTGTGATAGTTGATAGCTGTGACTTCATGTGGGGGAAAAAAAAAAATGTTGACTGTATATGTTGTAGGTAAGGGTAAAATCTCGTGTTACACATTCAGATGGCCATAGTGTCGAGTGGCGCTGCGCATATGCGGTGGGAGTCAGCAAAGTTATGCGGAAGCATATGCTCGATGATCTATAACTGGATGCATATCAGGTTAACATTCATGTTACGCTGGTTTCTAAAGTCGAGTTGGACTAGGTTAAAAAAAAAGTTTAAAAAAAAGGGGCCTTTTGAAATGCAAAAAGATTGTCCGGCTCATATATTTTAATTCGTCATGCAAAACGTCTAGCGCTGGCTCACATCTCCCGAGCATACAGTATTATATTCCCATGCGCACACATGGCCAAAAAGATGACATCGCCGCCTAAATATTTCCTGGTGAGAGTCTCCAGCGTCTATGTGCACACGCGTGTGTGTATGACAGGTGTTTGACGCGGGTCAGGCAGACGGGAATAGTGGCTTGACATCATGCGTCGCTTTGGGTGGCGGGACAGAGACAACAAAAGGTCTTTAACACTGAGAGAGAAAGAGAGGGAGCAGCTACTAAGTGGCTCCAAGTAGCACAGTGCGTGAATGTGTGTGTGTGTATGTGTGGGTATATTAGCATTGTAGGATTGCCTGGGGGAGGATAAACATACACACGCGAGCAAAAACAAAAAAAAATTGTCTTGAAAGATGAGGGACCCAACGTCTCATTCAGCAGGTGGACACACAAGCCGACACAAAGGTAAGCCAAAAATGCCCAATTGGAGGAAATGCCAAAAAATTGTCGTCTCTCTCGCGCTGTTGATACAATCAAAAGTTGAAGATTCTGTTCTTCGTATTGTGAATGCAGCATCTGTCTTGACACTGGCGCTTAATCAAATATTAAGATCAATGTTCGATTATTTTAAATTTGATTTTTAAAGTTACCACTCCTCGGATTTAATGTTTATATTTAGAGCTTTTAGGATACATTGAACACAGTGCTCAAAATAGAACTAAACTGTCAAATTGAATCTTTTTTGTTTTTGTTTTTGCTGTTCAGTTAAAAGCACTTAGCTCTAAATTTTGTGATTAAAAATATGTGTAAATACTGTATATGTATATGATATTTGTTAAATTAAAATAATCAATCTCCCTCGCTATATATTTATTTGGATATAATTTCTTGTTGTTTTTCAATTCAATCCATGAACGTAGCTGCAGTTGTGATAAAAAAAAACACATTTAAAAATTATTTTTCAAAACAACATTCGCGTTTTTGTATGAAAAAATATTTTTTTATTTACAGTATTTTTAACGTTTTTTTTCCATTGGTCAGCAATGATTGGTTTTTTTGTTGTTTTTTTGGTGTTGTACTTATTGATTGCATTCTTTTTGTTTGTAATGCATGTGAGACGAGCAAAGGTTATCATAGTTTTAAATAGGGTCAGACTCAACCGGGGGGGTACATACTGTACACAGCATCTGTGTACAGAACGGACTCTGTGATCTAACCATCGTGGACTGCGCGGCTCATCGTTGGGAGAGCAGCAGGAATTCTTTTTTTGTAATTCCGGAACACATACGGCTGTCTGTCTGTCACTGCTAATCTTCACTGTCACCGTACGGAATTAGTCAACCAGGTTGGGGTCGGATCGCTTTTTGCCAAGTACAAATGCAGATTAGGGATGGGTATGTACTGATACCAGATATCAGTATCAGACTAGACTGCTTTTTCCCCTGTACTGACCTCCATTTTCCCTTTGTTCTGACAAAGAGCTGCAGCGCGGGGAGACTATAGTGGAGAAGCAGGTGAAAGAAGCTCGCACCAAATGCCGCTCCATCGCTTCGCTGCTGACCGATGCTCCCAACCCAAACTCCAAGGGGGTGCTTATGTTCAAGAAACGCCGGCAGAGAGCCAAGAAGTACACGCTGACCTGCTTCGGCAAGGCCGAGGACGGAGGCGAAAGCACCGAGGGGGAGACGGAGGAGGAAGGCGGGAGTTCCATCCAGAGCTCCGAAGTGGACGAGGAGGAGGGTTTCTCGGCCTCGTTCGACCCCACGTGGGACAGCGGTTACTTAGACCTGCTGGACAGGAGGAGTGCCGCCTGCCCGCCTGCCACGCCAACAGCTGTCAATCACGACCCGGGGCCTGATCATATGAGCTTCGAGGCACCTGTCAATCAAATTCCAAGCTTGGAGGTGTTTGGGCTGGAGAGCGCGAAGCAACCGGACGCTGCTGTGCCTTCAGCTCCGGATGTCCCTCTTGTCAACGGGGGTCCCGTCGCCATAAGCCGGGCCAGTGTTAAATTAAGCCCGCCCCCTTCGACACCCCCTCTTCATCAAAACCCACATGTCAATCCCAGTCCAAGTCCAAACCTCGACCAACATTTAGCAAGTCCCGCTGGTCTCAATCGCTCGGCTCGGCCCTTCACTCCCGGCGCCGCGACGCCCCGCCCGTCGGTGACCTCCGTGATGTTCCGCCCTCCCCAGCCCAAACCGGCGGCGGCCGTCTCCATGGTGACCATCACGCCTACTCAATATCCGGCAGTGGATGGGAGGAGAGCGGTTTCCAGCACCTCACTCTACATCCCGCCTCGCAACAACGGCGTCGCTCCCTCGGCTCTTTCGCCCCCTTCGTCTTTGAGCCCCCCCGGCCTCGTCGCTCCTCAAGGTTCCGCAGCCCAGCCCGCTCAACCCTTCTCCCCTCCGCATCCGTTTCACTCCCCTCCTTCCCCGGGAGTGTCCCCCACCTCCCAGGTCCAAGTCTCCACGGTTCCTCCTGCCGCCCATCCCTACACCCCCTACACCCCCACCGCCGTGACTCCTGCATCCACCCCTCAAACCTCAGCCTCGGATTCCCTGGCTACTCGCGAGCAGCGCATCTCCGTGCCAGCTGCCCGCACCGGCATCCTGCACGACGCCCGCGGCCGCAGCAACAAAAAGCCCATGTTCAGCGCCATCCGGAGCAAAGATGTGTCTCCCAACCCCGCCTTGATGTCCATGGTGCAAAACATGGATGACCGCTTTGTGAAAACAGCGGGGGCGGAGTCAGGGGTTGTAACGGCCGGCGAGGCCGGCCACGAGTCCGGTCCTGAGGAGGACTGGATGCGGCTGGGGGCGGAGGCTTGCAACTTCATGCAGGCTCAGCGGGGAACCAGGCCGCCGCCCGTGGCCCCGAAACCGCACACCCCTCAGGCACCTCAGCTGGGGGGCAAAGGGGGTCAGTTGTTCGCCCGCCGACAGAACCGAATGGATCGCTATGTCGTTGAGCGGAGTCCCTCTGTCGCACCGGCGCCGTTCTCTCCTTCCCAAACCAGGGAGCCTTCACCAACACCGTCCCTCCCGGCCACCTGGAAGTACTCTTCCAACATCCGTGCCCCTCCCCCCATCAATTACAATCCTCTCCTGTCACCCTCGTGCCCCCCCAAAGCACAAAAAAAGGCGGAGGCGACAAAGTCAGCACCGGCTGGATCCAAAGGGAAGAAAGGTGCCAAAAAGCAGGTCGACATCACCAACCACCAGCCCTACCAGCTCAACTCGTCTCTGTTCACCTACGGGGGGTCCCGGGACTCGTCCGCCGGTCAGCAGCAGCGAGATGGACCTCAGAAGACGGCACGGGTATACGAGGTGAAACGCTTTTCTACACCCCCACCAAAGGCCACCAGTCCCGTTCTGAAGGTGATCGTCCCTCGATCGGCCACGACTCTCGGAGAACCACTGTGGCATTCCGACGCCGCCTCCCCGCCACCCCAAAGCGCCTGTCACCCTCAAACGCCCCCTACCCTATACCAATCTCAGTGGTCCCCGGGACCGCTGTCTCCTCCGCCGCCCCCTGCGCCCAGAGCTCCGCTCCCTCAGCTTCCCACCTTCGCATCGCCTTCAAATGCAATCCAGTCGCCCACGTTTTCCCATCCGCAGCCTCAACAAGCTGACAGGCAGTTCAAAAGCGCCCCAGATCTGAGCCCTCTTGGGCCCCCTGGTGGCCCCCGGCAGGCATCCACCGGCAGCCGGTACAGCAGGGTTCCTCGACCCAGATTCAGCACCTCCAACCTGGGCCTACAGCCTTGCGTGTGGCGCCCCGGCTCCACCGCGCACTGAGCTTGAACATTCGAGTCAGGACTGAATATAAAACATTATATTTTAAAAGGGAAGTCCACCTGTTTGGAGTTTGGTAACACCCTTTTTCATGTCCGTGGACGCGTGTTTTATCGCAAGAGCAGTTTGGACGGGCAACACGAGCAAAAATGATCCACTTTCTTTTTGTAAAGGGGGGGAGGCGGTTAGGGGAGACGCTTTGATTTGGCCATTTTGACACAGTTTGCGAAAATTTAAAGGCAACACGGTGGTGGAACAAATGTACCAGAGAGAGATTAACGGATTAGCTACTTCGAAAGGCAGCGGAATGATGTTGAATTAAGTGCGGAGGATGTGGAAAGAGACAGATTTGAGTTGTTGATCGGAAGGTGAACGAAATACGAGAAGATCCGATGAACTTTGTGTTGTCGGAGCGTTCAAAGTCCAAGCTTGCTTGTAATTATCTAACAAAATATTGTGTTGTTTTTTGTTTTGTGTTTTTTTTTTCTTTCTAATATTATTCAATATTGTGGTGAAGGCTTTCAGAGGTGGTGAATTTGAGTCTAACAAATAACCCCTCTACCCCACCCCAGTATGTACTCCCGCTACCTTCATAATGCCATCGTGAATCCAACTTTGTTTCAAGACGCTTTGTTGATCAGGGCAAGTCCATGGGGGAAAGTTAAGACGCAAAGTCTCGTCTGGTCGAAACAGGTCCGGCGGCTGAAGAACCTGCAACACACAAAGGAATCAAATCTCGTTTAATATTGTGAATTATTACCATCTCGACCACAAGGGGGCAGTGTGAGACCCTTGAGACACTCGAAGCTCACTAGTTCCGCCCCTTTTAATTCACTGCTCGCTGCCTTGCACACAATCGCCGCTTTCACCTATTTTTGGAGCCGTTAATCTGCGGCTATTTGGCACGGTGTTAAACTCTTAATTCCGATGGCGTTTTTTTTTTTTCACGCCGTGATTGAGAGCAGAGGGGACGGGGTTGGGGGGGGGGGGGGGGGAGGGTGTCATCCCACCCCTTCGCATGACTACCAAAAAGCCCCCTGTCCTCAGGCAACCGTTTTCAGTTTCGTGTCGTTGATTCATTCACGGTCTCAAAGATGAAAATAAACATTCGAGAGGTTTCAGTGTCCGTGTTTCAATTTGTCATTTGTGTCTTACGCTGTGTAACTTTCCGGAAGAACCTTCTGGAAATAACAGAAGGTCTTTTTGAGGAGACACTGATACTTTCATTTATCCTTTCGATCAATTCACATCTCATGATTGGCATGTGACGATTGGTGGACGTTGGGCCTTGGACATCATTCGTAAACACACCCACCACCCTGGGCCACCCCACCCCTCTTTCACACCCTCCACAGGAGGACACATGTTCACAGCTCAGGAGTGAACCTCCTGATAAGGTTTCACTCCGTCCGGGTGGCCAAGACGAGAGTCGCTGGCACAAAACAAGACTACAAGACTCCGGGACTTCAGTCTGGTGGGGGGAAAATTCTCTCCTGCGGGAACCTTGCCGGGAGCTGAGAGACCTCCTGTGTTTTACACGTCAAGTCTTCGGTAAGACGTGTGTTTGCGTGGATTACAGAGGACTTGAGCGCTGCTGCATGGTGGATGATCTGGCACCGATGCAATCGGAGCTGTTGAATAATTCAAGAGCCGGTTGAAGTTCAAGGACTTTTTTTTTAACAGTCAGATGCATTTGATTTGTGTTGTCAGCAAATTTTGGCAAGGCCTTGTAGGAGACAACCCCACCCCCACGCCCCCGGAACCCATTCGAGTTGGTTCGCCACTCTGCTTAGATCAGGGGTGTCAAACATACGGCCCGCGGGCCGGAACCGACCCCCGAGGAGGTTCAATCAGGCCCGCAGGATAATTTAAGTGAAAAAATGCATAACAGAAACGGAATGGAGATTTTCAATAAAATGCGATTCGTGGATTATCCACTAGCCACTGTTTTCTCCTTAGTTTGTAAAGTGTAGCCAGGGATTAAATTGAGATTTTCCGAGCTCTCCTCATGCCACTAGCTTAGTTACCGCTCAAGCAAAGATAACTGTTTCTCAATGCATCTATGCCACCATATTTGGAGTTTGAGAATGGAGGCGGCGTCCTGGACAGAAGGTGAACTCACCTTGGAGGAGTTTTGAGTTGGCATCCTGGAGAATGCTGCTGATATGGGAATGCGCTGACGTGATGCCACCCGCTTCCTCGTCAGCTGTCCCCCCTTCCAAGATTTCTCTTGGAACTAAAACAGGCGGGTTATAGTGGGTGTTAAGTGTGATCGAGGGGCTGATGTGGTAACGGGACCTCTTTGCACCAGAATATTGCAGCAAAGCACCTGTAAAAAAAAAAATTTTAAAAATGGCGTATTCATCTTCAGTCACGTGAACATGTAGGATAGCTGAATCCCAGGCTTGGGAAATGGCTTCAATTACAGAGATAAAACGCAATTACATGAAGCGCCCTCCCTGCGGATGAGCCCCTTCCACCACTAAGAGGGACTCACCCCCCCCGCCCCCGCCCCCCAGCCTTACGTAATTGCTTTCGACCGGCGACGCACTGCCAGCCTACATCGGGAGACGGAGGCCTCGGCTGGGGAATTAGCGTCCTGAAGGCAAAAGGCCTTGCACGCTTCGCGCGCCGCTGTCGCATTCGGCGTCCTTTACGTTCTCATGGCGGAGTTGGCAAGAAGCCGGTGGCTGTCGTGCAACTTTATCGTCAACAATGTGCTCTTTTATTTATTACGCCGTGGCTGCATACCGCCCTTAATTGGATCACATTTCACTGCCGGTCAAGCAGTGCCATGTTGCTAAATCTGTCATGGTCATGTGCCCTCACCCCCCAACACCCCCTCATTTAAACCCCCCTCCAGCACACAATTCATATCATTATTAAGACTAATTTTAATTTAAATGAAATAAAATGTGATTATTTTAAGATAAGAACAATTATGTGAATAATTTGGTAAATTTATAACAAAAAAAAAAAGGAAATTGCTCAATTTATTATTTATTATATTTGTACCGGATTAAGTCATTCAGTACCAGCCAATTCTGGACCAAGTCTGAAAAGACGTTTAAAACCGTCTTTGGGAGTGAATGAGTTAAATGTCTGAGTCGATCCAGCTGGTTGAAGCAAATCATCAAAATCCTTTTAAAGAAGTGTTGACTACTTGTTACTGGCGACAAATTGCCTTCCGAAAGGAGTCAAGGGCACTATTTACTTCCCGGTGTGTTTCTCTAATTGCTTTAAATGCTCGTCTCCAAATGTGTTTAGCTCTGAGAAGAGGATGGATGAGTACAAGGAAGCAAAACAACACGCTTAAATACTGTCAGTTCAACACGTGTCTTTTTTTTTTTTTTTGTAGTTCGCCATGTCGGTGGCAAGTGGTGCCTCATCCAACAAGAGGAAAAAGGCCAACAAGATCATCACCGACTTTACCAACATCAGCCAGAATGGTAAGACACACACCATTTTTGTTTCGCGGTGTGCTGCGGCACCGATAAAATCCGTACTTTGGCTCAATAGAGGTCGCGACCTGCTGTCACTTTGCGTCTTCTTATTGTCATCACATCTGCGCCAAACGCACAACATTTGTGTGTTTTCGCTCACGCGGCGGCTTATCCCCGCTTTATCCCCGTATTTTGCTCCAGTTAATGCCCACTCATCCATCCATCATCTCTTGTCGCTGTTGGGCCTTTTATCCCCCACCCCCCCCTCCCCCCCATGCCTCGATCATGTCTGTCAGACTCAAAACCCCTTATACGAATACAACCCCCCCACCCCCCACTTCCCCCTCGCCATCCTCCACCCACCCGTCTGTCCGTTTTCCTCCCAGTCAGCAGTCAAGCTCCGGTTTCACGTTCTTCGGAATTAACGCTCAAATCAATATCCCCACAGGAGAGTTCACTTTGCTCAGCAGCCTCAATTATTTTCTCTCTCTCTCTCACACACACACTTACACACACACACTCAACAGACATCCACTTGCACAGGTTTGATTTACGAGCCCCCACGGCGAACGGCTCTCCGCAGCATTGCAATGCCAACTCCCCGTTTTATAGGAAGCGGAAAAATCCATCACATCCGTCTCAGAAAGAGAGTGCGGCGGCGTGGGCGAGGATTTCCGACTGTCCGAGTATGAAAACCAAACCGTGACATCCCCTCCCCGACCCCTAACGGGCCCGTTTGTCTGATTACCTTGACCTAGTGATTTTTAGCGTTCCCCGCGGTTTCGCAAGCCCACATCCTCAAACGTCGCAAAACAGGTTTGCGCAATACTTCATTCGGAACAAGGCCCGGCAAGCAAAAATTGACAAATGGCTTCTAAATAAAGTTGTCTATTTGCTATTATTATTTTATGCGGCATCGCCAAAGGCTAAATTTAAAGCGATAACAATATTTAGCCTAGTGCGTAGTACGTCACTTTGTGCTAGCATTTTGTTTAGGCTAGTACTGTTTGCTAGCAAATACGATAATTGAGCCTGATGTGAAGTTCTGTTTGTTTTTTTGCGGGATTTAAATCGAAATCTTGGGACCGGATGAGTTCCTTTTCAACAACCCCCAAAAAAAAAACAACAACACTGAATCCAAATCACCATGCTACGCTAACTTGTATCAGTGTTAGCATGCAAGGAATTTTTTTTCATATCGTCCAACATTTTTGAATACCCGTAGCTATTTAACGTTGGGTCCCGTAAAGTCAATCAAAAAACTTCAAATGAATCGAGAACTCACTCAAAAGTTTGTTTTTGTCCCTCGGCTGACCGTCAGATGACGAGTCTGACCCCGAAGCCTCCGAACTGGACCTGGGCACCAAGATCAAAACTCCCAAAGACGTGATGCTGGAGGAGCTCTCGCTACTCACCAACAAAGGTTCCAAGATGTTCCGCAAGAGACAGCAGCGGGTCGACAAGTTCATCACGACCAACGGGAATATGGTGGGAGAAAACCAAGTCGAGTGGTTGCGGGGGGACTTGAATCTTCTCTTCTGTCCTCCAGCAGAACCTGCAGAACCTTCTGATGTCACCTCCTCCTGTCCCTCCAAAGCCTGAAATGCCAAAGGAGGAAGGTAAGACTTCAGATTTACATCACCTGCTTTTCCCACGAACAAATGTGATGTCATCAACCAATCACAGGTGGTGGGACCAGCGTTACTTTGATGATGTTGGACAAAATACACATTCTTTTGTCTTATTGCCGTCCTCAGCGGCGCAGGAGGACGAGGTGGTGGACAAGGAATCCGAGAAGGAGAGGAGGAGGAGGGAGTACGTTCGCACCTACGTGTCGCCATGGGAACGGGCCATGAGGGGTAACCAGGAGCTGACGGCCACCATGAGAACCAGTATGCCCGGACCCGGCAGAGTCCAGTTTCCTCAGTACAAGAGCTTCAACAGGTATACCCTGAAATCACATTTCTTCGTCATTGTTTACATTGGCACTGATTTGTATGCGTTGCTAGGACAACCGATTATTATTATTTATTTTTTTTAATTTTTTTTTAACTCGGGAGGCTTTTCTGGGATGCGCAAACACACCTGTAATGAGGTTTCCCACTGAGACGACATGTTCGGCCCAGATGTGATTATCTCAAAGCTAATGTGATCCCTTGATCTTCGCCTAATGCTCTTAATGGTCGGTGCGGGGGTGGGGTGGGGGTGGGGGGCTGTGACATTAGGAACCACAGCAGGCGTACAATGACATTTAAAGGACACTAGGTGGACAAAAGTATTGGGACCCACCTGTTAATCGATTCATTTTTTTCTTGTCCTGCACCTGTCCTAATCCTAGTGTCCCTGGACACGACTTTTTTTTTTTCCCGCTCCCCCCCCCAGGACGGCGCTGCCCTTCGGCGGGGCGGAAAAGGTCTCTCAGCTGACCGTGTTTGAGCTGCCCGACCTCGGCGCCGACCTCGACGAGCTCGAGCCGCTGCCCTCCCTACAGGGCGACATGCGCTCGCGGCCCTCGTTCAACCGCACGCCCATCGGCTGGGTGTGCAGCGAGGACAACACGCACATCCACATGGACCTGGACGCCATCCCCTTTGACGGAGAGACCGACGATCTCTGAACGCGTCCGTTCGCTTGTCTGTATTAAAAACGGAATCGCGGTTTTAACGCATGGCTATGAAACGTGACTTGTTGGGGGGAAAAAAAAAAGCTTCCTGCAATTTGAGAGAGCCTTGCTTTGATTTTGCATAGTGTGTGCCAACATGCTAACGTGTAGCTAATAGTGAAAAAAAAAAAAAACAAGCACTCTGCACTCTTAAAACAACGTAATTAAGCAATAAAGTTCCCCTTGTTTGTTGTCAGATACCAAACCGGGCACTTCATGATGACTAATTATGCACAGATTTTGGTGAGACTCCTCCCTCTGCCACTGTATTGATTTTTTGGGGGGTGACATTTTGGTCTGGTTGTGTCGAGTGAGATTTTTGTCATGTAAAACATGTGCCCGGGCTGAATAAAGTGCCCTAGATAATCACCCGCCGGCATTATTAAATGACCGGCCTGCAAATGGTGATGGGAACATGATCCAAACGGAGGTGTATTATGGTACGCGCGACCTCTCACACTCGGCTGCAAAGCGAGGCTGGCGGGTGTCAAATGTTGGACAGATGTCCTCTGCATGTCGCTGTCAGCAGCTCCAATGAATGTGAGTGAGTGTGTGTGTGAGGACTAGAGGCACACACACACACGCTACTGCTACTGGCGGTGAAGGATACGCAGGTAACCCGCGGCGATGACGTCACCACTCCCTCACAAATTTCAGCACCCCGACTGGGCCACTAGGTGGCAGTATGGCGACGAGCGCAATCTGGAGGGTAGTTAGGAGGCGGTATCGCGAGAGCGGCGGCGTACCGCGCGACCGCAGCGCTTGCACGGATGGCGCCGGTGGGGGCTGCGTGGGGCCGAGTGGAGCGGAGCGGATACGCCCACGGCTCAGCCTCCTCTCCGCCGTTAAATCACGCGGTGGGACACACGAGCGGACGGAGAGAGGCGGCGACTGCATCCGGGGTGAGTAAGAACAGTTTGCGGGCGGGCGCGCGCGTGGACTTGGGGCTCCACGGCCGGTAATGCTGCAGAGGCGCGCGCGCGGCGTCGGGGGGTGCCGTCGGCGTGTTGCTCATCATGTTCGTATGTGTGCGCATCTTTTTCAAGTTCATCCTGACAGTCAGTCACAGGTGTTCTACACAGGGGGGGGGGTCTTCATTTTGTTTGCCGGGATGTGAAGGAGGGGGGGGGGGGACTTGTTGATGGAGAAGCCACAAATCTTAAACCAGTTGTGCTTTGGGGGGCGGGGGCAGCCTGAGTGTTGGCCATCATCATAATATGTGGTGTGTGTGTGTGTGTGTAGGTTGCAGGGTCACTACCTGTTCGTGGCGCATGCTCATTTCTGCACCAACATCTTTTCAATTTCACCCCGCGTCAGGCAGTCAGTCAGTCAGTCAGTCAGGTTCCTGCATCTCTCGGGTCTGACTGTGAGGTCATGAGGAGCTGTGTTGGATTTGTTGATGGATGGGCGACAAACCGCAGCCTCTTACCGGGGCCCCATTCGCGCTCCACCGTCAGCCGCCGCCGCCGCCGCCGCCGGTGGCCGCTTCATTGATTTAACATTGCGGTTGCGAGATTGATGACTTGGGACAACATCGCTCCTGCGATGCTGCCGCTGTCCACTTTGCGAACCTGCGTACACGCAGACACACGCACACACACACACACACGCGCGCGCACGCGCATTCGTGGAAAAGTAAGTGAAGTGTGCGATGCCAAGAAAAAAAATCAAAAAACAAAATCTGTATAAGGATGTCACGCCACGCATAAAAATTATTAAAAAGTTGGGATCAGTTTTGATTGACACTTTACAAATATGACATTTTGCGACTGACCTGACTTTCAAGTTTTTCAAGCCTCGGGCGGTTTCTTTTGTCTTGAGCTGCAAGCAAAAAAATGGCAAGCAAAAAATTCATTGTTTGGCCCATGACGAACAAGCGAATTACTTCACACGAGTCTCAAAACAAACGACACAACTGGCAACATTTTGCTAGCTTTATGCTTACACACAATGCAAAACGCCAAAGTCGGGCTAGCGAAATTAGCGTGCGTGTTGCGGTAGTTATTCAGTAACGGATAGTTGAATACAAATGGCGCAGCAACACAGGTAAACAGTCAATATAGCAACACTCACAAGAATATATATATTTTTTGCATCTGCAAATAACAACTAATCTTATTGCATATTGTCAGTAGTTACACAAAAAAATCTCAGGAAGTCTTTCATGTTGGAAAACAGCCATTTTTGGGTTATTTTCCTTTTTCCCCCGCTTTAAAATGTCCAATAGATTTTATCTGTTTGCTACTCAAGTTCTCATGTTTAAAAATATTGACTTTTGTCATTTCGAAGTTTGATGACTCCTCAGAAAACCACTTTGCCTTGTATGTAATTTTGTTGCTTGAACAGGCCGGCTTGTTTTATGAATGTTATGTTTAACGCCTGTGTGGAATGATTCCTCTTACATTTCAGACGTACTCAAGTTAAAAACTTATTTATGTTCGGCAAAACATGAAACTTATGTAAGGTACTTGAGTCAATTAATCGTTAGCCGTGCGTCCTTGTGTATTGAAATGTGTTTTTCCAAAGCCAACGTGGAGCTTTACAAGTCTGGGATGATATAAACTGGATGTCTTCCAGTGGCTTTTATTCCCCCCCAACCCCCCCACACACACAAATGTTCCAGTGTTTGTTGCGACTGTGGCTCATCCGGGGGAAAGTGTCCAGGGGGAGGCGGGGAGGAAGTTTAATCCTAAAAATATTGCAGCTTTGGGAGAGCTTCACTTGATTTGACTAACTGTGACTGCTGACAGTCTGAGTCCGCGTTTGGTGCCGCTCTTGCACTCGGAACTGCTTTTGGAAAGGGAGAGTTTCAACAGCGCGTGTGAGGCGGACGAAGGACGACAAAAAAACATTTTAAAAGGCACCTGAGCGGTTTTATGAGCGCCTTCTTTTAACGCGAACATAATGGCTTTGTGAATTTACTGTATGTTTTTATAGCCTGCCGAGATGTAATCAGCCTATTAAATGACTTCTCTGTGGTCACCGGGAACTTTGTTTTGATGTAGTGCGAGCCGGCTGGGCCTACTCAAACAACCTTACTGTCAGATGCCCTTTGGGAGGGGGGGGGGGGGGGTCTTGGAAACGATCATTTTAATGGACTTTTACACGACTTTTATTATTTCTGCTTGGTGGTTCCAGTTTTCAGCGGGAAGGAAATATTCACACTGTGGTCTCGTGGTTTTATGCCGCTTACCTCATCGAATACTAAACACAATTAACAGACCATTAGCGAAGGACGGCATGCCCCCGAACACGACATTTTTTTTTTTTTTACAAGCTGTCATTGGAGTTTATGTCAAAACAATTATCAAAGGTCTATCAAACTTTGCTGGGGATACATTGTACAAGTTAGGGAGCTTTAATTTTATATTATTTCCATTTTAAGAGGGGAAAGTCAAATCTATTAGACTGAATGACTGTTGTGCTGAAAACGTATTTTGCAACTTTGGTCCTGTAAGAGTCTGTCCACTTTTAGAACTCATCTTGCGACACATTTGGATTCTTTGGCTGAGTGCCGCTCTGCCCTTGTGTCGTATGGTGTTCCACAGGATTCTATCTTGGGGCCCCTGCTGTTTTCACTGCCGCCCTGCTGTAATTCCAAGGAAAAAACTTTTGTTATTTTGAAAATGATAAAGAGTGGCAAAATCCAACTGGTAAAGGATTGATCATCTCTATTTGCCAAAAAATAGATATTGCTTGGATTTTTTGTGTGTACAGTCAGTCACATAGACTCCTGTACATCCCCCCATCCCCCGCCTTGTTGACATTTCGAGCTGCAGCATTCCCGCCTCAATGGTCAACCCCCCCGCCCCCCTCCCCAAACTGCATGGACTGGATTATTGAGAGGTTTTGGTTTAAGAAAGAGCAGATTAGACAATAGCAGAGGATGAGGCAGGAGGCAAGGATGAGGAACGCACGCTCCGATGTCTCCTTTGACCTTAACCATCCCAGCCAGCGCGCTCTCTCTCACCCTCCCGCCCCTCCCACCCCCAATCACGACTCTTCTTTGACATGTTAAATCTAACGTCATCATCATCACCTCATCTTGTTTTTCTTCCGACCCCAAAATGTCATGTGACTTTCCAGCACGGTCTGTAAATAAGCGTGGTTATGTAACAGCCTCCATATCAAACACATTTGCTCCACCGTTTTCGATTGTGTGCTGCGATGCCGCAATCTAGCTTGTGCCGTGCGGTCATACGGGCTATGCGGGGAAGTGACCTTGAAGAAAATCCCAGACTCCCCGCTGCACGTTCACGCACCTAGATGCTGCGCGCGGATGTCTAACTTCATATCAAACATGAAGCGGGAGGATGTGCGGCGAGGGGAGGCTGATCTTGAGGCTCTCCCTGTTGTGAAACGGGGGCTATTTGAAGTTACACATAACCCACTTACGAGGAAGCCCACTGTGTGTGTGCGTGAGGTCGGGGATGTGAAGTTTTCTTTCTGGAAAAGAAAGATGAATGGGGAGAGGAGAGGTTACTGGAGGGAAAAGTGAACGAAACAACAAGGTGAGCTTGTTGAAGAAAAACTCAAAGAGTCTATTCAGGTTGATGTGTGTGTGTGTGTGTGTCAGAGAGCTATTGTCCTCGGCGACACTGGTACACTGACACGCTGACACAAACAATGGCACAAGTCGGATGTTATTGATAAACGCGGACCAACACCCTCCTGTTGTGTTTTCAAAAAAAGCGTTCATGGGTCAACGTGACCCCTGGAATTTTCCATCGCTATCGGCTACTCTTCGGCTAACGTGGCGCGCCGAACATACTCAGTTTGGATTTGAGCCAATTTACATACAATTGGATGATTTGCTATGACAAACATCTTGATAAGCCGTTTAATTGACTCATCCGAGTGGCGGCATTCGTGCTAGCGGCACTTGTGACAGTTTAGCCGAAACAGATTGTCTTTCCTCGGCGCTCCCAGCCGTGCCCTCGCCGGCTCCCGATCGATCCGCGAGTAATCATCGGCTGTCGTCCTGACAAAGCGTCCGGGATTATTCCGACCTCCCAAGGCGGCGTCACGACTGCGTGACTCACGCCGGCCGCGCTGGCTGCTCTTCGCGGGTGCCAACGTCACCGTGAGCCAGCGTGCTGTTTAATCAGCCAGTTTTACAGCCAAATTGTTGAGATGGAAGTGAATTTGTTGAAATACAAAAATACTACAGTGAAACTCCTCTACAACGAAATCATGTTCGCGGCAAGCCTTTTTCCACAACAGGGGGTTTTTCACTGTAGCAAATTTGAAACAGGAAAGTGGGAATGGTGTTAATGCATGAAGATTTTTTCACACTAGGGGGTATTTTCACCCATGTAGATTTCGTTGTAGAGGAGTTTCACTGTAGAAATGATTAATTTATTAACATTCGGGAATGACGATTGGTGTTCAGTCCACGGTCGGTGATCCTGAACGCCTCACGGGGTAAATTTACCGCCTCTTCTCTATTTTCTTAATGGCCACCAGAGCAGGGTCAGGGAATATGATTGACGAGTGCCTTGACTTGCTGTGGCTTCCAGGAACTCTCCACCATCAATACACATCATCATCACTCGCCGGCCCCATGTGTCTGTGTGGCTGTGTGGCTGTGTGTGTGTGTGTTAACATCACATGGTTTGGCTTTTCCTCCCGCGTGCCTGCTGCTTGGCCTATTTCCATGGTAACGAGCCGAAGAGACGAGAATACATGGTCACCGCGCACACACGCGGGCCATCATCTATAACGGCACTTGTAAGGTGCAGTCAGAAAAGTGCGATTGCACTTTCCGCACCCACGCGCACAACGTGCACACTTGCTCGCACGCGCAAAGAGAAGGGCCATATATAACAGCGCTTGTGTGATCTTGATTGCGCGAGACTGTAGGGTGCAGTCAAAAAGAGGATGTGTGATCGCACTCTCCACACCTACTCGGCGTCGGAGGGACAAGCACACATGCGCGCGAGCGCACACACGCAGACAGTCGCTGTGCGCTGAAACAGAAGTTAGCGATTCTGTTTGGGAGAGTGGCAAATGGCTAACAGAGCCATGGCTGCCAAATCCTTTTTATAAATCCTTTTTGGCAATTTGGATTTGGTGTATTTACACACAGATGTACTGAATGTGAATTTCTGTTCTGGATGGATAGACGGAGGGACGGACGGACAGACTTAACATGAACCCAGCTAGCTAGCTAGTTAGCTAGCTAGATGGATGGATATAGATAAAAGTAGCGTGCTGTGGCCAAAATGCAACCTGGCAACAAAGACAACGGAAGGGAACTTTGCCAAAAGTAGCGAAAGGCACTGCGGCTCTGCTAGCTCGCTGCCCAACGGCGTTATGCAAACACGTATACTTACTGGAGAAGCACAGCCACTGGCAGAATCTCCCTATTTTTCGTGAAATCGTGATTATGAATAGATTTCGGTTTCGGTGTGCCATTACTGATGTAATATTGGACCTCATTGGATCCCCCCAAAACGACCAAGAAGGCTCTACTCTCTTCCTACTGTCAAGTGTGAAGAGCTAGATGACGAATGAAAACTCCAGCGGCTGCCAAAAGTGGCCATTAAACAGATCAGTCCACTTCAAACCTCGCCACGGCAGAAAAACACAACCACGATAAGAATCATGATGTTACTGTTGTAATAAACAAAAAGTCTGTCAACGCCACACAACGTTTCAGTTGCTATTAGTTGCAAGTTGTAACTTTGCAGAACAGAGTCCGATTGTCGGATGCAGTTCGTTGGGTCGCTAGGTGACCCATTGACCTTTCATAGACATCGGTCAAGGATACCTGATTCCGTTTGGGCAAGTTCTAAAATTCATCCAAAATGGCCGACTTCCTGCTTACCCTATTCTTTGAGAAATCGCCGAAAAATCGACTTCGCAACAAGGGCGTGTGAGATGCTGGTGTAGCATCTGTGACTTTGACTGCGTGTAGCTTGAAAAGGTTGCACCTGGCCTACCGAGTCAGCAAAGCGAGAGCGCAGATTTGGCTAAATATTAACAGGCTAACCCTTTCTGCGTATCGAGTGACCTGCGGCCCGATCCATTCACCTCATCGGGAGAGCACGTTGCTGTTTGCCTGGCCAACGGTAGACGGCGTTTGACCCCTGCGGCCCGCCGGCCGGCCCCTCTTTGTGTCTCGCAGGGCATGAAAGGACATGGGAGCGTCTGGACGGCCCGAACAACATCCATCTGACAGGATCCGCCAGAGGACCACTTGCCAGAGGACGAGTGACAAACAGATGCCAGCAGCGGCTCTGGCAGCGAGCAGGCGGATTCTAAAGAAGTAAAGCACGGCTGGAGAGGGGCCGGCTTATATGGGGGCCAAATCCCCCCCCCCGTCCAAGACACACGGCGTCGCCTCCGTCTATACCGCCTCCCTCCTCCCTCCTTTTTTCTCCCATTCGCCTTCCGTCACTCTCATGGGAGTGACATAGAAGCCTCGGCGGGACCGCCGACATCCAGGTAAGGGATGTCGTGGAAGAGGAACTACTTTGCGTCCGGCGGCGGAGCGGTCAGCGGGGCGCAGGGGCTGGCGACCCCGAGAACCATGACCTCCATCGCGCCCAGCAAAGGCCTGAGCAATGAGCCGGGACAGAACAGCTGCTTCTTGAACAGCGCCCTTCAGGTCAGTGACGCTGGGACTCAAGAGACCCTCAACCCCTAAATCTCACCTTTGACCTTACCTAATTCCAAACACAAAAGCCCTACCCCAACGGTTGTTTTCTAGAATAAAGCGTCACAAACACAATGGCGTTACGTTTTTCGGATAATGTTATGGTTTTTCACTATCACAAGCGCTTGTGTTTTTTCTTGGTTCGCCATACGTGCAAAGGGATGAAACGAGCCCAAAGTTGCCCACAGGCAAGCGGGTCTCCCCCAAGGATCACATGGGTGGATGCAAGGGGTGTTCTAAAAATAGCTCGCGAGCGATGGGATATTATTTGAATGCTGCAGGAGCGATCGCTTGAAAACGTGCGGCGGGATTAATAGAAATGAAGCGTCGCGTATTGATATATTTATCCATTTTCCGACGTCTTGGAATCGTGACCGCGAAACATTGTGAGAAGTCATTTTACATGATCAGCGTCACGTCGGAATGCTATTATTTATTCCTAATAACATATCATCAAAGGTCATGTCAGGAAAGTTCGTATAGAACTGATGAGAGGCCTTCAGATCTTGGCACGGTGACCCCTGCCCTCAACCTTTAAGCCCAACGCCAATTTATTTATTTATTATTATTATTTATTTATTTTTTTAAAATGGAACCAAGCATGCCTTTCGGGACATCGCATTGCTGATTCAGGACCCTGCGGCACAAAGATAACTAGCTTTGTATCGTCCTAATGTTACCAGGGACGCGCATGTGGACATCCTGTCAATGACAACTTTCAGCTGACTTTAAAGCAAGCCCGAATTCTCCCCAGAAACACACGCACAGCAGCGAACCGATAATTAAACGTGACAGCGAGATAAGCTCCGTATTAATGAGTGTTTTGCATGTTGCTGCTTTGCTTTTGGCACCATTCAAGAGCGACTGTGGGTTTGTTGTTGTTGCGGGGACGCTTACTCAGGCACGCACGAACACACACAGACATACATACGCGCGCGCTTACCTCTCAAGACGTCCAGCTGGCACGCGCGCACACCTCCACGCTCCAGATGAGGAGATGGGACGATGCAGCGATAAGCTCCAGCAGAAGCTTAGTGGAAGTTGGAGAGAGAGAGAGGGGCTGATGATGAACTGTTGATGGGGGAGATGCAAGAAAGGGAGATACGATGAGGACGACATGTCACGGCATTTATAAAAAATATAAAATAAAAAATGTCGGCCAGTGAATTGGGTTTGTTGTGCTCTATTCGTTATCTGATCTCATTGAGAGGGTTTTTTTCGGGGGGGTTTTGGCCACAAATTGCGCTGATAATGGCCGCCGCTTGTCGGAACAAATGATCCCCTCGAGTAAGTTCTGCCTCACGCTGGCTGCCTCGCTTGCTATTTTTTGACTACAGCAAAACGCACCTTGACGGGCAACGTGCTGGGGAAAAAAAAAAAAAAAAAGCATGTTGTGTTTCCACGGCAACAGTGTGCCGGCATCGGGCCACCGCGGCAAAAGGTTTTAAGATGGCGTTTTAACATTGGATTACTGTTCAAAGAAGCGCATGAATCCCTTCTTCCTTTTTTTTTTGTGTTCTTCCGGATAGACAAGTCAAATATCAATGAAAGTTTTATTTCTGTCAAGAGTCTTTGCTGTTTTTAAATTTGAACTACTTTAACTCGGCTTTTGTTCTTTAGGTTTTGTGGCATCTGGATATCTTCCGCAGGAGCTTTCGCCAGCTGACCATGCACAAATGCATGGAGGACTCGTGCATCTTCTGCGCACTCAAGGTAAAAAAAAAAAACAACAACATCACATCAGCCTTTGTGTGTGTGTTTGTGTGTGTTTTTTTTTAAACGTATAATGCATTTAAAGCCACAGTTCGAGTGGCTTTCTCTCTCAAGCGATGACGATGTCCAGTGACGGCGGCTATTAGTTTGCTCCTTCTGGTAATCCTGGTTGCTTATTCCTGTTACGAGAACGTGAATATAGTTTCATCGATAAAATAGGATTTATTTGAATCCGGGGCCAATTTTGAAAGTGACATCAGGGACTTTGTGGTTTTAATGGCAGAGGCTGAATGATTTCGAAATCGCAGGGCAAAATCTGCTGTTATCGTTAACACAACAGCCCCCATCATACAACGCAACACATTTGTTGCACGGATGGCGACCAACATGTGGCCCCGAGCGGAGGCGTATCACCGTGACTAATGTGCTGTAGTGCGGCAGCAACACACTGTTGGGTCTCCACAGCACTCCGCTGTAATTAATTGGCCTGACTGAAAGCGCCGAGCTAAGCAGAACCCACGCGCACGCAAACACACACGCATTGTCTGCTACACACAATATCAGTACACGCGCCACATGCACTTTGATTTGCTGCTATAGGCGCGCGCTGGCGTGTCGTGGCGCTCGCCTGTGTCAATTCAATGAACTTCAATTTAAAGACAAATGTGTAATATTAATAAATACTTACACTTTGTTTGACAAAACGGCATCATGTGACTTGGGCCACTGGAAATTGCTGCAACATTTCATCCGTCACCACCAGAGAAGAAGTAGAATGGGATGGGGAGGAGGGGGAGGGGAGTGAAGGAGAAAGATGAATGAATGTGTGAGTTGGTGTAGATGGCTGCAAACTTCGCAATTAGACTGCTGGGTGCACATGCACACTTACGCACGCACACACACACACACACACACACACACGCACGCTTACTCACTCCACCCCATCTCTTCCTTGTTCCCCTCCTCGCCAACCTCCCTCCATTCCCCCCTTTCTCTCTGTAGGGTATATTCCCCCTCCATTCTCCTTGGCGCATTGCTGCAGTCATAACACACACACTCACACACACACACACACACTTTCAGCACGACGACATTACCTTTCCCAATGCCAGTCCCCCCTCAGCTGTTTTATCACGTCATCGTCCTGTGGTATGGCCGCCGCCATCTTGATCCGCTGCCTCCCAAAGGTCAAAGGTGATGTCTTGAGATGAGAAACACCCTAAAAATATGGAACGTCAGGTCAACGGTAACAGAATGGCCCATTCATCCGAGAGCTGCTTTGTGCGACAATTCACGCCCAGTCGCTCCACGCGCACGACTGAGTAACTTTAGCGTTCTAGCTGAAATGTCCTTGTGTGCCTTCTTTCATCTTTGCCGACGTCACCACCGCCAATCACTTGGACTGCCCTGAACAGTCCACACGCACAATTGCAGATATTGCAATGTAAGATTCATTATTACCTTCCACAGGACAACTTAGACCACAGTCGAATCATGCGATAATGACAAAGTATTGAACGCTAATATTTTAGTTGCGTGGTTAAATGCTACACCTTGAACTAACAAACTACATTCGTAAAAGCCAAAAGGAAAGCATGTAATTTAATTGGCGAAATAAACATGGTGCCCAGTCTTCTTCCGCTTTAGCTAATGCTAACTACTATTGACTAACAGAAAGCTAGCTAGCAAACAAAGGCAAGACTACTGTATATACATTAACTGAAGCTATTAGTTTCTAATGGAGGGCTACGTTACAAACATAAAGTTGAAAACGTTAGCGAAAGCCTAATGTAAGGCTGAAGATTTTAGCTAAGGCTAACTGTTCGTGACGAATGAAAAGCTGCCTAGCAAGCAAATTTAGAGCGAGAGCTGCTGAGCAAATATAGACGTCTTATTAAAGACAATCTTTTCAATTGTGCAGAAAAAAACAAAACAAAGTCTGTTTTAAGAGGATTTGTTGAAGGCGTGCATTTTAGATCTTGCGATGAACTTTGCCGCCTTTACGGTTGGAGCAGCCACAATTTGGGGTCAAATAAAGTCTGTTGCACAGCAGTGTTTATTTTTGTGTGTCTGGATTCAAGGCATACTTTTCAGCCCGCAACAGTTTGCTTGGCTTTTCTATTTTGCCGCAACAAAGCACTCTGCGGTCTGTTTTTTTTTTTTTGGTCGGGAAAAAGCGCGCCTGTATTATTGATGGCGTCTGCTATGGAAGCCCGGCCGCCTCCGCCGTCTCTCCATTTGTTGCTTCGGCACTTTGATGGCTTACCGTTCCTCCGCCGATGTGTTTGCAGAGCATCTTTGCCCAGTTTCAGTTCAGCAGTGAGCGCGTGTTGCCATCCGACGCGCTGCGGAGCGCCCTGGCCAAGACCTTCCAGGACGAACAGCGCTTCCAGCTGGGCATCATGGATGACGCTGCAGAGTGCTTTGTGAGTCACGGTGCCAGCGGGCACCCAAAGCTTTTGGCAAAGTCAGATTGGAGGAGACCTGCTGTGATGAGAATTTAGTTATTCATACAAAGAAAGACAGTCTAGTCACCAAAAAGTGTTTTTTGTTTTAGCCATGAATTTTAAAAAAACAATAAACATTTTTTTTTAATGATTTTTGGCCTTGACAGGAAAACCTCCTGATGCGGATTCACTTCCATATCAGCGCAGAGAGCCGAGAAGACATCTGCACGGCCAAACACTGCATCCCGCACCAGAAGTTTGCCATGACCCTGTTTGAGCAGGCACGTGCACACACTCACACACACACACACACACAAACGCCATGAATATAATCAGCCTATCGTGGCTGAGTGTCTGTATTTGTACTTGCAGTGCGTGTGTAACAGCTGCGGCGCCACGTCGGACCCGCTGCCCTTCATTCAGATGGTTCATTACATCTCGACCACGTCCCTATGGTAAAAAAAAAAAACCACACACACACACACGTACATATAAGCGCACGCGGCATGGCGCAGGCACACGGGAAGTCAATATGATACGGAAGTCATCAATCAGCGATTCGATTCAGGGGACCCAAGAGAGGGCAGTGGGAGTCTCGGGCAACATAAAATCCATTTGTGGAGAGGGAGTGGGGGGGGGGGGGGGGACTGGCCACTTCATTAGATACCCCTGTAAATGGTAATGTGACGTATGGATAATTATGCTAATGTCAGTGTTTGTGTGCAGTAACCAAGCGGTGAGGATGCTGGAGTGCCGGGAGAGGGCCACACCGGACATGTTTGGGGAACTTCTTCGCAACGCCAGCAACATGGGGGACCTGCGCAACTGCCCTGTGAGACAAACCCCCCCCCCCCCCCCCCCACCCCCGTGCACACATTCACTCGCAGTTACATAACATTTTAAACGCAGTTAGTTGCAGAAACTACGCGCGGAGTCATCTATCCTATCCGCACAAGTACTTAATAATAAAGACGATGAAATAATAATAGTAATAATAATAATGCCGGCGTTACATAACAGAATCGCAGATGGTTTGATTGTGTTTGCGTCGCTTACATAATCAACAGCTCATTTGCATGTTCTCCGCCGCTTTCGTCGCCGTAAGCATTTTTTTTTTTTTCCCGGGACTTGTAAAGGGAGGCTCAGCTTGTTGCAGCACGATGACGCGGTGCAACGCTTTGCATTAAAAAAAAATATATATAATAATAATAATAATATAATTGGGTTTGGAGACAATTTGGAATGAGAACATTCAGGTCTTGTTGTCCAACTTCGCAGAGAATTTGGAATCGAAGGAAAAAGGGACTCCATGAGGATGGTGTGTGTTGTGCTGCCACATTGGGGAAGTGAACAGATCCAGCTTGGCTTCGCGCGGCAGCTCCTCCGCTTGCCAAAAAGTGTCCCCACAAAGAGGTTCCTCTCTGGGCCTCTTTACAAAGCTCTGGACCCCCTCCTCCCGCATCCCTCCATCATGAGCTGCTGCAACCTGTCACACATCTCTCCAAAAATACTAGGGCCACTTTTGATTGACGCTTTTATTGTTCTCTTTAAGGGATAAATGTTCAAAGCAACTGCCACCTGGAGACACCACAGAGGGAGCGCTTGTTTGGAACACCTTGTGAAATGACGGAGCGAATGTTTGCTTTTGCCCATTTGAAGACATATCGCTGATGGAGTGTTTGCTTCGCCCAACTGAAGACACCGGAGAGGCTCGTTTTGCCCTCCTCAAGTCAAGACAAACAGTACAACTGGCGGGGGAATGCTATCTTAAGTTTTCACGGAGGGAGTGCTTTTTTTGGAAGATATATTCCTATAGGAGCGCTTGTTTTGCATAACTAAAGAGTGCTTGTTTTGCCCCCCATGAATACATCGCAAGGCTTGTTATGCTCACGCAAAGATTTATCACTGAGAGAACGATGGTTTAGCCCACTCAGGGAGTGATTGTTTTGCCCACCTCATGATCTCACTGCGGGAGCGCTTGTTTTGCTGACCGACAGACTTTCCAGGTGCTCCTTTTGCCCACCTTAAGTCATCACCGAGGGAAGCGCTTGTTTGGCTCACCTTGAAAACGATCACTGAGAGAACGCCGGGTTGGCCCGCTTCAACGAGGGATGGAGTGCTTTTGTTCGCTCACCGTAACAACTGTAGCAGTGCGGAAAGAAAAAAAAAAATTAGCATTATTATCTTTGTCAAGGGCTCATTGTTGTCCTGGGTAACACTCTATTGTGCAGGGATAGATTTTGTACAGCCAACCGTTTTTGTGCAAATTTGAATATTTGACCTGCTCTGTAGTCACATAGCGGATACACGGAGGATAATACATCATCATCAGTGCTCCTTCGTTTGCCGATTGATTAAATGTGGATTATCTCCTCGCCGCGGTGTCTAATGAGTTGCGAGGAGTTTCCGTGATCAGTATTCTGCAAACCCGCACTTTTCATCTGACCGCCGGTTCAATTATATAACGTGCTGGAAAGGTTCTCTAGAGAATGGAGAGGCAGATACTGGCAAAGCATCATCCCAGCTCGTCCGTCCCCTCCCCGCACTTCCTCAAAGAGGAAGTCCAGTGTGTGCCGCATATGTGTGTGTGTGGGAGGTTTGTGTTGGCAAAGCCCACCGGTCGCCAGGGTGTTTTTCAGGCTGCTTCCGAGGCGGCTATGCCAACGCTGTGTGTGTGCGTATGCTTGCGCGCGTGTGCGCTCCAGCTCGGTGGTAGTTCATGACTCAAAAGGAAGCATCCAGTACATGCAGTCCTGAACTTGGCAGAGGGCCCCAAGGGGCAAATATGTCCCTGTGACGTCCGCATCCTTCCATCATCGTCATTGTCATCCGTCCGCACACATCACAGCATATGACCGAAAGGAAGTGGAAAAAGGAGGGTCTTTCAATACTTTTTGTTCTTGCAGAGTAATTGTGGCGAGGTGTTGCGCATCCGCCGTGTGCTGATGAACTCACCGGAGATCGTCTCCATTGGGCTGGTCTGGGACTCTGATCACTCTGACCTGGCCGAGGACGTCATACACAGCCTGGGCACCTGCCTGCGCCTGGGAGATGTAAGTGTGGTTCTTCCACTCCAGTCCAGTAGGTGGCAGTAATCGGCATTACGGAACAACTCCGACTGCATGCTTCTTTTCAGCCTATTAGTGAGAGAGAGAGAGCGCTTGATTTATTTCTTTTTGTATGATATGCTGCCGTGAAACTACATCGTCTTCTGACCACACAGGGTTTTCAAAACCAAATAGGAATATGAAAAAGTTGTTCCTCTGACCTCCGAAGGACCTGACGGCAGAGGCGGCGCTCCCGCAAAAGGAAGTAACCTTCAGATTAAGGACAGGGAGGCGGTTAGTGGCCTGAGCTGATGAAACCCTGGTGGACTGAGGACAGCGTGGCACTGGAGGAGGAGGGGCGATGGTTGTCATGCCAACGGGGCACTTTCCCCCCCACTGTCCAGTTGGATTTTGACACATTTCGCGAGCTCCGTGTTTGAAAAATTTCTCCAGCGAGGCCAGTGAATGCGCTCAAATTATTGTTTGGCCTAATTGAGCAAGTGATTGTTTTGCCCACTTTCAAAAAACTTATCACTGACCAAATTATTGTTTGGCCCAATTGAGCAGTGATTGTTTTGCCCACCTTCAAACTTATCACTGACCAAATTATTGTTTGGCCCAATTGAGCAAGTGATTGTTTTGCCCACTTTCAAACATCTCACTGAGGCCGCTCTTGTGATGGCGACAGTGAGGGAGCACTTGTTTTGCCCATCTTAAAACATATCACCGAGGGAGTTCTTGTTTGGCCCACAGATGGGAGTGATTGTTTCCCCCTCAAGTTAAATCACCAAGGCATTGCTTGTTTTGCCCACCTTGAGACTTAATACTGAGGGACTGCTTGTTTTTCAATCTTAAGACATACCCGCCAAGGGAGCGCTTGTTTGGCCCACTTAAAGGCTCATTATTAAAGGAGCGCCACCTATGACATGAAGGAGGGGTTGTTTGCCCATATCACTGAGAGGGTGTTTGTTCTACTAACCTAATAGCTGAAGTTTCCCCCAAAACGGAGTTATGTTCGTAAAGTCTTTGTTTTGGTATTGGATCCCATCACATCGATCGACAGAGCACAGACATTGACACGACACGTGATTCAGGGACTTCCTCGGGCAGCCCTCACACACACACACACACACACACACGCAAGCACACGTGTTGCAAAGCAGTGTCATGACCGAGCGATGTCGGTGCATTTCAATGCCGCTGTAACATCTCGGGTACACTCGTTCTGAAGTGATTCCCATGAATAATGCATAAGTCAGCATTATAGCGTGTCAAGTTCTTCTACACACAACCCCCCCCCCCCCCCAACTCCTCCTTCCGTCATGTTGGCTTTTCTCCGACTGCTGCCTGTCATTCTTCATCTCCAAGATGGAGCTCGTCGTCACAGGCGCGATGCCTTTTATGCTTTTTGTGTCAAAAGAAGTGGATCCGCACGCCCCCCCCCCCCCGACGCCGCAGCACCTCCACTTCCTGCCGCCGTTCCTCTCGTCTTTTCTTCGTCGCTCGAGACGATTAGCCCATTTGCGACAAATAGACGACAATTTGGATAATTACGTGCGTCGTGGCTCTTAAATGAGACAATGCGCCGCTTAACGCGCTATTTGACGGAATGGCTTCGGGATTTCAGACAAAAGAAGGCAGCAAAATCTGTCTCATTCTGATTAGTCATTAAATATATTAGTGGGGAAACGGGATCCGGACACCTGGGGAGTTGCTTTAACAGTTTACACTCTTCTGGAAATACTTTTTTTTTTTTTTTTTTTAGGTTGAAGGTCACTGTTGAGTTTCTCCCATCCAAGAATGCCTTCTCATACAATTGCCTAAAAAATGTCAAGATTCCAGAAGCCAACTGTATTTGGGGCCTTTTTCACACTAAGACAGTTTACATATTGATATTTGACATTGATCAAATCATATATCACAGACAGAAAAACAATATTTAGAACAATTATTCTGGAACCATGTTGTGCTATATTTCTTATAATTCATCAGTCCAGCCATCAATTTTCTATACGGCATATCGTGTTTAGGTTTGCCGGGAAAATTAAGACATTAAAAAATATTAAATATAAAATTCCAATTATTAAAATTTGTAGAAAGTGTTTTATTTATAAAACTGTACTGTTCATACAAAAATACATTGACATAGTTCACCTACTGGCATTTCTATATTTTATTTAATTTTTTAAATTGTAGATAACCAAAATGGTGGAAATTTATTTCGGTATTTACTGGCTGGGGATAAATTCCTGTCAAACTAAATTATATGAATTAAAATCTGTAATGGATATTATAATAACAATAATAATGTTAAAATCCTCATTTCTTGTTATTCTGAGTGATTTCATGATTATTTTAAACAAGCAAAATATGACAACAGGGAAACGGTTGGTGCGCAGGATTACCACAAATGGCATCAAAGAAAAGCAAAAAAAAAAAAAAAGAAAAGCTGCCGGCATTCACGTGAACTCATCTGTCTGACGCCGCACACCCTCTCCCTCTCTTCCCCCCCCCCGCATCCCCTCCCTCCCCCTCTCTCCCTCCCTCACCGTAGTTGTTCTACCGTGTGACAGAGGAGCGGGCTCGCCAGGCAGAGCTCTACTTGGTGGGGATGGTGTGCTACTACGGCAAGCACTACTCCACCTTCTTCTTCCAGACCAAGATACGCAAATGGATGTACTTCGACGATGCCCAGGTCAAAGAGGTGCGTGCGCGCGTGCGTGCGTGCGTGCGTTTGCGTCCACCTATGATTGCGCGTTAAGGTCGTTTCGATGCGACTACTCTGTCGGAATGTGCCGGTGAGCCTAAGTGAAGCTATACGTCCTTGCTCACATGATCGCAATACTACTGCAGACGTGTCTGACCTTCTGCTTCGGGCGATAAAGTCAACATGGTCTCTCTTCAAATGGATTCGTTTACTTACTTGCCTCGTATATGAGTGTCGACGGGCGGCGGGTTCTTCCTGTGTGTCTCCAGATCGGCCCTAAGTGGAAGGACGTGGTGTCCCGCTGCATCAAAGGCCATTATCAGCCCCTGCTGCTCCTTTACGCCGACCCCCGCGGGACGCCGGTGATACTGCAGGAGAGCGCCAGCCCCTGCGCCGGCGCCGACCCGCCGCTGGAGATCCAGCGCTGCAGCAGCAAGGCCGGCTACGACAGCGAAGACTCGGGTATACGCCTCCGCCACACCTCGGGGGGGTGGGAGATGTCCTGCTGCAAATAGCAAAAAAACCTCAAGTTAGCGACTCATTTTTTTAAACTCATCTTACCTCCTGAAAAATAAACGCCGCTCAGCAGAGACGTTACACCATTGCAGCAATGACTCTCCGTAACTTTGCTAACAACCCAGGCTAAACACACACACACACACATTCACGCACACACCACTTCAGGGGACAATCTGCTTTTCGCTAGTTAGTATAGCTACACCGAACAGGATCTGCAGCATTGACAAGAAATGGACGGATGATTCAAGAAACATGAAGTTGAAGTTACGAAACCGCCGACTTGTTTCCATTCTCGTTCGAATCCGATTTATGATTGATTGGATTTCCCCTCATGCAAAATATCAAGCGTACCGCGTCCCTCCCCTTAAATCAACAGGGATCGGCTCCGGCTCACTGAATGGGTGGATAGTTATGAGGAAAATAAACAGTTTGTCATCACCTCGTAACTCATCTCGGAATGGCCTGAGAGTCTTTTTTTTAATTTATTTTTTCTTCAAAACCAAATGTGGCGCTTGAGCTCAAACAGTTACCCACCCCTGGATTACGCGCATGCGTCCATGATCCAGAGGTCGACCTTCAACCTCCTAATCCCCCCCCTCCCTCGGCATAATTTCTCCTAAACATATGGGAGCCGGGGATTAACCGCCAAAGGTCTCCCTTCAGGTCGCGAGCCGTCCATTTCCAGCGACACCCGCACGGATTCGTCGACCGACAGCTGCAGCCACCGCGCCTACCGCAGCCGGCCCTTGCACCAGTCCACGGGCAGCCACCTATCCAGCGACTCACAGACCACCGTGGTCTGCAACTACGATCTTGGAACGCCGCCGCACGCTGCCGACGCGGGAGGTAGCGTTTCGTTCTTCAGCGTGAATAATTCCAATCTATGAACAATGACATCACTCTATTTAGGATGTTTCCTCCCCTCTTTTGTCTTTCTCCAGAGTCAGCAGTGGAGGGCCCTCACCGGCCTCCCTCGCCCCCCCTGCAGGAGTACAAGGAGACGGCCGTCTTCCTGCTCTCCTCGCGGCGGCCGCTCACCTCTTCCTCGTCCTCCTCTCGGCCACTGTCCTCCTCCTCCTCTTCGGGGGTGGGCGGGTGCGAGGGCGGCGTCGGGGGACCTCACTGGGAGGATGAGAGCACCAGCAGCGAGAGCAAGTCCAGGTACGGAGCCGGACCGCCTTCTATGCCGGAAAACAATGTTTGAATTCACATTATTCTTGAAGAATATTACTGAAGTAAAAGTCTTGTTCAGTTCTTCTGGCGGCTGCTACCGGCCCACCTGGAGGCCCCGGAGAGAAGCCCTGAACATCGACAGCATCTTCTCGGGCCAAAGCCAGCGGATCTGCTCTAAGGGTTACCACACCCTGCCGGGACCCTCTCACCCGCCGCCGCCGCCGCTCCAGCCACCCTCACCCTGCGTGCGTCCCACCACCCCAACACCGCGGCGCTCGCAACTTACCGAGGGCAGGGAGGCTGCGGAGGTGGAGGCGAGATTCGGACTGGTTGGCCAGCCCAGAACTCTGGGACGGATGATGGGCCCCCCTGCCCCGACGCCTCTGAGGGGGGTTGAGCACCAGCCTCGCCTGATCCAGAGGATGGAGAGCGGCTACGAGAGCAGCGAGAGGAACAGCAGTAGCCCTGACAGGTAAGAAGAAGAAAAAAAAACATGTAATACAGCTGTCCAAACAACTTTTTTTTCCCCAATCAGGGAGGTGGGCCAACAGAAACGGGCGCTGATGTCCGGACCGTCATGGCGCTCGGTGCCCAAGTCAAAGAGCAGCGGTGCTATTCCGCAGGAGTTGCCCTCGCCGAGCTGGGGTCACGCCATCAGGCCCGGTAATGCTCCAACTGGGCGCGTTCGGATCTCAAAGCTTTTAGATTACCGGATGTTACGTAGCTAAAGCTAGCCGAACCAGGCAAATACCGCAATTTTTTTTTTTGTCAGTTTCAGGGCGCAGCGAGCTGGACGAGCTCCAGGAGGAGGTGGCCAGGAGAGCCCGCCAGCAGGAGCAGCAGAAGCGCAAGGAGGCAGAGCAGGAGGCGGCCATGGGCTTCAACCCCAAACCGAGCAAATTCATGGACCTGGATCAGCTCCAGCACCAGGGTACGACCAAGTCCGCGTCGCTCTAATCCGACGAGTTGTTTGGGTGCGAGGTCACTCGCATATGGAAACGTCTGTCTGACCTCCTCATTCCCATCTGCTCGTCTGACTCTCCATTAAGTAGCGCCCTCCGCTGCTCCGCTTTTGTTGACAAACATCATGTCAAATACACTTTTGCAGAATGTTTTGGAAGAATATCTGCAGATCCTTAAAAAAAAAAAAAAAAATTAAATGTGCTTTGACAAATTTGCAATTAATTGCATTCAAGTGCGCCAAGGACAAGAACCATTTTGGAATATGTAATAATTCCTCGAGCACAGCCTCTAAAACGCGGAAGGCCCGAATAATAAATGGCTGGCAGCAATCTCGCATGACATTTTCTAGAGTTCATTAAAAAGGATGCGAGGCGGCATGAATTAATGTGCAAAATAATCGTGGAGAAAAACTGGCGAAGAAAAGGATGTTCTCCGTCCTGCTATGCAACATTTGCTACACATCAGGACTCTCTGTGTGTGTGTGATTAGAAATGGGAAGTGATGGTGCTCTACTCCCCTCTTATGACTCTTTTTGGTTTTGCACCATTCCGGCTCTAAAACAAGTGGCGGTCCACGGCAAAGAACGAGCAAAATGTCATCCTCACAGAGACAAACGCATGTCTGTGTGAGTGTTCAAGGCTCACAGCTTATGCAAGATGTAATCTACACAGGGACATAAACACGTATTTGTATATGCTGGTGCCAGCCTTGCAGAGGAGACATTATATTATGCGATGCTCGCAGGGACATAAAAAATTTAAAGATGTGGTCGTCAGCGCACTGTGGCCCGCAGCAAAAACGACGACAAAATGTGGTCCTCACAGAGATACAAAGACATGAAAGTGTGTGTATGTGTTGGTTTGTGGCAAACAGTTAATTCATCACAGAGATATTAAGACATGCAGTTGGTGTTAGTGGCCCACAGAATCAAGATTGCAAAATGTGAAGCTCACAGAGGCATAAGGGACTTGTGGCTTGCAGCATGGAAGTGGCCAAATACGGTCCTCACAGTGGCATAAGAACATGTATGTGTGTTTTCTGTTTGTGGCCCGCATCAAAGCGCGAACCAAAAGGAGTCATCGCTGGGCCAGAAAGACGTGCATTTGTGTTTGTCGTGCGTTTGTGTGGATGTGCCTTCTCTGAACTGCAGGTGTGAAGGTTCACCCCCCCCCCCACCCCCAAACCCCCCCGGCTCAGCACTAAGTAAATCTGGACGCGGGATTATTAGATTTGTGTGTGTGTGTGTGTGCTTTAGTGTGTTGATAAAACAAACAAACACACACACACACACACACACACACACACACACACACACACACACGGCCGCGAGTACAGGCAACCTTGATGAAGTGTGAGGACGTCAGGCGAGTGGACAGATGGCTTCACTATCGGCGCGCTTACATAAGTGTTTGCTTCGTCGTGCAGTATCCGTATCGATGCGTTCAAGGCCCCTCAAAACAGTCCGGGGGCAAAACGCAACAACAGTCCCGCTCGTCTTTTGACCTTGAATTTGTGTTGACGGAAAATGAATGGATGGATGTCCCTGTGGCTGCCGGTGCCCCATCAGGCCCCCCCCCCCCCCCTCCTCTGCACGCCCCTGATTTCTGATCTGAACAAATATTACAAGTCTCTTGATGAAGTAGCTACTCGGTAGGCTGGATAAAAGAACGTTGCCGGCCCAGGAGCCCCACTTTGCCCAATCTCGATGTCACACCTTTTGCAGAGGAGCAGGATGCATGCTAACCCCCACCTCCCGCACCCTCCCCCCTCCTCATATGACAACATAACCACTCTATCTGCTTCTCTCTCCTCTTTTGTCAACCTCTTCTTCTCTTTTTCCTCATCACTCTGTCCCCTTGTCCCCCCCCCCCCCCCCCGCCACCCCCCTTCTTGCCCGACTCTGTCGCGGGTTCAGCTGTACTCAGACCCCTGCATGAGGCTAGCGCTCCTAGCGGCTCGCCCGTAGCCGCCGCGTGCATGAGGAGCGCTGGCGGCCCGCTCAGAGGCAGGCCGGAACAGGAAGTGCAGCAACGGGAGTCAGGAGGCGCCCCTCGCCCACAGGGGCCTCGCAGGTATACACGCCGCCACTGTGACCCACCTGCCTCCCGCCGCAACCCTGCTGGACTTCTCGTCGATGTGTGTGTGTGTGTGTGTGTGTGCGTGCGTGCGCTTTGTTGTTCTGCACATCCAGCTTAGTCCTCTGTGCTTTTTTTTTTTTTTTTTTTTTTTAATTCGACATCCTACCTCTTCTCTATTGATCTACACTAGTGTCTGATTTATAGCCACTGCTGCAAAGCCTTCTGGGTAATTACTAAGGCTGAAAAGAGTTGATGGGGGATGCACACACGCACACACACAAAAAAAAAAAGCAAAAATTGATGCACGAGCTGTTCACACGCACACACACATACGCAGATAAGACGCGCAAATAGGATCCCCTAATGTCGCGCATACATCATTTGCCCCCGCATGTAAATCAATGAAGTGATCCGGCGGACTGCTGAGAGCGAATTATTTTCTGCGGCGCTGCTCGAAGATGGCTGCTTGGAAAGTCTGATTAAAACGCATGATATGCTGGCATCGGAAAGTGTGTGAGTGTGTGTGTGTGCTGTGCCTGGCTGTGAAATCCCATACATCAGGGGTTCTCAAACTAGGGTCCCTGGATCCCTGGGGGGGGTTGTTAGCTGTGGCTTGGGGCATTAAAATGTGACCTATCTTTTTAAAAAGAGCATGCCAATCTTTTTTCCTTGGAAAAAAAAGACTATTCTCATAGCTTTGCACACTAAAAATTTGTTATGGTCACACTGCAGCTTTTCTTGAAGAAATTGTTTTTTAATTTCAATTTTTAATGAATTTCAACACGATAGGGGTCCTAAAGCTCAATAAGTTTGAGAAGCCCTGCCAAACATCACCAGGTCGTGTGTGTGTGTGTGTGTGTGTGTGTGTGTGTTGCCCGGTTGTTACCTTGTCAAGTGCTTGTTGAAACCTTCCCACAACGCACCTGGACATCAATACAATTTTTTTTTTGTCCCCCTCCCTCCAGTGAACAGCCTGGCCCGGTCCAAGTACTGCTGACGCCCAATCAGGAGGAGGACGAGGACCCGGTGGCCAATCAGGATGCAGCTCCGAGCCAGGACCCGCCCCCTCCGCCTCCACCTCCACCCTACCGCCACACGGTGGCTCCCCCTCGTCCGGCGCTCACTCTCAGCATCGCTCACCCGTGCGCCCCCTCCAGCGACGTCGGCGGGGGGGTGAGGCTGTGCGAGTTGCTCCAGGCCGGGGGGGTGAGCGTCAGACCCTTGGGGAGACATTTGGCCATTTCCCTGCCGTCCCTCCCGCTGCGCTTTTGGGAGACGCCCGTAACGCTCCCTCCTCCTCCTCTGCCGCCGCATCCCGTCACCAAACCCGTCACGCCTCTCTGGCAGCCCCCTCAGCCTCGGCTGCCCTCCGACGGAGCCACCCGCCATTGGTCCTCTTGGAGTCTAGATCGTCCCGACGCCATGGTGACGCCCTACGACACCCCACCGGACCACTACGCTGCCATCCCGTCGCAAGCACCCAGGACCGGTCGCCACCCCGCCCGAGGGAACTACGGCTCCCAACGTGCCTCGGGGCAACATGGCGATCCCACCAGCTGTGAGCGTGAGGAGCCCGAGCTAACAGCGCTAACAGAGCTTGACACCCTTTACCAGGCCAGTCTGCAGGCTGGGAGGACAGGTACGCACGGACTAGTGTTCAAAAGTTTTGGGTCAATGTGATTTTTTAAAAAATGCAATGAAGAAGACATATCAATTAGAAAGCCGGGGGGGGGTGGGGGGGAAATGTTTGACTTCCACTCCTAAAATGGTCGCTCTTCCTGTGTAGGCTGCAGCCCATCAGAGCGGCTCATCTCCAGGGTGGGAGGACAAGCTCGCTCCAGAACCCCCAACGCAGACATGGAGAGGAGCGTGTTTGGGTCGGACGGCGCCAGCACCCCCACCTACCTCAACAAGGTGACCCCCCCACTCTCCCATCCCCTTCTCTACCACTTTCTCTTCTTCCCATCCACATGACTTGACGTCCTCTTCCTCTCTGGGCTCGCAGCCGATGATGTTGCAGGGTCTGCGTTTGGGGGCGGGGCCAGATGTCGAGGGGGACAACCCCAGGAGAATGGGACGTAGCCTGAGTGGCACTGTGGTGGTGACCCCGCGCCACGCCCGCCTGACCGCCACCCGCAGCTTTGTGAGTACGCAGCTCTGCCGCCCTCTTGTGGCTAAGCAGAGTGACGCACTGCTTCTTCGTCTGGTGTCTCTTCCTTTTTCTTTCTTTTTCTTCTTCTTCTTTCTGTCTCGTCTCCAAGGCGAAGCAGGCTGACGTCAGTGCCCGCTCCTCCCATTGCTTGCTTCCTCTGTCCTGAGTCCCTGTCGCTATTCCACCGCCATCACCTCCTTCCATCCTCTTCATCACCTTGTCATCACCACTTCCCTCCTCTGTCTCGCAAGGTAAACGTCACAGCGTTCCCCCTCTCAAAACAATGGGCAGTTTTCATATTTTGTGGTAAAAAAAAGGAGTGAGTAGGATTTTGACTTAATTTATCCGTTAGGAGCTTCAGATTTGTTTTTACTATGTTACTTTCATTTACAATATCAAAAGCACAATTTTTTCTCAGAAATATACATTATTCGCGCAAGATTTAGACTTGAACCTCAGATTTAGAATTACAATTGTCAAAAATACTCTTCTGAACGTTTTTCCCCTCAAAAATTCACTTACACTCCAACTTTTATTTATTGATTTATTTATTTTCTCCAATTCATTTTAAGAATTAAAATTAGCTCCAATTTTCTCAAAAAGATTCTGGTAAGATTTCTGAAATGTATCAAAATGGCTTTTTTTTTTCCTTTAAAAAAAACTACCACTACATTTTTAAAAGATACAACTTTTCTAAAACATATCTTTGCAGCATATTGCGGTTAAACAATATCCAATTTCAACATGGCTTTTTTTTCTCTTTGTGTTTAAAGGAGCTGTCAGGCAGCGCCGGGAGTTTCTGGCTGTGTCTGACGGGGGTCAAACGGTCCTCTGGTCAGGGTCCCGCTTGGCCTCACTGATCTCTAACAGCATCTCGGATGCGCTCGCCTCAACGGGCCTGGATCGGACGGACGACCCTCTTCCCACCGGGACGCTGCTTATACGCAAACATGCACACCCCCGCAAGTAGAGCCCCCCCCTGCTTCTGCCCCTCCCCTGCCCCACCCTCACCTTTCTCTTTCTCGCCCCACTATTCTGTCTATGCAGTCACTCTTGACCCCCGAAAACCTCAAACCTCTCCTGTTGTTGCTCCCCTTTACGACACTTTGGGGGGTCGGGCGCAAGGACGCTCAGAGTAGCCACGCCTCTTTCTCTTTCTCCACGGGCATTTCCTGGCGGACACGTAGCAGCGGAACGGTTTCTCTGTTAGGCAGCCATATTTTCTCTTTTTGTTGTTGCCCCCCCCACCCCCACCCCACCCCTCCTCCCCCCGAGGCCGTGTACAGAACATGTATGAACTCTGTAGCAACTAAGACCTTCTGGAATGTTCGTGACTATTCAACTTCGAAGTGAGGGGGTGCACTTCACAAGTGTCGGAGCGGGATGTATTTTTTGCCCCTCGAAGGCCGCCCTCCTCCTTTTTCCGACTTTTTTTTTTTTGCCGCTAGCTCACCTACCTGAATGACAGTTCTCCCGTTTCTATCGGGAGATGGAACAAGAAAAGCGCCTCCTCTGTTAAATCTTTTTTAAGTTCCTGGCACCCTTTGGATGGTTTTATTATTTTTTTTTTTTTAATTAGTCATAATATATTTTCTTCTAAATATGAAGGCTTCACATTGGGGTTTCATGTCCTGGGTTTCATACACTGGATGTATCATGTCCACACACCACTGTTCAAATGCCTTTTTTTTTTTTACTTACTAAAATAACTAAACTAAAATAATTCCCATTTGACAGGAGTTTGAATGTGATTAGTCAATTATGAACTCAGCCACATTCCCTGGTATGAAGGTATGCGCGGTTCTTCATTCCTACTTTCAATAGAGTTGCACAGGTTATATAGTGAGATTAAATGGCGGGGAAAAAAATGTAATTTCACAAAAAGATGTCGTTTGAACAGAGGTGTGTCGACTTTTTATTTGTCAGTCTACTCCGGTGACGGTCGCGAGGGGAGACCAGGTGAGAGCGAGAATGTAGCATGTTTTGGTTTTTCTTTTTCCTTCTGCACTAAATTTTGCCTCTAGTGCACTTTGCGAAGCGGATATGGCGGTAGAAGAAGTGCCCTTTTTTGGGGGGGGGGACGGATGCTTGACTGTAAAGGGATGCTTGTTTCACTTTAAAATGGTCCTCAGGGCAAAAAAAATATATATTAAAAAAAAAAACCCACGGTACACTTTATTATACTGAATAAGCCGAGACACACGTTGCTTTACACGCTGTATTAAGAGGTCTATTTTCAGCCAGTGATGCGCTGAGAGATATCAACCAGTTGTACAGTCGCGCCCCCCCCTCCCCTTTATTCAGCTATGTTAATGAAATGCTTCATGCTGTACATTTAAAAAAAAAAAAAAAAAAGATTGATCGTTGTAACTAAACCAAAGGTTGGCATTATTTCCCAGAGATGTTTTCATTTCTCTTTTTTTTTTGTTGTTATTTTGAGGTTGCGGGAGAATGTAGCCCAATTGTAGCGCTTGAGTCCGCTATGCAAGTCGAGCCTCCCCTAGAGGTCCACCAACACAACAACCGCCGACTCACCACACCAACACCACGAGGAGATTTCATGTTTAATGCTGCTGGTGAACTTTGTTGTTCTGCATCTATTTACGCTATAGTTTCAACAAATGGAATGCAAAAAAACAAGACAAAACAAACAAAAAAAAAGGTAGTAAAAGAGGGAATGAATGTATACTAAAAGATGAGAGTGCACGAGGAGGCATGAGAAACTGATGTTTGTGTGAGATTAAGGGGGGGGGGGTAGTAGTGTGGTCAAAGGGGGGGGGGGGGGAAGAGCGAACCTGTATTTTTGCAATAAAGTTATTATTACCAATGCACTCCCACAAAGGGGGCATAACCACCTTACAAGGCCTCCATTGCTGTGTCTTTGCTTTCCGAAATACAATATTCTCCAAATTATGAACCGTTTGGTTTTGAAATGACACTTTCAGACTGAAACCGCACACATACGCGTGGAGGCAAACGAACAAGTACTTCAAACAAAGAAATGTTGGATCACATTTTTAGTACCCTTATAGAAACAATCGATTATTATTTTTATAGAATGTTAAAAAAAACGGAATATTTGAACAAACATGCAGGATAAACCAAATCTGGTGAGAATACATCTTTCAATTGTTGTACTAAAAGGGAAAAAAATAAAACTAAAAAGAACTACACACACATTTCCCCCCCCAAACAACGGCGTAGGAAACATGCCTTGTACTACACTGAAGTGGCCACCAGATGGCAGGATTGACCCGATGTAAAGACCAGGCACGTCTGTCTGTCTATCGATCTATTTTACTGGTATTATTTTTAATTTACGCGAAACAAAAGCACCCCATTAAATACAAATAAATTAGATTTGCCCTGTGAGCAAAATTTAACTGTAGTTGTAAATATTTTAAAATACACAATGGCTTTTGAGCACCCCCTCAAGCTATTTTCCTGGCTGTTCAGTTGCAGTCCATCACATCTGAAGCATTTGGATTGACTGCTGACGGACTTTTTTTTTTTTTCGCTCCCATTTCACTCCTCACCCCCAGCATGACCTCTACCGACTGCGGCAATGATGTCACTTTTCCAAGACTATCAAGAGCAATTAGGCGGCCGCACAAGGACACTGGCGGCGCACGCGCGCGCTATAATTAAGAAGTAGTCTTACATAAACAGAGTAATACAATATCTTAAAACCCATTTGGAGGAGGGGGGGAAGGGGGGTCTTCGACTTATTGCATTTGTCACTGCTCCCGAACTGATTGGCCAGTCACTCGCTCGGGCCAAAGAAAAGTCAGCACAAGTTTTCGGCGCTGATTCTGTGAGCAAGTACGACAATTAAGATAGAAATATGAAATGGTAATTGGGTGGGTGGGGCCTTTGGGGCACAACATTGCAAGATTAATGGGGCTTTTTGGAACCAACCCTGACGCTGGTGAGTTAAGGCGCATTTGTAAGGGAATTGAAATAAACATTTTTAAAAAACAACAGGTTGTTTTAGGTTCATGCACTTGCAGCCGCTGCAGAGCAGGAATGCAGATTTACAAGCTTGCACAGGCATGCAGATGTGGAACCAAAGAGCAAGTGTTATGGTCAATCCCCCTGGGGTGCAGAGCACCCCCCCCCCCTCCGACCCCCAACTCACACACACACAACCCCCCCACCCCGCCTTTCGGTGTGTGACCTCCCCGCTACACCCTGTCTTAACGGCGGTAGCCGCAGCATCCCTGCTGGGTCGAGGCCTGTTTATCTCTTCCGCAGCGGCCGTGATTAATGAGGCCCCAAACACATCTTCTCATCCCTCTGGAGCCGCGCAGCTGAGTAAACAGGACCCTCCGCTACCGTGGAAAGCCGTCCCGGGCCCTTCCACAGGGGCCCAATCGGGACCCCCCCGACCCCTCCGAGTACCCTCCACCCTAAACCTTGCTACAGGTAGCAACTCTTATGCTGAACTTTGCCGCGATGATGATACAGTGAAACTCCTCTACAATGAAATCTACATGGGCGAAAATACCCCCTAGTGTGAAAAAATCTTCATGCATTAGCACCATTCCCACTTTCCTGTTTCAAATTCTCTACAGTGAAAACCCCGCTGTTGTGAAAAATTTCTTGCTGCAAACATGATTTCGTTGTAGAGGAGTTTCACTGTAAAACAAAAGGAGCACAAGGAAAACAAATCCAAAAAATTCAAAAGCTTGGCTAGAATGTCTCTGACATTCCAAAGTGGATCTCACACACCTGTTTACGCTGCAGGCCAACTGGCAAGAGGAGGCCGGCGTGCAAAGTGGTACGAAACATTTTTCAGATCGATGCTTCCCGCTTCAAAGTGAAGCACGCAAATGAGATGTCAGGCTACGATAATCCCCAACATCTATAATGAAACACGTACTTTGATATGCTTTCGATTCGATCCCTGCAGCCACGGAATACAAAAAAAGCTAAATCATGGGAAAGATCACATCGTGGAAAAACAAACGAGGTAGGACATTTTTATGATCGGATTTTTGTTGTTGTGAATTTACACTTTTTAGTTGATAAATATTCATATTCAAAACCTTTGGAGTACATGAAAGTGGAGGGCCCCTGGGAGTGGGTCTGCGTTAGCCCCCCACCTTCCACCCCCGAATGACTAAAGACTCAACTGGCAGGAATTCACAAGGCGATTGTAGGCCCGTAATGCGGCCAAATAAACCCAATGTGAGCTTTGAACGAATGTTTAGCTTTGCTCCAATTGCGCTGTCACAAGTCATCAACGTCCCGCCCCGAGGAGTTTCTAATTGCATGTAATAAGCTCAAAGTATACACAAGAGTTATGAAATCCATGTGGATGGCTACGGGAGGCGTGTGTCCCGGCGTCAAACGAGAGTAACGGGAGTCAGTTTCTGATTGGCTTTGGCTTTCAAATGACTCAATTACAATCTTCATCGATTCAAAATAAAAACCACTGGACGGCACCGTGGCAAATTCAATGTGAAAATAACCCCGGTTCAAGGGGGTGTGCACACTTGTGCAACCACATTGTTTGAGTTGTTTATTTGTACTTCTTTAAAAAAAAAAAAAAGTTATAAGTCAGTCGAGTGGAGAAAGTTTAAAAATGTTAATTTCACAAAACCATGGGATGCAAAAAGGGGGTGTGTAGACTTTTTATAACCACTGTATACAAATAATTTTTGCTTTGACATATTTCTATGGAAAATGCCTTTATGATATGCCTTCAAATGCACGTCACTAATTCAAGTCTCGCACTGACTCTGTTCAAAATGTCCTTGGAGTCCCCTTTGCGGACTCCATGTTAGCAAATGCGCGCCGAAGTTTTCTCAAGCCTCCTTCAGCGTCCAGCTGAGCTCACCGTTTGTCTAAGAGGGCCAAAAGTTAACGTCTGCCCTGTCAAATTTTACGGATGTGGGCCGCGGACCTCACGCCTCTCAAGGCTGTGTTTTAGTGCCGCGCAGACTTTTAGGACCATTTGGTGTAGGCGCGTTTCCTCCATATTGTGCGTTTGGCTTTCAAAAGTGTGCGGCGTCGCACTCGGCCAAGACGTTTTATTTGTTGACTGAAAACTGTGTGTTCTCAGTCAAGAAGTGACTTGAAACTAAACGGAATGTAAATGTTTTTTTTGCTTCAATTCAATGGACATTGGACTGCACTTTCTATTGGTCACCTGTGCACCCTGGCCACCGGGGGGCAGTATAAAACAGATGTGGAGACGGTCAAAAGTAAGCTGAAGTAATAATTTATTCTTCACAGTGGATAAAAATATATACTCAGATTATGTATCTGTCTACATGTGTTGCTTCACTATTTGTGTACAATGTTTTACAATGTTTTAATACATGTGATGACAACCCCCCCACCCCCTTAAGAATGAAATAACCTGTGACACATTTCACAGACCGCCACAAACATCCCGTGACTCTTTTTATTTCACTAAGCATGTAACGTATCCATGAGTGGCTAGATGGTCAGGGCGGGTGGGGGGCCGAGGAGGGCGGGGGTGGGGCGTCGGACCCGTCTGTCCCCATGTCTCGGCATCTGTCTTTGGGCCGGGCGGCGGGGAGGTGTGCGCTGAAGGATGGGGAGTGGAGCACATGTGCCGACATTAAGGGGTGACATGGTGAGAGGCTGGGGGGGGGGCACCGCGCCACTGTCGCTGGACATGATTGACGCTAATGTTTATCTAACGGGGTGTGTGTGCGTGTGTGTATGTGTGTGTGTACCACGGGATAAAAGCTACTTCACGAACCAGAGTTTAAAAATCTGATTTGAATACAGTAATTGCATCACGAAGCGGGTCTAGGTTTAGGTCTGAAACTGTTTTTAGGTCTTGACCGAGGACATTGATGGCTAAGTCTAGGTCTAGGTTTCGCTGTAGGTTTAGTTTCAGGTTTCGGTCTAGATTTAGCGGTAAACCTATGTCCATAAAATAGGGGTCCCTGAAGGTCCAGGACTAGATGCATCTTCTCATACGGGTATAGTCGGGTGAGGTCTGAGGTTTAGGTTTAGATCGACAGTAGGTCTACAGTATGTTTTGAGCTAACAGGTCAAGGTTTAGATCCAAGTCTACGTTTAAGGTCTAAAGGTTCGGTAAGAGTCGAGCAGAGGTTTTGTTGCGGTGCGAGGCGCGAGTCAGAAGCAGCTGCCGCGAGCTTCCACATGAGTGTGCGTGAAACCGAAGATCTCGTTTCAGCTCCTGATGCGATGTAAACGATGTGTGCTCCCGGTGTGTGCGCATTGTTCCACGGGCGCTCGTGGATGTTTAAGGCCAGATGATCACGTCCTGTCAGTCTGCAGCCTCCCCCACAAACCCGAAGGCGCACCGCCCCCCCCCCCCGCCCCACCCCTCAGGGGACGCCGTTGGAAAAGCGCTCTGACGCTCTTCCTCTCCTGCGCGTTCTTGCCTTCGTGAGACACAAATTCCCACTTCCTGTCAAACTTCCAGCCCTGCTTTTTCCTGTCAAAATTCCACAGCCATTAAAGTTTCCTGGCAAGCGTTCAGAAAAGAGTTTGCGATGGGGAAGGGGGGGGGCGGTGGGTGTGTAGGGAGGGTGACGAGGGGGGGGGGGGCTTGGGTTCCACCAACCCACCTTCGACCTCCTTGTCTTCTCTCCTCTGGAGATCTCACATCCTGCTGGCCACCTTCAATAAATATCTGACTTCATTCTTGTTTTCGCTGCTGATCGGGTTTCTTCAAAAAGTTCTTTTCAGAGTGTGTCCAGACAAGACGTCTGAACCCCCCCCCCCCCCTTACGAACCCCCACTTTCCTTCAACACCACCGCTGTCCCTTTTTTTTCCTCCCCTCCTGGCTGGGTCTCGTTGAAGACAGCACGGTGGGGATTTAATCCGAGGCAAAAATCCAAAGCGACTGTGAATTTTGTGGGGCTCTGCAACCATTTATGCAACACCACCAAGTCCCATCGAGGCCAGGAGGAGGAGGTGCTACTGTGCTGGAGCAAGTCCTCCTCTCTAGGTGAACGTTTGGATCTGGGTATTGATCTCGGTTTTGGGCTAGGTCAAGGACCAGATTTTGTCATTGAAATGTGTAGTTCTTTTTGAAGCTTAAATTTTAGTCCAAGCCCAGATTTGGGTCTTGGTTTGGATGTAGTCTTGGGCTAGTACTATGTTTACATCCAAATTGAGGTCTAGGTTTGGTGCACGTCTAGTTTTCTATAAGGATTGAAGTCTTGGTTTGGGTGAATGTTTCCGACTGGTATAGAACTGGTCTAGCTGTAGGTGTTGCTATAAATAGATGTCCAGATTTAGTCCTTAGTTTTTGTTCAGTTCTAGTCTAGAACTAGGTTTAGATCGAAGGCAAGGTTTAGGTTTGAGTCTAGGTCTAGTACTAGGTGTAAGGTAATAGTTTAGTGCTGGTCTTTCCTGAGGTATGGGTCTCAGTCAAGATTTGGTCTTGATGCAGACTACGGTCTCGGACGTTTTAGGTGTGTATCTAGGGTTGGGTCTAGGACTCTATACAGGATTAGATCAAGGTTAGAGCTTTACCAATGTATTCTTTTCGGAAAGTGGTAATTGCAGACAGAGACTGACGTGTTAACGTGGGGTGGAAAAAATGGGGGCACGACTTTGGGGGTGGTTTGGGGGGGGGGCCTGTTAGCACGGGGCTCAGGTGCTAAGACTCTCACTTTCCTAAACTAACCTCATCATGGAGCTCTTTTGGTGTTGAGCCACAAGCCCCCCCCCCCCTGTCACCTTTCTGGAACTTTGCTCTTTTGAAGCATCTCAAATGCCCAGGGAGGTTTGCGGCCCAAACCAGCTGCTCACACTTGTAAAGGTGTGTGTGTATGCGTGTGAGCGAGTGTGCTTAGCCCCTGACCCAAACCGGCCCAAATGAGAACAATCTGTCCGGGCTGGATGCTGAAGCGGGAGCGTGGGAGGCCTCCAGAGTTCCAGCGCTCGTCAAAGCATAGCAGGAGTGACAGCAGGAGGACCAGCCAGGTCCAGACACCTGCGGTGGAAGCTCTCTTTGATTGGAGGGGGGCGAAAGGGGGGTTCGGACCTGAGCAGATCCACGCCGGGCTGTGAACAGGCACGTTGTAATAACTCAGGGACTGGGGGTGAGGGTGGGCGTAAGCCGATAGCCTGGCAGGAATTAGTTGACTTGCTGAGACTTCCCGTTCAGACAAAAGGCAGCGCGCAATGCGATCGGTGTTCCCGTTCTTGGGGTTTGCGTGAACACAGCGCTCGAGGATGATCGAGTGGGGGGGGCGCGTCGCAGAGTGTGAGCTTATGAGCGCTGGTGACGATGACGAAGTCCAGAGAGTGAGGGAGGAGGGGTGGGAGGGTGTTCGTGGTCACGGGGGGGGGGGGGGGGGGGTCCCAGGTGAGTTGCCCTGAGGTGCCGACAGCCTGTTCTGCCCTCTGCGGGGACGGCATCGCGGAACCAGATACGGATTCTTGGTGCCCCACCAGCTGGTGCCCGCCTATGGGCTTTTTTTTTTCTTCTCCTTTTGATGCAGTGGTGAAGTCAGCGTGCTAATCAGGCAGCCCGACAGCGGCAAGCGTGTCCATGAAATGTGGACTCAAGTAGCACATTTTTGGGGTCTCAACCACAGCAAAGGCGCCGGCTTCCTGTTGGGTCTGATCCAGTCAGTGGAAGCTCCTCGTCTCACTTTAACATAGTTCCTTGGAAGCAAGGAAGCCACAAGATGACGTCAAAGCATTACTTTTTTTTTTTGAGACAGGGTTTTTTTGCCTTTTGACTACAAAGTCGGGAGCAAGCGGGGAGGGCTGGCCGAGGGTAGTATTTAAGACAAAAAGCCACGTTGTAAGATCCGAGAGAGGATGCAGCGGTTGACTGCCTTACGATGAAAACTGTTCTGTTTGGTGGCGTTTTCCACGGCTGACATGACTCGACGTTAAACGGGCCTCCAGGAGCTGTCGACAGCACACTTCCTCCGCGGCTATGTTGTCTTTGGTTCCCTCTGGGGCGGAGCGCGGCGCTGTCTGCGGCGCGGCGGGTCAACGGGGATCCGTGTCCACAGATGGTCGGCACTAATGGCTCGCATCGCGATCGCCGGGGGTAGGGGGGGGGGGGGCAGGGAGAGGAGAGGAGAGGGAGGGGTGGGGGGGGCAAACTCTGTCCAGGGTAAACAGTCAAACAAACACCAAAGTGACCACGCGCTTGTTTTGGTTGGCGCCTCCTCCTGCTGACTGGTATAACAAAGCGATTTTTGAGGCTACCATCAGATGACAATTTGTCTACTTGTCCGGTGGTGCTTTCCCACGCCAAAACAAACAAGGGAGCAAAAATATGATCTTTTAAATGTTTCTATTCAAAGAGTATGCCTGACCACCCATAAAGTGCGAAATTAAGCACATCTTGTCTGCGAGCTAGCCCTTTGTCACAAATGGCGTCAGTTTTAAGATTTATTTAGTATTTATGTCAAAATGTTAAGTGAGGGAACCTTAAAGAAAGTGAATTCAGGGATTTGTTTTTTCACTACAGAAGACACGTTGAAATATAAGTGCTGAAAACACACAAAGAGAGAGAACTTGTGAATGTAGCATACAAATTTTCACCATTTCAGCTTTCCTGCATTTATCTGGCCGTGACTAAAACCGGGTCTTGTGACGCAGTTGAGGTCTGGCAGGAGTCCCCTCTCTCCCACTTGATACAGTAAAATACAATAAGAAAAATACAGTCTTCATTCACATGACTGCTATTGCGACGTTCGTATAGCTAGCTAGCTAGCTAGAACCACACCGCAAATCAAGCCGGGGGGTTTTCGACTGGCAATGGTGCTGTTGAGTGCCTCGTTGTCACAGCGTCGAGAAGGCCCCACGGCGACCCGCTACGCAATATTCTAGCCACCGGAGGTTTTTAAGAGGACATATTTGTGAGGCTTCGTGTCCAGCCCATCATATTACAAAAATCACCCCAGCTATTTTTAATTCTGATTGTTATGGCATGTTTTTGAACAGAAGCAAAAGGAAAATGCGGCTAAGCTTTTTCCAGACAACCGGCAGACCCTGAATTTGGAGTCTGTGATTTAGTATTGTTCGGTTTTGTAGTATTATTGAATAGAAATATAGAGGTGGTAAACATTCTCTCTCTCTCTCTCTCTCTCTCTCTCTCTCTCTCGGGGAGTGCGTGAGGACTTGAATTCCCAGTGCAATCATTGGGTGTGGATGTTAGCAGCGTCACACAATGGCCTAAGACGCATATTGTTACATTCGGACCCATTGTAAACCACCTCAATGGTGGAATTACCTTCCGCGCTCTCTGACCAGTTTTCCTTCTCTCTACCTTCACTCACCTCACCCCCGCCACCCCCCCCCCCCTCTCGTCTCCCTCCTTCCCACTTCCCATCCCACCGCCTGCTATTTTCCCCACTTTACTTCCAGACAATTAAGAGCACGCAAGCCAAACGTCTGTCCAGGAACAGACACAAAGGGTAGACGCTACACGGCTATCGTCTTGCCCTTTGTCCAACAAAAACCTGGCGGTCCTCAGCCTCTGCAAAATCCACATCCGACCTGACAAACAATGTCGCGGCGGGATCAAACTGAATCCGAGCCAAGCGGGGAGGGGGCGCGGGATCAGACTCTCCCGCCAACTCGCTAACACGCAAACTATCCACGGAGCACACACATGCGTCTGGAACGCCGTCTCTCACTTGCCGGGGAGACTGAGGTGTCACAGGAAGTCGGAGCGCGATTCCAGCGCAGCTGGCTGACGGCTGCTCTCGGAGGACTTAATCCTCGGGGTTTTAACCGGGATTTAGGCCCTCGTAGAAACAAACGCTTCCGGCTTGATAGAGATGTAGAAAATAGGGCTCGAATGGAAATTTGCGACATACTGCGATTCTAATGTCCCCCTCCTGCTCTGATCCTGAGATGAAACACTTTTTCCACACTTTGTTGTTTGCGTGTTCACGTATTGATCACAGAAATACCGTTCAACTGGATACAGCTGGTCGGTGTGCATGCGTGGCGGCCATGTTGGTTAGGGCAACGTTCCGACTAAAAGGCAATGGAAAGCATGGACATTAGCATATCTACATTACCGTAAAATGTTCACTAACAGCTGCATCGTCTCAATGCTTTCTGGGCGGTCAGTTGCGGCCGTTTGTACGTGGATTTTAGGCAATATTTGGTCAAATGGTTTGCTGTAAAATATTCCAAATCAATTGGCAAATGAATTCATTTGTTTTATAAATGCTACGTCGCGAACCCTTCGAAAGGCTTTGGTAAAACAAAAAAAAACTATGTTGTCTCGATCCTGGACTATTTCTCTTACAGTTAACTGATTGGCCAGAATGAAAATCTCCGATTAACATAAAATGATACCAAATGAAACTACCCACTACAATGCGATACAGTATATGCAATACAATATTTTTGGGAGTACTGTATCGATCTGGACATCGGTATCGGGCCGATACTAGACTTATTTTGAGGTATCACCTATTCCTGGATGTTGCCAATACCAGCCACCGATACTTAAGGCTTTTTGCGGTTTGAAAAATCATGTGAATCATCATCTGGACCAGGGAGAAAGGTCTTTGTTCGCAATTTTTTTTGTCATTTTGAGCAATTAAATTTTCTATGTCAAAAGTACGAGAGGTATTCGTAGTCTGGATTTGAAAGAGTACGGCTATCGGTCTGAAAAAAAAAGTGGTATCTAACATTCCAATCAAATGAATTCATGGACTAAAAAGGGGAAGAAAAGTTTCCTTTCTTATGGTTAAATTCAGCCAATCACAATGAACATTTTTTTTTTGGTGTACCAAAGAAACAAATTTTAAAAAGCGGGGTTCGCAAAATGAGATTCCCGGGTCGTTTGTGTACACCGCCGCACATGGAAGCGACGTAATGTGTTTTTACTCTTTGCGGGTGTGAAGGATGCTGACCTCATTCCCGCCCGTCTCGTCGTCCTCCTCCGGCTCGAGGCCGATACTGACAGCTCGGCTATTGTTCCAGCGAGTGCGTGGGCTCGCGGGGCTCCCATGTGTTAGAAATCATCCGCCCACGTGCTGCAGCCGACGGGGGCCCGAGACCATGAAACCGTATACCGACGAAGGGAGAGCGGGAGTGAGAGAGAGAGAGAGAGAGAGAGAGAGAGTCTGTGGGCCGCAGGACGGGGTTCTGATGAAAGACAGTGTGACTGCAGAGAAAAATAACAAACGCCAGGCACCCGCACGCACTCCAACGAGAGGCTTTGCGAAGGCCTCGCGGGGGCTCGGTTGCTGGACGGGCGGGACGGACGCGAAGATGGAGGTAGGTCGGACGCGGCCGCTCTGGTCCTCCCCAAGGCTGCTTTGGATGGAAGCCAGGCCGAGCGATGGTGCGCCATTATAAAAAAAAAAAAAAAAGGAAACAGAGCGTCTGCGCGCTTTCAAGTGCGTGACTGCGTGTCCGTTTATTGAAGTCAGCTGCGACGCCGGTGAGGTATTAGTCCCAAATACTGCCAATTACCAGAGGTGGCAAAAGTACCCGGACTTTGTTGTTAACCAGATGCACACAGATAGGCTGGTAAAAGTTGAAGTAGTGACTTAACTCCTTTAGTTAAATAAAAGTGACTGTACGCTGTGAGCGACGCTGTGGATAGTCGTGCTGAGTGATTTTTTTTTAAAATTATTTATTTATTTATTTTTATTTCCCCCCCCCCCATTTAAAATGCAATTTTTCTTAACACAACAAATAAATTAATTTGTATCACTGTCAAAAAAAAAAAAAAAATATCCAGAAATATTTTGGTCCTATAGGTTCGTCTTATGCTAGAATAAACTAAAACGAATCATGAATATGAAAGAGAGCGAAAATAAGGCACTGACCAACCGAAATAAAGCATCATTAAATCTAAAATGACTGCACAGAAAAGTCAAACAAAATTTGCACTTCAATAAAAGTTAAAAAAAAAAAAAAAAAATCAAACAGCCGTTTCAATTCAGCGTTCCCCCATTCTGTTTGACATTGCTCCTAGCGGTAACTTTGCCGGCAATATTTTATCATTTTGTGACTCCTCCAACTATTAGAGAAGAAAAACAAGACAAGAAAACACACTTGACAAATCCAAACATTGGCTAGATTCATCTTGACAAAAAAAAAAAAAAACAATCTGTCTTTGCTACCGCCTCTCCTCCTTCGAGGTCTCCGACGAGCGCATTTGAACAAAAGTCAGGAGTTCGAAAGCACAGACATCTGTTTCCAAGTGCACGCAGTCAAAAGTAAATAGTCCCAAAAATAAACAACTAAAGGACAGATACCTGGAAAAATCGAGCTAACTTCCCCCGCGCTGCCAAATATTTCGAAACGTGGTCAAGCATCCCAATGGAAGAAGCTGGCGCCAGTCCACGTGCCTCAAAAGTGCAGCCATGAAAATATGCTTGAGTACATTATAAAAGTCTTGCCTCACTGTTCCCATGACTAAAGTGTGTTTACTGTGCCCTAAAGCCCGCCAGCACGTTTTCACCTCAAACAAAAAAAAAAAGTAAACCTTTACTATTTTTTTTTTTTTTGAGCGGCCCCGAAGCGCATTAAACTAAACGTTTAAAAAAAAAAAAAAAAACGAGGTTAATTCGTAATTAACTCTGACTGGTGACATCATACCTGAACAATACGTCAAGGAAAATGACGTGGTGGTTCTTTACTGCGCTGCTGTTGAACGGCATGTGAAAACCGACGCGTGACACAGTCGAACTGCATGCCGAGACTATGAAGCAAAAAGGGGGAGTTAGGGGGGTGGACGCTAACAACTCACAGTTATTCTATCCAATTATCATCAATGCGATTTATGACAATTTGCTGCTTGTGAGTGTGGACTTGAAATCATCAACTCATACCAACTTGGTGTCACGGAGAAACTTGCAAGCACTTCTCGTTTTGAAGTTCCAAATACAACAAAGAGAGAAAACACGTGAGGAATAGAGGAGAGTGAATATTTGAGAGGATATTGGCAATGACAACTTTATTTATTGACTGCACTCGTACATTTCCGTGATTGATACTCTCCACGCTTCGCTTTTTTGGCCAGAGGTAATGTGCCAGTCAAAAGTCTAATTTGGTGTATTTTTCCTTCTTTAAAAAAAAACACAAAAAAACACCTGGTTTAGTCGTTCTTGTCCGCCGATATTTGCGTTCATCCCCTCATGTTATCTGATGTCACAATATAATCGCCCCCCCCAAAAAAACGGTTTGTCAATCAGACGGAAGTGTGGACAGTAAAGCAACTCTTGGCGCTCGGGATTCCTCTACTCTGCTATCCAAACAGGCCGGCCTTGATCGGCGGTCCTGGTGGAGGTGATGGCATGGAGTTGCAAAGCACTCATCCATCAAGCGCCGGCTCCCAGGGTGCACTTGGGACTACTGGGGATTGCCATCATAAAAGTGTCACGGCTGCCTTAGAGAGGCCTCGGACAACTAAAGACCGACGCGGCGGCCTCTTGACTGGAGGCTGACTGCGTGAAAGAAAACATTCCTGCGTGTTCCTGCGGTGCGAGAGATGTGTTGGGAGATGTCTGTCATAAGAAGGACGCGGGGGAAAAAAGTCTCAAGGACCCATTGGTTGAAACTGAACGGGAGTCGGCCATGTTGCTTTGAAGCAGCCATTTTGATTACAAATTTTGAAAAAATCTCGACAACAGTTTCACAAATCATCACGAAATTTAGTGGGTGTGTCTATCGTGAGAAAAGTCTCAAGAACGAACCGAAATGTCGGCCATTTTGGTTAGACAGACTCCTCGAAATTCTGTGCGATTCTGACCAATTATGCACTGAACAGGCGGGCGATGCTTAAAAACAAATATTTCATTTTAGTTATTGCAAAAAAAAAATTGGGCCACGGCGCAATGCGAATATTTCGTCGTCGGATACTAAGCAGCAATGAGTTGCCAGCGTCTGCGCTTCCTGTCGAACAAGGCCGTCAGTGTTTTCGCACGGTGATGGAGTGGCCGACCGCGTGATGCTTCGCAGAGTAGAACCGGCCGGTGGAACTTCCGGGGGGGGCGTCGGGTCAGGATCAGCGAACGCTGGCGCAAGGGGGTCGGGGGGGGGGGGGGCCGGGGAGTCGGGGGCGACATCCAAAAAGCAGCATTTGGCAGGAAGTCTCTGATAATTTAAGGTTTCAGCTCCTCGGCTTTGACCGATTGCGCCGCGGAAAGTGGAGTATTTATTCCTCCTGAGGGACTCGCCAATCACCAGAGACGAGAGAGAGGGGTGAGGGGGCTGTAGGTAAGGGGGGTGGGTGGGGGGGGGGGGGTCCTTCTGCAAGGGTCCTCTCACCAGGCCTGATGGTGCCCCCGCAGGTACTCAGAAACACATGAGCCGCAAAAGACGCTCGCTCACTTGCAAGACACACGCAAACACATGCTCCTGATCTGCTTCCTTCGACTCAACGGCCATCTTGGGAGGATGTGCACGGGACACGCCAAGACACTAACCGGCCCCCAGCAACTCCCGTCACGCCGGAACTTTACTGGGTTCCGTCCAACACGTGTGAGAGGATGAGAGCACACACGCAAGACAATGAGAAATAAAAAAAAAAATTGGGTTTGCTAACTCACCAATGAGTCAAATTGATCCACATTTTCAAATCCGAACAGGTTGGAAAAGTCTTTGGCCACAAATTAAATTTGAAGTCGCCTTCCAGAGCTTTTCCAAAACTCCCGCTGCCAAAAGAGCAAATCTGACGGAGCGCAACATGTTGTGAAGTAATTCATCATTTGTTCCAGTAATTTTTAATCCTTTCAACTTTCCAGCGAAACTTTGACAGATTGTCATGAAAGCGACTCGCTCGGGCATGAATCATTCATCGCTGGAAACATTTTCAAATGGAAAAGTGTGCAGCGGCGGCTCGCCCCGACCGCAACATGCGTTTGCTGCCACAAACGAAACACTTTCGGCGGTCTGCTCACAAGCAATTAAGGTGACGGGAGAGGATGAGTTCCTGATTGAATCCGGTGATTCAAAACGGAATCATAATGGGCGGGTCACGAAAAAAAATAACCGCGGGGGTCCTACACCGGTACAGACTTGGATGATACTGTTCGACTAATCTTACGTTGGCAACTGGCGAACATCAATAGCGTTTCTTTGTCAGTTTGACCTATTGACCTTGCTCATATACGCACACTAAAAATCCTTGTAATAAAATTCCTTATACTTGACTTCACTGTTCAGCATTAAGATCAATATTTTGACTTGGCAGTCGGTTCTATTCATTCCGCCAGTGAGCAAGTGACTTTTCCGTGGGTCAACTTAAACAAGTAACATAATAGGAGGGGAGCACCGTTTCATTACGAAGGTTTCACAAAAACGGCAAGAATGTTCCTCGGGGTCCCTGTTTAACTATACAAATGTGAAGGAAATAGAAGCGAACCCCCCCCACCCCCTCAATAAATCAATTCGTACCTTCTTGTTAACTCCATTATTCACCATTTCAATCAATATTTAAACATGATTACCACTAATGACTTTACCATGGCGCCGTTTGACCGACAACTTAACGGGAGGCTTCGCCAAAGCCGATCACGCACGGGGGCTCATTTTCATCCAAATGAGGTCATTAGAAACCAGCACAAACTCAAGCTAGAAGATAATATTTGGCCTTTTCCCGCAGCGAAATGGAAGGGGAAACCGGCGTTAGCGCGGCAATCACACAAACCGCCAAACTCCCGACTAATCCATTAATTTGGCCGCGCCGCGCCTTTAAGAGGAGCCTCCGCGGCGCAAGAACAACATTCCAGCCTCATTAGTTTACACTGCTGATATTAATACTATGATTACAATTGGACATGGTTTATTTGGACTACTATTAGCCCTAATACAATAATAGAGCCTGAAAGAGGTTCAGATGTGGTCGGGGGCTTGGGGGGGGGGCACAGGATCCACTTGGAGTCACTCCACCCCCAGCAGCTGCAGCAGAGGGGGCTTGCACAGGTCAGGCGTACAGTAACACTTGACCTCCACTGTTTGAGTGTGTGTGCGTACATCCCCACCCCTCCCACGCCCCCCAACCCAACCAACCCCGCTCCAACACGATCCCTGCAGACAGAGCCAAAGGGCAGTAACCTCCAAAGGCTTTGTTTGGTGGTCCGCGGGGCGAGCATAAGCCCGTCATTGTAAGAATGCCTTGCTCCAACGCTTGTTTTCTTTGGGAAGCAGGAAATTGGATGACTGGCTACCTGCTACAACAACATCCTGTACTTGAGAAGCCGTCCCCTCGCCCATACCCACCTATTATTTCCCTTTTCCATCATACGCAAATGGTCAGCCAACGAGATCCCTTTTTTTTTTTACATCTCCCTCTGGTGCTGAGCTCCCCCCCCCCGGTACCCCCACCCCACCTCCCTTGTGCATGGGTTTGTCTAGTTTCACTCAGGTTGAGATCAAATTGGCCTCATCCAGATGCTTCCGTACAAAAGAGCGTCCGGCGGCCAAATGCTTTGACTTTGGCAGTGCGACGACGCCCTTGCCGGTTAATGTTCGATTGTGAGCTGCCTGGAATGACACTGATGCGATCGCGTGCGCACGCACGCACACACGTTTTTATTTGATGTCTCCATGTAAGTATTATTTCGAAATATCGATGTCATATCTACCTTTCAGGACAGGAAGTACCAACACCCTCCAGGAGAGGCTACAAATGCCCGCTACGCAATGTACTTGACACGCACACATACACTAATACACACACACACACACACACACACACACACACACACACACACACACACACGCACATAAACGATTTTATTTGACGTCTCCATGCAAGTATTATTCCTAAACATTAATGTTATATGTACCTTTCAGGACAGGAAGTACCAACACCCTCCAAAAGAGGCCACAAATGCCCACTACGCAATGCACTTGACACGCACTCATACACTAATACACACACACACACACACACACACACACACGCACATAAACGATTTTATTTGATGTCTCCATGCAAGTATTATTCCTAAACATTAATGTTATATGTACCTTTCAGGACAGGAAGTACCAACACCCTCCAAAAGAGGCCACAAATGCCCACTACGCAATGTACTTGACACGCACTCATACACTAATACACACACACACACAGTTTTTATTTGATGTTTCCATGCAAGCATTACTTCTAAACATCAATGTCATATGTACCTTTCAGGACAGAAAGTTGCCAGCTAAAGACCAATAGAATTCTCTGACAAATACTCCTGTTGGCAAATCCATGATAAAAGACAACATGAAACAAAACTGGATGCCGTTTTTGGCGGACACCGCAGGGAAGCCACACCGCTTCCAACCATCTCGCTGCCAAGGACGGAGCAAAATGTTTTCAATCATCTACCTAAGCTATCTTTCAAAGCGTTCAAAAACCTGCAGCCTCCTGGAGAGGTCAGGAGTTCCCGCCGCAACCTGACACAAACACACACACACACACATTTCCCACTATAGGGTGCAGTGTCAGGTGTGAGTAATGCACGTTGCAGCGCGAAAACATTCGCCGGGATTAGGACACATTACAGTCAGCGTGCGAGCGGCTTGATGAGGAGTCATTCGGAGAGGATTGCGTGACATCACCAATGCTAATGACACCATCACGAGAAGGGATTTACTCAGCGTTACGTGTTGGATGGGCGGCCGAGGTCCCTATTAGGTGGGATAAGATCCCGTGACCCCCACCCAGGAAGACGTCCCTGTTGCTCCCCACCTGGGATAACACGACCCACAGCATGTCCATAAGGTACAGATCGACTATTTAACCTGGACAAACAACGGTCGGCAAGCTTTTTATGGGCGATTTTTTAAAATGTTTTATAACTAATGGAGTTTGCATTGAAAAGCATTATTATTATTCAGTATGTGTACACTTTTCAAATGTAAAAATCAGGCTTGGGCTTTGGCTTCAATAAATTGTGAAACTAATATAGTCCATTTCGGTTTGCTTGCGCGGTTTCGCCAGTTTTATATTGGAGGATTTATTCGAGTTACAAAAAAAAAAAAGGGGGGGAGGGCAACATCTGTTTTTATACTGTATATATAAAAAAAGGAAAATATATGCGCAAAAAAAAAATATTTGTTTTATTATTTTTATTCAAGAAAAGTGAGTCTCTGCAGCTGGTTGCAGTCACGTGACCAAAATGGCGATGACATCCACTCTTACACATCCAGGAGGCCTCTCACAATATTTAAGATGGATGGATCACAAACAAAACAGAGATCAGGGTGGACATCAATCAACTATGTACATTGGAAAAGCACACACTGCTGCTGTCTTCTTTTCCTGGGAATGTGAAAAAAAAAAGAAAGAGAAAAATTGTCTTTGGAATTGTTGGATTTCCTTGCAGAGGGGCCAGACTGAAGCAGCGTTCTGCCTTGGCGCTCGCTCTTGTCGCTTCTCAGTCGGAGGTGGGCGAGGCGGCCGAGTCCATGTCGTCGTTCTCCAGGTCGTTGGGCGACGACGACTGACCGCCTTTCACCCGCTTCCATTTCATCCGCCGGTTTTGGAACCAAACTTTCACCTGGTGGAAAGACACAAATTATGGAGTGCACCAACTTGGGTGTTTTCTTTGGAGGACCAAAAAAAAAAATGGAGGAAGTATGGTTGTGTGATGCCCTGGCATGTGGGTAAGGAGAGCCACACTCGTAAGGAAAATACAAAAGATCGCCCGCAAGGTGCCCACGCGCTCACAACAAACAAACTAGCTAACGTGACTTGAGCGGCTGATGTCACTGACTAGGCCACACCCCTTAAAGTCACACAATGTTATGATTGCAGCATTTCCCTATTTTTTTTTTCCCTGACTGCCGCGACACAAAAAATAATAAGAATAATTAAAACCGTATTTAAAACATTAGTAATTGTGTTAATTCTCAGCAGAGTAAATAGAGAATACGAACGCAACTCTTTAGTCGATTATTTTGTATCACCGTATGATGGAATCAGCTCAACTTTTTGCTCAGTTTTGACTTTTTTTTTTTTTTTCTCCAAATATACAACAAAGGAGAAAGGCTAAAAGCCCCTTCGCTCCGTCATCATTCAGGCTGTATTTCCGCAGATCCCTATCATCTCGTCAACTGACACAGGAGAGCAGTTCTCTCCTCTTCCTGACTTGTCGACAGGAAATACTTGGACACCGAGAAGAGCAGCGAACAGCAGGATGCGCGGCACAACGGACCTCAACAAATATGCAATGAGCGGATGATGACACTCAAGCGCTTGTTGCTTCCACTCAGGCGGGAATTAGCCTGTGAGTGCTTATTTTTGTTTGTTTGGTTTTTTTTTTAGAAGACAAAATCGCATCTGGAAAACGTAACGATAACTTTGGCCTGAGCGTGAAAACAGCGAGTAGGTGAGTTTCTATCAATAAAATGTACGCAAATTTGCACATTTTAGGGCGGAAGGTGGATGGGCATTTTAAGTGTAATACAATAAATTAAGTGAAATACGTTAAGTTAAAACCTTTCGGCACAAATGTCGTCATTTTTTTGGGGGGGGGGGGAAACTAGAATCCGATCACCCTTTTTAATTTTTTTCGTTCCCCATTTTGGTTCAAGTTTGTCGAAGTTGGACATGGACGCTTCCTCATCCGACGCGTTCCAACATCCTGATCCCCCCCCCCCCCGCCCCCGTTTCTTCGGTCCTCCGTGACGACTGATGGAAAGGACATCACAACAGCAACGAGGATGGAACGCGGCCGCCGTGGCGTTCCAGCAGTCTGCGAATTCCATTTGGAGAAGCAGACGGCCGCTCCGTGCGGTCACCGTGGCACCGCCGGCCTCATTAGCCAGGACACCGGACTTTTTAATAGAGCCGGCCGCACGCGCACGTGCTGGCCCGGTTTGATGGCGCCCCCTCGCTCGCCTCCCCCCCCTCACTAAAAGCTCACGTCATGCGGAGAGACGAACCGCAAGAGTCCGTTGCACAGGAAAACATCTGCTCATTGTAATTTGGACGGCCGGGCGACGCCAACGGCTTCGCATGATGGAAGGAGCGGGGGGGGGAGGTTTTATTGTCCGCATTCGAGAAAGTCACATGTAGTCAGATTACTTTGGGGATCGTTGGTCAAACTTCATTTTTGGGTTGTGCTGTTAGCAGCGATTAGATCAATTAGCGCAGATGCAATTAGCCATTTGTTTATTTATTCTAAGAATGAGGAACGCCGAGTCACTAATGCCCAAAGATGCTAAGCTAAGAGGCGGAGCTTGTCAGGTTGGCATTTGACGACAAGTCTGGATGGGAGCGTGTGGCGTGAGCTGTGGCCCACAGCAGCTTCTTGAATGCGCCCATTTGGGTTTTACCGTTCTTTAACTGTGGCTCTCCTTTCCCCACATGTGAAGGGCATACAAAGTTCTTGCCGACATATCGTTTACGGTCTCCTACCTGTCTCTCCGTGAGGTCCAGGTTGACGGCGATCTCGTAGCGGCGCAGCCTGGTCAGGTAGTTGTGGTGGGTGAACTCGGCCTCCAGTTCCCTTAGCTGCTCCTTGGTGAAGGCTGTGCGCTCCTTCCGGGCTTTGCAGTTGGCGTCCGCCTTGCACACCGACTCGGGGGTGTCTGGGCGAGGATCGCAGGAGAAACGCATTTGGCGGGGGGGGGTGTTTTGCACAAAAAAAAATACCTCCGGTGAAATACATTTGATGATGCCCACAAACTTTAAGGGTCAGGCGGCGGTACTTTTAAGACCACCGTGAATCACACGCAGCGGGTCGGCATTTGGCTAATTTGTCCATTTGGCCGTGCGGCCACACAGGGACCGACTTAGTGGAGGAATGCGGCGGAACATCGTTAAAGCCGCCAACTAAAGAACAAAGATGAGGATGCGTCCTGGTCGGAGCGGTTCTTGCGCATGTGTGCGCGAGAACTCCGGGTCAGGAGACCTCCGCATTAACTCATCTCGACCTGACAACACATCCATCAGGAAATCTCCACAGGGGGGTTGGCATTTTTCAACAAAAAAAAGAGAGCAGACCTCCTCCAAGGCCAAACGATCTTAATTCTGGTGGCTTGGTCTATTTTGGTGGAACTTTCAAACAGATAACGTAATAGTCAGTCTTTGCAATTTGAACCTGATCGTGTCAAGGGCCAGGCGTGCTGAAAATTGTTGTTCATGTAATAGTGACGAACTATTCCACTGAAATTCAACTTGCTTTCCTTTGTAAACAATTTGACTTTTGCCTCTCGTATCATAAGATTTTGCACGATTTTCCTCTGGAAAGATGCGACAATATTCTCGTGAGATACTCAAAAACACAACTTTCCCCAGAAAGCATCTTTAAAAAAAATATGCAGACATAGAAGTGGGTTTTTGGGAAGGCCTACCCCCCCCCCCCAAAAAAAAAAATGTATTATTGGAAAGAAAAAAAACCATTATCTCCTAAACAAAATTCTTCCAATTTTCCCGAAAATACATTAAAAAAACATCTTGTCCAAGAAATAAAATTAATTAAAAAAAAACAAAACTATTTTGTAATTTTATTTTTCAGAAGACTGCATTTCAAACTGTTCACCAGAAGCGCTTCGGTAAAGATTGGCAAAAGTCAAAACAAATGACTGGCGGCGGAATACTGTATTACCAACGACAACAAAGGCTGATGTCATCGTATTTGACTTTCCGACTGCTCTAATTCGACAATGTTTAGCTTTGCCAGAACGTGAACTTCTGCAAATCCAGATGTGCATCGATACACGTGTGGATGCAGATGGTGCACTTGAAAAAAAAAAAAAAAGTCGCACTTAAGTTCAGGTGTCAGTGCTAATAGCGTTCAGGTCGGCTAGGCGGCGTCCTTGCGGGAATGCGCGCATGAACACCTGGCGGGACCTCGTGACACCCCCACCCCCAATAAATATCCCCGCACAGCCAGATGCCGTAAAAAAGCAAGCGGGCAGCGGAGGCGGGAGGCAAAGTGCTTGTGTGGAGGCCACAAATCGTCTTCGGACGAAAATGACAGGAGTCCAATTAACATCGGGTGACAGCCATGAGCATGCATAGAATCAACGTCACCTCTTCGGTCTGCAGGCGTAATTGACCAAAACTTGGTATACTTGAATAATTTGGGGGGGGAAAAAACACAAACTGTCATTATTGTGACACTGTGGAAAAATTGTGCAAAAAAAAAAATCACTTTGATTGAGGTTAGCATAAATATGCAAACTGCTTTTGCTTTTTATACTATTCAAGGTCCGTTTTAACACATTCCAATTTTCTCATTCACCTCCGCTTTTGAACCGGAATGCTGATATTAACCAATGAGAAATTCAATTCGCCGCAAGAAAGTTGAGCGAAGGAACTGATTTGGAAGCTTCCTCCACATGGACGCCACAATATGAATACTAAAGTATGACTTTTATTTGGGTTGAATACGCCAGGGGGGAGTTCCAGGAGCACGTCTTCTCACCTGTGCCATCTCTCTTCCTCTTGCCGCCGCTTTTCTTGTCGGAGTCGCCCGACGCCACGCTCTGGGGCGAATATTCCCCCTCGGGGCACCCGGGTAAGGCGCCCGGCAGCCGCTCGGCCCCCACACTGTCCAGCTCGGGCCCCGCGCCGACGCCCTCCCCCACGGCGGCGGAGGCGACCGCGGGCGGGCAGGCCTCGGGGGCCCGACCCCGCGCCTCGCAAGGGTTGAAGTGCCAATCGGGCCTCTGATAGGCGCCCTGGCTGTCCGGGTAGAGTCTGTCGTCGCGGGGGTAGGCGGCGGCGGCGTGCGGCAGCAGGCAGGAACCCGAGAAATCCGCGTAGGCCAGAAACTCGGGCTTCTGGTGCAGGGAGAAAGGGGCCTGCTGGTAGGGCGACTGCAGGTTGGCGCCCGGGACGCCCGAGTGCGGGTTCCGCATGCACCCCCAGATGGGGCTGCTGGGGTGGGCGCTCCTCATGCAGCTGCTCGCCGGCTGGTCCATGGTGGCGCTCGGGAAACCAATAATGGATGAAGATCCTCTCGACGGCGTGAGGAACGCGACGCCTCGGTGACCCCCCCCCCGTCGTCGCTCGCGCTCCTGGCGCGCTCGCTGGGACTGTGGATGCTGGCTGGCCTGATCGAGAGCTGGATGCTTCTGCTGCTGAGCTGAGGCGCTGCGGCCGCCTCTTTTCACAAGTCTGGTGAGGGCCTCCTTGATGGTGAGCCCTCCTCCTCGAGGTAGGAAAGCACGGCGGGTTTATGGTAGGGGGGAGGTGGGGGGGGGGGAACGCGACACCCCGGAGGCGGAGTCTGTCGGCCCCCGGCCACCACATGTTGGAGTAGCTGGTCTGCCGCATCCACTATTAATCACAGGGGAAATTTTATATGCACATCTAATAGCCTTTCCAGACGCGGCCATTTTAAAAGGGACATTGTCTGCCGGCGAGAACGCAGCCACCCACATGGGAGCAGCGCAGACGACTCCGTTCCACTGAAGTTGCTTTTTTGACACTCGGATGCTGCGCTGGGTGTTTCGCTCGCGCCCAAGATCCACCTGGCGGCATTCCCTTTTCCTTTTCCCACATTGTTGCGCAATTTGGAATTCCAGGGCTGCGATTCAACAATACAAGTGGGACGTCGTCTTCTGGTGGATGCTTCCTGTCTTTTTTTTTTTTTTTTTTTTGTTTCAACACAGGTCGTGGCTTTTTGAGATTATTCTGTTGATCTACCCACAATCGAATTTGACGACAGGATATAATTTTATCAGCAGCAAGTTGATTTATATGCACGAGGGGTCACTTTGGTCCTTTCCGCACCGCGTGGCCTTGTAAAAAGCCAACTTGGGAGACGTTGTGAACTCCGACCTCGCCGCATTCCCGCAAAAAGTGCCAAGCGATCCAAAGTCGGCGGCAAATGGGAGGGCGCCCTTTTGCGTTCACCTGGTGAATTGATGGGCCATGAAGCATCGCCGCTTTTTTTTACGGGCCCGCACGGCAGGGGAGAGCCAGCCTGCACCGCTCTTGTGGTCACGAGGGCCACCGGCCATCTGTGCGTCGCCATCAATTAGAGCGCCTCCCTCCGTGCGTGCTGAGTAAATACACACCGGCCGCGTGATGAGAGCCTGGGTCTATTTGTGCTGATCGGTTCTACACCACTCCTGTCATTAACGGTCGTCAAAACAAATGCCAATTGGATGGCGATGAAAATAAACCGTATGAACGTACGCAAATCATACAAGGATGAGCTGGAAACCAGCGGAACAAAAGCTGTGATGTCATCTGGTAAATGCGAAGCCATTCGTTCCATGACACACAATGCTATGCTTAAAATCCAAAATTTGGTTTATATACATATATAAAAAACCCACCATCAGTCATACGTGTGACGCATTGCAAATAAATGAAGTGGCGCGAGACGCATCTCCAATCCCCTGCCAGGCCCGAAACCTGTTCCCGTCACTCTCGGCTAGCTCGCGAGCGCGAGTACATTTTTTTTCGTCACAGCGTGGGGATTAAGGGCCTCCATCCGTCTCCAACGTCTGACAGTTGGAACCCCCTGGCGACCCCGCGTTCACCTGGGAACTGACTCACATCGGACTTTTGCTACTGTGCTGGGGGCGTCCAGTTTGATAAAAGGAAGGAGGGGGCGGTTTGGGTAGTAAACTGCCTCATTAATATGAATCATATTAATCAAAAACCTCTGCAAGTTGGCATCGCATGATAGTCATGTCCACCTAATTTCACATTGATCAGTGAAAGTGGGCTAGTATTTTTTCCCCCCCGAACTTTCCAGTGGGCACATGTGCTTTGGGGATTTTGTCCTTCAAAACCAACGAGAACAAAGCGGTATACTAGGCCATGTGTTTGTCATTGGGAACTTATTATTGTGCGTTTGGATAGCACGTTCCGATCGCGCGCTAGCCATAAAAAGCTTCTTTTTTTTTGGGGCAATTAAAACTCGATCTTGAAGCGTAATTGAGAAAGCGGTTTTCCCATGCGGGCCAAAAACATGAATGAACTACACAAACGGCATCAATCGTTCAATGGACGATATGGTGTTTGTTAGCCAGCCGCACGGTTAGCATTGCAGCGGGTTTTTTTTTTTTTTTTTGCTCGGCTGAATTTGCCGTTTGTCTGGCCAAGACGCAATTCACGCCGCTGCCAGTTTCCTCGACATACAACCAGAGTAGAGCCCCCAATTACTGGAGGAAGAAGCTTTTCTCTTGAACTCCGCTTAACCGCGATAATAAACTATCACGCGGCAGCGTGCTGGGATAAAAGCCCCATGTCGAGCTCCAGTCTGGCACGAAGCGGACTCAATGTTGAGAAGCCGTTGCGCCATTAGCATGTTAGCAGTAGCATCCAAATTGGTCTCTCTCGAATGAGCTTGTTTGAGCTAAAAGTAGCGTACAAACGAAATATTGTTTATGGATGGTACGATGGTCATTCTGTAAATAAAAAAAATGGGAGCAGGCCTGACATGGTGTGGCAAAAAATACGCTGTAAAATACGTCTAATTCTTGATACCATTATTTTGATGAGAGGCACACTGCAAGCGTGTTATTAGGACACCTGTTTCATTTGTGAAAAAAAAACCAAATACATAGCTCTGCTTTACCAAATGCTCGGAAAAAGTCTTTTTAAGAGACGGGAAATCGAGCTTTGGTCAGCCTCCATCTGCATGACACATCCGCGTGCGGTCAGAACATCACCGACGGGAGAAGAGGACGTTGAGATGAGGTCACGGTGTTCACGTGATCGAAATACCGCAACCATGACGAGCACCGACAATTTCACTTTCTGTGCTAGCGCAACCCCCTCCCCCCCACCCTGAAAAAAAGTATCAAGCAAAAATTATGCAAGCGCGGCATCACGAAACGACGACGTTTAGCCAAAACAGAGACAACATAATTACGATAATGGTTCAAGCGTTGGCTACTGAGACTACTGTAGCTTCACACAATGTGAAAACACGACGACTCGCTGTACTTTATTAGCCCCAAGGCACCGTGTGGGATTTAATTATGCTTATGCATATTCACTCCAAACTCTGTTGACATTATTTCGCATTAAACGCTCTGTGTGTGTGCGCGCGTGTGTGTGTGTGTGTGTGTGTGTGTGTGTGGCGGGGGAAACAAAGCACTCACACGTGCAAACGATCATGCCTGATTGCAATCACGTGCAGGCAAAGGTTGCTTCGGAGTGCACGGAGCGAAGGTACATTAGCAGCGTGTCACACATCCAGGGTGAAGCGACGTTAGCGAGAGTTAGCGCGTACCTTCTGGCGCGATAAAAATTACCACGTCAACTTTTTAACATTTTTTTAACTTAAAAGTTGTGACTATTTTTCGGAACTTTGCATATTTAAAAAGATTCCAACTCACGTGGACTTGGATAGGCAAAGTAATAACTAATCAAAATAAATAACTCCGGTCCGTAGCTAGCAATGTTCTCTTCTCAAATATCACAATTTTTAACATTTCACTCAAAACGAAAAAGCTAAGTGTATACGAAAATGTTCCAGGAATAACGCGCCGACATTATTTTGTAGATTCTTCCGATGAAGTCCTAAATGACCTTCTATGTTGGTCAAGAAGTGCTAACAAAGAACCCGGTTTGTGAACGTTAGCTGTATGACAGGTTAGCATGACCTTCTACTCTATCACGCTGTATGAGAATATGCCAAATAAATAAATAATAAACTAGCGATGGTGAATTTTTTATTTTTATTTGACTAACATGACCTTGTACATTGGTGAAAAAGTGCTAACATGACCTTTTATACTGCCGACGACGGGGTCACTCGCTCTCAAAGTGACTTTGTACGTCTGTTCATTTGCTAACTACTAACACTGCACGAGTGCCTCCAAGTGCTAACATGATTCAATGTACAAAGTCAAACTTGAGTTAGTAGTCGTGTAGAGAAGAAATAGTTCTTTAAAAAAAGTAGACGACATCATCCCTTCAGCAGACTGACCACAATCGTGTATGTGAATGCAGTCCATGTTGTTTTGAGTTACAACAATGAAAACATTTCATTGACACCACGCCATGAGGTCTACCCCCCCCCCCCCCACCACCACCCCCCACACACAGCCCCTCCTGCTGCGGCACAATGAGATGTTCCTGGCAGCCCGCGAGATTTTTCTTCCAAACATATAATGACTTAATAGCTGCTCCGTGAAGACTGCTCTCTAGTGGTTTGCACTTGGAACAGCTTTGTGGCTCTTCGGGAACAAATGAGTTGACGTTAGCGACTGATTGGGAGGCTTTTACTCTTCTCCGGCTAAAAAGCTTCCTTGTTGGGGGAGTCATGCTCAAGATTGTCTGAAACTGGAATCTCCCAGGATGCACCTCTCCTCCCCTGCGCGTTCACATTCATAAGTTCATTTCGTGAGTTCTACGACAATACAATCGTCGGCTTCTGGTGGCGAATACCGAAAAGTTAAAATGAGTTTGCAACATGTACTTTCAGGAAATGCTACATGGTTTCAAAACAATTGAGGCTAATGGATGTTTTGTACCTCTACTGTAACATAAACGCTCATCCAGATAATTTGTACGACTAAAAAGTGATTGTTGGGAGGTGTCTCAACACTGGCATGCGTTGGCACGCTGACATGATCACAAGTCACCTTCCTTCCCAATTCCAAGCAGCAGCACAAGGTTCGACTTCCTGCTTGGGGAAACACGCTTTGAAGAGGCCCGCACTGAGCGCACTGCCTCCCCCGTACCGCCCGAGTCCCTTCAAACAGAAGCGCATCATCTTGGGAGGGGGCTCCCAAGGGGGCCTGGCCGCCCAACCGACTGAGTTTTAGTTGGCGGGCTGCTCGCACGCGATGTACAAGAAGCTCTAAAGTGTCACAAAGAGACAAGTAATGTTTTTGGGGTTGTTTTTTTTTTTTAGTAACCCAAGCACAAAATACACCCATACAGCGTGTGTAATAATATTTGTAGCCTATTCGCGGGTCAAGCTTCCCCAAACGGCACGCGCAAAAAAAAGTCTGCAAAGGAACAGCAGCTTATGCTCGATGCTGCAGAGAAGCTACAATTAGCAGGCATGATGTCATGACCCGTTTGGCAGCGACGACGTAAATGCTATTTTGATAAGACGCTAAGCGTCTGATGTGACTTGGGTTGACGTCAACGATGAGTGACGGCCGCCGTGAGCTACGCTGGCCATCGTCTGCACTCAAACATTTCTCCGCCTGACGCTTTTACAGAAGAAGATGAAGAAGAGGAGGCGAAGGAGGAGGAGGAGGCAGAGCAAAGGATATTCCAGATGTCAACTGTAAAGTTTGTCCAAGTCCATCCGGTTTGTGGCCACTGGAGCTTTGCGTGTACCTGACGCTGCTAAACGCATTAGCTGGCAGGAGAGCAAGGAATTCTGGGAAGTCTTTCAAATCCACGTCTTCCACGTCCCTTTTGAAAACAGCGGCCGACGTTTCTTTCGGTGTGGTTCACCTGCACCGCGGCTGCCGTGGTAATTGCTATTATTAGCATATTAGCATGGTAAGCGATTTTGTGAATGTTTTCAGAAAAACAAGAATGTAAATTCTAAATGAAAAAATTTAATCAAACAATTCAGCCTCTACACCGATGAAGAAAAAGTAACATTTTGTGGCAAGCACCGTGCTATTTTTTTGAGAAAGTTAAAAACGATTTAGGGAAATTTGCTATAGGCTAACGGTATGCTATGAGAGTTTTAAAATGTTTTTTTCCCCCCTCCTCAACTCAAATCCCATTTATTTAAACAGCCCTGTTTTTACTTTCTTACTGCTACCACATTCATTTTGAAAAATACCAATGTACTCGATAAAAATTGTGTTTTTTCTTGTTTTCCCAGAAACATTCAAACTGTGCTATTAAGCTAATGATATGTCTGTCGTCGACCTCCAACTCTCTCATGGTTTTTACGTGTGTAGCTGTATAGGTCGTGGCAAAGCGAACGCGGGTCACTTTATAGCGATGAGAGGGGGAAAAAAAATCATCTAAAGCCGAGCAGAAGTACAAAACATCAAAAAAAAATGTCATAAAACATCATTTGAAAGGTTTTCACTTCCTTCCTCCCGCTGCCTTTGGCTCTAACATCGGCGCGACCACAACTCCCCCCCCCCCCCCTCCCTCACCCCCCACCCCTCGGGAGGACAACACGGCCCGGCATCACTTTCACTTTGGCCTGAGCAGAAGCAGACGTGGCTCGCCTACGGGGCTCGTGTGTCGGCGGCGGTGCCGTGAGGCCCCCGAGTGGAGACGAGAGGGGACCGGTAACCGCGTATGATGCAAGATGTAACCTGACACGTGGCACACAGGTCAAGATGAGGGCACAAAACATTGCGAGATGCTACCAAACTCCAGAATTCTTTTTTTTTTTGTAGATATTGTGCGTGAATTCTGAAGAGCTGGTGCAAAACTGATTGGTGAGGACTTTCAAAACGGTGCCCTAGGTGCAATTTTAATGGAGAACAGCTTCAGTGCGAAACAGTTAACAGCCTGCTATGCTAACCAACGGAAAAAAAATAAATATCTAACAATTGTCACTGTACGCTAGAGCGTTAGCGGGAAAAGGGGACATGTTTTTGACAGCGCATCAATCATTTCCAATTGGAATTTTATTGTTTAATGGCAACTCATTTTAGCTAAGTCGAATGATTTTAAAGTCCAGACAAATATTGAATAGTCATAAGATCGCATAACAGATGGCGGAGTTTGACCAAAAAACAAACAAAAAAAGACTTCATTTCCCCCATCATGCTTTGTAATTGGAGTTTTACAGTAAGAAACGAAAGGTTTTTCTTCTTGGGGACATGACACAAGCATGAAGCGTAGTAAATTACTCTCGCCTGTCCAGTTTTGCCATTAATTAACAAAACATTGACACTTTACCTCATGATAAAAAACGTCACATTAAAACAGCCCACCAAAAAAATAAAAATAAAAATATGAAAGGCAGTTTGAAGGTCAACACTACCACCTAGAGAATTTTTGGGGTGTTACAGCAAAGTGTGCCTACCCCCCCATCCCATACTTTTGTCCCAACGGAGAAGTTCTTAGGAAATACTCGTTCGTGCAGCAGAGGGCGCAGTGGAGCAAAATTGAAGGCTCCGTTGCCGTGCCGGGCACGTGTTGGCAATGATAAAGCTTTATAATAATAATAATAATAATAATACATTTTATTTGACAAAACACTTAAGGCAATGCAAGTATGAGAGAGAAATGGATTAATCCAAATAAAAAGAGTGTAAAGTCATTGTTTGAGAGGTGCAAACATTAACATTACTTTAATTATTTTCATTGCAACAAATTGATAATAAAACAAATAACTCAAAATTTTGTTAGTTTATTTATTTAAAATGTTTAGGAAATTGCACACCGCAGTCGTTATAGGGTTCGTAAGTCTGTCTCGCAATTCTGTTCAGGGTTCGAATCTTGGCTCCAGCGTTCCCGCGATCGGCGACCAGTCCAGGTTGCACTCGCCTCTCGACCACAGCTGAACAAATTCATCAAATTCAAATCGACTTTGCAATGTTATGTATAAAATGTCGAAATGCATTGAGTTTTTTAAGAAGTGCAAGGCCACAAGTTCACATATTGTATCATGAACATGAATATATAGGGTGATAAAGCCCAGGACGTGGGGGGGAGGGAGGGGGGAAATCGCAACAATATGGAGTCTGGAATTGCAATTAGATATATTTGTTTTGTTTTGTTTTGAAAATCGTTTCTACTACTCTCGCCCAAAGTCAGCTGGGATAAGCTCCAACTCTTGCCGGCCACCTTTGACGCCATCCTCCAAACATCTGCCTCCAATTGATGCCAAGTCGAGCGGGACCGAGCCGTACACACAACTTGTGTATTGTGTTTATTTTACGCCGTTGGGACGCGTCGGGGCCTAACCCCCCAAACCCCCCCCCCCCCCCCCCCCACAAACCTGACCCCGCCGGCGCCAGGAAGGGCTGACATTACGAAACATTGCAGCGCCATTTCCTCCCAAGTGGACTTCTCAGTGGCTCGCGAGCTTTGTTTTGATTCCCAACTTTGATTCTAATGCGGCGTTTGACTGCTCGGCAGCGCCACCAGTGGGCGCTGTGAGCAAACATTTTGCAATCCAGTTTTTTTTTTGGTAATAGACAGCTAGTCCAAGTCAAACCCAGTTTAGTTTATTTATTTATTTATTTTAAATAATTGACCTTCATTTGTCTTTCCATTTTATTTACTTACAATTAATTACATACAATATTTTAATACATATATTGAAACAATTCACGTTCCAAAACATGCATGGCAGGCTGATTGGACACTCTAAATTGTCCCTAGGTGTGAGTGTGGGCGTGAATGGTTGTTCGTCTCTGTGTGCCCTGCGATTGGCTGGCATGATTCATGTCCCCCGCCTACTGCCCGAAGACAGCTGGGATAGGCTCCAGCACCCCCCGCGACCCTAGTGAGGATCAAGCGGTTCGGAAAATGGATGGATGGATGGATATTGAAACAAATTTTACTTCCATTTTTTAATTTGATTATTTACAATCAACACTGATGCTTTAATTTTGCAGTTTTTTTTTTTTACTAATATTGGTTAATAATTTTTTTTGATGAAAACATTTTTTATTAAAAAATGAAAAAAAGGTGTTTTTTTTCATTAAATGTTTTCTTTTTCTTGAACACCTTGGCCCTTGAATAAATGTTTGTCCACCCCTGCACCACACGGATAGTTCAAGCAAATCACGGACGTTTGATCGTCTCGACATTCCAACATCGCCGCCCCCCCCCCCCTCCCTGCCGTTTAGCTACGAGCGACAAGGGAGTGCTAACGCTCGGCGAACACTCACACTCACCTAGCACACACTAACGGAGACGCAAACAGGATGTGTTGACAGTTGATCAATGACAGCACAGCCTCCTAAATCACATCAGTTCGCAAACACCGGCCAAAAGGGAACCTGGGGTGGGAGTGGGGGGGGGGGGTGATTTGCTCTGCAAGACCTCCAGTTACAGCTGTGAGCAACACTAGGAAACCTGACTGGACCGTCGGTCGAAGTTGTTGAAAGCAACTGTCAATCATGGCGGTCAAATCCTTTGCCGGGTTGTGGTACGACGTACTCCAGGTTGAACGCAGGGGCGGAGTTAGAAAGGTTTCATTGGGGTGGCCAGGGTGACTACACGTGCGCGCAGCGTAAATGGCAGAGTAGTCATCGTTTATCATACCGTCCGCAGTCAGGGTATAAAAAGGCACGAAAAAAAACCCCACACTGTTGTATGTCGAAGTGCTGCGGCCCAAAAGACGTTTCCTCAGAAATGAGTAATGACGCACCAAAGCAATCAGCATAGCGCGCATCGTTGTGGACAAGGAAGTGGTTTAAAAAAAAAAAAAAAAGGGCCTTTTTCCAACGACGTGGTCCTTCCAGATCGTTTTAATTGACTAAGTGGTCTCTGGGCTGCGCCAGATGACACTCGAACGAGCCATAAATGCGAATAGTACAGTCGATCGATGACGAGCCGATGAATAAATCGTTTTTATGTTCCTGATAACGGTACAAAAAGTTGGGTCATTAAAGAGATTTAGTGCTGATAAAAGAATTTGATGGCGTATTTGGCTTCCGCACGGCGCAAATTCATAAATGGACCGCATTAGATGAGCCTCATATAAACATCAAATGTGAATTATACGTGGGGAGTTGAGCCCTTGATTACAAAACGACTTTATAATTCAAATGAAGACGATGTAGTTGAGTATCTTTTTTTAAAAAAGCGGTTAAAAGGTGTGAAATGCCGCAGGCTTTGAATTGAGGGGAACATCGGAGCTGGATCGACTTTGCGGATTGGCTTTATGTTAAGATGAAGACGGAAAAGCTGATGTTTGTTTTGGCCCAACCCCCCCCCCCCTTCTTTTTTTCCGGGCAACCCAGACGAGACAGACTACCCCCCCCCCCATAACAATAACAACAAGAAAATATCTCGCATTGACTCAAGAGTCCATTTGTTACTCGACTATATTGCTGTCAACGCAACAACAGGAAAAGGCAACTGTGAAAATGTCGTTCCAAGTTACTCAGCAAGCAAGCCATCCCGCCGTCCCACAGGCACTAATCGCTCTTGATTGCGTTAATATTTGGACGTGGAAATTGTCCTTTTCCCCTTCCTATTGCCTCTTGTTTGTTTTCTTAAGCACTCACTTCCCCCCCACCCCCTCGATCGCCCGGCGCATGTTTTCATTGGCCCATTAGCGTGCACCCGGCGCGTGTGTGTGTGTATGCGTGCGCTCATGCCGAGTGTAGTGTTGCGCAAAATATACGGCTTGCGGGTCACTAACAGCCCACCGCGTTCTTTAATCGGTCCTGTTTGGCCTTTAATATTATTTCACTTGGGCAAATTAAATTGGCACAGCAACACAAGCTGACAACTTTAAAATGGGGGCATTATCTTGGGAGATCTGCAGTGTGCAATTGCCCCCCCCCCCCGCCCTCCCATAAAAAAGCCTTTTGCGCTCTTATCTGTCCCTTGCACTATAATGGCCCACTTCCAATCAAGCTCCTCTGATAGCACGACAATTTCCTCTTAGTCACCCTAACGCCTCACTTCGACTTCCTCTTGCTCAGCATATACTACACTACCCCCCCCCCTAAACTAACCCCCCACCCCGAGATGAATCCCTCAGCCAATCAGCCGCCAACAAACCCCATGATGTCAACGGCGCGGCGCTGCTTCGTTGGCGGCGTTTCCCGCTGACTGGATGGTCGCGGCGTGCGCGAGGAGCGACAAGTTTGACAGTTTAAACGCCGGCGTGACTGATGATGATGATCGTGGCAGTCGGTTTACATCATCGCAGGTCACTTGAGGTAAATCGCACGACACTCCGGAGCGAAACCGCAGCATCACGTCATGTTCGCGGCCTCTCCTCAGCCCCTCATCGTGTCACGCCGGGCGAAAATAACGCTCTCTGTTCCATCGTTCATCCACTTTTCCGTCGATTTGAATCCCTCCACGCCGACCGATGTGTTTATTCGTCCAGTCATCCATGAAAATATTGAAGGATGAATGTGCTAATTTCATCCATCACTCAATCATTCACACCTCCTTTGCTCATCCATTCACCTACTTATTCAGTCAGCCATTCGTTCAACCATCCTATCAATTCATTCATTCACCTATCCACGTATTCGTTGATTTATTTACTAAAACAAAAAAAACTAATCTAATCTGACAAACTAACCTCCAGGTAAGGTGCTTTGTATTTTTGTCAGTTGTTACCAGGAGCTAATTTGGCTTTTTGTTGTTGTTGTTGTTCTTCATGCCACAACGTTAGCAAAGCTATCGATAGAAACACTTTGTTTAGAAAAATGATAGCAAGCTTTTTTTCTGTAACAAAAAAGTGACAAAAAGGGGGGGGGGGACTATTTTGTGTGCAGCTGTCTTTTCTTTTAAGTCATCAATAGCAAATTGAGCTAGTTTTGTGTCTGCGCACATGCTAGCTAGCCCCCCGCAGCCCCTTTTTTTAGTGCAAGCGATAAAACAAGAGGGAAACTGTTTTATGTTGTTTTGACACGAGTATCTGTACTTTAACTACAGTACAACTCTAGAGTTTGTCACAGGCTAGCATAGCCATGGAAACTGACGCACACTCACTCAGGAGACAGGTGACGTTGTGAGGTTTTCGGCCACCTGCTGCGGGCTCTTTTCAGCGGCGGACTTTAGTAAACTTAGCTCATACGGAAAAACGATTCCAGAACTTGCCTCATCTCTCACATGGTTTCAATCACCTGGGTTGCAGGTTGTAAGAGAGAGCAGGGGGGGGTTGTTGCAACCCATGCCAACACTGTGGTAGGGAAAACCATCCAAGAGCGCCCCCCCATCCATTTTCTATACAACTTATCCTCATTCGCAAGGCACACACAGATCCAACACCGGAAGACGACAGACACTCCACAATGTGGCGCGCGGGAAAAAAGAAGGGCAAAGCGGCGTGGGAAAAGTCACTCGGCGTGTCGGACACACAAGTTCAAGAAAAAGGAAATTTTCTTCCCCGTGTCAACCAGCCGGAACGGCCGGCGATGGGGGCCTTCACATCACGTCCGTCAGCGCCGCTTTCCCTGTTCGAGGCGGGCGCGACGGGGATGGATTTGTTTGCATTCTCGCTGGGGTCGGAAGTGTTATTTGGGTTTTAAGTCGGACTGCTGGTGACTTTACTTGATGGGAACCTGACAGAAGTACACTAGCAATGATGTACACTACAGAGTTCATGATCACAAACTTTTTTTTTAAAACATATTTTCAAGCCTCAAAAGTATACCCCGTCCTGAAAGTCAATTGTCAAGGGCGACCTCCTCCCCTGTAAGTACTCAACTTTTTGGGTTTTAATAAAAGTGACGTGAAATCAAATGCATATGATTGATAAAGCATGCAACAGGATGCCTTTGAAGAGATTTTGGCCTCTGGAAAAAGTGGTGATCTAATCGCTCCGGGGAAAAAAAGCCGAGCTGCAACATTGAAATGAAACTTCAAAAAAAGAAGTTCAATAACCCGCGTCGGATTTGTAAATTTCCCCCGAGATAGAAAACATTTTGGTTTCAAGTAGTAAAAAAAAATATAGATACATACACATACAATATGCAGAGCAATAGCAGCGGCAACAGAAGGCGGAAAACGGCAGCAGCAGCGTCAACTGACTGAATGAAACAAAAACAAAAAATAGCAACAGAGGCAACAGCAACAACAAATGGCAAAAAGAATAGCAGCAGCAACTATAGCAGGGTTGAATAAAACGCACACAAAAAAACCCAGCAGCAACAGAAGGTGGAAAACAGCAGCAGCAAGAACTGGGGCAGCAGCAGCAACAACAACAGTAGCAGAATAAACAATGATAGAAGCAACAATAACATCAGCATCAATGACAACAGCAGCAGAATAAACAATGATAGAAGCAACAATAACATCAACAGCAGCATCAATGACAGCAGCAGCAGCAGCCACCGCTTCAATGGCAGCAGCACCAACATCAACATTAATCAATGAAGGCAAAGAGTCTTCAAACCAGGGGTGTCAAACTCATTTTAGCCCAGGTAAATTGTCATTTAGTTGGGTGTCAGTGCGCCCTCTAGCGGCCCAAATGAGCAACAAATTGCTTTTATTTCAAAATGGCCGTTTCATTGACGCCCCTGCTTTGTTTGGTTGTTTGGGAGTCAAGATGGCCGCCAAGCATGAAATGTTTGGCAAGCTGAGCGGCCTGGCATGTGTGTTTTGTGTTTTCAAGCCAGAGTACTAAAAAAAAAATTGCTCTTACTTTGATGTCGACTGTCTTCCAAGCAGGCGGGTCACGAGGTCCTCCAAGCAGATTTGAAGATTTTCTTTCCAGACTTGCTCCACAAGATAATCCATGCAAAGTCATTGTTGATATCCGACAATTGTATTTATTATTATTAGGATGATTTTTTTGTCTTCTGCTTTCTTTTTCACTCTGCCAGCCATTCAGCCAACTGCAGGTGCACCTGAGTCTGTCATACAAAATCTCTGCCCCACTTCCGGTTCTTTGGTACACTTCCTGTGAGTGTGTCACACTAAATCTCTTCCCCACTTCTTGTTCTTTGGTGCACTTACTGTGGGTGTGTCACACTGAACCTCTTCCCCACTTCCTGTTCTTCTTTCGGTGCACTTCCTGTGGGCGTGGCTTGTTCACACAGGTGAACACTGTAAAAGATCCCACCACCGCTTTGAACGGACACTCAATGTACATTAATAATAGGTACATGACAAAATCATTTGAAAACACTCGTCATGGAAAATGTTTACCTCAGGACCTTTCATAACTATTATTTTCACAATGAACATAACCTGTCGGCTGACATTTTGGGTTACAGTCTGGACTCCTGGCCCGCTTCGCCTCCCCCCCCCCATCACTTTCTTCAAGCACATGTTGGATGGGAACCAGTTTGCTCGCAGCGTTCGGTCTCATTTAATCCCCTCTGGCTGTGAGCGTACAAGAGTACCGTGTCCATGTCGTCCACCTCCCAGAGAGGAATTAGGTCATACTTCTCCACCACAAAAAAAAAAAAAAAAATCATCCAGTGATGTATTTTCATGTGCTCTGGGTTGCGCATTTCAACATTGTGTCATTTACAGGCCTAATGATGTAAAAAAAACAACAACAAAAAAAAAAAGTAATAACAATACTGAAAATAAACTATTGGAGGGGCCGATAGAGATCTGCTGCATTCTCCACCAAACACCAGAGTTTACTTACTGGCCACTAGACATAAACAGGTTGAGGTGCTGTGGGGTCATTTAGATACCAGCGCCATCATTAAGCCCGTTTGGGTTCACTGCCTATGAGTCCCCGTGTGCCCGAGTGGGGAAAAGTGTCGGGCAATTACTTGTGCTGCACTCAACTGGCAGCAGAGCAGGAAATGAGGGAGGAAGTGGAGGTGAAGTCTGAGCTGCGAGTCGGCTGCCGGCTTTTTGGATTGGAGGAGAGACGCCGGGTCCGCACGAGACCGCTTGAGCTATGTCTGCCAGGACAATGCTCCAACGGCATTTATTCCATCTGTTAAAAATGTTCTCGTTATTGCATTAAAAAAAATAAGTATTGATGGGACACTTTCCTAAAAAAAATAAAAAATAAAAAAAATCACCATGTTGAACGCTAACTTTTCCAGCCTGTATAGCCTCACTCCCAACTGTTTTTGTATTTAGAAATGATCCCACAACAAAACTTCGCTTTGTTTGTATTTACTTTGACATCCCCCGTAACCGGTAGTTTCATATCGGTCCAAACAAGATGGCGGCACTGCAATGTTATCGCTCGCGTGGACGGAAACGAACAATCCACTGTCACCCGGGCCTTGCTTCTCCATTTTTCCGGTCCTCGGGGTCAAGCCTCAACATGATGACTAGTCCAAGATGAACCGTTGGGACAACACGCGCAACGATGAGGATGGGCGACCTCCCTGCAAGTCATTCCTTGTGACTCTCGCAGGGAATCCCATGTCAACTTTGCGTGTATTGTCTTCATGGAAGACTGCAGCACTTTGCGCCAAGGTCGCACTCGCGCGTCTCAGGACTTGGTTTCTGGCCGCGGGCCAGGACGTGCAGATCCTTATCGGCCGTCCAGTCATTACGGGCGTTCTGTAAATAGCAAGCTGGCGAGAGGAAATATCCGCCATCAAGTCACAACACACACATACTTGCGCTGCTATCGACGTTGTTTCACAGCAGACGTTAATGAGCCTCGTGATGAATTGCGAAATCACTTTGGCGAGGGAGAAATTGCATTTTTACGCATGTGCAAATTGCAATTGTGATCACACACACAAGAAAAATTTTTCAGCCCCTCCCCCTTTCATGCACCCTGTAACCTGATCACATGATAAGATGTCCACTGTAGTCACCGCTGTGCCTGAAAGGGATAAAAGAACACAAAATCAAGATGTTGCTTGTGACCACACAAGCGCACACGCCGACACGCTGCGAGCGGCTGCGGCGAGGTCGTTAAAACCCGACGAGGCGACGCGGCTCCGCTCGCCAAACGTCGCCGAGCTCCACCTGAGTTTACTCAGGGAATTAATTCTCGTGGATCTTCATGTGGTTTCTCTCACATCAGATTAAAAAAAAAAAAAAAAAAACGTTATTGGGGCATTTTAAGTTTGATTAGAAAATATGGCACGAATGTGCTGCTTTGCCGGCTGGGAAAATAAATGGTCAACCACATGAAGACGTCTTTGTTAAGGTTAAGAGACCACATGTGCGCCACAAAGTGCCAAGAAACAGATGTTGCCCTGCAGTCCCTGCGAGCAACATGCTCGCTTTCTGCTGAGAATGGGACTGGTAAACCGGCGACGTTCCTCAATCTGGAAGGATTCCGGAATCCCAAATGTGAGATGGAATTTGAACCGTGTGACATCCGTCAATTTTGGTGCCAATTATCACTGCGGGTATTTTTGCAGTGGCATAAGACAACGCTGACTTCCCTGCGTCCATATTACCAAGTGAAGCTGGCTTTGGGGGATAAATTTCCCCCAAATTTGAACAAAAAAAAGCTTGAAACCATAATTTTGGTGACTTTTTTGTGGGTCTACTTAAGTTTGACATGCCCGCATAATTGCAAGTTACTTTGTGGCTTCATGTGATGAATTTGACCAAAATTCAAAGAAAATGACCAAATAACATCACCACTTCAAACCAAAATGGATGACTTTGTCTTCTCAAACCGGTTTGCAAGACTTTTTTGTGGGTCTCCTAATGATGGAACGGATACCATATATAATTCTGCCAAGTGAATCAGTCTTCAGGGGCCGAATTTCCCCTCCCAAATTCAACCAAAATTACCCTAAAACGGCCACGCCCGACCAACATTGCGGGCTGGCTGTGTGTTTATTCTCAGGTATAGTTTTGGGAGCCTTTTTTTTTTTTTTTTGTGGGTCTACTGAAATCTGGGTGGTAGTCACTGAGCCTAATGATGACAACTACACTAAACAATCTGAAGATATGCGTGTATGTCCTCACTTAATGTGTTCAGGTGGGTGCAGCACCGGTGGTCTGTGTGTGTGTGTGTGTGTGTGTGTGTGTGTGTGTGTGTGTGTGTGTGCGTGCGCGCAGCCTCACTGTGGGAATCTGCCCCACTGTTATTGTACGCGTGGTGGGGCTGGCCATGACGCACTCCCGCTCAAATAATGGGAACATTAAATATTTGGCCCAAATTATAATCATCCATTTCCTGGACTAATCACAGGAACACTGGAAGTAAGCAAACGCGCCGCCAAACGATGGCATTTAGCGATTGCGAAGGTCGGCGCGCCCTCCTCGCGGCGGGCTGCCCCCCGTTTTCGCATGTGGGCGCTTGAACCAGTAACGGTCCCGAGTCAGCGTCTTCGGCGGAAAAGCGGAACCAATGCGGGTTTCTTCACCTGCGGCAGATGTGGCGAGAGGATCAAAAGGAGGGCGGGAATATAAGACGATAAACACGCGGACGGCCGCTTGCGTGTTAACTGGAGTCGCTCCAGGTCCGCTCGCAAGCTTTCCTGTTTTCGCCAGGCGAGAGCGGCGTTGGGCGAGAGATTGGGGCGGGAAGGGTGGGGGAAAGTGGCGAGGGGGAGAAACGTGGCAACGCCTTTTTGCATTCCTGACATCATCACACACGTTTTTTTTTTTTTTTTTCCTCGAATGATAGAAAATCTACCAAAAGTCGTGCCAGTTAAAACAAGACTCCGGGGGAAAAAAAAAAAATCTCTCAAACTGCGCAGGTAAACATAAGCCTATTGTAAAAAAAAAAAATCCAAACATTACAGTACAGAAACCAAAACAAACTAAAAAAAACAACAACAAAAAAACGTGTTCTCGGGATTTCCGTAAATCAAGTCGCGCCACGTCCCGCCTCAGCCCACCAACACAATAACAGTATTCATGTTTAATTGCAGCTAGTTGGCAGCGCTTAGCCTCTTTCTTCTCTTTATTAGTAACAATATCCTGCATCGTGACACCCCCCCCAAGCCCCTCCCAATGGCAGTCAGGTAGGGTGGGGCCGTACTTCCTTCCCGCTTTGTGACAATGTTTAGTCCGCAATTGACGGCTTCTCTTTGTCGCTAGCGAAGCCGCGCAGTCTTCGCTTTCACAAACACATAAAGGAGATCGGTATTGTCTCCATGGCGACGCTTGGCCGTCGCTCTTTTTTGTGTCCTCGTTGAGACGCTCATTCGAGATTTTTGTTGTTGTCGTCGTTCTTTCAAGTCGCTAACATGAAAAGACAAACACATGATTGCGTGATTGTCGCGTGTTTTTGATTTTGATTTTTAATCCTGCGGTCGCACTCGCTGCTACCACAAAGACAAACGGACCTCGAGATGCTAATATCATTTAATCGCGCGTCGGCACTCCCCTCGACAGCCGCCACGCGGTCGCCGAGGCCGCGCGGTCAAAAGTATTGAGACGCATTCCGGCGACGGGGACGTGACGGAAACAATGGAGGTCGTTTGCGTCAACAGTTCTACTCGCCTGGGTTCCCGAACTTGGTCCAAACAGATGCTGTAAATCTTGCTTTTGGTTTTTGCTCTCCTCCTTGTCTATCTCCAGGCGTTGTTTTTACTATGATGGGGGAAGCGGTTCTCTTCAGGTTCTCCCTTGGTGGGTCAATGCAGAATCCTGAAAGCAACAATTGCGGGAGAGGGGCGGGGAGAGGAGAAGCGTCAGCAAAACAGACCAAAATCCAAATGTCAATGTGTTACTTAGCTCTCCGTTTTTTTCCTCTTGATTATTCCCAGGTTCCCCCGATCATGTCCCAGTGGATATCGTTGCTGCCGTTGCGTTCTGCGCTTTTTTTCCTCCTGATTCATCCCCAAGCAGAAGATTTTTGATGCTCAACTCGTTCCTCACCAAAGACATCCCGGCATGCCCGGTTTAACCGCAAACAAAAACGGTCTAAAATGTCTTCAGACCGTTGAGAAATTGATATTCGGGCCGTCGCCCAAATTCTGCTCGACTTATTAATTGACTCTCACGTTACTTTTGTCCGCCTTGTTCGCTTTGAAGGCTCTCATCAAGCAGGGGGGGGGATCACATGGGATCACATCTTGATTGTAAGCTAAATTGCCGCAATGAACACAAACATGACATCTTCCATTAAGTCAATCAAGAGCGATGTTGCGGTTTTTCAAGTGGAAACAAAAAAAAAAAAAAAAAAACAAATCCCTCGGAAAGTTTCTCTTTGTTCCTTCGGATTCTTCTCCCTCAAATGACGGAAACACAAAGAGGCGGCGGCGGCTCTCGGTGTCGTCTCACATTTAACACACAAATGTTTGTGCGCTGACTCCACATGGCAATGAAGCGTCCGGGCGGCGGCTGGCGGCAGGATCAAAAAGCCAAGCGCGTTTTGTTGACGCCGCGCAAACAAAAGCCGACAGGAAGTCCGCAGGCCAAATGAGGCAAGTGTGACTTTGGAAGACCCCCCCCCCCCCCACCCCCGACTGCCGGTTTGGTTCCTCAGACTCGTCTACCTGCCAGGTTGTACGTCGAAGTCGGCGGGAGTTGAACTTGAATTTGTTTCCTGTCGGAAAGCAGCGGAGACAAGAGAGAAAGGTTGCGGCCAAACAGTTGGTTCTCATGTTCTCATTTCCTGCGGGACGTCCCACGTAATCAGCAACACAAGCGGGATGAGATTTGTTTCTCGATGCGCCTTGAGCTCTTTTGATTCAAAATGTCTTTCATTTTGCCTCGGTGAAGCAAAATGAGCGTCCGTGGCCCACCGGGGATTACTTTTCACCTTACTGACGCCTCATTTGGTCACTGTGGGGTTTTAACGCAGGAACTGGACCAGTTTTGGGGCGGGATGGAGCGCCGTATGACATGACTCTGCTCCTTAAATGAAGTACGCAAATAAAAAAATAAAAACTCAATTTACGGAAAGGCGGCCTGGGACCATATTAGGCAACAACAAGCATCCTGGCACGGGGGCGTCATGAAGGGGGTCCCGTCAGGGCCAGACTGTTGGCCTTGGCACCGATGCCGTCTGAGAACCGGCCGGCCCCGCTAACCTCTGGCAGCGTGGCACCTCCGAGACAGGACGGCCCCGGGCGGGGGTTGCCACTGGGAGCAGAAATTAAAAATAGGTGGGGGGGCGGAGGGCAATGGGGGTGGTACTTAAGGACCCCTAATGAAACAAGCACATTCCGGGAGCCCCGATGGTGCTCAAGCTTCATCCTTTTGAGGCTCCCTGTGAGACTTGAAGCAAAATATTTATCGTAAGCGTGGGCACAACTCCGCAACATTCATGATGTCAAAACTGACTCCAGCGATGTGGTTTGTTTGGTGTGTAAACAACATTTTTATCCTTTCGTGCCCAGTAGTTTATTCTTGTTGACGTAACCCTTTTCGGTTCCCAACACAGGCTTGCTAATGGATGCTTAGCTAAACCGACGCCGACGCCATAACGAGGTCGACCGGATTTCTCGACGAAATGCTAACGGCGCCCTTCTCGACTCCCAACTGCCGAGCGGAACCCATTTTAAGCTCATCCGGGGCTATACGTCAACCGCTGGCTCTACTCGTGGATGCGAACCTAACCTGATAAAGAGGCGACTTCAAAGCCCCCTCGCATCGTTCCAAATCCTGTAAAGAGCCCGTCCGAGCGTCTCCATGGTAACACGCCCTTCCAATAAACCAGCCTCCTCTCGCGGCGGCGCCTGCCAGGAATGTTTTTACGTGACGGCGGCGTCTGAATGCAAACAATTTGGGGGGGGGATTGCGAGCCTTTCGCAGCGTTTCGACGAGGGGCTTCGAGACCACTTGGGTGGGCACTCGGCTGAGAGGCGAAGCCCCTGCCCCCCCCCCCTAATGCTCCACAACAATGGCAACCTGATTTGCGCCGACTACATTTGAGAGCCCCTCCAGAAGAGAGTTAGCAAACAACTCGCATCCAATGTCAATCACGGCTTCTTGTCGGGAGTGCGGCTATTCTATGGTTTGAAACGTGAGCCCCGGCTTTTTGATGGGTGTATTAATTAACGCACGGAACCTTGATTCAGAAGTTATTCTCATTTGCGACAGAGACCTCGCAGCTGATCTCGTCGGAAACGCTCCTTTGAAGCACTCTACCTGACGTCAAAACTTTGTTTGAAACTACATCGCTGGTTTAAAACACTCATTGAACCCCTAATTGAAAAAAAAAAACCCTTAATTGAATCCCTAACCCTGGCTTTAAATCCTCATTTTGAACCCCATCCATGGCTTGAAAGCCTCCATTGGAAACCCTACCTCTGTCTTGAAGCCTTAATCCAAAGCCTTATCCCTTTCCTGAAACCCGAATGCAAACCCAAAATCAAAACATGATCCCTATCTTAAAACCCTAATTTGAACCCATTTCGCTGATATCATCAAAAACCTTAATCTGAAAATCCATCCTTACTTTGAGCCCCTAATTTTGATCCATATCGCTTTTTTTCCTGAAATCCCAATTTATAAATGTCAGAAAAAAAACCCGCCTTTTAAACCCTCTTCCAAGGCTTGAAACCTTACCCCTTGTCACGGCCTGTGAATGTGAGTGGCCGAGTCCCCGCCGCGCGGGATGGCAGCCGGGGACTTTTGGGCCGAAGAAGAATTTCCATGCGTCCGTCCATCCATCCATCATTTCTGTGTCAGCGTCGCCAACTTCACGCCGACTCCCAGAATTGTCACCACACACACAAACACAGAGCTGCCGGGAGATGAATTGATAGCATTAATCATTGTCAGGACATGATTATATTGAATTTAACATCTGTTGTACATGTACAATGACGTGAAGGTTCCATCAAGTCACACGTGTCAAGAGCGCGCAAATGTGTGTGTGTGCCTGCGGATTGCGTGCACGTGTGGACTGATTACAAACACGTTGTTTTGTTCCGGAAGATTCCATTGATTAGAGATGCTTTTTTGTTTTGATGAGATACACTGATTAGAAGCATATTGAGGACACGCCCCCTGAGCGAAAATTGGCTCGTGGGGTGAGGGCTTCGCTCCTTTTGGTTGCTCTTGGAGTCGAGTACTTTGGTTGCGCTCAAGTTTTCGCCAGCCTGACGTGTGAACATGTACAGCACACAAAACAGGTTGATGATGACGGCACAAGTAGCTGCGCTACACCTTAATGTACTGTAGGGGGCGATATAAAGGAGAAGAAAAAAAAAATTCTACATTAAAGGGTTCTACTTTTTGAATGGAGTTTTCTTTCAGACCCAGGAACTACATTATGGGAAACCAAACCAGGATTTGAGACTATACTTCTGTCTTGAAACCCTAAAACTGTCTTGAGATTTTAATTTAAAACCCTATTATTGTGCTTGTGGCGCACAAGTGCGCGGCAAATATTTGGTCATGTTTTATGTGACAAATGTGCGGCACGGAAAGAGCGGAATCGGATTTTCCCGCACTCCCATTTAGCATCGTATGATATTCAGTCTGAGTCACTGGGTGAGCATCCTTCACTCCCGATGTGCGTTTGCGCACGCGGGTGTTTGCCGTTTGCCTTTTTTTCCACAGTTCACCTGCTCTCCATGCACGCGCACAGATGAGAATGTTTAAGACACGGCCTAGTTAGGACATGGATCCCGATGTTTCCAATCAGGCGCTGAACAAAGTGAAGACGAGACCCGCCCAGGCCCACAGTACGCACGCGCATGTGCGCGCGTGTGTGTGTGTGTGCGCATAAGATGTAAGAATCCCAGCTCTGTAGCCAAATGAAGAACACCAGTCCAATCCCTCCCATGGGCCCGAACATTTTTCCTCCCTAATGATGTTTGTGATCATAAATGTGATCTTGAAAAAGCTTTGAGCTGCACTGCGTCCGCAAAACTTCAAGACAATTTTTTTTTTTTGGTGTGCATAAGACGCACGCAGCTTTGGCGTCTGCATTTCAACGCGCTCGCAAACGGTCCATGTGATCCCCAAATCCCAGTTGTTGTTTTAGCCACTGAGGAGCTTTGAGGCCAGTGTGATGTAACGCAATCGCTTTTTAGACGCTTTGCAGCGACGCAATGTGAAACGCGTCATTTGCCAGCCAGGCGTCAACATCTGAAGAAGAAAAGGGGGAAAAAAAGGAGAAAAAACCCCGATTGATGGCGAATGAAGTCGGACGTTGTTACCCACGTAAACGACATTTGATACTCGAGGTTCGGTTATTGGATTTACTTGCCCAAAATGTTTCGGATTAGGGTTTCAAATGACGGTTTCAAATCAGAGATAGTGTCTGAAATTAGGGTTTCGACACAGGATTAGGGTTTCAAATTAGGCTGTCAAACCAATGGATAGGGTTTTAAATTACCGTTTAAAGATAGGAATAGAGTTTCAAATGAGGGTTTGTTAAAAAAAAAAAAAAAGTGAGATGAATGCTGGTCGCAGTCCAGTGGTTAATGCTCCGGCCTCCCTGTGTGGAGTTTGCATGACATTCCAAAGACATGCATGGCAGGCTGATTGTGCACTCTAAATTGTCCCGAGGTATGAGTGTGAGCGTGGATGGTTGTTCGTCTCTGTGTGCCCTGCGATTGGCTGGCAACCAATTCAGGGTGTCCCCCGCCTGCTGCCCGAAGACGGCTGGGATAGGCTCCGGCATAGTGAGGATAAAGCATGGATGGATGGATGAATGCTGGTCGCATGACTTCTTCAGTTGTCATCTGCGCGGCTAACATGGGACACATTAGCATAAAGCGTTAGCTGGATGTTCCCTAAATGTTTTTCCAAAGTCATAATTCTCCACTCAAAGGGGAGAATAAACACATTTAATTGTTTGAGATGGATGTCAGCGATCATGTAGCGTGTGCGGGCGGGCGGCTTGTTGCTGTTACAACTCCTCTGGGACAAAGTCAGAGTACAAATAAATCACCGGAGCTGACAGACGAGCGCAAACACGTCCCCGCCAGGAAGTCAACTTCCCGAGATGGAAATGCTGGGACCGCGGAGTGATGTCATTGTGGCGGCCGAGAGTGTCGCTTCGTGTGACGGATTTTTATTTTTAGCCACTTTCGTCATTTCCAATACAGTGGAACTTCAATTTAACGAGGTGATTGTGGCAACGGGAGTCATCGGTTAGCACAAAATGATTGGTTTGCGCAATGTACATTTTTTCATACGGTACAAAAAATATTTCTATTCCAAATTTACCGTAGTGGTGGAGAGAGATGCCCAAATCGCTTTAAATAGCCTAACTTTCGATGAGAACATTGTCACTGCCAAAATGGCCGCCACATCGACGCATGTTTTAGCTTGCGCGAGTCTACTCGTCGACTACTTTTGACCTAACTGTTTTTAGAGGGAAGGTAAAGTTTTCAAGTGACAGTTTCATCGTCGGGTTTCAAACCAGGGCGTGATGATTTTAAGTTTGTCTTAAAAACAAGAACAAGAAAAAAGAAAAACACATTTGGGCCAGCTCATGTGTGATGCTAACGCTGATAGCAAAACTAACCTTGTTATTGCGACATGAAGTTGACTGCATGTTGTCCAGGGTGGGATGTCTTCAAACCGTGGCGGAGCAGGGGTGGGGGTGTGGGGTGTGGGGGGGGTTATGACATCCCATCGTTTCTTCGTGCGGCCATGCTGGCCGGCAGCCAGCGGGACGTCTCGCAAAAGAGCTGCGACTGCACAACAAAGGCACAGAAAAGTCATCGGGAGACAAGCAGGCTGAAATGCTTGACATGCGGTGGTCTTTGTTCCTAGGCTCTTCAGGGGTGGGGGTGGACTTGCTTCTCATCCTTTATTACCCGTCGCTGTTTAATCAAGCGCACGCTGGATGCACTTCACAGGAAGCCCCGCCAAAATAAGCACGTTAAATAGTCCAAGAAGCGACATGCAGACGCATCCATTCCCGGCGTCTATTTTCGAGTCAAATATGGAAGTTATCGTAAAATTGAGTGATCGCGGCCATTTCGCTCTTTGATGTGCTTTTGTTCTTCATTCCGTTCGGAGTGAAGAACGAGTAGTGCTTGACGTTCGGAGTCAAATCTCCCGCCATGCACTCCCTTTCGACTCGAGGGTTTATTATCGGGCATCACATCAGGGCTGGGATTTTTTTGTTTCGGTTTTAAGTCTGAATTAGGGTGTCAAATTAGGGGTTCAAACCAGGTTACAGATATTTGGGGTTCCGAGTAGGGTTAAAAACAGAGCTGGCATTCCAATTAGGCGACATTAGCTTTAGCTCAACGCTAACGACATTAGCTCAAGACCATCACCGGATGTTTTATGCGACGAGTTCCATCGTTCAGTGACGATCGATCCGAAAAACTTTGCGCCGGAACTTGTCCCGACATTTTTGTGACCTTTTGGAGTCATCTTAAGCAATCTTGCACAGTTTCGAAGGAGCTCACAGCATAAAATATTTTTTTCCATATTTGCGTCAGATAAAGTTGCAGGCGAGATGGAGGTTAAAAGGCTTTGTTGGAAAATAGAGCAACAGATGTTGGTGGTCAGGAAGACGTTGACGTCGCGGATGGCGCGTCACGCCTGCTTTATCTGCCACATAAACATCAGGCGGACATTTTTATGACCTTTGCGCATGTTTTGACGCAGTGTGGCTTCGGTGAAAATCCACGGAAGGCACCTCCGGGGGACATCTGCTCAGTTATGGGACAAGACGCTTGGTTTTGTACTTTGTGGCCGATATACAGAAGTTGTAACGAAGGAGGCTACAAAAGAAATTCCAATTCGGAAAACAGATGCTGAAGAGCTCCGCAAGCCGTCCAACGAGGAGAAACGATTCCCTTCACGGCGTTTTAACCGACATACCGTCTTGCTCGGCCCGTCCGCCTTTTCCTAATGGATCCTGCAGCGAGGTGCAAAGAAGCGGCGGCCCGGGAACGTCAATCCCATCTCTGTTGCGAGCTTTGGAGGATACAACAGGAGTCTGATTGCACTTGGGCTCCTCGTATCCCCTCATCCCCCCCCCCTGCGCGTCCAACACAAAGATGCGAAGTTATCCCATCTGGCACTCTCCGGTTTCGGCCCGCTTGGACGGCACGGCGCCGTCGCTCACTCGAGGACGTGCGTTTGGCCCGGCGCAAAGATCAGCGGGAATCCTTCCACTTTTCATGCTCACTCGGCTATTTTGACACTTTTGAGCCGGAAATCGTTCCACGGCGCTCCTTTTTATTTGGAATGCGCCTGCCAGCCGTGAAATGGACCTGAAAATGTTTTGTTTGGGAATCTCGGGGCTTGTTGAGAAACACTCGGTGAGGTTTTTTGGATTAAAATCACATGTTGGCTTCTTAAAATCAGTTTGAAGGTGGAATAAAAAATAAAAAAAATCTCCTCATTACAACGGCACCTTGACTGACAAGCGCAGCCGAACAAGGAATCGAATTCAAATCGACATTGCAATGTGGTCGAATGCAATTTTTGTATGGATAACAAAACGGTTTGTGTCGAGTTTGCTCACCTCGGACGGGACTCCTTCGCTGCTCCTCGGTAAATTGACACCAGCTGAGCACATCAAACGCGAGAATCATGAAAGAGAAGGAAAAAAAAAAATAATAATAAGGGAAGAGGATGGTCAACGTCAAATTATGTCACCGGCTCGACGGAGGGAAAACGGCCGCGACCTCTTTCGCTTTCATCCTCGGCTCGGCTACGCATGTTGCTTCTCGGGGCTAGTTGTTGACACGTGTGACATCGAAACCCTCTCAGGAAGAACACGGAAAATCTCACCTAGTTGACGTGGGGGCTTCCACGATGAGGTGGTCCAGACAGTGAGAGGCAACGTGGAGTCTGACGGACATAAAAAGTCTTCAAACGCCAGGTCTGGGTCATGAAGGGGGGGAAAAAAAAAAGAGCAAAATTAATAATTGCAAAACCTTTCACCCCCTGAATTTTTGTGACTCTTTTCGGGAAAGGGGAGTAAACATAGACAGCTGTTATCATGTGGTTGCACAATTCTGCACACCCTCTGCCGACAAGTGCACAAAATGATCTCCTATTCAAATTGTTATTATCGGAAGTCCCTGCCCACAAAAAATTTTTTGGGGTGATTTGTGCGACAACCTCCGTTCTATCACTTTCCATCCATACATCCGTCAATCCGTCTATTCATCTGTTTACATAGCACAGATCACGGAAAGAGATACCAACCAAGTTGACGTTCAGATGTTCCACAAAACATTCCCTGGACAGTCCATCAAGTTTTTACGACAAGGACAAAAAAAAAAAAACAACAAAAAAAAAAAACGGGGAGCCTCTCGGAGCAGATTGCGTTTGACGTCACTTTAGGGGTTCAATAGTCTCTCAATGACTATTTAATCCAAAGAAGCGCACCCAATCCGAAGCGGTTGTCGTTCTAAATCAGGAGGAGAATGACCCCGAAAAGCTTTAATTGAAAAACCCGTTGACGTGCGCGCGGGGACGTTTTGGGAGGTTCCCCGACGCTGCTGGGAACACGAAGGCTTCCGGACCCTCCGCTGATGGATGAAACAGGCCGCGTTCGACACGGGGAATTATTTATGGGGAGCGCACACGTGGCCACATGCGCTGCGTTTCAATGCCGACTTGTAACAGTTCAGAGATTGGAGGTCGACGCAGGGACATCCCAGAGGTGGACTCGGGCCCAAGGATTCCCCCCCAAAGTCCGTCTGCTTTGGTCATCAAGCGTGCGGCGCTCCTTTTTAATCATCGAGCGTGCGTGTGAATCAGGAAAACTGGCCTGAAAGAAAAAAGGCCCCGGAAAGGAGACATTTATCAACGGCAAATATTCTCGTTTGTTGCGGGAGGGGGGGGGGATATCTACAGCAGGTGCACCGATGATGTCATTTGATTTATAGATCGACTCTGTCCAATGGAAAGCATGTGGATATTGTTAGCATCATCATCGTCGTCGTCGTATGAAATATGATGACAAATTTGCCACGTATCTCCAAATTGTGGTCATTTGTTTCCATTGGCTTGTCGTTATTATTAGCAACAAAAAAAAAAGTAGTCAGAGGAAGAAAACGTTTTTGGTTTTTTAACCCTTTCACACACCCTGTAACCTGACAACATGATAAGCTGACCAAATGCCACCGTCCAATAAAATTGTTGCTAATTTGCTGATCTGGTAAGGTGCAGAGATTTTTTTTTTGGTTTGCATTTAAGATGCTTTTCTCTGGACAGCTCGGAAAGAATTCTTGGAATTCCCAAATCTCTCTCCCTTCATCTGTCGTTTTTAAAATGTATTTATTTTTTATTTCTTCCGTTTATTTATTTTGTGAATCGCGATATCAAGCAATTTGACCCGCGATGAATGGGGAAAAAAACAACAGAAGCAGTTCCAACCGTTCAAATTTCATGCGTGCATTTCTTCTTGGCCTCTTCCTAAATAATATCACACCTGCGAGAACGAACAATCCAGCCGCCTTGGCTAACCACGTGTGACGGGAGTGAAGGCGGTTTTGTTTTTGTGATGATCCAAAACAGACGCACAACAGGGCTTAGAAATGAATGCGAGAAAAACATCGGCTGATAGCGTCCACATATTTTTTCAAGTCAATTGGGTTGCACTCGTGGGGGGGGGGGGGGGGGAAGCTTTTTTTTTTTACATCCGAATAAAACCTATGACTGGAATTAAATATTTCAGCACCGGAGCTGCATGTGACTTTTCTTTTGGTTTCTAATCCTTTTCGGCGAGGAATTTGATCACCGTCCAGACTCAAGCAGACAACCAGTTCGGAGTGACCCACAAAAAAAAGAAAAAAAAAGAAAAGAAATCAGGGCTGATTAACCGGTGACACTGCCGTGATCCGCTTTTTGTGTTTAATTGCTCCTATTTCTTAAAGTGCCGGGCGCGCTTGCCAAGTGGCAGTGAAAAAAAAATGAGGGATGGCGTCGTAAAAAGAACCTTGTCCGCCACTTTTGCGAGAAGACACTTGGCACGGTGCTGCGCGGGGCTGTATTTTATCCCGCGTCGAGCGCTCTTAGTCAAATTTGTTGGTGAGGAGACGCTAATGCTAGCAGGCAAGCGAAAGGGGGAATAGGAAATTATTTGAAATTAAATGAATGCTACTGCATGTTTGAATTCAGGTCTGGGCTGAAAACGTGATGGGAAATTATTTGGGGAGACCTTTTTTTGTTATGTTTAGAGTTAAGATCTACTTTATTGTTTGAGCAAAAATTAAGTATTTTTTATTTTATTACAAGTATATTTCAATATCATGATGTACTTATAAGAATTTGAGGACCCCAGGGGAGGAAATTGTTGGGGGAATTCTGCCTTATTTTAAAAAAAAAAATTAATAAATTAAAAAAGAGCAAAACAATGAAAACATTAGTATGAAAATCACTCAAAAATGAAGAAAATGAAAACAGGATCGCAACGTTCTCATGAGCAAGCGCTTCTTCCTCCTCCCGGCACTTAATTCTCTGGGTTTGGGGGAACGACTATGAAATGACAACTCGAAATATCGCGGCGCGTCTTTGCAGGCGGGGTCAACACCGGGACAGGGCGTTTTAGGTTTGAGGGGGGGGTTGCGGGAGTGATCGTGATCTCCTAAAGCCGTGGAGATACAGGAGATATCTCCCCGGGTTATACAGTCTCAGCCACAAGGATGGGAGGCAATCTTTGGAGCTGATTGCGCCGAATCCTCGTCCAAAGACGGGTTAGGATCAAGCGGAACTAAAAAAACGTTTCCATGTGGGCCCCGAGAGTCAACGCGCTCGAGGGAAAGAGAAATATCATCAAGTGGGAAGAGGGAAAACGCTGCGACAAACATCGGCACCGGCCTGTCTACGCGAGGGGCCACGACGACTTTGGGGTTTGTTGTCTTGAGGGGCGATCTTCCGCCACTGTTTACCGTCTCCTTCCACATCGGGGCCAAGACTACGTCACATCTGTAGCGCAGAGCCTCATACTTTTGAAGATGATGGATATTCATCAGCATTAGTACGAACTCTTTCCGGGACCAAGCTTCACAACTAAATTGGCGAAGAGCTGAACAAGACGGCACGAATGTCCTCCTGACCTCCAATTTGAATCTTAAGACATTTCCCTGAACCCCAGCGGCCTTAGCATTAGCATTAGCAAAGATGGCGGAGCACATACCTCTTCCCCGTTAAGTTGCGCTTGAGGAGCTTTGCTGAAACTGCGGCGGTAAAATCCACCTCCTGTTGGAAAACAAAAATTATAAAAGGAAGGAAGGACAGAAGCCAAGACAAAACAAAGGATAGGAGCTGCCTTTCACAGGTGGACGTGCACCGACGCAAAATTAGCAACATTTCTGCTTAACAGGTCATTTTCATCACCGCTTTCTGTTTTTGAATCATTATAAATTCCTGTACGTTACCAAAACCATTTAGTGTTGTCGTAAAACTACAAAGTCATGCAACCAATGTAGCGGGCGTGGCTAAACAGCTTGTTTACAGGCAACCTGAAATGAAGCTACATTGAAATCATGCTAGCTGTGGATTCCCCCTTTAATTAAACACATTTCAGAGTCTTTACTTTTTTTTTTTGTACTTATGTACTTTGTCGTTGAAACAATATCAAAGTGTTCCTCGACACAAGTCTCTGTACTTCGACTTCAGCGCAGAGCGCTAACACGTCGGCCACTTCTATTAATAATCAAGTCCAAACACAAGCTCGTTGAGGTTTGTTGTCAAGTTTCCAAAGTGTTTCTCACGTGCCAGAGGCGTCGGGGAAGCATTTGGCCGAGCACGTGTTGACGGGGAGGACGCTTCGCCAGTCGCAGCCTGTCTGGCTCCGGCGTCATCGCGGTTAGCGCTGATGACACGGAGACGAACCGTTTGACTCATTTGCTCGCCGTTTAAAACGGGAGGAGAGGTTTTGGTCGTGGCGTCCTGACGAGCGCCTGTCAAAACAAGCCAGACCGCCGCCCACACACGTGCTGCTTCTCTTTAAATCTTCCATGATTGACTCAAGCTGAAACCACTGCTCAATCATGAATCCCGAGATTTGAATGGAGCCCTTTCATCTCTATTAAATACGAACATATAGCCACTTAGCCTCCTCCTGACGCAAGGCAAAAAAGGTGGGAACGCCACCAGGAATTTTCCCCGGGGAAGGCCCAACTGTCAAGACCTTTTAACAAGAGTTGACGCGGCTTTTCGGAGGTGCGTCTCAAGGCGGCGCCTGGGCTGGGTCCTTGGGTGCAGCACCTTTATGCCAAAAATCCCTTCATAAAACTTGATTACTCTGGCATTACGTGAGCTGGGTGGACAAGGTTGCCGATTGTCCTCTCTGTGCGGTTTTTAAGAAAAACAAGGTGTCTGGACAGTGTCGGATCAAGGCAGGACCAAATTTAAATGTATAAAATCAATATCTACTACTCATTTTGTAATAATTATCAGTAACTAGAATTTAGGGGCATGCTGTGTATAGGAGTCATAAAAGTAGTGCTTAGACTTACCACATGCCTCACATCCTTTCCCACCACTGGTTAAAATCTGGCACAGAGTGATGTATACCAGAAACAAGGATAAGTACGGGAGCCCTAAAGGGACAAAAGGTGTTTCATGAGTTAGTGAATTGTCATGAATAACAACATCGAGTGAACACTCACCAATTTGTGAATTTTCTGTCCAACTTTGCTACTTTGCCTGTTGTACTGCCACTTCTCTCTCTTTCCCCCTCCTCCTCTTCGGTGGCTGCGTGGCGATGATCGGAGTACAGTTCTTGCTGTAAGTATTTTGCATCAGTGATATTCCCAAATGATTATTCTACAACATCCCTGAGAATGTCCTGTGACTGGTGAGCTATATTCAGAACAGACCCGCCGTGGGCCATTCACAACTTGCAAATTTCCGTTCTTTGTTTCAAAGCTTATTCCATATAGCGAGTAACATTGACCACTTTATAGTGTTTTGCAAGGCCAACAAATTTATTGAATAGTTTTCCGGCGAGTATCTCAAGGAGCGAGTTATGAGTCGTCTTGAGGGACTTTGTGCGCGTGTGGCTGTATTGAACTCTTCCGAGTCAACCTCCGCTCGGTAGACTAACTGTCGAGTGACGTTGTGTAAACTTGTGTCGCTACTCGCGAAGCTTTGCCATGCTTCCCGCAAGCAAACACCCCGCCGATGCTTCAAGCAAAGCCGCTTTTCCGAGGTCAAACACGTCGACTACGAAAACAAACTGCGCTTCTCTAATCCTGCGCGGAACATATTTCACTTGAAAACGGCGCGTTTTTCAACAGGATCCATCAGGGGATGATGAGTAACGGCGAGGAAATTCCTCCAGAACTTTAGACTAAGAAGTCTCCCGATGACAGCCGCTTCCTCAACTCCTGTCGTGCTCGCAGCATTTGGTTAACTTGGACTCAGCAGAAGCCCTTTTGACCCGTGAAGATCATCTGCTCATCGCTGGATGAGTGACGGCCATCTCAGAGCATCTTCTTTACTGTCCTTAAAAGTCCCTGTAAAATGCAAATAAAAATGTTTTGTATGAGTCACCAAGGCTATAAAATTAGGGTTCAAATTCATTCATTCATTTTCCGAACCGCTTCAAAGGTCGCGGGGGTGCGGAGCCTATCCCAGCAGTCAGTATGAATTCCAGCAATCAACACAGAGGACGAACAACCATCCACGCTCACACTCACACCTAGGGACAATTTAGAGTGATCAATCAGCCTGTCAGACGGAGCACCCGGAGAAAACCCACGCATTAGGGTTCAAATTCATGAAAAATTAAGCCAATTTCTCAACTCTCGGACGTTATATAGACTTGTGCACGGAATATGTAAAACCACAGCACACATAGAAAATGGATGCTACTTCATCTAGCAACTTATTTCTGCTTACGCACCCCAACATGGTCGGGCTATGGCAATAAAAAAACACTTACAGCCACCACAAGGTGGAAGAGACACCACTAGGTCGTTACGGGGATTCCCACACTACAGTGAGAGGCGCTAGCCACCAGCTAGCTTGCAAGCTAGCAGGCATCCAGGGATCCTCTCGACCGTCAGACGGGCGGGAGGCTGGTCCGTGGCATTGCCTCCTCACTTGGGGGAGTTAAGGAACAACACTGAGCTGTTCTGGAAATTGTGGCATCCAAGGAAGCTGTATTTTCGGGATTTAGATATAGCTAGCTAGCTCACACTACTGATAGAAATGGGCCTTGAAGTAAGGAAGTACTGTATCTCCCAAATGTGGAATGTCTCAGGTCATTCGCGATTTGAACAGTTACAGTATCCTGTCGGAAAAGTAGCAAAATGTCGTCAAAACAGATATTGTATCTATGAGTCAACATTAATTTTTGCTTTTATACTTGAGTACATTTCACTCTGTGCGTTTTAATCAAGAAAGGTGTTTTTAAATCATTCGACTTTTCGTATTTCTACTTCAAGTGCAGTATGTAAGTACGTTCTTCGAGCTACTGAAAAAAAACCTACAAGGACTTGAGAAGAAATTCAACGTCTTGCCTCTTGAAAGTCAACAGTTTGGTCTGATCACGCTGAACCGTACACACGTCTTTGATTACAGCGGTCGTTTGCAGTCTTGGGAAACGCTTGATTGAAAACTACTTCGGGTGGGGCCCGCGGGGGCGGAATCATCTTGACGTGGCGTAATTGCCGCCGAAGGCCGGTATGTTTGCAGTTCCAGTAAAATGTTTTTCATCTCCGCAAAGCCTCCTGGACAGCTGTTGGTTGCACAAGCTGTCGGTGCAGAAACTCGAACACATTACCGACTTTTATTAGGTTAGCTTTTTGGCTGGCCGCAGGAATTGTTTTGTTGAACGTTTTATGATCGATCCCGTTTCGTGTGGATGTCACTTGTGTGAGTGACGTCGGTGCTTTTATGAGATGAATACCTCTGGCAGAGCACGCATTTGGACGAGATAATATCCCTCCCCGCGGATTATACGCCAAAAAGGAATAAATTAAAAAAAATTCACAAGTGCTGAACAATACAAAAGAGTGTCATCAGCAGGTTGCAACCAAGACCGGAAGAGTCACAGAAAGGCAAAGTAGCGGACGTCCTGTAAATATTCCTTCTTGTTAGAGAACCAGGAAGTCAAATATCCCAAACTTTGTGTGAGAAGTATGTCCGACTAAAATGTCCCCGCCAGGGCCTAAGCAACGAGCTTTGGGAACGAGACTTTTTTACAACAAACGTGTTCTGCATTTTTGTCTGGAGTTACAGCGCGGAGGTGGTACAACGGAGGCATGATTGAAGGCTCGCCGACAGCATCGGGACGGACCGAATTCCTCCCGGTCCTCTCGCTTGCGTTCCCACATCGGGACCGAGGAAGCCGGCGAGCATTTATTGTGGTCAGTGTGTCAGATCTATAAATATTTTCTCAAGGCCGAGAGCGTTTGTGGCAATACGGGGAGCCGCTTTTTCATAGCGGCGGCGGGCCTGTGGGACACGCGCACCTGGAGTTGCGAGCAACTCTTGATGACACTTGGAGCGAGCGCGGTGGATGCGATGCACCGGTGGGGAGTAGATCGCGCTTGACGTCTCCTGCGCCGCGGTCGGTCGGGATAAAGGGTCACTGGGAGTTCGCCTTGTTGCGCGCACGTTAACGCGGGACAGATGCTTTGTCGGCGTCACCGTGCCGTAGTCTAAGGTTTCTTGGTGGAGACTCTCTCCGCTTTGGCCGAGCGAGCAAAGCGCATGGGCATGTCTGTTCTCTCCGGGAAAACAGGGCTTGGGAATGACATAATGACCACCCGCTCGGGATGATGTAGTGAAACGTGATCTCGACGATGCTCCCAGAGAACGCCAGAAAGACAGATTTGCGGTTTCCACCGTCGAGTTTTGTTTTGTGCTTGCAACCTTGTTTATTTAGAGGTCTTGAAATGCTGACTTACCTACAGATTCTGATGTCACGGTGATCTATCACGAGGCTACGGGCCGAGCACGTTTTACGTCGTGGTGTCGGAACCGGATCGCCGTACAATGAGGAAGCATCTGTAATTGCCATGAGGTCCAAGGTCAGGGTCAATGACACGTTCAATGCACGATATTTGAATAAAACAACAAAGCAGGGCACTTTTGAAATATATCTGGATTGGCTTTATTGACGTACTGCACAGTATTTCATTGCGCACTATATGACAATAATGGCGGTTATTATATACTACAAAAAAAAAAAAGGTTGCATAAATAATTCAAATGTGGAAATAAAAAATAAATATGCAGTTCATTCCTTTGTGGAAATTGGCCTCTTCACCACCCAGCGGCTCACACCTGATCCGCCCCCTTTAGCCTCGGCTATGATCTGTACAGTCCTGTGATAAATCCTTTTCAGTTGCTCATTTGAAAAAGTCCAAATCAGCTGCAAACATCGTCGGGATGCTTTCAAATCGGTGGGGAATGACAGGTTTGGGGGAAAAACGCCCACCTCGTCCACACAACAAAAAAGGCCAAGCGTCTTTGCGGTGCGGTTGTATTTACAGACCGGCAGGAGGAGGATCGCTCTTATATCGGGTCCGTTTCACTGGCTTGTTCAACTCGTAATTCCAAATAATGTCATCAGCCGAGAGCGCCACGGGGCTATCAAGGCCCTTGGGGGGTGGGGGGGTCCCGGCAGGCGGAAAGAGGTCCGAGGCCTCTTTCCGAAGCTATCACCATCCCTCCGTCGGAGCCCCCCAACCCCCTTGGGCTGCCAGTGTCCCATCGAGGCAGAAGCAGATGGATTCCGACCTCTTGAGTGCACCTTGTCTTCCTTTAAATGCAGCAGTGGGAGCAAGCGTTGTGGTGTTTGTACAGATGGCTCGGAGGGCCCGGCGGGGAGGATGTTTGCTACGCTTGAGATGCCTTTATATCAGGACGGGGCCCCGCTGCGATGTCTCCTCGTAGCGAAGCCGGTCATTGAGGGTTTGTCATGCAGAAAAGAAAACTGAGATTGGCTAAAAAACACAAAGTCAGCCCGGCTTGTGAAGTCGCCCTGGAGTGAAATTGTTCTTGCGTGTCCTCCCCAATAGAGAGCGGGAGAGCGAGAGAGAGCAAGAGAGAGAGAGAGACAGAGAGAGAGCAGTCGGGTTGTTTGGGTGTTGTCAAGAGACTTAAGAGATTTAATACGAGTTGTCTGTCAACGGCGTCTTGTTCTTGTTCCGGTCCTGGGACAAACGGCCGTGCTTCTTGTTGCGGGGTAACCGCGGGACCTCCTTGGCCTCGGACTGGTTGTGGTGCGGCCGGAAGCGCTTGCAGTTACAGGAGGTGACCACGCGGATCTTGTAAGTCCGAGTGTTGCCGTTGGGACAGTACAGCTGCACCCGACGGGTCCGCGAGTGCGCCGGGATGCAACGGTAGTCCGAGGCCCCGCCGCCGGTTCTCCACCACTTCCCGCGGCCGATGGAGTTGGGCATGAGATGCGAGGGCAAACACTGGCCCGAGCACACCAGCTCCTTCACCGGCTTGGCGCTACGACAGGATCCGTCCGTGATGTAGCGGGAGGAGCGCAGTTCCCTGCAGCTCAGCTCCGAAGCACCTGGAGGGGGTGGGGGGGGGATATTGCCGTTACGCTCCATGACAAGACAAACACTGGAAAACTATTGCAGTTCAACGGCTTTGTCGCCGACTACCCTGATGGTCAATGACTCAACAGCAGTTCGAAATAGGGGATCAACGCACATTGATTTCCAGACGTAGGAAGTACAAATACTTGTGTCACTATACGCTTATATTCCCCATTCGTAGCCTTATCGAAGTAAATTGAGGTTGTCAGCAACAAGAATAGCTCGTGGCAAATGTGTTGTGCTAACCTAAAAACCACCAGTTCCATCTCGGTATTATTATTATTTTTATTCATAATAATAATCAGGAAAAATACGGTACACGTCGTGTCGGTTATACTTTTTCCCAGGCGCTCTCTTTAGGTACTGATTTTGTTTTGTCAGTTCACGTTAGCAAAGCTATGAGAAGACATTTTGATGGCATGAAGGCCGGGGTCAAGGCTCGCTAGCTTTTTTTTTTTTTTTCTTGTTACAAGAATGAGTGTACATCCGCTTCACGGTTTTAAGATTGGGGGCTGAAATCCGTGCTGCGGCCTTCCTATGTGTAGTTTGCACGTGGTGTACTTTCTGTACATTCCTGATCATGTCCGTCAGATTGAACGCGTGTACTAACAAGGTTGTTTTTTGTTTTTTTTTTGTAGTGGCTACATCTTGAAGTAGTTTAGGATGAAAGGTATTTCAAGGGGTGGATTTTGCATCCTTAACGTGCAGCCATAGGAATTCTTAGTGAGTGAAATAATTTAATTCGAAGAACAGTTAACACGTAATCACTGAGGCCAGAAAAGGGGGGGGCGATTGGAATGAGGTTCCCCAAAATAGCACATTTCGTCTTTTAATACACCGCGTTTGGTCCCCTGTCAGCGGCCGTTTCGCTCTACGCAGTTCTCTTCGAACAATCACCGGGGCTCAACTTTGTTACAGTTGGCCTGCATATTTTATTTTTTTTTTTTTTTTTAAAGTCGAGAGGATTAGCGCAGAGCCTCAGCCTTTTCTAATTTGCCTGTCGATTGCTACTGACCACATCAGCGTTTTCCCAAGGCGCATAACAAAGCGTTTTACAAAAGGAAAATCTAAACACAGATGTCAAGAAGAAGTCTATATATATTTACTGAAATCATGACAAAGCTTAAATTTGTTCATCAACTGAAAAATAATTGAACCGTTTCTAACTGGGAATGGACTCGTGCATAATTGCGATTGTAAAATTAGGTCGCAAAATTACAGCGTGATTTGCTTTGCTCGTATAAAAAAAAAAAAAACAACACAAATGTAGTCACGTTGGAAGCTGTGGACCATGATCGTTTGTTATTTTACTTTCATCCGCGCTGCCCAGTGGGGCCTAAGGTCTCCGGACGCAGATGTCCAGCTGGCAGCCATCAGCTGTTTGCGGAGGAGCCAGTAAAAAAAAAGCGCTTCGTGAAAGCTTTAATGGAGCTCCGAGCTTACAGGGGGAAGCCTGGCACACACGGCGGTGCTGGCCCTCGCTAACGTGCTAACTCAAGGCTAAAACGGCCATCTGCTTTACGCACCAAACAAGAGCCGGGAAGAAAAAAAAAAAAGCGTCATCTTAAATTTCGGCTGCATCTTTGCTAGATGCATTGTGCATTTTTTTTTTTTTATGTTGTTTCTTTTCTTTTGGCGGTGTGTTAAAAGGGGCCAAACAAACAACGGGCAAGGGATCTGCTTTCCTGTGGGCGCGCTTCACAAAAAGGGGACCAACAAAAGGATTCACGGGAAGCGACTTCCGTTTTATTCTCCCAGAGAAAACCCGATCTCGATGTTTTTGCAAACATTGTGAACTGACAAAAAAAAAATAAAGCGACGTTAGCTGCTGATGCCTACAACAAGAACAACACGATGGTGGATTTCAGGCTGACACAAAACTGGCATTCACCATGAATCATTCCCGGAGCCGACAGAATTTTCTTTACTAAAGGCCACACTCCAGTCAAGCGGAAACCTTAAACCAGCAATAAAGTATTTGGAAAACACGCAGGCGAAAGAAGACCTCAAATCTGACGCTTGCATATCTAAGCCCTTGGGCGTTCGGTTGAAGCTTCGTTTTCCTTCCCGGGCCCACAGGTGGGAATCATTCTCAAAAGGCAGCGTTGCGTTTAAATTAAAAAAAAAAAAAAGCAATTGCCAAAAGGCCCCTCAATGACAATCGCAGCCAGAAGAAGGCCGATGTTTTCTATTAGGGCCGACATGTTCCTGCAATTAGAGGCTTGCATCCCTCAGCGAAGCTTGACTAATAGCGTCAAGCGAGACGGGCAATAAACTGATGAACAAATGAGGGTGGGGGGTGGGGGTCCCCATGTCTCTGAATTGCAGGAATGTGTGTATGTGTGCGTGTGTGTAAATTTGATTCCGATGCGATCTAAAGAAAGCCAAATTGAAAACCAAAGATTTGTGGCATGCCCAAAAATCATGACGTGATGCAGCCGAAATGGCCAATTAAACAGATTTAATGGCACATTAAACAGAAACGCATCAGCACTGAAATGGCTTTCCGATCGTTCAAGGCTGGTCATGATTTTTAATCAAGTCTTAGAATGTGACATTTCTCGGTATTTAAAATTTCATTTCCAAGTGTCAACGCATCAAACACGGGGAATATTCTAGTTAGGTAAAACATTCAGTAGGATTTCAGGTCTTTTCCACTTTCGCCTGCGGGCTTTCTGTCGATCACGTATCGTCAAGTAAGCACGTTGCGCAATCACACTTGTTGGTAAAAATCGGTCAAATGACGACAAGCCAAATCAGTTTGGATGTGCTTGATCCCCCATTGCGAAAAAAGACAACGCAAATGCACAACCGACTGAATCCCTCCCGTTTTGTACATTATCCATATTTCATATATATTACTTGCTTTGCAAAATTATCTTTGTAAGTCATAAAAACTGCAAAAGTGTTCATATCATATGGGAGCGGTATAACAATTTTAACGTGTTCTATTGCCTTAAAAAAAATGAGGCAAGTAATAATTTGACAGTTAAAATAAGCAAATGATGACCATCCAAATCCGTTTTTCTGTGCACGGTAAAAAAGAACAAATCACTCACACATGTCGCATTTTTAAGCACAAGATGATAAAAGAGAACACTCACTGTAGGAGACGGAGTTGCTGGTTCTTCCGCCGCTTTTGGCCCTGTTGTTGTTGTTGTTGTTGTTGTTATTCATCGTGCTGTTGTTGCCGTCGTGCGTGTAGTCCACGATGAACTCCGTGCCGGCGTTGGACACCTGCCTCCAAGCCTTGGCGGCGGCTCCGGAGGCGCAGCAGCATCCGCGGAGCAGCAGGAGGCTGAGGAGCAGCGGGGGAGCGGCGCGCATGCTGCAGCCGGGAGGACGACGGCAAAGTGGGGCAAGATGGGGGGTGGGGGGAGGTGGTGGTTGTGCGTTGGTGGGCGGGTGGGATTCTTGTGGAGGGCTGAGAGACGCGCTCATGCCTTTTAAAGCCTCTGGCGGGAGGCTGCCAATTAGGCGGTGACGTAGAGAGGAAGAGGGAGGGGCCACCCCACCCCTGAGTTGATGTTGCAGGTTTTTCCTTTCGGTGGGCCACAGTGTTGCATCATCGCGTCGCAAGTCCGTCAAAATGCTGGCACAACTGCTCTTCTTTTGGGTCTTCTTTTTTGACACGTGGGGAGTCAAATTCTTCGGGGTCCGCATTTCATTTTATATGTTGCCACGTCACTGGTAATTTCCAGTCGCAATGTAACGTTTCTTTAGTCCGTCCGATTTTAAATTCGTCCTTCGCGAGTCAGCATTTTCCTGTCCTGTGATTGGCCGGTCAGAGCAAAACCTGTGACAGCCAAACATGACAGGAAAACATCTGAAGCGATCTGCACACCTGAACACATTTAATCATGAATTTGATTAATATCAATTGCGGTTTGGTCTCGTATGAATAGTTTCTCTAATTGCACGGTGGTTTGAAGAAGAGGATTGAGTCCGCGCTGAAAACTCGGGTACTCGATGCAAAAGCCCGCCGCTGTTTATGGATCTGTTTCAAATTAGACATTGTCGACGGGAGAGCCTCTTGGCATCCTCAGCATGTCAGCGCTTTGACGAGCGCTGACAGATTGAGGCTTCTCCAAGGGAAAGGGGAAGGATTCCAAAATGGAGATCCCCCCCCCCCCCCCCCCGATCAGCTTTCCCCCACGGACTCGGTTTAACAACAGCGTGACATTTCGACCTTCTTGCGCCGTCGCCCCTCTCGTCTCGGGCCTTTGTATTTCTCCGCGCTCCTGACGCTCTTTGATTTGTCACGCAAAAAATAAAAATCAAGGATGGGGATTGACAAGAGCCGGCAAAAGTGAGCCTGCGCAGGTCCACTTCTGTTCCCCGATGAGCTCAGCACGATAACCGCTGCCCTTTCTTTGGTCCAAGTGACCCCCCCCCCCCCCCCACTATGAGTGCAAAACAAGGTGAATAATCGTCGGATTAAGAGTCTGACGCCTGTGTCTTGGTGACTGAGGAAACACTGCCTCCTAGAGGGAGAAGGAGCAAAGACAATGTCCAAGGCAAAGGAGGATTGTAAACAAATCAAAAAAAGTGGCAAAAAGTACATGTAGTCAAGCAATAACGACGACACAAAATTACTTCTGGCCCCGTTTCGTAACGCACAAAGCGATTATTCTATTGCATGGATGGCAACAAACAGATACACGGGTTAATTAACGGTATCTTTGTAAGTGGAGGAGCATTTAACTGCCCTGTCAAATTCTGGCCTAAACAGATTACAAGTATATTTTTAAAAGATAGACATTTTTAACAGAGGATAAAGAATATATGCCTCTTAGTGTCGGCGTACGCAGTGTCTTACATGCGTTGTGTGCCAAGTTGTTTCAAGGTTTTTCATTACGGTGACGTCAAAAAACAATGGCGGTTTCATTAGCCCATCAAAAAGCTGTTTTACATTGTTAGCATTAAGCTAGCGGATTTTCATAAAACCAAGATAATGTGGTTTTGTTAAATACAACAAAAATTGTGCAATTCTGTTTGTTTTATGTTTACTTGCATTGAAGGTTTTGCTCGCAACTCAGGACATTTTTTTTTTTATAATCAGCCAAATAATACAATTTAAATCTTATATCTGTCATGTCATTTGGGTTTTGTTTTGAAAATCATCGTCGCAGTAAAATAACAGTCAGATGTTTGCCATAATGGAAGAAATCCTCCGGCGCTGTAGCTAATGGCTAATTGCAACTTTCATCCGATTGAGACGACAACAAAAAGTATCAAAACCGATGAACCGACTGAACCGATGACAAGCTGAACCGAAAAACCTCTGCCAAAAGGCGACCGACTTTTCGGTTGTATCGCAAGAGCACGTTTTTTTTTTTTATGAGGTGCCGAGTACCTGCAACTCGTTTGACTGCGATTCCACATGTCAAATCGGACCGCGCGCTGCACGCGCGGGGGTCCACGTTGACCCAAGTCGCATTTCGACATCGCCCAGTCGGCGTCGGTATGCGAGCCGGGTGTCAATCAAGCCGCAACCCGCGCGGCATTAGCGTTGTTGTTGTTGCGCCAACATGTGGCAGCAATCAGCACGCGCAACCGCAATAAGCGCCGGCAAAACAGCGGTCGCGCCACACTCTCAAGATATGCGAAGCACGCTGGATGTAAATGGCCTGTCATGTTCTCACACGAGCCCGACCGGGTTCTTCGCACCGACTGCGCTTCACGCGGACACGCGCTGATCAGTTGTGACGGCAAACTCTCAAGTTCAAGTACCGACATATGGCGGCCCGCTCCGAGGCATCTCGTACGGAAAGTCAAATGTTCACCAGACAACCCCGAAACGAGCGCACGCTGCTATTTGTTCACCTTGGGACGGTAAAGATCTGAATTTGACAAATTTAACTTTCAACGGACCGCCCCGTTTTAAACGCCGAGAGCTGTTAGGTTCTTATCCTGACTGTTTATCTACTGGCAGCCGACCTGTTTTTTTTTTGGGTTCTCCGACGAGGTCAGCTGGAGTTGAGTGCCTGCTACGGGGCAGCAGAGGAACAGTAAGCACAAAAAAAAAAAAAAATGGGATGCTCGTACGACTCTGATCTTTTACGAGTCTTCCACACAGGAAAACTGGAGATTTGACCCTGGCGGGCAGTAAATCCCCAAATTGTCATTGTTTGTCTGCAGACTATTCAGATAATCTTCCAAATAGATCCATTGAAGCGGCCAAATAGGAAGTTGGCCTGCGGGAGCGAGGCTGGCTGGACCTCAGACAAGAAACGGCGCTCTTTCCAAACAACCCCGAGGCCCTTTGCTTGTCGGACATGTGCGGTTCTTATGAAGGAGTCGACTAAACATTCGCAGAACATTGATCACGGGCTTTGGGAGAGCTCGGCTTCAGCTCCTGAATGCTATTTTTTGTTGTTGTTGTTGTTGTTTCAGGTTTCTGGTTAGAGTGGGAATCATACACATTTTCTATGAACGATGGTCTTTTAATCCCAGGTTCAACAAATCCCGCTGAAGCATACAGCGCTAATATGTCGCTTGCTTGTATCGTGTCCAAAACACTCAGTTTCTTTTGAGACTATTATTTTTCGGAGCTGGGAGACTCAAGTCACGTCGACTTGACTCCAGTCAGATCTAATTTTAGGACGAGAGACTTGCTCGGCTAAAATTTCGGGAAGACTCAAATTGGCTGATTTGGTATTCATTTCAGAGACTGCAGTTAAGTGGACATCTTATCATGTTATCAGGTTATCAGGTTACAGGGTGCACGAAAGGATTTGTCATTTGGGAGATTTCAGGCTGTGGCTATGTCGGAGAAAACAGTTTAAAATTAACACCACCCCCCGCCACCCTCCCAAATCAAAACAAGCTGCATTTCCATTCATAAACGGATAATTTAAGGGCAGCGTGACGGATCCTAGTGGGGTCTCGCGTTCCCACTGAATGGCAGATCTCCCAGGATAATCTGCACGAGGTGCTAATTGAGCGTCTAAGTACAAGCAGACGAACGCCAATGCTACGTGTGGTTATTTTCAACCTGTTTTGTTTTGTTTTTTAAAAAAAAATTTCCATTACAAGATCAATAAGTCAAGCAAACCGGCATGTGAGAATAATCTAGCCCCTTGCGGTGTTTAATTCGCCGAAGGATAATAACAAGCAGAACGTCTCGGCGGCAGCGGTGCGCTGTCAATCGCGAGGCCACCCACGGTGCAGCTCCCCCCCCCCCTTCGCGGATGCAGAAACCTTCGCTCGCCTGCGCCTCACCACCGAGTATGACGCCAACCTATTGGGGCAGAAGCCAGCGCGTGACATGACCGGTGCCCTGCTGCCTTCGCTAACGGCAACACCTCAATTATGCCGAGATAGCCTAACAAATTTCCAATCAAATTGACAGTCAACTTCTGGATCAAATGCCTGTTGTCAAATTTGTCGGAGCACAACACGTTGTACACCAAGTACTGAAACGTTATAAATAGTTGGATATTTTGATTTAAAAGTTCAGAAAAGGTCAAATGCCTTCAAGATGTGACGGCGAACGTAGCGCGAGTGAGTTTCATCCTGAAATGTTACCAAATACGCCTCCCTTCGAACCGTGGCTTGTATTCGACCTGAGCTGGCTCCCAAAGTCAAAAGTCTGGATATCTGGCGCCGCACTGTGAACATTTTCAAGCGCTTTGTGTAACTTGCATTGTTCCGTGTCAGAGGTGTGCCGGTACAACCGGCAACATCTGCTCGCACAACAGGATGATCGTGCGCAGCCTTTAGCAATTAAGCGAGGCCGCTAAAAAGGTATGTTTGAAAAAGCTGCAAACGCCAGATCGCCTTTTTTTTGTTTTTTTTTTCTCACAACAGCGCCTGACTTTTTAACCCCCGGTCGCTCGTTAACGTCTTGTTCCGCTCTGAGAAATGCCAAACTAATGTCTGCGCTGCACTTAAAAAAAAAAATGCGATACTGACATCAGTATGCAGCGCAGTCGCCAGGTACGTTCTTCGTCCTTCAGGGAGAGAACACTGACGGGGTTTTGAATTCACGATTTGAAATCGGGCAGACGATCGCGTTGGCCGCCATGTTGTGATTTTATAGCAGCGTCCGCACACATGTAAATTTTTTTTTTTTTTTTTTTTTTAAACAGCACAGGGACGAAACGTGTGACACTGCGGGCGAAACCACTTGGAAGTGGATCTGAAGGGTTGGAAGCTCCGCCTCCTCCCGCTTCATATTTTCTGATCAAGTAACGCTGTGCCACAGATGTGCTTCCACGGCGGCCTTGGGAGCATCGCTCGCTCTCGACCGAAAGAACGCTAACGTTTCGGAGGTCGGACGTGACGAGGCCCCCGGAGCTCTGCTGCCAACAACATTCTCAGCAGTGACGGGTAAAAACGTCAACGGCAAAACAAAAAAAAAAGGCCAGAAATACCTGCGACTGATTACATGTCCTGTTTCTCACTCATGAATCATTTCCTCCATAAACAAGCATCCAACATCAGGTGATGTTAGCTTAGCAGGATATGAGCAAATGAGCACATGACTCACGAAAATAAACACGTTTCCAGGCATTTGAGGTATTCGGCCCAAACAACTAAATCCGTATTGACACCGGCTCGCGTTTCTTCGGGCGAACTGCAGGATGCAGTCGGCTCTGATTTTGGCTTCGGCCGTAAACATTTCCATGCACAAGCAAACACATAGTTGGAATGCGTGTCACTTCATCACGTTGACGAGATGGGAGAGCCGTTTGAGAAGAAAAGTGGCGGTGAGGGACCAATAGAACACCCTCGGACAAATTCTTGCTTCCTGCCCTGGGCTCTCGGAGCCTGGCATTTTTTTTTTTTTCTCCAACCTGGGCGAGGTTGTTCATGCACGGGCCAGCGAGGTAGCCTTGTGTTTTCAAACCAAAACAGATCATTTTGATTAATTTATGAGCTGCAGAATTCATGGAAATTAAGACTTCCCGGCTCGCCCACACAGCTGCTCGGGAGTAATGACCCGTGCATGCACATTGCGGTAAAAAAAAAAAAAAAAAAGACCTGGCTTCCTCGTATCCAGACTTCGAAGACCACAAGTACTCTCAACTCTCTGATGCCAACGTGTGATGTCATTTCCTGGCTCCCTACGCTGGGCTGCATTGTGGACTATCGGCAGCACTTCGGTTTGGGGGGTTCAAATTTCATTTCTGTCCTCGCATTCCAAAAACATGCAAATGTAAAGTCGTTAAGACACTAAAATGACTTTTGCGTTGTCTAAAACATTTTTGATTGATACATTTTATACACCACAATGAGGATACAGTGAAACTCCCCTACAACGAAATCATGTTTGCGGCAAGACATTTTTCACAACAAGGGGTTTTTCACTGTAGCAAATTTGAAACAGGAAAGTGGGAATGGTGTGAATGCGTGAAGATTTTTTTCACACTAGGGGGTATTTTCACCCATGTAGATTTCGTTGTAGAGGAGTTTCACTGTAATCGTTTGGAAAGGTGTTTCCTAAAATGAAGCAACCAACACATACAACAAAAATACAAGCCATGAGCCAGGTTGATAACTCAGTAGTTTATTTTTAACAAAGTTGTCCCGGATAAGAAAAACAAAAACATAAACATACAATCAAGTGCACTTCAACAAAGCCTTGCCCATCCCGCCAAGAAGTGAAACAGACAAACGGAACGACACACTAAGGCTTCAGGTGGGCTGTGTCGTTTGGGGTCGTCGTCGTCGTCAGCATCAAAGCGGGACAAAGCAGGAGTCAGGCAGCGGACTCGTCTTGTGCGAAAACCATTTGAGCACAACGAACAATAAGGGGCCGTCCGCGCTGGTGTCTGCACTCCACCTGGCCCCCACCGAACTCCCACTTTGTTACTCCTTTCCGGCACTTGTTTAAAAAGCTCTCAGGTGGGAAAACGTAGCAGGGGGAAAAAGGTGAACAAGTTCACGCCAGATGAGTTTTCCATGATGTGCCGAGTATCGGTTGTCGGCCACGAGGGGCTCCCAACAAAAAAAGGAGACTTCAAGCGCAGATGTCCAAATTACACCACGGGAGACTTCACATTTGGACTCCAAAAAATAAAATAAAAAAAAAATCAAATAAATCACAGGAAGTTATCTGGGAGTCAAATGGACTCACAATGTTCGAAAGCAGCACTGTGAATCCATTATAATCACGGATAACGGGCCCGTGATGTCATCGTTTGTCAGAGAAGATGAAGTAGGGCGAGAACTCGTCCCGCACCTTTCCCCACCCGAAACAATCCTACGAAGATCCCCTTACATTCTCCCCAGTAAGCAGTTAACCAAACGTTATTACCGGCCAATATATTAGGCCAGCTTGGACACCGAATGCAGCAATTCACCATTTAGTGCATGTTACATAGGACGTAGTATATATCACGATATACGATTTGACATTCGCAGCACGGCAAGAGCTCCCCAAATGTGACGCCGGACGCACATTGGCGCTCAAAAACACAAATTGGTAAAGCGACGCTTTAAATTTTACACCCGGAAAATGACTGAAAACGAAAACGCGATGAGGTGAATTTTTGGAGCAGAATCCTGTTGGGGTCAATTTTTTTTTTTTAAAGAACAATGACACTGATTAGACAGCAGGTGGCAGTGTTGGTTTGTGTGCGCACTTGATGATGGATCGACTATCACCGCAAATGCTCAAATGTGAAGTAACGATTATGCCGTAGGGGATACGCAGATTGGTCCATTTTTGCATGATGACTGTTTTAAATTCGGGGTGTTGAGAGGACGACGTCCACTACTGTCAAAAGTTTCAGGATGAAACCTAAAATGCACTTTCAACTTGAGAGGTCAACTTTAGTTGACCTTCTCTGAACCGTTGAATGCACATGTTCAACTGTTCAGTAGATTTTCCCCACATCTTGCTGCTCTCCAACAAGGAGCTGAAGGGCAAAATTCACAACAGGTGTTTTTTTTTTTTTTTAAAGTCGCGCAAATGGTGAGTCCTGTTGATGACCAGCGATGTGTCATGCTGCTCTCATGATGTCAAAAACGTGAACGGCATGATGAAGAGGACTGCTTAAATACCATTCTAATTGAACCAGAAAATGGATCGCTCCATTCACAGAACGAGAACACCTGTTGTGAATTTTGCCGTTCCGCTCCTTCGAGAACAGCAAGTCGAGAAAAAAAAAAAAAAAAAAAACTGAAACTCTGAATCTGGGATAGTTCAGAGAAGCTCAAATGAAGTTCACCTGCAAGGGTTCGAGTGCATAGTAGGCTTATCCCGATATTAACCATACTATGGAATATTTTGAACCTAGACATGTTATCGTTACAAATGCAATTATTTGGATAGATTTTGTGGCACAGAGGCGAAAGATTGGTCAGCACTTTTTCCTCACATTTTTGAGGTTCTGGTTTTGAATCCTTCACCCCAGCTTCCTCCCATATTCCAAAACCACGCATGTCGGGCTAATCGAAGACCGGAGGTGTGAATATGAGAGGGGATAGGTTGTCTATACGTGCTCTGCGGCTGCCTCTCGCCGACAAGTCAGTTGGGACCGTTCTCTGGCTCGTACGCCAGCCAAATGAGATCAAGCGTGATAAGAAAATGGACGGATGGATGGATTTTGTGTCTGGGAACCTCAAAGAAGCTTGAAGTAAATAGGCTTTTGGGTATTGATGTTTTTGGTGATATTGTATCAGTGTAACGTTTTGTGTGGTCTCCCCGGGTCGGGATGAGGTGAGTGGGGGAGGAGGAGCACGTGACACATTTTTGACAAAGCTCTCAGCTTGTCGAACGAGTGCACCTGATGGTTGTTGCCAAACACTTTGGACGAACACAACTGAGCGCGCAGCACGCAGCGATGTGTTGGCCAAAGGACAAATAGGGGGAGGGGGTGGGGGGGTCAAGCCAGAATCGGGGGAGGCCGTCTCGCAACTCCCCCGCGCGCTCAGACGTCAGCAAACGCCGCTGCTGCAGCGCTGAGATGCATCTGGCAGCGTTTAGTTGTGTCTACGTCAAGCGGGGGCCAAGTCTTTGCTGCGGGAACACATTTGGTTGGAAATCGACCAAACGACCACTGCGCTCACAGAACGCCTCCTCAACGGAGCTGCTTTTCGGGAGCGTAATGGAAGGACGCCCCCTAGTGGACGTCCCGTATAGTGCTGGAAAGTGAGTCAAAACCCCCTTTCAAGCACCTTCTGGGGAAGTTGCCACATCAGGGGGGTGGTTTGGGGGGGGTCACAGTCGCTTTGGCGAAATCGATCCGTTTTGCTCAGCGACAAACAAAGATGGATGCAATGGCATCAGGAGCACGACTGCCACCTGTGTCGCGATGCAGACGCACAATTCAAGATGGCGGATGCCAAGATTGCGGTCGCGGTGGGAAATTTTTTTTACATGCACGTCATATTATTTGAATCGTAATATATTAGTACATGTAAATGGATGACGGCGAGATTGAGTATTTTAGTCATATAGACGAATATAAGTGATATATAGAAGACGCACGGACGATATACCGACAACGTTACAGACACATTGCTCATACATTCATATATGTCAACACGTACAGTAAATACGTATATACAGTACGCAGAGTACGTGTATATATTCATAAGCATGTATTTATACACAGAGCAAAAAGGGAGAATAAATAGTGAGTTGATTGATGAGTGACACACGAGGCATAGCTGACTGGTAATGAACTGACAGATGTCCTTACATTCTATATAGAGCGTTTAGAAGATGGGAGTATTGACATATATTGCAATGTTGCACTGTACACAAATTAAAAAAAATAATTATACGTGATGGGATGTGCAAACTGGCAGTAGATAAAATGCCTCATCACGGAGGATTCTGGGAGCCGCCGTGTTTTTTTGAAAAAAAGAAATCCTGTGAATTCACAGAATGCTTCCACGCCTCGTGACATGGCATTGTCATTGGCCGTATATTTGACTTTTAGGACATCTGCGGCAGTGAAAACCTCTCTGAATGATTGTGCTGTCGTCTTTTAACTTTCGCAATCTCGGGAGTACGGAGGAGCGTCGGAATGCTTGAAGTAGCTCGCTTCTACGGCTGATCGGTGAGAGTTTACGGCAGCTCGTCGTGGTGATTTTTTTTTTTGAAAGGTAAACATGGACACGGGCGTGCAATTTGCGCGGAATGATCTACACGGATTTAAAAAAAAAAAAAAAAGCATTTTCCAGAATACCCCTCAAATGGGTGCTGGTTTGCGAGAAGAGTCCTGGAGAGCGGCGGCGAAATCAGCGAAAAGGCATGACGGGAGTTTGTTTCTATTTGGTCTTTAGTTTGCCCACCTCGCCGTTCAGCTTGCCCTCCCGAACCAGCTTCTCGTTGAGTTGGCACAGCAGGCGCAGGAAGCCGTCGTTGGGGCCGATCTCCCTCTTTTGCCGGACGGTGGCCACCGCCTGACGGGCGTCCATCTTGTGGCGCAGCATGAGGTAAGCCACCACCATGGTGGGCGAGCGGCTGTAGCCTTCCCTGCAGTGCACGTACACCTTCCCTGTGAGGAAACAGCGACAGGATGAGTTGTATGCAAAGCTAGCGCGTCAAAAAAAAAAAAAAAGCACAGCGTTGCTAATGATTGATTTTGGGGGGGGGGGGTTTACAGTCTGTCCGGGCATGCAGTGAAACTACGGCAGAAAAAAAGAGGCGGAGAAGGTCCCCAACTTAGCGCCAAAGAGTAGAGAAAACACAATTAAATGTCAGCAGTGTTGCAAAGGGTGGAAGAGTCCCTGCACTGCCGTAATGGCGATGCAGCCGCTCACTAAAATCCTCCAACCTTTGACCTTTGAGAGCCGACTCGCGAAAATGTCGCGCGCAGCAAAATGTGACACCGCGGAAACACACGGCGGATCTCGGCCCCGAATATTCAAGCGGGGAGCAGTTCTCGGTTTCGCGGAACGCTGACGCGGCAGCTTTTAAGATCGAACATTTCATGTCAGAGATACGAAGGGGGCAACCACGCGTGCAACAGGCGCCGCCTTTTGCTGGATCTGATCATGGAATATGGAGCAGGACTCTGGAGCGAGTCAGAATTAGCCGCAGATGATTGACTTCTGTCTTTTTAAGAGCGCAAAGCATCACGTCAATTCCACTCCATAAATGTTGACAGACAACGACATAGCGAGCGGCGTGTCACCTTTGCCGTTGTTGTGCGCGAGGGCCTTGTCGATAAAAACGGCGCCCTCCTCAAAGAAGGCACTGAGGTCAAATTGCTCCGTGTCGTTGGCCTTGATGCCGTGGTAGGCGATGCCCGTGCCGGCGTAGAAGTCGGCGCTGGTGTTGACGTGCATGAAGGAGGTGCCCTCCGCCATGTTGAGCACGTGCGTCACGCCCAGCTTCTGCAGCCGCATTGCATTCTGGGCCACAAACCTGCAAGCGGGAGGAGACAAAAGTGAAGAAAACGAAACATAAAGCACTGGAGAGATGATTGACATGTTTTTTTTATCACTGCAGCGATTTAAAAAAATAAAAATAAAGGTGTCAGCACAGTGATGTATATGCTGCATCTTTCATTAAAAAAAAAAAACAGCTCAGTAAACATTTTGCTGCTTCAAAAGAAAGAAAAAAAAACCTTTTCGCTGAGGCAGGCCTGCCTGTTTCGATCTGTTGTTGTGGGAATAGAAAACAGGAAAGCATCAATATTGCTTTTCCTTGATTTATTTTGGTGTGGGAAATGTTCCAGGTCCACTTCATTTTGCTACAAATGTATTTCTGTTCATGACCTCGGGGACGTCAGCAACATATCGTGGCAGGCAGAACAATTAAATGCTCGTCGCTTGATGGATTGAGGTCTCAAGTGGGTCAACCCTTCGGGGAGGCCTCTGAGAGAACTTAACGAACATTTTCAAGGACGACTGAACCACCTTGCAAGTCTCACGTGAAAAGAATGGAAAAAACCAACAACAGCATTTAATCGGCTTTGATCTGCACCGCAGCAGACGCGTCAGCAATAAAAAAAAAAAAAAAAAAGGCCATTGGGTTCCAGAAGAGGTCACAAGCGTTCAATCGCCGATCGATAACCCCGCCTAAGCGTTCCCTGCGGTTGGACACGCCCACTTGAACAGCGCACGAATTACACAGGGCGGATTAGAGGCACAAGCGTTTGCAGCCTTGTCGACATCACTTGGTTTCCTAACTTGACTGGCGCGTTTATATTGATCTCATTGAAGCGGTGAGCCATTAAAGCGCATGCAGAGCATCCCTCTTCCTGTCTCGGCGGCGATCCGAGCCAAACGACGGCCAGCGGCGGGATCCTAAACGCCTCAATTTCTCCAGTGGCAATCCGCTGCTTGACAATAGCGCCATATTGTTTGTGAGTCGTTCAAAAACTGTCGGCGATGCTTCAAAAGGTTTGCCCCGATTAGATGACCAGGACTCACGTTTTTTTTGGTTGAGCGTTCAGGTCAGTCGCCGAACCGATTTAGTTTATGATCATACAGTATCGTCTGTACCGTAAATCGTTGCCTGTAGACACGATTCATTGGGGAGGCGATAGCCACTGGAATACCAACAAGCTCAGATTTATGTTTCACCCTCCAGTTTAATCCGCTACGATGACAACATCCACATGATCCTTTGTATTTTAGCGTATGTGCTACCTGTCAAATGACCTATTACGAGGGTTCTAAGTTAACTTTTTGAACTCCAACCAACGGTGTCTCTAAAGCATCGTTCCCCAAATTAGTAGTCTCGAGCCTCTATCCAGCCTGTTTCAGATATTTCCTTCCTCGACATACTTAATTCAAATTATCATATCATCAGCAAGCTCTGAGACGCCTGAGAAGAATATAAACAAAATTGAAGACCCCTGGTCAAAACCTTTGTACAGGTTTATGGAGAGGTCTATTTTGGACTCGGACTAGGTATGGATCTTGTTTCAGTTTAGTTTTTGCTTTCGGTATAGGTCAAGGTTCAGTTTACAGGTTCAGGGTCTGGTTCTAGGTTTAGGTAAAAGTCAAGTCTAGGTGTCGGTCTAGGTTTAATGGTAGTTCTATGACATGGGTTCAACTTGTCTGTGTCTAAAGCTGGATCTCGGTTTCCTGGGTACTATTGGGTTAGTTTGTAGAGTACATTGACTAGGTATAGACCTTGTCTAGGCCTAGCCTTAGGTTTAGGTAATTTTTGGACGAGGTTGAGGTTTAGCCTGGGTCTAGCTCAATCAAGGTTCCACATTAGTGATAGATTATAGCGCACACGAATGTCTTAATTTTGTTTTGCGCTGTCGTGACGGCGTTACACAACACCCACTTAAGGTGGCGCCCCAAAGGTGTGTCGCTAACAAAACAGACAACAGGCGGTCGCTGGCAGACAACATAAACACACCAAAAAAATGAGGCACTCACGCGTTGCCAATGTATATCCTCGGAAAGACCTCGTTGAAGTGCTGCGTCGGAAGGCTGTAGAAGCCGCTGCCGTTCGACAGGAGCTCGTTGAGTTGCTGGACGGTCACCTCGCCGCCCTGAGTCAACGCCGACGCCGCCACGGCCGCCGGGACGTCTGACGCCGCCGCCGCCGGTTGCTTGACGGGACTGTAGTGTTTTTTCATGACGCCACAAAATAATAAAGGTCAGACTGAGGTGGTCGAGGAAGCGGCGAACCTTTTGCTGTCGTTTGAGTTCATCTTCATAGCATTCCGCCGCACGTGAGTCGTGCGCGGACTGTCTGGTCTGAGGTGTCTGACCGGGGATGACGTCAAGTTACAAGGAATCACATTTAGTACTTCCTGTTTGAAAACTCAACGTCGAAAAACTACAGTAATAGGAATTGTCTAGATAGTGTTTTCTAAACCTCAAACATGATTTGCGATGGGTTACTTTTTTTTAATATGTACCTTTGAGTATCAGGGTTTGTGATTTAGCAGTACATCAAGCAGGCACACAATGGATATTTATTTTTTATTTTGAAGTTGACTTTGGTCACGTCCGTTACTGTGTCGGTTCCAAGCAGACACGCCCCACCGGTGAACACACGCCCCACTTCCCGGTTTTTGCTTCACATCTGACGGCTACACTTTGTCGACAGCGCAGTTTTCAAAAACAACGACATAAATCGAACACGTTGCAAAAGCACCGAGTCGAACGAACGAAGGAGTGAGGATATGTTAGCTCACGCGTGCTAACGAGACGTACTTGCATGAGACCTCTCCTCCTCTAGATGTCACCTTTTTACTCTTAGGGCTGGAGACTGTTTGGATGACGTCACTTTCTTTGGTTTGGGAAAAGGGAAAGTTTTGATTAAAAAGATTGCACATTATTTTATATTGGAGGTTCTTTATACATTAAAAATGACTTGGGATCCAAACTTTCAACACTTTGGGAAAAATGTGAATATTTGGTCAACCGGAGTTATTGAGCTATTATGATTATACATTTGCCAAACACGCTTGTCTGCTGTTATAAACCAAGCCACAAGAGGGTGCTACTTTTCCATTGAAGCTGCACACCTCACAAGCGACAGTGCATATAGGCGTGAACGTTATGCGCACGTAGTAAAATAACTTACGATCATTTCAATAATTTCCACATTTACTCACGATAACAGTTTTGACAAAGAAGGATTGGTTGCCAGCAGAGGCCGAGCTCTCTGACCACTCCGCTGGAAAAAATCAAAGTTTAAGTCTCTGTTTTTAGTAAACAACATTTCATTCTTCCAATGTCAACCAAAATAATTACTTTCACACAAAATGCCATCAGTTAAATTTTAAGTCTTTTCTCACGACAAGATGGTTTGTTTTCATCTACACCATTTTTGGAGCTTTGGGAAATGATTGCGATGTAAAAGAGGCCACTTCACTCCCAAAAAACGCTAGTCATCATTTTTTTACGTTTCCATGGAAATGTGAGGAGATATAGACCGGCACCATGGCAACAACAACAACAATTGAGCGGTCAGCCGGTAGATGGACGTGTTGAACGGGACGTTCTAATTTCATTTAGGTGACATTTGAGGGGGCTAAATTGTAGAAACACTCCAGTAAATTTGGAAAAAAATGCATTACTGGTAAATTATGGGGTCAGGGGGGTCAATGACATGCCATGTCCCATGTGTTTGAGGATAAGTCTAAGCATTGATTTAGTCGCTTTTTTTATTGACAGTTTACCTTCTCATCCCGCATCTACGCTGCTTAATTGGACCGGGACCACCTGAGTCCGTCTGCAAATCAGCTCGGGGGGGTGACGCGGGGGAGTTCCACCAATGGATGGAGACCGTTTCTCGACCAGGCATTCATATCGCCGTCTGTCGAAAGGAACACATGAAAGCCGCCTTGAAAGCACATTAAAAACAGAACAAACGGCAAAGACGGACGCCCGGCGCGGCATTGTAAGGTGTGAACTGTAACTTGGGTACTTTTCGCTTTCATGAAAATTCAGCCCAGGGTGTTTATTAGGCTCCTCAGTACATTCCGGTTGCCTTTTCCAGATGGCCTCTGCACGCATGACAATGCAGCGTGCACGTGTTGCCTTCGAGGCCCCTTTTAAGCCCCTTTTTTTTTTTTTAGACGGCAGAAAGAAGCCATCTCAATCAATGCGAGCCACTTTCACCCAAGGGCTTTTGTAAGCGTCGGCGATTCGTCTTGAGCTCCGACAATGGACTTTTCTGCATAAGGTGATGGATACAACCATCTGTGTGACCCCCCCCCCGCCCCCATCAGATAGAATCCAGCGGTAAGCCGGTTCATTAAGGGGAGGAACAATCAGATGTGTGCTAATAGGAATTGAAAAGGAAAATTGCCTCATGCGGAAGATACAGCATGGCCATCATCCATGATGTTATTTATTTGACATCAAAGCGATTCCATGTTTAATGCGCTTGCACTAACAACATGGCGGTGAACAGATAGGAGCTATATTGAGCGACTTTTCCATTTTTTTATCGCCAACGTGAGCGGAATCTCATGAAATTTTGGGTGAACTAAAATCGCTCGGCCCCTCGCCGAGCATTTGTATTCACAACACTGCCTCTCCTTGGGTGGTCGCCCGCTAGTTCAGAAAGGACGCTGACCCCTCCTGAACCCCGATGTTTTCCTTTCAGTGTAGGTCTCGTACATGCTTAGGACTCGTGAAGACAAATACGCGTTTTAGGCTAATCGGGCATGCGTATGTTCAACCTGGAAGTGGGAGAAGTCTAAACACACCCACCGCGCCGAAACGAGAAACGGGCGCGCAGCCACCTCGGAGCAGTGACTCAGGGAAGTCTGAAACTGGCAGTGAGTCACGTACTATGAGGTGTGCTGAAACTTGTCAGTCCGAGAAATCCATTTGGATACATGAGCACACTTGGAACAAGCCACATCGGGATTTTCCATGTTCAAACTTTCAGCTGGATGCAATCTGGAAAGTTTATTTCTTAATTTTTTTTGACCGATACATCGAGAATTGGACCAAGCTGAGGGGAGACTGTCAGGGTGCGCTCGCGTTGAGTTTGTCCAACCTTGACAAGAGGCGAGCTGAGTGCCCGCGAGCGCTGCGCTATCTTTAGCTTTTGTTCAAGCTTTTAGCGCTGGCCTTCTCCTCCTCTTCCTCCTCCTCATCTTCCTCCCACTCTGCCCACTCACTGCAAACATAACACGCTGATGCATGCTTGCACATGACCAACACACACTCATGTATCCACGTTGCAGGAGTGTTACCGGGCAGATTAGAGGCGGCAACCTACTTCTGGGATGAAAACGTGAGCCCCGATGTCTTGTTTTGAGAGGGGGGGGGGGGGGGGGGAAATGAGTCGCTCGGGCGCCTTGATTCGCATCTCGGGGTAACGCAAGCAGCTTCAGGTAAAAATACCGAACGACAGTACGCCGTATGTGACGTCATGTACGGATATGACCAAACACCACATGGTGGTTTGTATTAATAAAATATTTTTGTTTCATTCCGTCCGGGACCAAGTTTTGAGAGCCCGGATCTTTTTCGGAACTGTAACAAGTTATGTAGTCAAACCTCGGTTTTTGTCCATTATCCGTTCCAGAAGGCTGTTCGAAAAGCGAATTGTTCGAAAACCGAAAACCCCGCTCTTTTTAAAATAAAAATGTTTATTGAACACGTCTGCTCACAACGGGAAGCAACACGAGGAAGCGTCACTTCCTCGTCTACCCGAGGAAGCGTGACTTCCTCGTCGTGTAAGGAAGGCGAGAGGAGTCAAATGGTGCATTCAAGTGCGCTCAGTTTGTTCGAGAACCGAAATTTGTTCGTCATCCGAGGCATAAAAAACTCAAACTTTTTGGTCGGAAACCGAATTGGTCGAGAACCGAGACATTCGAGACATATCATTATTATTAATATTTTGAGTTAATACAATGAAATGTACCCATGCAGCGTTGCTGTACAGGGATGAAAAAGCAGCCTTGGCATTGCACCTGTAATTGTATATCTGCCTCTGCAGGTTCCTCCTGCACTGCAGCATCTGAGGCTGTCAGGGGAGTTCACGTCATGTTTGCCCCCCGAGCGGCGACCGACTGCCAGGCAACCGAGTGCCTCCCGCGTCCTCCCCTCCCCGCCTCACCTTCTCCGCCGAGCTGCTGTCTCATGACAGCGGCGGTGAGGAAAATATTGCTTTAGCTCGTCTGCTAAAAGAGATTATAATGCTGCTAAGTGATGATACTATTCCCCCCCCCCCCCCTGCTGTGGAATAACAAAGGCCGTAATTGTGATGCTCCCAGCAGGAGCAGAACTGGATTTGCCTAAAAGTGCAGTGTGACCTTGACAAAATGGGAGCGCTTTTTTTTTTTTTTTTAATACCTTCACACTTCTCTGAGTTTAATAAGTTCCTGATGAAAGCGGGGCTGCAGGCTGTTTTTGCCACACATCATTGGAGGCAACATAAGGAGGATTCAAATAAAGGCCACAAAGGACACCATGCAGGCATCTCCACGCATCTTTCCTCCTTGGATGCAATTGGGTCTTTATTTTTCCAAATGCTGATAAAAGTGGAATACGCAACAGATAACAAAAAAAAAGTTATCTGAGGCTTGACACGAAGCACAAGACGCCACGAGTCGGTGTTGGCATCCCGATACCTTGGTGGTAACTGTCAAGGGGCCCGAGATCAGTCCATGATGTGCTACTGACGTCATTATGGGACAAAACTTCTCTTTTGGTCCGGGGGGCCTGAGTGGAACCAGTGCCATTAAAATGGACAAAACAAAAAGGAATGCTCGGCTTGGATGGGGCAGAACAAAAAGGGCCACTCCGGTGGCCTCATTTAGGCGATGAAGCCCCAAATACCAGATCTGCTGCGCATGGGTTCCTCTTCAGAACCATCATGGAAGAGTCCTGATGGATGCGCAGTCGGATTTGGAGGGACTAGCATGCCGAAAAGATCCGACTGAGATCATACGGGTCATACGGTTGCTAAGGGCACGGGTTGTCAAAAACGTCTCTTTATGGCGACTCTTTACCGAAACCGACCCAAATGGGCGTTCACTTTTTGGAACCTTGGACATCAAGTTCATCAGGTTCGACTTTGGTCGGGTTTTTTTTTTGTAGCACGCGTCCTGAGAGCTAGCATGCGACACCAAAGGATTTATGGATCGGATTGACTTGAGGTGACCTAACCCCCGCGCGTTCGTTCAATCCCGGCGGGATTAAATCGCTTTCAAAGAAAAACACACGGCCAGATGTTTCAAAATGAGTTGATGGAGCATCGCTTCATCAGTACGGCAGAAATGTGACTCAACGTTCACCCGGCGCAGGGACGAAGGATGATGTCATCCAATGAAGTCATGTTTCAATCCCCGCAGCTGGACAAGGGGCAAGTTTTTTGCTGTTGTTGTTTTAGATGACTACCATAGGAGTTGAAGCCATATGTCTCGAGAGAGAGAGAGGAGCGAAGGAGATGTCACACCAAAGTCACCGCCGCATCCTGCCGGGTGCAAGACTGCCGATAAAGTCAAGCTTTGCTTTCCCTCTCGATCCCGACAACCCAGCCGCCCCCCTTTTCAATCAGGCCTGCTCGCCTCCTAAATGGAGGCCAAGTGACAGCTTTACGATCTGTGAGGGATAAAACCGAGAGCGACTAATCCAGACCCCCACCGCCACCACAAACATTGTTCCTTTTCAACCCCTCTGCGGACCTTTTACGTCCGGCGACGATGACCTTTCATACATTTCCTCAGCTCCGAAAACGACGCAGAAATTTGAAACGCCGCCATCATGTGACGCTCCCAACAAGGACAGTGAATACCTAAGGAAAGGGGTCAACAGATCTCATGACTCTGGTATTGATCTTCTACTCTTATAATCTCCCTGGCCCCTCGGTAACCTCCGCTGGATCGGACACTCTGCCACAAAAAAAGCAATCCGACCCCTTCACCGCCCTTCGGGGACTGATGAAGTCAGGTTGCCAGGGTGATGGAAAATTATGTCTCGGGCCTGTTTGGGGCGTTAAGAGGTACCGTGGTCTGTTTTTCATCAAGATGAGGCCAAACGCTACATGGCCCGTTTTTACTGACCGTGGCCCTAAGGGACATCCCATTAAATCAAAAGGATTTATCGGGATCTCAACAAAAATGGTCTTTTTGTCATCTTTAACACAGACTTTAATTAGTAAGGGGGTCAACATCTGCGGTTCTTCCACGGACTGTTTCTGTTGTCGCAAGGTCTTTTCCAAAGACTTGGCCTTGAGGGGTCTCGGAGTAACAGCGGTTCCTACGGCGGACATCTTAACGTGTTATCAGGTTACAGGATGCGCGAATGAGCTCGTCTCTCCGCATTGTCTTCTATAATTCCGGGGGACGCTTCTGCAACCTAAAGCAGCCTCCCTTGCCCGCCTGCTGTGGACCTTGTCAAGCGAGGTAGGAAACAACGGGGCGCCTGAAAAAGTAAAATATGCAAAAACGAGGCAAAAGACTGAACAAAAAGGAGACAATGATCACGCAGCTCCCTTCAGTTTGCCTCCGCAGGGGGGGAGGGAACTGGGATAGCGATGCGGGAAGTCAGTCAGTCACATGCTCCGTCGGAGGTCGGTACGACAAATCTCTGGATCTGACGCCGCATCCGTCCATTTTCTGTAGCGCTTGTCCTCATGATCATCGTGAGTCCGTCCCAAAGTGACTTTGGCCCCGATATGCAGATAAACCCTGAACTAGCGTTAAATGTCAACAGAGATATGGGCTATGGATAATTCAAAGATAAGTGTACAATTTTCAGTTTGTGCCCTAAGACTTTGTAGAAAGAAGGCAGAGTCACACATTTATTTTGGTGTTGTGGGTTGATTGACACTTCCACGGAGTCTCTGGTCTGTTGCCGTTACATTACAATGCTAATGAAGTCAGCAGGCCAGATGCTGCATGGAGGCGATTGCACTAAAGACGTCCTTGAGAAACGTTTTTTTTTTTTCCAATGAGCTTGCAGGTGCAGGTCGCTTGAACGGGGCGGTCGTGCAAGTCCGAGTGCAAAAATTCCCCAAGGACGAATATGAAGTCTTTAGCCATTGGCTCGTCATGCCACGCAAGACCAACGCGCTCACGAAAGACAAAACAAACAATGTTCAAAGTGTGGTGCTTCGATTTATTAATTCACCAATGTTACAAAAAAACAAAAACAAAAGAAAACAAGACAGGTTTTTAATGAAGCGTTTGTACATTGCGGGACAAGCGACAAAAGGATGCAGCAGCAGGCGGCGGCGGTTGAGAACTCATCTCATCGTTTTCTCCGTGTGGTCTATGAAAAAAAATTTCACAAAAATAGGTAAACAAGATTATCAAAATAGGTGACTTTTTTTTGTGTGCGAGCTAACTTATCAATGACTTATTGCGGCTCGGAATTGGACTCATTTGGTCTGGCAGATTTGGAAATATGATGCTGACATTTTTCTCATGTCCGCCTCAGAATTCATCCTGCCAGACGAATACCAATGTCTCTGATGTAGCTTTGAACCAAAACACGAGAAAGGGCTTAAATTGTTAACAGCGTCAAATCAAATCACAAGCGAGTTTTATTAGTTTTGTTTAAAAAAAAAATTAATCAATGGAAAAAAAGCACGCTAGGGAAGACAAATGCTTTTAAAGAGGTGTACATTTAAATGTTGTCTTGGAACCCATTATCAAATATTCATATTTTGTATTCTTTCTCTGTTGTGCAAAGACACCTTAAGATGGAGCCAAAGCCCTGGATAATAGGAAAGTAGTAATTGGTGTCATATGATAAAGTGGCGCATCTCGACTGTTCTTTCATGATCGCCGGATGTCGGGGAGGAGCCAAATTCAGGTTCCAAAGTGACTTCACCACATTGCAATTTTATTTTATTTTTTGCTCCATTTATTTTGAAGGGTAACGTTACAAATGGTGTTTGAAATTAATTGAGATTGCAGATTGTGGTATCGCTACGATTTTAAGTGTGATTTTCAAAGTTGCCGTTTTGTTTTTTTCGACTGCTCGCAACAGGACCTGCTCCCTATTACTGTAATTCATCTTCGACAAGGCAGGGTTGAACTCTGCATTTTGCCACCACCAGACAACGTTGTGATCTTCCTCATCCGTCCTCCATCCTCTTCATCTCCTCCTCCCCCTGCTGTGCTTGACCATCTTCTTCCTCCTGAGGATCATGTCGTACAGTTTCTCCAAGCCTTGCTGCACGCCGCGGCCGTCCACGGCGCTGCAACTGTGCACGTGGTGCAGAGTCCCGGCGCTCAGTTCCTGCACGCCCAGCAGTTTTTCCACCTGGCCCACGGGCAGCGCCGTGTCCAGGTCCTGCTTGTTGGCCAGGATCAGCACGGGCACGCCTTGGTTCTCCGAGCTGCGGCTGATCTTGTGGAGTTCCACCTTGGCCTCCTCCATGCGCTCGGTTTCGGCGGCGTCCACCACGAACACCAGGCCGTCTGTGCGCCGCGTGTACGACTTCCACAGCGGCCGCAGCTTCTCCTGGCCGCCCACGTCCCACACGTGGAAGGTGACGGCCCGCGAGCCGCCGACCGACACCTTCACCTTCTCCGTGTTGAAGCCCTTGGTGGGGATGGTCTCCACAAACTCCTTTAGCTTGAGCCGATAGAGCAGTGAGGTCTTTCCAGCCGAGTCCAGCCCGATCACGACAACGTGCAGGCACTTGAAGCCGGGCAGGAAGGAGCCGGGGGGCGCCAGGTCGCTCAGGTGGTTACCCATAATTCCCCGGCTTCCGTGAGGATGCCTGCTTTGATCCTCTGGAGCTTTTTACAAGGTCTGCATGTCAGACAGGATCGCCAACCTTTTCGAAACAAAGAATAGAATGTGCTTAAAAGATCCACAAATAAACAGGTTTTCAAAAGTCAGTAGCTGCAGTCAATTGAGTCGGTTGATCATAGAGTTACTTCATCTATTTTTGCTAGCGACATATGGTGGCAAAAAAATGTCATGCTCTTCCACTAGAGTTCAGAAGGTGCATAACCTTTGCATCCACTTTTTTTTTTTTAAACCTTTTATTCACTTTGGTTCAAATAATGTTGGGAAAAACTGCAGACAAAAATATGGTGATTGAGGCGTTTGGTGTCTCATTTACCAAAAACGAATCCTCTTAAAAGGCTGTTCAACCTCACACGTTCATTCCAGCGCAGCACGGGATTGAAGGCATTCATGCATGCAGACGGAGATGATGCTTTAATCCGGTTATTGACATCCCGATTTCCATCAAAACCTCTCTACTGCTTGTTTACACTACATTTATCTAAAAACTGAACGACACGCACGGAACTAAACGCTTATTCTTGTTTTGATGCATGATGGGCTTCATGGTGAAAACTAAATGAAGGCAAATGTGCAGACAGGGAATAACATACCACTTTGAACGTCAACTAATGCATGTAATAAACATTCAGCGTGCAGTAACGTACCTTGAACGCGGTCTCTGTCTTCTTCAAGCCCATGAACGCATCGCTCGGCAGATGCGTGAGTCGTCAACGTGCAGGAGGACAAAAATGTCTTCAAAAGCATCCATGTTGCGCTGTCATCAAAATAGAATTCGGCTAGTTTGCCCTCCCCGCGGTGGTCCACAAGCAGCACCGAGTCGCTCACTTCTCAGTCGCCGCCGCCACGAACGCACTCCACTCGAGAGCCCTGGTGACGTCACGACCAATGAAAGCACTCACGAATGTGCTCCCTGTGTCATTTTTTCTGGCATTTTTCTCGTTTGACTGCGTCATGCGGACACTTGAATGCATCTTGTCTGGAGAAAATTGCTGTTGAGATTAATTATTTTCATGGATTACAGTCTTAAACTACACCAATATGTTATCGTACTTCGTATGCTCGGTACAGTATTTGATTCGACTCATACTTTTCAATACAGGTTCAGACCATGTCGAAAAACGTTGGACTGACATCTAGTGGTGACCATTGCACACAGCACATTTTGAAGCGCGAATTAATTTGTGCAAAAACTGCCAGGAAAACCGCGACAATCTAAAAAGTCACAAAAGATTGTGTATGGGGTGATCATAATTGTGCATCATGAAATCACAAAGTGCTAAGACGTCCGCCCTCCCCAATTTAAAAAGGTATTATTGTTCTGGGGGGAAAATATGAATAATTTGAATGGCAATATAATGTGTACACAAGAAGTATGCCTAACTAAACATATTTGAAGGGTCTTCAAATCACATAAGACTAAAACGTTTTATAAAACAACATGTAAATTCTGTATTGAAATACAGCGCATAAATTTACGGGGCCGCTGCCACATCAAATAGGGCGGACACGTTCACGACCGAGTAATTGAGGGATGTAGACACTCTACATATCGACGTCTATGATACAATAACAAGCGCTGTTAGAGTATAGTTTTGAGATGACAGTCCCCATGGTGGGCACTCTGTCACTTTATTGGCTTATCAATCAAAGGCAGAATTTAAGTATTGGAGCCAGCTAGCTACTGGTGAGCTACACTGTCGAGCTAACCGAGCTAGTTCACACGCGCCAGTTAGCACATGACTTCACCTCGTTATTAAATAGCGGGCGGTTTGGATCGGGGGAGAGTTTTTCATGACTATGCGAACTGAATTTAGCTCTACCTACATGTTCACTTTTGTTTGCATGTTTTTTTGTTTTTTAGTATTATCTTAAATGGTCCCAAGCCAGTTTTAAACTTAAAATGTGACGTTAGCTTACCTGACTGTTGGTTTGGTGATGACGTATGACGTTTGACGTTGTTGTGTCTTCATTCTGTGAGGTGCATCCCATGCATTTTGCCATCCTCTTTCTTGCCAACGTCATCAAGATAATCCATTAAATCAAATGAATGATCCTAGAAAGCTGGTCTCATAGTGTTATGGTCGCCACAGCACACTGCCTCGCTTGTATTTACGTCGGCGTACGCCGAGGTCGCACGTGTCACGCAAAGGCGTTTTTGATGGAGTTTCTGACACCTAGTGGTGACATTTAATTGAGCAAAACCTGCCGTTTTTTCATTCAAGTCACAAACGGTTGTGCCTAGAGCAGTGGTTCCTATCCTGGGTTCGGTGAATCGGTCTCAGGGGTTCGACGGAGCCTCTGCCATGGAGGTTTAGGCACACCTGACTTAACATGTCAATCAGTTATGACACGCCCCGCTTGGCCATCATTGGCTAGTTCGTGCACAATTAAAAAAAAAAACATTCTTATGTCTTGAAATCTTATTTTGTTTTTTTCTGTTTTAATAAATGTGGGGTTTTATGTCTTTAATTTGTAAAAAAAAAAAATTTAAAAAAAAATTTTCACGAATGAAGGGCTCGGTGAATGTGGATATGAACTAGCTGGGTTCGGTACCTCGATCAAGGTTAAGAACCACTGGCCTAGAGTCAAGTCTGAAGATAACCCAAAGCATTAAATGACATTTTTACACAGACACTTTTTCTGCATGGTCCGACTTTGTAGCCTCTGGTCAATCCCTGTAAAATATCCCTTGGTGGGGGGGAAAACATCCTGATACAAAATGACATTGCGGTTCATTTATAATCACACACTTGTTATTTATCAGGTGTATCTGCATATTTATTAAAAAGTATGGAAGCATTATCACTGACTGAGTTGTAACACGAGATGTATGTATGTATATATTATTTCGAATAACTTTTATTTGTTGTGCGGAAGTCATAAACTATGTTCCCATCAGCAGGAAACAAAGGGAAGGATAGCCCTTTTATTGTGTAAATGCAAGCTAATATATTCCTGATAAAGAAAAAAAACATTGACAATCGTGCCAAGTGTCGTTTAAGGACGTATTACTTTTATTAAAGGCGACTCCGTTACGTTATGCGCCGTTATTCACGTTCTGGCCTCTGTGTCATGGACTTCTCCACTTTTAGACGTCCGCCGACGGAACGCAAGCGTGATATGACGTTGATCGCTGAAGGGAGAGCGCCCTAGTCTTTGGAACTCGCCTCGGTCACTCCTCCACCCAACCTCAGCTCAAATAAAAAAACTTTGGCGAACTTCACCCAAACTCCAGTTTCCGACGCGGGACGCTGAAAATGAAAGCGACACCATGGCTTCTTGTTGCGCTGCGTCTGCTCGCGCTTGGCGCATGCGCGACTTCCGGTGAGTCAATAATATCGATTTGTGAGACGTGACGCGTTTTTTTTAAATATTCCAAATTGGACTTCAGTTGAAGATTGGGGGGGTGGGGGGGACTGATCAGACCCCTGGCATTTTAGGGTTCAGACTACTCTACCTGATAGTTTACAGCGACCACAATCGATTTCCCCCAATAAAATCGTTTTTGACACACCTTTATTTTTGAATAAAAATAAAAAAGCGACAACAGCGGCAAGTGAGTCGACTCAAATGACAAATGCATTTTTTTTTTTCTAAGCGTGTTTCTTTTGACCCATAGACTCCGGCTGCAAATCTGACGAAGTGCCATTCGAAGGTTTTTGCTATTACTTTGACAAGAAAGACCAGAAACTAGACTGGCAGGAGGCCGAGGATTACTGCCTCAAAAGGAAAAGTCACCTGATGAGCATCCACTCGGAAGAGGAGTGGAACTTCTTGATTGGTGAGCGCCAAGACTGTAGCATCCGCTTGGTCCCGACGAGGTCGGCTGCTCTTGTACTCAATTCAAGCTCTTGTTCTCCGTTTGTGAAGATCGCCCGCTAAGTGGCTGGACCTGGTTCGGATTGAAGATGTTTGAGGGGAAGAAATTAATGTACTCCGACGGAACAGCTGTAGTAAGTGAAACATGAATAATATGACGTCACTCCTCCATTTGTAAATAGAAAAACACCAAGAGGGATTTTACTTTGTTTTATTTATTATGAAATGCTAAAAATGTAATCATTTCTTTCTGTCATTTTTGCCGTTAAGAACGTGCCCCGTCCCAATTTTCAATCGCCACGTACTTTTCACCCACCCCCTTTGAACAGGACGAGAACCCTTGCTATATTTTCCCCTTAAGTAGCATGGCGGTCGGCATGTGTCTGAAAATGGACGCCGGGGGGAGCTTGTCTTACTCGTACTGCAAGGAACCAATCTCCTTCGTCTGTAAAAAAGGTCCAGAAGTCATTGCCGCTAAACATGATCTCCCTCGAATGTGCTCTCACGCATTGATTTGAAATCCGTTTTCGACAGCCAAAGGCGTCGCGGACGATCGCCTGCAGCAACCAGGTGACGTCACACACACACACACACACACACACACCTGTACGACTTCCATCATCAAATGGCCTGCCGGTTGCAGTTTGGAGTGACGAGTGCGGCCGGTGGGCGCACAATCCCTCGAACGGCTTCTGTTACTGGTTCAACACCAATTACTGGACCACTTGGCACATGGCTCGAGTGGTTTGCGAACAAAACGACGCCAAACTGCTCATCATCGCTGACTCCGACGAACAGGCCTTCCTGCAAGGTACCGCGACCGATCCCGGGTAGCGACGGGTTCTCGGGCTCAGCCCAAAAGGCAACCATAATGGAAAACAGCCTGTGTGTAGACTCCCTTCAGGTTTTCTGGAACGAGACCTCCATGTGGATCGCCGCCTACAGCGCCCGTAGTAATGTCTGGTGGTGGCTCACTGGCTCCCGGGTCCCTTTCATCCGCTGGAGCACAGGTTCTTGTTAAAAAAAATAAAATAAAATTAAAAAAATCAAGCTGTCTGATGTCTGTAGGCTACAATATGGAGAAATGATGATTTTTTTTTTTTTTATATTCAGAAAGCTTCAATCCCATCTCTGGTGAACGCTGTCTTTACCTGCACGCCAAAGACGGCATCTGGGGGGACGATTCCTGCAACGGCAAGAGAGGCTTCATCTGCAAGAAAAGTAAGATGGTGATGCTGCACCTTTTTATTTATTTTTTTTCTTGCTGCATCCTGGTGACTCATGTCCATCTTTGGGTTTTCTTTGGCAGAGAAACAGTGACTGGCTCGGAAGCGTAAGTTACTTTGGATGAGATGAAAGAGAAAAAAAAAGCCATGAATGAAACTTGCGTGTGTCCAGCAGATGCCATCATTGGTAGAGCTGACTTCCTTTGTGCGACCTTTGTCAAAAAGAGATTTTCCACCGCCATCTCAACGAGGTTTTATTCTGCTCCCGTAAGAATTTTGATTTAGCGATTTGTATAACTTTTTGTAGGACTAGATAACGTGTTTTTTTTTCGGCTTTCCTTTCTGAGCAATATATTGACATGTATTTTCGTTGCTTCGTTATGTAACCAATGATCCTTTTCAATGACTGTCCTAATAAACCTGCTAAGACAATTGACTGAGAGGTTTCCATGGCAACGTTGCGGCGCCCAGATTGAGACAGAATTCCTTTTATTGGCTTCCCCAAGTTTGTAAAAAGATACGACGTACTTACCAAATGGAAGATGACGATTCTCAAGCGAATCCAAAATAAGGTCACGAAAATCCACCTGCAAGGTTCGGTCCATGGAAATAACGAATTGCGGGGAAGCGGCGCCGCTGTGCGGTCGTTTGGTGGAACTGCAGGAACTACCCATAAAGTCCCTTACCCCCCCCATGTCTGCTGTCAGATGTCACGTATTGTAAATAAAATAATCGCAAGTACAGTACATGAGCGAGACAAGAAATTTAATCTGTGAATAAAACAGTGACACAATAACTGCATCGGAAATGATTATTGGGAGTCCTGTCTAATTACAAATGAGTCATCTCGACGGACATTTCCATTCAATTCCCTTCCCATGTCAAGTCAAAAGAAGCTGCAATTGACTTGGTCACAATAAAGTGCATCCATGACAGACTAACAAACACGTCTCAATCTTCCCTTCATTGTCACAAAGGTGCTTCTTTGGTCACAGCAAAGCAGGGCGCACACACACTTGTCTAACTTCTCAACCGATTTGCATAAATGTGACAACCCACACGATGAGGAGAGAAGAAAAAAGGTTTTATCTTCCCGTTCATACCGTGGATTGTGTACAAGTGGTGATCAACACAGCGCACAACAAATTTCTTCTGCGGTCTCCCGTCCAGATTGCCGTGAAACTACAAAGCAATAGAAGAAGCAAGGCTAACCGTTAGCTTACACGCTCACAGCTTCAGCGAGACTCCTGATTGGCTAACGGCATTTCGCATGGCAATTGAAGGAAGCTAAGGGTGTATCGGACAGATATCGTGAATATTGGACCTGTTTGACATTTACGAGCATTGGCAATCTCACAGCAGAAAAATCGTTACCCGCAAGATAAACATCTAGACAATTGGGCATTTGCCGACTTGGACCGGAAAGACGAGAAAAATGCTCAATATCGTTTAGACATGTGTGTACCCCGCTTTATATGAGTTTCAGGTCACACACGCGCACATGCACACGCACACACTCGCACACGTTAGTACTTGTGCGAGCTCATCTGACGGGGTGCGGCATGGTGGAGTTGGTGCCACAATCGATGTACTCAAAGGTCTCCAGGGACAGCTGCTCCGTGTGAGACAAGTAGGAAATGTTCATGGTCATCCTGGGACAAAAAAAAAAAAAAGTGGCAAGAGTGAATTGAATCTGCTGAAAAACCAACAGCTCCCCCGTGTGGCCATTAAGACTTACTGCAGCTCCAGGAATAAGGTGTGGATCTTAATCACGCTGGACTGGCAATAAATCCTGCAAGACATTGACTGTGTCGGATCACCTCAACGTAACACCACGAGATTGAAATGTCCGCTCACCTGAGGCCGCTGTCAGTAATGGGCAGGTCAATTTGATACGTGTACTGTCAAGGTGAAAGAGGAGTTAAAACAAAAACAAGCAACAACAAAAAATATTTAGAGTTTTGTTTTTTTTTAAATTAAATTCACCGATTTATCAGAGCGTGATGGGATGGCTGACAGGTTGGACAGCTTGATTTTGCCCACCACCACGCGGGAGATCAGACCCTGCACATCCAGTTCCATGATTTGGACCGGAACAAAGTTGTCATTGATGACTCTGATGAGATTCTGGCGAAGGGAAGGATAAAAATTAAACACGAAGAGGTAAAATGCACAAAATCAAAAAACACCCAAACAAGAACAGGGGGAAAAAAAATAACTGACACACAATGTCATGGAAAAAAAGTCTTGGAGGGGAACTTTGTCCTTTCTCCCTGCAACGCTTTAAAACGGACACGTTTTTTTTTTTTACGGGAGTCTGTCATGTGAATGCAATACAGCACATGGCAAACTTCCACTTCAACTTTCTTGTATGAACCCACTGGACATTATTTTTATGATTGTTCAGGGTGGGACTAAATATAAATACACATTTTAAAAATGCAGCATATGTGATGATAAACCAAGTGTTGAATAATGAACACGTACATTGTGTGCCAGTGCTGGCAAAGTGTACGTTCGTGTTCATTTGTTTGAGATGTTGCATATACGTCGAAATGGTTTGGGGGGGGGGGGGGGGGGGGCGAGGCTCACCGTGACCTCCAGTTGCACCGTGTCCGGCGTGAAGTAGACCATGACGGACAGCACGGACATGGGGGTCAGCGTGACGCTCCGGGGGAAGAGGAAGAAGAGGATGAGGCAGCTGAGGAAGAGGCACAGCGCCATGGACAGGCACACGTACAGCTTCCTGCGGCGGAATGTCAATATTAACCGTAGAAGTAATGACATGACAGTCAAGTTGCCTTGCGTTGTTCTTACGTGCGTCTGGGTTTGAGTCTTTTATCGTTACACGGGATGACGGCAACCAGTTGGTCTTCATGGCCTCAAAACACACACACAAAAAAAATGACAACCAATATTGTCAAATGTCAGTAACATCATAAACCAATATTATTTTTTTTTTAACCAACGGTCCGCTGAAGACCCATCTGTTTATTTCCAGTTTTCCCTTTTTTAAAATGTTAAAACAAACCTCTTGGAATTCGTCCAGTGCCGCGACAAGTGGGGCAGGTATCTGCCACGATGGAGCCATACCGTGGGAAATGTTTCATCGTCTTCACCGTCTCCGAATCGTTTTCCCCATCCGGACTGGACTCCCCGGTTCCGTTTGTGCGCTCGCTCGGGACCATGACACTTGGCTCGCTCAATCTAACCCTTCTGAAACAAAGTGCAGTCACGGTCAGTCATGATAAAGACCCAATAAAAGTGCCTTTGTGACAAAGCATAGTCCACAGTGATGACACGTTTTGTAGATTTTCACAAAACACATCAAATAAAGATATTCTTTCTACCACGAAAAAAAAAAATGCTATTGAGTTACTGTTACTGTTACGGGGGGAATGAAGACAGTTGGTTCCTAACGGTCGGAACTACGTTATTCGGTTTCCAAATAATGACGTAACTTTTCAGAACACTCAACATCACGACGCCATTAGCCGCTCTAATTTGTGTGACGTTTACCGCTACTAAATTTGTTCGAACACATTGTCATTTCCTAAATACATTAGCGTTCGTATCCGCGTTTATCAGTTTGGTAAAATAATTTGGAAAAAAAAATGTTTGCGTCATTCCGATAGTTTACGCACAACACCTCACCACCACGTACGCGTTTTATTTGGTGAAGCGTTCGCAGCTTTGCACGCGTTATTTTGCATGATATACTTTTTTTCACCAATTATCTTCGTGTACTATGCGCACGCGAATGTGACGTTCTAAAATACGAATACATTTCTTTGTGTGACTTGGTTGTATGTGTAATGAATACACAACTTGCACGTGTGCTCTGCAATCGAAATGCCACCGATAATTTGCAAATGAGGGGCTCGGCGTACCTCTGGGACAATTCTACTTTCTTTTTTTTTTACGCTAATTTGGGGTGAAATGTGTTTTTAGGGGGGTCAAAATTACTCACCTTAAAGCAGCGAAGTCATTCGCTTCGAAGAGCGGCTGTCATCAACGTTCAAAACAATGAATTAAATTCTCAGGTTGTCTTCGTAATTTAAACGTTCCTTTCGTGTTCTCCTCCGTGTTTTCGTCTCATTCTTGCAGAAAAACAAATGAAAGAGGGAGGAACACTTCCGCCTTCTTTAAGTGACAGTTCACCTATGCTGCCCCGAAGCGGCAAAGAGTGTGTACTACATCTCTCCAGTGACGGTTTCGATTAAGGTCATTGAACCTTAATCGAAACCGCAATTTTTTTCTTTGACTTCAAGCCGTGTTTTCAGTGACTAATTTTAACATTTTAAACTGACTGCCATTTATCTTTAAATGTATTCATGCAGGCAATTTTAGGAGTATAATGACGACACGCTGTTTATTTGTATTCTGCCTGCCTGAGCAGATTGAAGAGGCTTCTGCGAGGCTCCCTCTTGTGGTTATTTACTGGTATCGCAAAGAAGAACACAAGCCCGGAGCACTAAACTGCGAAAAATCGCCACGAAAATGTACGTGTACATCTTTTAGAATCTTAGATGTACACATGAAGTCTCGCCCAGTCGGGATTTTCTTGAAGCTTTCCATCTAATTGGTTTAAAAAGTTTCTCCGTGTTTAAAATGTTTAATACATTAAATGTATAAATGGGATTTGAAATCATGTTATAGGTCACTTCCAGCAAATTAAAACGTTGCATTAAACGCAAACCACTAGTAGACTTCACATTATTCAAATGTTCTAAGACGTCTACTAATATTTTATTTGAGTAAATATGACCATTAGGAGTCAATCAATGCAATTACAATATTTTCATAACATTAAAACTGTTGTCTTAAAAATTAGATTCATTTAAGAAAGAAAAAGAAACATGGAGGGCCACCGTTCACAGATCTGTCAAGGGAGCCTTCTCCCCCTCCGAGTCTTGCGCTCTCATTTGATCTCGTTGGGAGGTGGCGAAGGCCAGCGCAATCAGCATTTTGAGAAGCTACACAGCTACTCGTGACACAGGTTAGTTTTACCCTACTGTGATGATGTGTTGTATAATGATTGTGTGAGTAGTGCATGTGCAGGCAACTTTGCTTATCTGCAAAATAACTGGTCAGCATTCAATAGTACCAAGTTACTTCCATTTTAGCGCTGTTATATGTCAAATTCCCATTACACTGTCTGCAGGATTAAGGAGGCCAAATGTAAACCTCTTCAAGCCATTAAATCGTCTCATTCTGTACTTATAAAACAAATACAAAAACAAGGTGGAGAATTAAATGACTGGCGAGACACAAGCCATGTGCAAATTGTTTATTTTGGAATCTACAGCAGAGGGTTTGAGAAAAGTGTTTGCAGAAGATGTGACAAGCGGAACTTTTCAAAACTCTTGACATCCAGCACAAAAACGGGACAACACGACACACGGTAAACCGCCCAAACCACACTCGCGCCGATAAAAGAATAGGAATCTGCTCCAAAAACCACACAATGCAGAACAAGCAACTCGATGGAACTAATAAAGATGAAGATGCTCGATACAAAGGCAATGACAATGGCAGCAAGTATAATAAAAGATGTCGGTAGCACTGGAGATTGAGGAATGTGTTGTTTTTGCGGAGACATCTCAGGTTGCTAATACGAGCTTTGCTAGATTTTGGTGAAACGGCGGGAAGAAGGCGTCAAGCGGACCACCGGAACACCACTCGAAAAACTCCCGCGGTGATTATATATTTAGGTATATATTCTGTGTATTACATTCCACACGTCAACGTCTAAAAGAGAACAGTACTCGGATACAAAAAGATTGCATTGTTTAGGCAAAGTGGACTACGGTTACACGAGAAAAGGTGGCCTTGCTATTTGAACTTTTTCTACCGACATTCAACGGTGCGCTCGTACTCTCGTCGCTTTTCCACTGCGACATACCAGCCCCCTCGACCCCTGTTGAGAAAACCACAAGTAAAGGGGAAAAATTTGATCCAAAAGGAGACTGAGGGCTTCATTGCAGCCGAATGGAGGCTATTGCTCAAGCTAACACACTTTTTTTGGTGTTTTTTTTTTTACAATTTTGCGGCCATCACACTTGGAACCCTGTCCGAACAAACACTAGAAAATAAAGAGATCGTACTTATCCCAGTAAAGGAGGAATACGTGATCCAAAAGGAGACTGTGGATCAAGCTGACATGAAGCATTTATTTGGAACCCTGTCTGAGCGGAAATTTGTCTTGTAGGTACCGTGCAGTGGAAAAGGGACGTTAGCGCGAGCTCCATCACAAAAAAATAAGACCTCCGTATTAAAACACTAAAACGTCAATTTTCGTCCCGCATTAAAAGCTAACCAGCAATCGGAGTCATCTACGAGCAGCTCTTCACTATCACGCTTAGTCCAAATGAACACGACGATAATCTGCTCACCCTTTAAATATGTCTCATATCGGAGAGACGATAATAAAGAAAAAAAAAAAGCATCATCGCGTGCGCGCCTTCTTGTCAGTGGGGCGCCTGGACGGCACGTGCGGGCGGCGCGTCCTCGGCCATCTGCACCAGCTCGTTGACGGTGTGCAGCAGGTTGTAGCCGTGCTTGCGGAGCAGACGCTGGTTGAGACGCCGGTCTCGGAAGCCCATCTCCAGCAGCATGGCCATGAGGGAGGGGTCTTGGCGCGCCGCCGGGTCCACGCCGCGCTGCCGGGACAGAGGACTCGTTAACAGAGGGCTGCGTGGAGACTCCGCCTTCCGATAATCAAGGCCCTGCGCGGGGATGTACCTGTATGGGACAGTTGGGCCCGGTGAATAGAGCCTTATAAGCGGACGCCGCCACTGAGAGGGCCCCCTTGACCAGGCCCTCGGTGAGGCCTCCTTGAGCCCTGAAATGAACACAACATTAAATGTCTTGATTAATCCATGATGAGGAAGAGGAGCACGATAAAGGAAGACTCACCTGGGCTGCAGTGCGTTGCTGGGTCTGGGGTTGTACGTCTCAAAGGCGCTGGATGCTGATCCTGCCGATCTGGACAGACCCGATGAAACTGCAAAAATAGGATAATGGAGATTTTTTAAAAAATAAATAAATAACACACACACACACGACAACAACAATGCTGGCGTGAGAGAAAAGGAAGAGCGGCTTCTGCTGAACTGACAAATCGTGACAGCCTTATTTCCTTTCCAACGCAGGGTTTCCTCTTGCAACAAATCCTCCTCACGCAACAAAGTGGCACCACGAAAGGACGCCAGCATATTTTTTGTGAACTCAATAGTCCCGGAGCAGTCGTGCAGGATTGCTTATTGCCTTATAACTGCCTGAAGCTGGCTAAATGGTCCCTATTTGAACCCTTTCATGCACCCTGTAAGCTGATCACATGATCAGCTGTTCCACTGTCGTGACCGCTGTCCCCTGGAAGAGTGAAAAGGTGTTCATGGCAGGCCTCACCACTGGCGGGGACCCTCGGCGTGTGCGACTCATCGACCGCGTGACACGCATCCTCCGCCAGGTACAACGCCTCTGACCTAGAAAAAAAAAAAAAAGGTGATTAGCAGATAACGGCAAGTTCGGTGCCATGTCAAGATTGCTTTGAGTGTTCAATGAACAGCCAGTGGACTGGTAACAAGGTCGCTTGAGTCATCGGCTAACAGGAAGTTACCTTGTGACTAAAGGATATTGACAAGTTTGACGTCTCACCTGGGCGAGTAGATAGCCGGCGGCGGCGGCGGTGGGACCACTTCCGGGGTAAGCGTGGCGGCGTCCAGAGTCTGCGAGGCGCAAAGCATCTGGTTGACGCTGGTGTGGAGGGCGAGAGCGGGCGAGGGAACGGCGTCGCATTCCGGGTCCTCGTCATTCTCCATCTGCGCCACGTCATCCGCGTCGTCCTCTTCTGCCGGCGGAGGTGGCGAGGCCCCGTCGGCGTCCGAGGCGTAGTCTTCCTCGAGCAACGGCTCGGGGCTGGCCAGGGTGGCCGTGACGACGGCGTCGGGTTGCGACATGGCCGAGCTGTACATGGACTCCCCGAGTGGACGAGTCGTGTCGAAGCATTCGGGGAGGACGATGATGAAGTCGTCGCAGGAGGACGACGACGATGTTTGGCTGCTCACCTAAAAAAAAAAATTTAAAAAATCAATTAAAAGAAAGTGTGACGTTTGACCAGCTTTTATTTTGAAGGCGCTTACCTCATCCCAGTCGTCCACTTTCTCTTCCTTACAATCCGTCACATTTTCATCGTCATCGTCGTCATCATCGTCGTCATGCGGACCAGCAGGCAGGCCGTCGCCAGGTGCTCCCGACGCAGCTTTTTGGTGAACGACAGAAAATTAATCAGGACGTGTCTTCCGGATGACGCACAAAGTTGTTGCGCCTCACCTGCTATTGTTAGCGCGCAAATCTCATTTCCTTCTTGCTCGCCCTTCGCAGGCGGCGGCTCCTTCTCAACGCCGCAACTCGGACCGCGTGAGACAACTGCGGGAGAGGAAAGACCGTCAACGGAAACTCAAAATGTTCATCCCGAGTACCAAGAAGTCCTTGAACATGTCTTGGCGCGTCGTGGCGCTTCCTCACCCTGCGCCTGGCGGCCGGCATGTTGCTGACTCCTGCGCAGCGGCCTGTGGTCGGGGGCCTCCTCCAGTGTGAGCGAGCGCATGACCGTCTCGCACAGGAACTGAGCGCCGCTGATCTCCTCCTCGCGCTCCTCATCCGGGGCCGCCGCTGCCGCCGCCGTCGCCGCCTCCCACGGCTGCTCCCTCGGGTGCCTCGGTTTTCCGACTTGAGTACGGAAAACATCCTCATGAAACGTGCATGTTTAAAAACGCTCTATTTGTATACGATTAGCTCCTTACCAAAAACCTTTCGGACGCCTGTGACCTGCGTGTCGTCTTTGACCTGTGCGGTGAGTGTCTTTTCCGGCACTGGTGCATCATGGGGCATAGGGGAGATGCAAGGTGTTAGATCTAAAAAAAGGGGTGGGGGGGACAATGTGACTGTCAAATTGCAAGACAGAGCAAAGTTGAAGAAAAATGATTAAAATAAAAGTTAATACCGTATTGGCCCGAATATAAGACAAGTGTTTTTTTCCCCATTGAAATAAGACTGAAAAAGTAGTCTTATATTCGGGGTCTAGACATTATACCCATTCACGACGCTAGATGGCGCCAGATATCATTGAAGCGAATGCTGAACTTGACTCCCAGGGCCAAAACGAACCTCTCATATATATTGTTATAATCATTTGTTTCAGATATACTGTCATTATTTCCTGTATAAAAATATATTTGGTGTTCAAAAAGTCTTTTTTTCAAACTTGAGTCTTGAAAAAGAGGGGTCGTCTTATAATCAGGGCCGTCTTATATTCGGGCCAATACGGTAGGTAAAAATGGTCCTACTACTACAGCGCGCCATCTGTACTTACCCACGGGGGTGTTGTTGGGGACCTTCTCTAACTCCTGCACAATGTTTATATCCATCAACTCAAAGGACAAAAGATCCTAAAGAAAACAAACCAAAAAAAAATCACAATCTTGTCATTGTGGCTCTGCGCGCGCTTGTGTTCGTGCAGTCGGAGGTGCGCACCTGAGCAGTCAGCAGGTCCACGTAAGGCAGGAAGAAGCCATTGTGGCTGATGTCCACGGACAAGCCCTCCTTGGAGCGGACCGCTTCGTCCTTTGCTCCCGGCCTCAGCTGCTCCCTCTGACAAGCACGACAACGTTGGCAACATTAGCCTCAGCTTTGAAGCGGCGGGAATTTTCCTCAGTGATCAAGTTTGACGAAATACATCATTGTGGTCACGTACTGTACAACCATCGTCACCCGCATCCCAGATGCTGTGTTTGTGTATTCTAGCAAACGGACGCATGACTCACCAGTCGTTTGCGGTGCTGCTCAAGTGCGTTGAGGCCATTGCCGGGCTCCACCGCGATGCTGCACCACACGCGCGGCCCGAATTGGTGGCCGCGGTGCGCCAACCGCCAATGGGAGGTGTACGTGCCCTCCATCACCGGCGCCACAAAGGTCACGCTGACCACGCCCACTTGGCCCGGCAGCAGAAGGGGGACGGGCACGGACCTCCTCTCCTCCGACGCCAGGCCGAGGTTGCCCCACATGAACACCAGCTGGGCAGATGCGCGGACACACACGTGGCACACAGTATAGCAAGCCACACGCAAACCAGTGTGGAAGCACGGTTGCCTAACTGATTTTTTTTTTTTTTTTTTTACTTTTTGCACAGCTTCCTGTCAGAGGGGTCAAAACCAGGTCTAGAAAGTAAAAACCCGGCTCTCAAAGGGGTCTGGGAGAGCCCTTTGACTGCTTGGTGCTAACCGCTAACTGCTGTAAAATGTTTCCTGACTATTTCCAGGTCAGAGGGCGTCATCTCTACCATGGGTTGTGAAAATCAGCGAGTGACACCACCCAAAATTGTCTATAAGAAAGCAACTAACTACTTTTGATTAAATAAAGCTCCTCAACCTACTTCGACATAGCTCCTTTGCACCAATATGTCACAAGACGAACTTTGACCCAAGCACAAATTAGTCAGCTCATTAGTTTCCGCAACCACAATTTGTGAATATGCAGCGCTTCGCTTTTTCGTGAGGAGTCTCGATTTAATGATCAGGGAATGTTAAGAGGGGGAACGGGTCTCAGAGTGAAGCGGTAGAAAGGGGGTCAAAGAGTGGAGGAGTACCTTGGTCTCGGGGGTCCAGCCGATTGTGCCCGAGTTCCTCATCTTCCAGTATTTGATGAACTTGGTGCCGGGCTCCAGGCGGGTGCCGTCCGGCAGATTTTCATCCAGAAACAAGGCGGCCATAGTGGGCAGCAAGGTGTGCGAGGCCCCGGGACCCCTAGTTTCAAGTGTACAGAGCATTGTTGAAAATGGCCCTGCGCTCTCACTCTCATTTCTTTTTGTTGTTTACCAATCAAAAAAAATGTTTTTAAAAAATGTCAGGAGCCCAGATTTGTGTGTGTGTGTGCGCAGCTCAAAAGCATTTCTCATAGAAAATCTATGAAGCAGCAGCAGCAGCAGCAGCAGCAGTTTTCATACTGAGGTAGTTCCGACATTTCCCCACCAGTGCAGAGCAGCCAGCGACACACTCATACAGACTAGATTACAAAGATGGCATTTTCGTGGAGAGGAAAAAAGGAAGAAAAAACCCAAAAAAAAGACTTTTTTTGCATCCATGCTGGATTCGAGGTACCCAGCACTTGTTGGACGCCCCTCCCAGGCGGCGCTTACTCTGGACTGGAGGCCTGGGGGTCGGGGGCCGGGGCGGGGGCGGGACCTGAGGCTGTGTCTGAGGCTGCTGCGGGCTGGGGGAGCGGGGCGGGGGCCTGGGTGGAGGCGGAGGCCGTGTTAGTCGGGGCGGCGGCGGCTCGGCCCGAGGTAGAGGGCCCGCTCCACTGCATGCCCCGCTTTTCCAATCTCAGTTTCTTCTTGATTTCCTTCACTTCGGCTCGCAGCTGCCTCCTTTCTGCTTTGAGGCGCTGTCGCTCGGCCTTGCGCACCGTCCTGTCTCCTCGCCGTGGGAACCTGGTTTGGGATGTCAACAGGGAGACCTTCTTGTTGACTCCATTTGCTTTCAAAAATTTAATTTAAAAAAAAAAAGAGCACCAACAATTTTAACGAGGTGCGGCTCCATCTAGCTTGTCTGAGAAGTTTCACCCCAGTTTCAAACAATCGTCACACGTTACCTCAATTCTCCCGACATGCCGTGCTCGGGGATGGACAGGGGCGTCTTGGTTCTCACGAGGTTGTGGCTGGGGTCGTGGCTGTGCCGACACATCTCACACAGGATGCAGGACGGGCAAACGCTAGCGCCGAGAACGAGACCAAATGAAAAGTGGGTCCAAGGGCCACTTCGACGGGCGATTTATTCACAACTCGCATTACACGAAACCAATTTTAGGGGGAAAAAGTGGCCAACTGGAATTGACAAATATTCCATCGTGAAAATGCTTGAGAATGTCAATCGTCAGTCGGGCAGATTACAAAACACCGCGCTCGCGCTTTCTACCTGCACTTGTAGGCTCCTTCAGAGGTGAGTTTGTTGCAGCTGCTGCAGTTTGGGGTGTAACCAAGAGACCCGCCGGAGGTGGAGGGGCCCGGTTTGGGCCCCAAGGTGGCGGCGGGGGGTCCGGGCCTGGGCCCCATGACGGGAGCGCAACTGGGCCCGCTGGCCTCTGGAGGCGGCGGCGGCGCGGGAGACTTGTGCGTACAACACTGGCCGGAGAAGTCGCTGCACATGCGCTCCACCACCTCCTTGACCACCTCGTCTTTAAACTGTGAAGAAAGTGCATTAGCCCAGGGTAACGGGGGGAGGGGGTTAAATATAAACTGAGGATCCCCCTTTACCTTCTCCATGTAGGATCTGAACCACATGGGAGGAGGTTCATCTTCTGCTTTGGACCCTTTGTTGTCCTTGGCGGTCACCTGGGGACCAACCCAAAGTTTTAGCCAAGGCGAGTCGACAACCATTCGGCCTCACAAACACATTTACGGAAAATGTAGTCCACACTGAACCAGTCCAGTTAACTCATTCAGTACCAGCCAATTCTGGACCATGTCTGAAAAGACGTTTAAAAACGTCTTTGGGAGTGAATGACTTGTTTTCTTTCTGCAGTGTTACGTCAAAGCACGTTTGACTCATGGTTTTGGACGCGCGGTGTCAACGGGCGTGTGGTGGCATCAAGAACAAAGCACTACACACCCACACAGGTTTGCAACCAGCTCATAAATGCGGGAGTGGAAAAACTGGTTGGCACTGCGGCGAAATGAATGCTGCCCGAACCTGATACAGAGCCACTGCCAACAAGACTTGATATTTAAAGGGGGGAATAATGGTTTCTTACAGCTTCTCGCTCCGGAGTGACTTGCGTGCCCTTGTCCACCGTCTTGACCCGCGACGGGTATGGGGGTGCCGGTCGGAGGTCGCCCTTCAGTTCTTTGACCTCCGTCTTGAGCGGCCCACCGCAGGCCTGTCCCTTCATTTTGTAGACGTTCATGATGAGGTGGTTGCCCTGCTTCTCGGCACTCTGCGGGGAAAAAACAAGCACATGTGACACGATGACTCATAGTCAACAATAGCGCTCTAAAAACAGAATATTGTGCTTCGCAACGTATACCGACAGAATGGGGGATTTGTTTGTGTTTGCGTGTTGTGAAATCAGATCAACTACACTTTTCATGACTTCTTATGCGATTCTGGGCAAAATAATGAGAGGTGGCGAGTTGCCAGTGACAGCAAAATAACCATTATGGTTAAAAAAAAAAAGAAAAAGATTATATATATATATATATATATAATATATATATATATTATCAATCATGAAAAAATGATCTCAAAACTAATTGACCAGTCCTTGTGTTAGGGAGCATAAAAGAATGACATCTTTGCTACAACACCTCTGCATCATATGTGTCTATGATCTCACCTTTTAGTTTGCTATCATAAAATTGTAAGAACGATAAAAGCTCATGAAATCAGCAGTACCTTGATGGCTTCCTCGTACTCGTCTGAAACCACAAAATGTTCAGTTTAGTGATTCGGAAAGCAAAACAATAGAGCTTCTCATTTAGTTCATTTTTCTAAACATGGATCAGCTCCGGAGAAAGAAACAGGTATTTCTTACCTTGACTGTTGATGCAAATCTAAAGAAATGAAGAGGGAGACATTTGGGTGAATACTTTAAAAAGGCATACAAACATCAGGTGATCACGTGTACACATCGGAATAATTCTTACTTCTTCGCTGTCCTCGTCAAAGTACTTGACTTGGAAGTGGTTAATTCCGAATGACGCTTTAATCTGGAATGGAAGAAGACATTTGTATTGGCTCACACTCCGTAAACCGCTACCACGTAAAACTCGACCGTTGTGGCGGTGTCACAACTTAAAAGTCGATTCCGTCTCCCGTCCGCTTATTATTTTTTTCATAAAGTGTCCGATTAAAACAATGAGCGTCTTTAATGTGGCCACTTCTGAGGCTAGGCCACGTCCGGGCCTAGTTCTCCCCGAACTGCGCCAACACACTCGGCTAGCAGCTCACCCAGGCTTCCACCGAGCTCCACTCCAGCTTGTCCAATTCACCCGCCAGGAATCTCTTGACGTTTCCTCGAAAATTGACTTTTATGGTCACCGGGAGCCCCATTTCGGGCGGATCGCGAGTCCACCCCCGAAAAAGTGCCTTTGAATCCGAGGTGTCGCCGGTGCGCTCGATTTCCCTGTTGCGCTCGACTGTCTTCTCTTGTTTACATCGTCAGCTGCGTCGAGAAAAATATGGTGACGTATTCTGCGCACGCGCATTTCCCAGTTCCTGTCTGGACACCCTCCCCCTCTCAGGATGGTCGCGCTCTAATGTCGTCATCATCGCGCTCACCGACACCAAGTGTGGCTGGCAAGCTGTAAAGCCACACGTTTTCCCCCCTCCCTCCAAGTCCATTTTAATGCTGTTGGGACGCTCGCTTTTCGCCTATCTGACAGCATAAAATGTCTTCACTGCTCAAGGTGGACAATGCAATTAAAACCAAGGTACGATCCCAGCTGCCGCAAGTCCCACTTGAAGCTTGAAGTTTGCTAGATCGCGTTAGCTTCACTTTTGGTAGCATGATGTGAATGATCGGGCCGTGCTAGCCGGCTTCTTTCTCGCTTTGTCCAACGCAGCTGTCAACGATCTAGCGATATTTCACCAGTACATGGCAGGATTTGTTTTCCCGAATAATTTGTCGCTACGCCCCGGGTTGTAAGTGTAATAAATGATTAGGAACACATGTACAGGGAAAGGCCCTCTTGGCTCGGAGCGACCGGGTTAGCCTAATGGAGCAGACGTAAGGGGACAAGAACGGTGTCATCCTTTCGACCGACCCGTAAAAATGACCCTGGGATTTTGTGGTTTACAGGTTTTCACCTAAACGGTCATAATAATGGCAAATTCCAAGACATTTGTAATTTTGCAAAAGTCTTTTTTCCCCCAGATCTGTAGATATGTTTTTGTTTGTAAGATACTAAACAATAGCATAACTCAAATGTCATATATTAATAATAAGAACTTTTTTTTTTTCTCTTCTCCGTGTGTGTTCAGGTTGATGCATTTAGAGAACGTATCACTGCAGAAGTAAGTATTAATGGACTGGAAGATGGACACTGGGCGCAAACTCTGAGAAACCTGTTGTGTTTTATTCCATTTTATTGTCACAACATTCTCAAAAGCTGTTCTTTTTGTTCAGGCCGAGGACTTAGTTGCAAATTTTTTCCCAAAGAAGTTACTGGAACTCGATCACTTCCTTAAGGTCAGTGTCCCTTGGATGCTTTTAACGTTTATTTAAGGGACCCTTAAGCATACATACCGCTCAGCATGAAGTTTCTTCTTTTTGTTGCCTTGCGCGCAGGAGCCAATCATCAACATCGTCGAACTGAAGGAGATCCACTCGGACATCAACCTGACTGTGCCCGACCCCATCCTACTCTCCAACCTTCACGATGGACTCGATTCGGTGAGCCTCCATTTAACCGCGACATCCTCGCTAGTCCCTAGCCTGCCGTCGACTCATCACGTGCTTGTGTCGTCTCAGCAAAACGCCAAAAAGAGAAAGCTGGAGGACGGAGACGTAGAGGACAAGGGTGAGTTCCACACAGCGTCGGTCGGGCTTGTATGGAGAATGCCGGCCCGTCGCTTATTTCTTCTTCATCCCCCCGCCTAGTGACCGGCACCAAGGTCTTCGTCATGCCTGGCGGGATGATGAAGAGTAACGGCAACCTGGTGGATCTTATCGAAAAGGTCAAACCGGAGATCCGAACGCTCATTGAGAAATGCAACACGGTGAGCGTCGTTTGAATGAGGGGAGAGACGGGTGGGCGGGAGATTTGACGAATGGTCGGCGAGCTTGACAATGTCGTCCCGCGCAGGTCAAAATGTGGGTGCAGCTGCTGATTCCGAGGATAGAGGACGGCAACAATTTTGGGGTGTCCATCCAGGAGGAGACGGTGGCCGAGCTGAGGACGGTGGAAGGCGAGGCGGCCTCTTACCTCGACCAGATATCCCGGTTCGTCCATCACCGTGTTCTCCGGATGTTTATTCAAGATCTGCTTTTAGTATCTGAAAGTTCTTGAATTAATTAATCATTGTTGCATAGTTAGGATTAAAAAAAAATAATCTTGTTGCAGATATTACATCACCCGAGCAAAGCTGGTTTCGAAAATAGCGAAATATCCACACGTGGTAAGTCCTCGCAAATATCCACAATGGCAATTTTGGCTCGGCTGAAAGCAATCTAAAGAAATAAGCTTGCTGTGTGTTTGTCTGCCAGGAGGACTATCGGCGCACGGTAACGGAGATCGACGAGAAGGAATACATCAGTCTGAAGATCATCGTGTCAGAGCTTCGAAATCAATACGTACGTCTTCCCCCCGGGCCGCGGCGGTCGGACAGTTGGGCTCGGCTCGAAGGGCGCTCACGATTATTCGTTTTTTCGTTTGCAGGTGGCGTTACACGACATGATTCTGAAGAACATCGAGAAGATCAAAAGGCCTCGGAGCAGTAACGCCGAAGCCTTGTACTGAGCGCCGCTAAACTCCTCGCCCGCCCGCACGTTCCGTCATTTCAGTACAATCAAGCGAACCCCGTATGTAACAAAGATGGACACCACACTTTTTTCTTCTTCTTTTTTTTTTTTAAATCGCAAGAGACTTTTTTTCCCCCCCAGTTTTAATGACCTCAAATGGTCGGGAAGTCGCATAAGCGAGAGTGTACTTTTTAATTTGGAAACGTCGGAGTGGCTTTTGTTCTTAGTCTGAGCAGTGGTTGGCAAGGAATGTTATGTTGTACGGTCAGCTTCTAGGTCCACCCAAAAAACAAAAAAAATCACCTGATTAAAATATTGATTCTACTGAATAAACTTTTTTTTTTAAGAAATGTGGCTTTTTTTTTTATTTCAATCAACTCGGTGTTGTAGTTTGGCCGTGGCCAGTACACACTCTCCACATTGCGATAATTCGACTCAAGGACTCTCTACGTCATTCAACTGTTATCTGTGACGATAACGCAAAAAACAAATGTCTTTCTGAGGATTTTCAGTTCATCTTGAACAACAATAGTTGAGAGAAAAGCACATTTAGTACGCGTTTGTTTCCCCCCCCCCCCCGAGATAAGATAACGCGTGAAAACACGCTACGCGCACGCTGGCAAAAACACGGCGGCGTTGCGCAACCTCGCTGACTGTTCACACTTATCGGCGCGGGCCTTCCTCTCACTGTGATCCTGATATATGTTGACGAGACAGATAAGACGGCCGCAAAAGGACGCTGGAGATTTGCCGGCGTGAAACTATCACAAGGTTATTATGTCATTCGGGTGATGTTCTCCTCGAAACATTGCGCTGCTTACATTTTGTACTCTTGTAAAACGCTATCGCATGCAATACGGTTGTACACAGTCGGGAGTATGATAAACATTAAGTTAACACCTACAGAAAAAGTTGACTTTCAAAAGTGAAATCGGCAATAACTGGCATACCAAATCTGAGTACCGCTATGCTGACTTTCGTCGGCATAAAAATGATGCAACTGAATCAAGGAGGGACGGACTCGAGTTAACACCAAATTGCTTTCCCGTTAGCCTTTTTTTTTTCACATTATTTCTGTCTGAGTGAGAGATACTTTCCTATTATTCTCATTATATAACGCTAGCTACTCTTAAGCTAACACGTAGCTAACATAGCACCTTTTCAGCGGATACAAAAAGCGCAAACCGATTAATTTGTCAGCAAATAGATGTTAATTCTTAACTGCAAAAAAATAAGTTTGTGAATGCCGAGAAGCGAATGGAAAGAGGGTTAAACAATAAAAGTATGAATTTGTAAAAGCCAGACTCCTTGATACATTTCGTACACAGAGTGCGGCACGCATGTCCCTCCTCAAGACCAATTGTGCTCCTTGATCCCGTGGCGCGTGTGTTGGACGGAGTGTCACTATGTGGGCCAGCCGAGTGTGCGATGCATGCTCGGGTTAATGTTTAATGCACTCAATTAATCAGTATCTGTGCAAGGCGTCTCATGGAAAAAAAACATTGGGCTATTACTGGAAGCGTTCATTAGAAAGCTAATGACTAATTTTTTCTTTTCATCCAAACATTGACTGGCAAGCTAAAAAAAGCGTACAGCTGCACAGCAAAAAATAGAACAAGCACAGTGAATATTTTGGAGATGTTCTCCATACATTTCAAGAATCAGACCGTGAATACAAATGGATGAGCGGAAGCTTAAGTCGGTAGTTATGTCGGTAACTTGACAGTGCAAGGAGGCTGGTTTGAGTTTATCCGAGTATATTTAAGGAATGGATACATGATAAAAATGAGTGCTGTATGAAGCGGAAGCCAGGCGGCAGAGAACAGAGTTCAGCATTTAGCCACTTAGCTAACACCTAGCTCGTCTCTGCCTTTCATTTTAAATCAAAACTCGCGTCGTGGATCCGGCATGTGCAGACAGGCGCAATACACATACAATTACTCTTAGCAAAACAACAAATCACAGGACGACATTTTGTTTCCATGCAAGTCATAATTCAGCGCAAAAAAAAAAATTCCGCTGATCACAAGTTCTTGCCGCCTGCGCCTCTTGTGCTCATCCAGGAGAGCGCTCGTGGGGCTAACGCGGTTGGGATTAAAAGTGCGACTGCACTCTTACCGAAGGACAAGCCGTAGAAAAGCACCAGGTTTTCCGAGGAAAACGTCCATGAATCTAAGAGCCCAAGTAGTCCCAGAGAGATGACGACGCACCACGCCCTGAAAGCGGCGGAGGTGCCACGCGCGTGGCACCACGCCCTGAAGCGGCGGAGGTGCCCCGCGCGGGCGCTGAGCGCAGGCCCAGGCCCAGACCCAAAAGGCTGCCCATGTTCCGTAGGAGGCTTGCGAACGGTGTGCTGTCCATGTGCACCCATTCGGCCCTGGCGCACCACCTCTGGGCTTTCTCCAGGGTCCAAAGGAGGTCCACGCCCAGAATCTTAAGCAGCAGGTAGAAGCCAACGACGAAGGACGTCAAGAGGAGGGTGGTGAAGGCGTACGTCCTGAAGCTGGCACCGTGGATCCATTTCACCTTTGACATGACTTCGGCCACCATCACGCCTGACAAATTTCAAAGTCAGTCAACTTTCAGACAATCTATCCCGAATAGGTCTTGACTAACCTGTGACGAGCCCGGCAAGGACCTGATGCGGGAAGTGGGCGGCCATGTAGACCCTGGACATGCACACACCTAGCAACACCAGGCCCATGAGCACCCACAGAACCAAACGCAGGAGTCTGCCAGAAAGGACGGAGGGAGTGCCAACAGCCGACATTCAAAGCGTTAAACCGCCAGGTCGCCGTCACTCACTTGTACAGTGACGGCGGACATCGTTTCTCCGCCGCCATGTGGAGCACGGCCGTCACCATCACATACCAGACCCCTGCGGCACCCATGGCGTGACCAGAGGGACTTCCTGCAATCGAGCGGTTTGAAGTTGGCTCGTATCGACTCACGTCTCGCTCGTCACAAACGTGCGAAAGACAACATGTAGGACCGAACTTTGGAAGCGAGTCAAAACATGATACGATCAAAAACCGAGAGTGACCGGATCAATACCCTCAAGAAAGAGCAATCTGTCATAAAGTGTACCTGGTCCGGTTTCACATGTGATGGCAAACTGCTGCAGCAAAGGGGCCTCTTTGGCCCCATAGAAGTGGGTCTCGTGAACCCACCAATAGGGTCTCTCTCCAAAAAGAACCCTGCCACACACAAAAAGACCGACACACTCAAACCCCCCAATCGGTTCTCGCTCAATTCCTGATCTGACCCATTACCATTTGAGCACCAGGTTGATCCAATCCCCCACGACGGCCACCCAGATGAGCCGCAGGCCTGCGTCCCGCCGCAGATGGAACCAGATGGGGAAGAAAAAGAAGAAGGTGGTGTGCAGATCAGCCACGACAGAAGCAAGACTAAACAGGTCCTCGTAGTCCTTGTATTTGGTCTGGAGGTGCACCGCCAGCTCAACCCCCCAGCTGTGGACCAGATCCATGATACCAGACTTTTCTTTTTTCCACCCCCCTGAGAAGGATGCACTCTGGGGTCTTTTTTTGGTCAGTCAGAACGGCGTGCAGCTCTGTCCCCTCGATTAGGTCTGTGTGTGATCCCCATTGGACTTTACTCAAGGCTAGCAGGCTTGTTTGCCTTTTGGACAGCCCCGACAGGTTCCCTAACCTCGTGCACAACCCCCCATCCACTGCTGAAATCCATAATTAGAGAACTCAATGGCTCACTGAGTTCCTGGAAAACATTTTCTCAGCTCCGTTGTCTGACTCCAACCTTCTTTGCTTATCCACGTTGTCTTGCGCGGATGCTTCCGATGCGGTCCTTCCGAGCGGGGAGTGACGTGACCTCATTTTTGCGGGGACTTCCTTTCTGGTAAATCCAATCATTTGCTTGCTTGGGAGCGACCAATTGGAAATATCTGTTTTATCAGACTGCTCGAGTACCGTCATTCAATCATTGATTGCGTTATGCAATCGATAAGTGGCTGAGATGTTTTCTCCAAATCGCAAAAGACAATTACATAACTCACAGGTTCTTCTGAACGGGAGAGAGTGAGGCAGAGTGCAGAACATGTACAAAATGACTCACTAAATGGGTCATTTCATTGACAAATTTGTTTTTTGGTCATCATGTGCCACCTCCGGTAAATTCGACAGATGCGCCAGACTGTGACGCTCTGTTTTTTTTGTTTTGTTTCCGCCCTTCCAGCATGTTTGTGTGCCAAGGCTGCCAAACTCTCCCGACTCGTAGTGTTTTATTACACATGTGCAAGGTCCAAAGATCAACATGAGCATGCGTCAAGGTGGTGGTCTGCCGGGCTATAAAAACAAGCGGCTGTGTCACCGCCGGCGACACTCGAGAGTGACCCGCGCGCTAACGATGCTTCACGCCGTCATGGACGACATGCAGGGTTTCGGGGTGAGCAGCACCCGCTACCTTCAGACCCACTACCAGGACGCCCAAGGCTTGTTCCTTTGGGTGTCGTGGGCGGCGGACCTCAGGAACACTTTCTTCATCTTCTTCCCGCTTTGGTTCCACCTGCGGCCCTCCGTCGGCATCAAGCTCATCTGGGTGGCCGTCATCGGCGACTGGCTCAATTTGGTGTTCAAATGGTGAGGCGGGATCAAATCCGACAAAGAGAGTATCGGAACGACTAAGTGCCTATTTTCCGTTTTCAGGATTCTGTTTGGGGAGAGGCCCTACTGGTGGGTCCACGAGACGCATTATTACGCCGACGGCGTTCGCCCCGATATTGAGCAGTACCCCATGACCTGCGAGACGGGACCGGGTATGGAAAAACTTGAAGGTGACACTGCTCCGAGGGTCAAGACAGCAACTAAAATGTCCTCTTTGCCATCCAGGGAGCCCCTCCGGTCACGCTATGGGAGCGGCAGGTGTCTACTACACCTTGGTGACGTCCATCCTCGCCATCACGGCGAGTAAGAAGAAACACGGTGGCAGAAAGTCCTCCAACAACAGGTGACTTCAAAAAGCCTCATTTTGTTGACTTTTTTTTTTAGCCAGGGCTTATCACTTTGTACGTTCTGTCCCAACTCATGGTTGATCATTGACTCTTGGCTATCGAGTTGTTTTTGACATCCAGGCAAGCTGAAGTTGCTCCAAATAAGACAAGAGTGATGGGAATGATTCAGTGACTTCTTTTTTTTTTTTTTTTGGGCAGCTACCTAAAGGTCATCCTTTGGTCCGTCTTCTGGGGAGTCCAGGTGTGCGTCTGTCTGTCGAGGGTCTTCATCGCCGCCCACTTTCCTCACCAGGTCGTTGCCGGAGTCATCACAGGTACGGCTCACTCATCAACTGAGGCTTTTGAGTTAGAAGGCATTGGTCTGACAGCAACCTCAATCGGACTCTCTCTGCCTCCCAGGCATGATTGTGGCCGAGGCCTTCAACAGAACGCAGTGGATCTACAGAGCCAGCATGAAGAAGTACTTCTACACAACTCTTTTCCTGACATCCTTCGCCGCGGGCTTCTACCTGCTTCTAAAAGCCGTGGGCGTAGACCTCCTGTGGACGCTGGAGAAGGCCCAGAGATGGTGCGCCAAGGCCGAATGGGTCCACTTGGACAGCACCCCGTTTGCCAGCCTCTTGCGCAACATGGGCACGCTATTCGGTCTCGGCCTGGGCCTGCACTCGCCGCTGTACACAGAGAACAAGCGCAGCAACAGTGCGGTGTCCCGGGCCGGCTGCGTTGTGGGCTCCCTGCTGCTGCTGCACCTCTTTGACTCCTTCAAGCCTCCCACGCACACCGCCGCCCTCTTCTACCTGCTCTCATTCTGCAAGAGCGCCACTGTACCCGTGGCGACTGTCAGCATCATCCCCTACTTGGTGAACAGCGCGCTGGGTCTGCACAGCAAAAAGGCCGCGTGAGCGAAGCAAGACGCCATAAAAAAAGAGACTTCCGGAAATAGAACGCGCAGGGCGATCTATTCCCTCTCTAGAGACTTGGTGCTGATTGCATTTATTTCCCCCCCAAAAAAGACAAAAGATCGTTCGGCGAAGCCAACGAGAACAACAGGAAAGTGTCACTGAACTTTGTGTGCGTGCAGATGACACTTCCCATGATGCTTTGAGGCACGAGAGGTCAGAAGCACATGAACGCTGTAACAGACTTCAGTTGCTAAATATGCTGTGTTATATTGTCGTGTTTTTGACTATTACAGAGAGTATTTTTAATTATTCTTAATAAAATCTTAAAAATAACGCCTGAGGGGGATTCTTGTACTTTCCCATGATGTCACCGAGTGGCACGAGGTACCATGACAACGTAAGCTATTGTCTCTGCAGCTCTTCATGGCGTTGCAAAATACAACATCGACTATTTGCATTTTTTGTGGATTTTATCCAGCTATTCATGTATTTTTCTGCGCTTTCTGAGACACCCCGAGATGTCAAATGGCAGTGTCAAAGCTGTAGGAAATAGGAAAGTAGTAATTGGTGGTAATGAAGCACAGTATAGTTACAGTATACATTTTTTTTTCGTTTTACACCCCCCCCCAAACATTCAATGTTTTTTCACGAATAATATCTTTACGGTGCCCTTTTTGAGTCATAAATCCGAGTGGTAGCCAAGTTGACCGACCTAAAAAAGCCATCAAAACATCCCTGGCCTTTAGCCCCGACTTCCTGAAATGACATCAGCGTGCACGTCACCGCACTCTTTGTGCGAGTCAGACAGACAATATTTGCTAGTTCGTAGCTTTGCCAAATGAGTGACAAACACACGAGCAATCAGTTGAGTCATGAGGCACGTTTGCGCATGTCAGTCAACCAGGGATTACCATTTAATGATGGATGAAGAGATTATATTTTTGAAATTTGCTCTTGTACATGTGCAATGACAAACGAAATGCACTTACATTGCGCATCATTTCACTTACCAGAGGCAGCACACTTTGTCAACCACGTTGTTGCAGGAGCACTTTATTCGACATTTTCTCCAACAGTCTCATGACAAGATCCACCTTGGACCCCTTTTCATCCATGCCACAATGTCCAGAGTTCCCTGGCCTCCTGTACCTGTTGTGAAAATGCAATGAAGTTGACATGGTTATTATAGCATCGCATTAACCTTTTTTTTTCCACAAATAAGTGGATTGTGGGTATTTCATGTTCTTCTGCTTTTTTTTTTTTTTTTTTTACTGCCACAGTATTACCTCATTCGACTGATTTTGTGCGCCCCCACTTAATGAGGAATTACAATTAACCGTGACTAATAGTCATTTAAAAGTAAAAAGCAACTCATTACAAAGATATTCATATGTAAAGAAACGTACCCGTATTACTGTCAAATGTTCTACATAACGCTTTGAAAGCAACTTGCCTAACATTAAAACGATTAGATTTGGGTCCACCCCAACGTTAGCGACTTCTCAGCTATGCTCTGCAGCCAGGTAATACATGTCTGTGGGTATTGCTCATGTGTATAAACTATATATTTTTAAAAAAAGACAACTCACCGGCTTGACAGCGTCTGCAGCGTCCACGGTGTAGCATCTTTAAAGTTCAAGCAGCTGACCTAAATCACACCAGGAAGGAAGAGGGCGGGAGAAGTGTTTTGTTTGTTGATATTTGCTAGCTTGAAGCGCTAATAGCGTTGCCACTCTCCTTCTTTAGTGGAAATGTCCCTCGTTTAAAAGTATTACACTCGCGCGCCCCCGGTGGTGGACGAGAGTCGCTACACACGGAAAGACCGAAACGCACAATGTTTAAGTGGCTGCTGTTTAATTTCCATCCAATAGATGGCGACATTACGCTGCTAAATCCCACTGCCCTTTTAATAGACTGACAGATTGAATCTAAAACAATGGCATTTGACCACAAATCCATGACATTGTGATTGGATTTACACCAAATGAGGAAGGGACAACTCACAAACACGACAGGAGAGTGTTAAACGACTGTTTTGGACGTTTTGGTGTCCCTGAAGACATGTCCAATGAGCTAAAATGAGCATAAAAACATCAAGAGAGGTTTCCATTTGAACACAATTTATTTTTGTTCTGCTTAAATAACATCTCGGGTCATCCAGTGTTGGCTATGTTGGTGGTGGCATACATGTTGATTGATCAATCATTAGGGAAGGTTAAAGACGCTTTTCATATGCAATTAAAAAATAAGAATAAAAGCTTCACGCAGGAACATAAGATGAATTCTTTTTGTTGTTGTTGTTGTTGTTGTTTACAGTGTTAAAGTACCAGTAAAAAGACGTACATCTGGAGTATGCAGGTACAAATGTGATTATCTCGTCTTGTGTTAATTAAATAAAAAATAATTCATATAGGGCAGCACAGTGAGACTAGTGGTATGCATGTCTGCCTCACAGTTCAGAGGTTCGGGGCTCCATTCTGTGCAGTTTGTATGTCCTTTCACTCCCGCATTCCAAAAAACATGCACGTTAGCTTCATCCAGGACTTGAAATTGTCCATAGGAGTGAATGTGAGTGTGAATACTTGCCTATATGTGCCCTGCAACTGGCCAGCGAGGGGTCCAGGGTGTACCCTGCCACTCGCGCCACAAGTCTGCCAGCTGGGATAAGCTCCAGTTGCCCAAATGAGAACAAGCGCTATAAAAAAATGAATGGCTGGAGAATCCAAACAATAAAAACAGTCCCGTCGGAAAAGCCTGGTGTGTTTTTTTATGTGAAGCACAATCATTATTATTATTATTATTATTATTATTATCATCATCATTTTTCATGTTATTGCAAAGACAAAGTATGGGCTAGTTGTTGCATCCTCTCCAAGTGTGTTCCGGTGCTTGGAATTATGCGAGGAAAAAGAATCGAAGCTGAATTAAAAAAAAAAAAAAGTGGCGTCACATGCAATCCACGCGCGCACACACACACAGCAGAGAAGTCTCCTTCCCACACACGCTTGTCGTTTTTCGTCAGGTCACAACATCCAATCGGTGCATAAACGAGTTGTGAAGCGACTGATTGTTTCATCCGGTGACATTTAGGCTTTTTTTTTTAATCCTAAAAAAAAAAAAAAAAAGAATCAATCACCGCATGGTCAGCTTCCAGGAGGAAATTTGACCATATAAGGCGTCCCTCTAATCTGCGGGTCTCCTCGTGTGACGTCTGGTCACATCGAAGACGAGAGCATCCGTGAAAGGTTCCGTTTGTAATCTCCCGACCAGCCGGAAAAAAAGTTTCTTCTGGTGTTTTGACATGCTTGCTCATGCCAAATGGAAAAAGGTTCATCTTGCGCGGGGATTAAAAAAAACAAACAAAAAAACAAAACTGTTGCCATTGTTGTACGTGACTGGACGCCGCCCATTTGTCCGTCCTCCCGAGCTCGGGTGCGGTGGGTGAGTGGTGACGTCGCGGGCAGCGACCTGCCAATGACGAAGAGCAAGAAAACACAAATAAGCCCTGCAAAGGATGCTGGGATTTTTTTTTTGAATCCAAGATGGGAGGAATTCCAAAATCCTAATTTCGATCAACATTTTTTGTAGAAATTCCACTTTACAGTTGCACAAAGTAAAAATTATTAAAGGTTATTGTTTACATTGTTTATATGAACACACATTTTTAAATTGAATTTAGTAGTGCTGCCATTGCCTCGTCATTTATATTTGGCCAAACTACCAGGGTGCGTTGGGAGATGCTGCCGTTACGAGTGACTCTTCCTTCCCTGTTTGTTGTTCCCGTTTCCTGGCTGGGTAGCAGGAACCAGAAAAAAGAGAGAAAGAGAAAGAGAGAGAGAGACACACACACAAAACACAGCAGTTAGCATTGTTGTCTTGGTCAGGCTTGACGTAACCCCGCCCCCCTTCTGCAAGAGCGCCACTGTAAAACAGAACCGAACGCGGCTATTGTCGGCTAAATGGCGCGACTGACGCAACAAATTCAATTCAAATTGTGAGTAGTACATTTCCCACATTACGTTGGTTTCGTTTAGAGAGAGGAAAAAACACAACAGCAGCACTGCAGACACTCACTATTCAAACAAGACCTGTTGTTGGTATCCGACACTTTGACTTCCAGGAAGTTGAAGTGCGGAGATACTTGGATGCAGATGACAACACGAAAGCTAACTGAACACGTGCCATCAAAATTTTATTTCATCTGTGAAGGTCGGCGTGCATTTTAGGTCCAACCCGAAAGGCCAACATCCCTAACATTACGTTTGACGAACACAAAATGCGCACACACACACACACACGCAAGCTACATCACGCAGTGAGACGACTACGGCAACCTTGTGTCCCTGCCGGGAGCGTTTGCCCCGCCTCTTGCCCTTCCCAACTCCCGCGCCGCCGCTCGGCGCGACAACGGCGCCCGATTTCTCGCCGACCGCGTCCTTTCGCTCCGAGCCAACCACGCGTCGCACCACCTTTCTGATCACCTGCGTGAATAGACGGGAGGGTGACGACAGGGAGGCCCCCCCCCCCATGTGAGCGTGTGCGGAGTACAAAAACGATGCGGTTGGGTTACTTTTCGGGTGACCAGATTGCCGTCGCTGTCAGTGAACTGCTCCTCCGTCACAGACTCTCCGGGAACGTTACGGGCCTCCTCTCCCTGGGGGAGCCGGGTGGGAAGGATCAGAAAGGGGGTTCACCGTATGCATCGAGAATCTTAAGTCACCGTGCCAACAAGTATTTTGGTTTCTGGTTCTTGGATAGCTTGAACATTGCCTTTTAAACAAAATAGAAAAGAACTTGAAACAAAAATTCTCCCCGTCGTCAACCGCAAGCAACAAACTCGTAGCGTCTCGTGGCGAAGTGAATCACGCCATCAAAAGCACCGCACTGCACTGCACACATCGCACAGCAGAGGTCACACACCTTCAGTATGACCCGCCGGCAAAACACCCTTGTGGTCACAGTGGTCTCCTCCTCGGAACTGGACTCTTCCTCCTCCTCCTCCACCTCTTCCTCATCATCATCAAAGACACGCTCACACTGGACATTTTGCGCCCACTACAAGCGACATTTTAAAGGCGTTCATGGGCGCTCCGCATCCCATAAGGAGCTCGCTCCCTCCCTCGGTGCGGCGGCGGCGGCGTTTCCTCACCTGGACTCTGCGAGCCGACCGATCGCCTCCTTGCTCCTCCTCTTCCTCTTTCTTGCTGCTCGGAGGCGGCTGTTCCAGCGAGTCGGCCAGACTATCAGGACTGAGAGAGAGAGAGCGACAGACGTACAGTACGGTGAGTGAAAGCTATGGAATGATGTGGAATACTACTGGTAAAAAAAAATGTGCAATGAGTTGATGAAAAATGATGAATGATTTGGGAATGAAGAAAAAAAAAAAACTCTCGATGGCATCCATTTTTGGTATACAGTAATCCCTCGTTTATCGCGGTTAATGGGGACCAAAAATCCGCGATGCACCGAAGCCGCGATAAACAAACCGCGAAATAGCGAGGGATCACTGTATGTTGAAATTGCAAAGATGTGAACACTTGACGTACCTGCCAACCTCTGCAGCGGGGCCGAGTTCCGCCGCGGCCTCATCTGCAGCTGCCACCGCGTCGCCTCCTCTCCAGCCTGGAAGTGAGCACAATTCTTTTTCCGCCTGCCGCACTTGCTCTAGGATGGCATGCACCTTCTCCTCCGTCATCTCCTCGTCCTCCAGCCCTTCCTCCTCCAGTTTGATGTCCTCCAGGAGACTCCGGAGCCTCTCCTGGGTCATCTCATCCTCTTCCTCCTCCTCCTCTTCTTCTTTGAGGCGCCCTTCCTGCCTCTCGTAGGGGGCGTAAGCGCCCTCGAACATCGCTCGCCGCTGGGCGACCCTCCGGTCGTTGTCGGGCGACTCGCTGGCGTCCTCCGCGCGCACCAGGGGGGGCTCGCTAGGCCAGCTAGGGGAGTCTACTACGCCATCGCCGCTTTCGCGCAAAAAGTCGTCGGAGCGCAGCGGGGTGGGGGGAGTGCACTGGAGGTCAGGGGGGGTTCGCAGCTCCGCGTCTATTTGGTGGTATCCTGCGTGGGTGGCAGGAGGACAGCAGGGTTAGCGTGGTGGGGGGCGGGGGGGCGAAAGGGGGGTACGCGGCGAGGGTCGGAAGAAGGGAAGAAAAGAGGGAGGAAAGAATGATCAAGGTAATGAAATGATGGGGGGGAAAGAGGCGGAGCTTGTGCAAAAGCCACACCAAGCACGTCGCGAGTCCGCTGGCAGAGCTGGGCAGATGTTTTTTTTTTTTTAAGTGACAGATGAGATGATGAGGAATGAACAATACTACTACCCGTTTTGTTTGAGGCCACATAGAAATAACATTGACCCCCACGCCCCGATAAAGATAAATCAGAAAAACAGTACATTGTTAATGTCGTAAAAGACAACAACATTTTTTAATTTTCTTTAAAAAAAAATCGATAATTTAAAATTGTATTATTTATATTTTATTTAATTGGAATTTTTTTTATAATTCATATAAGACGAGCAATTATTTAGAGATAAATGAATTTAATAAACAGACGGATTAATTTATTAGCCCGCGATTTGTTTGGGAGGAAAGATAAAAGGGGTTCCACAATTTGCACACAACGGCTCCATTAGCATAGGTGGGTTCGCGGATCGGGTTACTGAGCAAAACACGATTAGATATAGACCTCAGGGACGGAATGGTCGCGCCTGAAGTGAGGCGGGATGCCGGGAGGGAGGGGGGATGGCGGGGAGGGGGAAGAAGCAGGGAGAGGAGGAGGAGGAGAGAGGGAAGAGAAAGGGGAAGGAGGTGAAGGGTAGGTGGGGGAGGAGGCGAAAGGAGGAGGAGGCGAGGGGAAGTCGAAGGCGGGAGGAGAGCAACAGAAGGAGGAGGAGCAGACGAGGGGGCTGCGGGGCGAGGAGGGCAGCGGGGGGGAGTACGAGAGCTCGTTCAGGTGGGGCAGGACCGGCGCAACGGGGAGGAGGTAGACGGGTGGGGAGGCGGGGGGCGATGGGAAGCAGAAGACAGAGGGAGGAGACGGAGGGGAGGAGCCAAAGAAAGAGGCGGAGGGAGGGATATTTTTTGAGGAAGAAGAAATGGCGGGGATGCCGAGGCGAGGCGTTTGGGGACACGGGGCGAGCACGGGAGATCTGAGCGCTTTTGGAGCTGATTTCAAGCGGCACACAAACACGACAAACAAAAACGGACAGAACAAAAAAGCAGGAATGTTAAAATGATGATGAAATGACAGCAAACAAACAAGAAGTGACGGATCGCCGAGTCGTCAAAACAATTCGGGATCCAGGCGCTCGCATTCCCGAGAAGTTTGAGCAGGGGCAGAAAGGAGATTTTAGAGGAATAATTCGAGTTGTTCTTAAATGCATCTACATTTTTGCCAATCTGAACCTGAATTCAAGACCCATTTGTTGAATAATTTGGCAATCGATGACCTCGAATTGAGATAATTCTGCGGTGCGTGCACTGGAGACATAATTGTGAGTGCAGTGCAGCGCAGTTGCATGGGAATTTATCTTACGGCTATCAGGGAGATGGAGTTGGCAGGGGGGGGCTTCTCTGCAGGAGTTAGTCTGAGGAGGAGGAGGAGGAGGAGGAGCAGGCGGGCCTCGGATGAGGCTGGGAGGAAGCGAGGAGATGACGTCTTCACAAACTCTAAGGGGGTGAGGGGAAAAAAACGGCGACGCCTTTTTCGAAGCGTGTCGGAAAAGGCGTCGGGAGTTAGTCGGAGGAGTTAGTGCATGCCGTTAACTCATCACTGTCGCAACTCTGACCGCCGAGCTCCACGCGAGACCCGCCTCAGACCACGATAGTCCTCGTAAAAGTCATGTGACGTGTGTCCCCGAGTTGCTGAGCGGTGAAACGGGTCTGAAACGCGTCATCCGCGGGGTGTGTCGGCGGCAAAGAAGCGGCGACTGGCATTATGTTGATGACCAGAGAGAAGAGAGAAAGGCGGAGGGGAAAATGCCGGCCAACTGGCGATGTCTTTTCTCAAATAATGATCCAGTAAACCCCCATTTTTTTTTTTTTCAGTCAGCTGCTGTTCTGCAGAAAAATTTGTGAGGCGAGTTGGTGAAAGATTACGCACAAATCAGGCAAGGGGTTTACTGGATTAAAAAACAACAACAACAAAAAAGGGTGTGTTTATAGAAGACCAAAAGCATGCTCACCAATCCGAGAAACAAAGCAAACACGGCAAAAACATGCACTGATACTTTTTTTTTCTTCGTAATAATCATCCTTTGTGATGGTCTCAGTGCCGCACTGTCATATCAACTCATCTTTTATGTAAGTGACTCAAGGACTAGATATGGAAACAAATATTTCATTACACTTTATATAAAATAGACTATACAGGGTGGGCCAAAAGGGGGTAATGCAGTGTAATAAATGCAAATATTTTAACGTGTACATCTATTTTTGGATTAAATTTTCAAAAAGGGAAAATATAAAACATCTCTGGCCTTTTAAGGTACATGTGAGGCCTTGCTGTTTGTTTGACTGGAGCGGCGGCGGCTTAGGAGCGAACCTGGCGGCGCGATTGGCTCGGTTCGAGCGTGTCCGGCTGAGACAAACAGCGGGTGAGGAGCAGGTGAAGGAGAGAAAGGCGAGGAGAGATTGAGGGCCTGATTTACTAAAGGTTTGAGCATGCAAAAAAAACGGGCGCAACGGGCTGTTTTGGGATCTTAGTAAATCAGGCCAGAAAAGAGTAAAGAGTGTAAGGAGGAGCTTGGGTGGACTACGATTTACCATCGGACTGATCCGGGAATACTGCGTTATCATCGGCAAAGCAGCGAGTGCCTGAAATGTTACCGTAGTCAAATATGGGCCCTTCCAGCAAAGTCACAATATCCAAGCGATTGATCTTATTCAGCACCGCCGTTAAAGTGTCCGCTGGAGAGAGGAGACAGACGATACCGTGAGAACTTTGTGGTGACCCGGCGACATTTGTCGACAAGCGCGCTTTTGTCTTACTTGTGGCGTTTTTACCGTCCCTCTGCACCCATTTCTTTAGCAGCATGAAGCTCTGCGCCGTCAAGGAGTTTGGGTTCTCCACTCGGATGGAGTTGATCTCCTCGACGGAGAATTCCAGCTCGCGGGCCAGCTCTGCACCACACGCGGCAAAATCAGTCAACATCCGTGTTTAGAACATGCCCCAAAAAAAATAACATCTTTTTTTTAAATATATAAACTCAAATTAATTAGTAAAATAAATGAAGCGCCGAGCCCTAAAACAAACTGTTGAATTGATATTTGGGATGGTGATGAGCGTTATTAAAGTCCTAAAGGGAGACACTGCATCTCATTCCATGGTTGACCACTTTTACAACAGCATATTCATAAAGCTCAAGTGTTGCAATGTAATGGTCTGTGCTCATCCGCCTGCAGTCAGCTCAGCGGAGACTTTACTGACAACCGGCAATAAATTCAAGGTGGAGAGAACATTGCATTCACTTGTTGACTCCAGCACTGCCTCTGGTAGGCGCACATTAAAAATGGATCACAAGTATTTGCCCGCCCACTGGCCAGATGGGCGCGCCACAGTGCACACGGCACACACATGCACGCAAAGTGGGCGTGGGCCGATGCTGCAGTGCAGGTGGTCTGGCTTGTGCTGGGCTGCAGGGGCCGCGCCCTGAATCCCTCGTGTGGAACATGGGAGTGGCACGATTCCATTTCTACACATTCAAACTCAACATCTGCATGTGTCCTGGCTCATCTGTCGATTTTAAAAATCTAATCAGGCATATGGACACAAAAGTTGGCCGGGTCTTGGTGGTGATGATCCTCACGTGATATGTTGATGCCTGCTGTGATCATGCCACTGCAGCACATGGAGACTTTTTTTTTTTAAGTACTCAAAATATCCACCGGATGGCAGCAAACACCGCATAACCAGTACTCTAAAAAACGAGGCTCATGGGTGGACTTACCAGTCCAGCTGAGTCCCAGGTGGTCGGCGACTATGGCCATTCGGAGGTCCGTCCTCTCACAGGGACTCTGAGGGCCTGAAACCAGGCAGTGCAACACACACACACAAAAAAATTGGAAATTGCATGATAGATAAACAAATATAATCAAGAGATCTGATAACTAAGAATGAGGTGAGACACAAGAGAGCTCGACAAATGCAAATGGGCCGGTCTATTTTGCACTATGTCACTTATGTGAGAGATAATGTGATGCAAGTCAGTAGACTAACTTGAGCTCACTGTCTCAACTCTTCTGGATACCTTGTGATGTTTATTCTGATGCTCGACTGCATCATCCATGCAGACAACTGATCAGAGAGGCCAGAAAAGCGCTTTGGTTCTATTGTTAGTAGTTAAGGTTCACGTCACAAACCATCAGGCAGCATTCCACCGGCTGACGAAAGCAACTCACCGCCGCCGCTTGACATCAGAAGGGGGTCGGTCTGTACTCGCGAGGGCCTGATTGTCAAGTTGGGTCGATGAATTGTTTTCTCAGCGCACCCAAAAGAGTACATACACCACCAAAGATCGTAATCCGTAACCTGGTGCTTTTGCTGTGCCGCCTAGTCAAAGTGATGTCAGACTCTTCCAAAAAGTTTTACGAATCCTGAGAGAGGCTTCTTAAGTTCTAGCGAACCGCGACTCAAGAGCACCGGGGTCAGAACCTGATCATCAATTTTTACTTGGTGTTATGGTGTACTTTGCAATATATGCGCTGACTGATAAAAAGGTTGACAGGAAAGTGCCGCTGGTAATTTTAATGGGACTCAGAACGCTAGAACTGAAGAGGCCTTTCATGTCTGTCAGGCATATAAATAATATGGAAGACTACCGACAAAAAGCACTCAAAACTTAAAAAGGAGTCAACACTTCCAGTGTAAAGCTTTCACTAATTCCAGACCACACCTGCTACTAAATATCAAAAACATCACAAAATCACCTCGGCAGGCCTTAATCACACAACACAAGGATATCACAAACAAGTGACAGCTACACTTGACACCACAGAGCACCCACGACAACTACATGCAGAAGAGAAGAAGATACAAAAGGTGTTTATAAAAAAAGTTTACAAACTAGTCGTGTTTGCGGTGACGGGAATCGTGATTGGTTGATCAACCTCACTCCCTTCCTCGTTCTGCTTCTCCCACTCCGAGTGTCGGCCTACTCTTCCTTCCGCTTGGCTGATCAACCTCTGTTCTCTCAGCGCTAGCAGACGGTGTGGATGTGGTGCCGGTGGTGCTGGTGCAGGTGGAGCTAGCGGTGCGTGCGGAGCAGGAACGTCTTAGCTGGTTCTGAAAAGGACGCATCCCTGCAGCTCTCTCGGTCTTCAACAGGTGGTGCTGTCGCCTCTAACTTCAGCTCCCTTGGGAATGGTTCAGTCCAGAGGATAAAGTGTATGCCTACTGATGTACCTTGGTGTCATTTGCTCTACATATTGGGTGGCTTTTGGCTGTGTAAATAATTTTTTTGATTGCTTGTGCTTTCAAAAGTGAGAGTCTCCAATGGAATTCTAAATGTCGGAAATCACTTCTCTAAGGGGTCCAAACCTGGACTTGCATATGTCGCACTTGACCTCTCTGGGCACTGTGCTTCTTATTGCTATATGATTAAAGCCTTCCTGTTCTCTCGGTGGCTAAACAAAGGTTGTTTGAGTACCAACACTAAGAGTGTCATTTTAAATAAAATGCGAGCCACTGGTGTCACTGCAGGTGTTCATTGTGGATTGGTCACTTCTTGAGAAGGTGCAGAGGAGCTATCAGATAAGGTGCTGCCCAAATCCTCAAAAGTTTCCAAAAGTGTGTCCAAAGAACTGATGGAATTTATAAAATAATCTGTGAGATAATTTGAGCAATTTGCATAGTTTAGAATATCTAAATTTGAACCCGTATCTAGATTAAAATCATCTAAAGTGGTTGGAAAGTCCGAATGACTATCAGACGTTTTATCAAACGAGCTTGATCCCGTTTTAAACGTGGTCAATTTGGTGTTGGCGGTTGTGTCTCTGCCAGCAGCGTTTGATATTTCTAGCTGTACCGTAGTCGCCTGTACAGGGACAACTACAGGGATACACATGGGCTCTTGATCACTGTCGTCTACCTGCGTGTCCCTGACCCTGTACCTGCCCGCGGAGTAGGAATGCTCACCAATTTGAAAAAACTGGAGCCTCTCCTCCACCATGTCTCTCTTGCTCATGTCAATCGCACCACTGCGCGTCATCTCAAACATCTTTCCCTCGTGGAACGGGAAGGGGTTGGGCTCGCTCGTCGGCGTGCTATCGTCCGTCGGCGTGCGGGCAGTGGTGCTGTCGGGCGTTGTGGCCTGAGATTGCTCGTCGACTGCTAGTCCAAAAGGCTTTGGCTCACCGTTGCTTGCGAGCGCCTCTCCCATGTCGACAATGTCTTCCTCAGCACCTTTACTGGGCCAGGGGTCAAAGTCCAACCCTTTAGTCGCAACAGTCTTAAAAGGAGAATTAAACTCCTCTTCCAATTTATAGCTAAAGTACGTATCTGAAAATCCCTCTTTTGCTGAGAGTTTTTGTCCATTCATTTCAACAGCGTCTTTTTGAGCGTCATTAGGTTTCCTAACATCTGATGGCATATCCTTCAAACATTCCTCGGGGGTTTTCTCCTCTTCAATCACTTCTAGTTTAGTTGGAGGAAATGAACGGTCTAAGGGCCTGAAAGTGTCAGTCGTCCAGACGTCTCGCCTGCTGTCCAGGGAGCCTAACGACTTCAAGTCGGCTTGTTCGTACAGTCCATCATCCTCATCTTGGAGGTCGTAGCCATCAAGGGAATCTATCTCTGTTGCGTCAGTGTCATGAGAAAATTCAGCTGTTGTGGCTAGCGAACAGTCTGTTATGGACTGGTCATTTCCATTTTGTTCACATTCATCGTCCTCCCCCTTGCCATTGGAACCATTGGTTCCAACCAGAGGATCTTTGTCATTTCCATTTTTGTCATGTTTTTTCATTTTGGCCTGATTTTCCTTCTCCTTTTGGCCCTCCACTTCCCAAGGAGCTTTAAAAGTGAATTTCTTAGAGGGAATCCGGTGAAAGATTGACTCTTCATCATCGTCGTCCTCGCCGTTGGACTGACTATCTTCCACCTCAAGCGCCACTGGCGAAGGGGGCTGAATACGTATTATTGGTTCAATCAGCAGCTTCTCCTGTTCTTCCTGTAAATTCACCTCCATCATTTCCGTCTCAGTTTCTGACGAAGCGCAAGAACCTTTCTTGTCTGGATCAGAAGTTTCGGAGAGGTCCAAAGGAGGTGGAGGAGGAAATTCAATGTATGCAACGCCTTTGTCGATGGAGGCCTCCTGTCCAGTTTTATAATGATACCCGTTAACTGTGCTTTCTTGCAGGATGGAACTATTCTCTAATCTCTGATAGTTATCTGTCATAGTTTCCTGCATGTTAGCATTAGCAAGGTCTGCTTGGGCAGCGTTGATGCTAGTTTTGATTTCAGATGTGGTCTCTTTCAAAGAGATGATGCCTCTTCCTTGGTCATCTTGTTCTAATTCCTCAGGTACCTCCATGATTGGGCTGGGTTTATCTGGTACCAACCCCATAAAGCCATCAGGGGTCTTTGCAGTGAGGTCATAGCTGACCTCCTCGGAGCTGGGGGTCTCTGGTGTCAGGGGGCTTTTACCTGAGCTATCTATGAAGGAGATCTGTTCTAGGGTGTCATCATCTGGGCTGAGTGGACCAAGTCCAGAAACTGACTTCTGCTTGACAGCATGCAGCCCCCCTTTGGCCTCCCTTTCAGCCTGGCGGCCAACCTGTAGACTGACATAAACTGGTAACGTTTTAATGCCTTTGAAATTTTCTTTAGCTGCTGCGGTAGCCGGAGTCGTCATGACTTTTTCCAGAATATCCCTGGAACTGAACAAGTTATTCAAGTTTGAATCCTTTGGGGCGTTGTCAAGGATTTCAAACGTAACATTTTCATTTGTTTTGGTGGAGTTTGCCTCAAGGCTTTTACTTTTACATAATGTTGGAATCTGGGAGGGTTTTGTTAGCGGATGTTTCTTAGGGAGGTCATTATAAATCAGTGTTGTTCTGAGAGGAATTTGAGATTCTGATTTTTTCCTTACGTTTTTATTCATAAGGTCATCACTATCGATTCTTGAAACCTCTGTTGTGACTTTCTTTGTGACATGATGTTCGTTAGCATCACTATCTTTCTCTGAAAATGTTTTTTGTACCGACACGTTTGGGACATTTCTATTTGGAAACAGTTTGGGGGACTTGGGTGACATCAAAGCCACTTTAGTGCTATCTGTGTCTTCATTATTATTTTGGGCTATTTCCCCCTGGGATGTTTCAGTAACTTTTGATGTTTTTCTGTCAGCAAAAAACTGGTAAACCGGGAGTTTGCTCTCCTGTAATCTCTTTACAGAAGGTTTTGGTTGAACTGGAGGGGGTGTTTTGCTTGGTCTAGACTGAGGTTGTTCCTGAGCCTCAGATTCAAACTTCATCCTCACAGATTTTATGTGTGAAGGAGAGGAGGGCTCAGACACACAGGTCTTAGACTGTTGGCTTTTCTGAGGACTGCCTGGCAAGCTAGAGCTTTTCTTTTCATTAGGTAAAATGCTACCAAATGTTTTACCAACAGAAGGCTCCCTGAGTTTGGTTTTACTGAATGCCTCGTCCCCTGCCTTAGTTTTTTGAGGGCTGCTGCATGCTGAGCTTGGCCAGGACCTCGGCGCTTTGGGTTCTCGTCGCATAGGCTTTCTTTCAGGTGACTGAAGTTCATCATTAAGCTTTTCTGTTTTATCACGGAAAAATTGAGAAACCTCAGAGAGTTTTTCTTCCGCTTCTTTTACAGTTTGATCCACCCTGTCCTCATATAGGAGCTTGTCCCTGCTCCTGTCATGTTTATCCTCAGTAAATCTCATCCAGACTGCATGTTTGGGACTACCTTGTTCAGTTGAATAATGGAGCACTGTAACTTTATCAAACTGTGGTGATTCATCTCTATGCAAAAATGTTCCTGCTTTCGAGGACCCATCTTTGGACTTGGATATAAACTCCCTTTTAGGGCTATCTTGATGCTCAGAGGTTAGGTTCCTGTCAGTCTTCATTGCGGAATCTTCTGTGTCTGAATGACACGTTGAGGATGCTTCTAGTTTCTCGGAGAGGAGCATTTTTTCAGCAAACCCGTAGGACTCTCCTCTGATCTCCGATAGCTCATCATCATAGTATTCTATGGAATGCTGACTGAGCAATTTTAGTGCTTTGTAGGAATCGTCAGCTATCAATTGAGCAGAGTTTGGCCGACTGTCCTCCTCCTGCGAAACTGGTGTGTTAACGCGAGATGTTTCCAGGAAAGGGGGCAGGTATTCTTCAGCAATCAGTTCCTCCTCTTCCTGCTGGCTCTCATCATAATCAAGCAGTTCCTTAATGGTCCGGTCCCCTTTATAGACATACAGCTCAGGGTGTTTCTTTGTTTCCTTGATATAAACCTCAGTCGGGTCTGCTGTGCTGTGGCCTTTCTCAATATGAACCTCAATTATCCGTTCTACTTTGGGTTTGCATTTTATGTCCCTGTTAAGAAATCTTGGTGACAGCTCGTCGCCTTTGACTGAGTCCTGGTTAGCTTTGTGTTCAAAAAGGCCTGCCAGGTCTTTGGACGGATCCCTACCAGACTGGAAGGCTTTCATGATGTCTCGCACTGACACGGCTTCCTCAATCCCCTCTGCGCTGTCAGTGAGCTGAGGCTGATGATAGACCCTTCTGGTCGTAGTGGTAATATGAGTCTCCTCTTTAAGACACATGCTCATTGAGTCCTCCTCTGGAACCATCATTTGGATGGAGGCGACTGAGCTTCCTGAAGCTGCACCTGACTCAGCAGAAGAAAGAGCAGAAGCAGCCTCCTCCATAAAGAGAGGCTCATCTGAGAGTCTCTGAACATAGACCTCCTCTAACCTGGTCTCAGACACACTGGGAGGGATGGGAGCATCAGTAAATAAAGGCTTGGGTTCTGTACTTTCTGCACTCTGGGGAGCAGATGGTGTCTTTTCACTCCTAGTCTCAAAGCCACTGTCAGACAGCGGACTCTTATCCTGCTCATGAGACAGCTCCTCTGGGGACTCAAGAATGGTGTCGCCCCCCTGATAAGACTCAGCAAGTTTGCTAAGGTCCTTCTCGGATGGAGACCTGAGCATACCCGACACTGGTGGAGGCATTTTCAGTTTGTGCTCCTGTATTGTCATAGAAGGCTTCAGAATACGTTTTTGTTTCTCATCCCCTTCCCCTTTCACCTCCTCGTATCTGCTTTTCAATTCTGCCATTTTGGAGAGGGAGCTAGCCCCAATATCACTGGTTAAAAAGTCTACCACTTTAGCCAAATCAAGGTCATTGTTCGACTGGTGCTTAAGCAGATGTGAGGTCTCATCAAAGGGAGCGTGTTGGTCAGAGAGTGTGTTTCTTTGGGCCTCCTCAATCTCATCTGTGGAAAATTCCTCCCAGCCATCCTCTTCAACATTCTCTTTACTTTCATTCACAATGTCCTTCTGTAGTATCTGGCTCACCTTCACTAAATCTTCCTTCACTTTCTCAACAAGCGTGTATGGCTCATCGTCTTCTAACTTGGTCTCACGAGGAGTGCTGGTGCGTGATGTTTGGACCGTTTTAGCAGCCGTCTGTGTGTCTGTCTGTAAGATGGCTGTCATTCTCATCAGGTCTTCTTTCATGTCTGCTACATCTTTTAATATCTCCTGGTTGGAGGTGGTGGTGTGATGAATGATGGGTGGCGTGATGTAAGGGGGTGATTTCAACTGCGACTTAATTTTGGAGGCTGTAACACAGGAGGATAGGGATGGAGAGGGTGAGGTGCGATTGGAATCAGGAAGCGCCATTTTGAGAGAGCCTGGCCCTGGTTTAACTGGGGTCTTTGGCATGACGCTGACCAATGAGTATACGGGTACAGTCACTGTATTTGAGGTAACTGCAGGCACTGAGGAGGGAGCAGCAGATCTCAGAGCACCGTAAGCAGAATTTGCTGGAGCAGATCTGAGAGAGGATGACAGTGATTTAAGCGTGCCATAGCCAGTTGCAGAATAGGAGTCAATGGCTTCATTTATGGCAGCACTGATGCCAGATGTGGCTGCCTGGGTGGTGGCTTGTATCCGCTCTTGAAGGCTTCTCTCTGACAGGAGTCGGGAAGAAGGTGAGGAGGGTGTAGATGAGGACGACGCATATTTGACGGGTGAAACATTTCCGTTCACCATGGACAATTCCGATGACGCAATGGTTGTCTTCCCGGTCGAGGTCACCGACGACAAGGAGGTTTTTCCCACCCGTGAAGACAGGCCTGAATCAGAAGAGGTCTTCAAAGAGGGCAGGGTGGAGAGGCTTTTAGGAGAGGGAGGATTTGGAGCTCCTGTGTCTATCTTCAAAGACATACTAGAACTGTAGATGCTGTATGGTTTCTTTGGTGAGATTGGAGCAGCTTTGGACTTATCTGGTATGTAACCATTAGGTAGAGAGTGAACTGGAGAGGTCCTTGATGTGTAGGGTGAAGAAAGACTTTTGATAGAAGCAGGATCTGTGGGAGGTTTACATGGAACTCGAGAGGACACCAAGCCGGCGGAGGCCTGGACAGGATAGTGAGCCTGCTGGACAACTGTTTTAATGGGTGATGGTATAGTCCTGTAAGACCTCACCGGGGACGAAGGGAGTATGTCGGGGGATGCCGGATTGGGTGCTTGCAATGGAACTCCCATGCTGGCTCTAATTGGAGAAGAACATGCAGGTGATGGGGTGAAGGGCCAGGCAGATTTCAGTGGAGAACCAGCTGCTGAGCTGGCCGATGAATCGGCAACGATGACGGAACCGCCCACTCCGCCGAGCTTTGCTTGGCCAGGGAGGGTAAGAGGAGCAGTCGACCATGAGGCGTAAGGTCTGGTTGGAAAGACAGGTTTGTGAGGGTGACCAGCAGGCAGTGCTCTTGTGGCTGGTGTGCTTCGCTCAACTGCTGTTTCTTCAGCGGAATTCGGAGGAACAATGATGGAGAAGTAATGGGAAAAGAAATCAAAAGGATGTGTAATAGTCAACAAAAATGTGAAAATAAAAGATGATACGGAAGAAGAAGAGATCAGAGGAGGGAGAGTTGGTCAGTGAAATATTTCTGTTATTAAAGGAACAACAAACAGTAGTTTCTTGAAGTGCTGAGATATTCAAGTGTTCTCTTGAACACAGACAACCACAAATAAATAGATGATTGAAATCGAAGCCCAAAAAGCAGCAAAGAAAAAAAAAACAAAGACAATGGCACTGAATTGGCAACGGAAAAATGGCAGGACAAATGCACCAGGATTACTTCAAAAGCAGCTCCTCATGAAATGTTCTCAAAGCAGCGAATGGATTCTGCGTCTAGTTTCAAACCACTTTGAAAGTGCCTTTTATCTGTTTGGTCCCAATGTTATACATGGCCCTTAATCTCAGGCCAAACAAGCCCTTTGCCTTTTTTTAAATGACAAAATGTGTCCTCCAACACTGACGTTTGGTCCATTTTGTCATGCACAGTCCAGAAAAAGATGGTGACAAGCGAACGCTACAGAAAGAAAACACCAGCCAAAATCAAGACCTCCGAACATGCACGGCTGTTCCACAAAACAACAACTGCCACTTCACCATAGAGAGCTAAAAAAGTCAAGTATGGGACAAATGAAAAGTAAAGCAAATCTTTCTTTGACCACCTCTGTCGGAATACCTGAAACGTTGTGACAGTTGGACATTCAAAGAAAGATTCTGATGTTGATTATTAAAACAATCAGAGCCAGAAGAACAAGAACTCAAAACAACGTGGGCAAGCACTGCACAACAGTTCCAAAACCATTCGTGAAAAAAAATTAAAAAATGATGTACCATGTCATAAACAAGCATGTGGACAGTGCATGTGTCAGGATGAGAAATATTAATTTACTACAACGCCTTGGACAAATGAATCATGAAAATCATCACGAGCGTTTTTTTATTGGGTTTCTTTTGTTGTTGTTAGTGAAAAGGACAAAACTCACTCAGTGCAGGCTCGGCCAGATAGCTGTAGCGCTTACGTAAGGCTAGCGATGCAAAGGTATGACGTCGCTCGGGCTTTTCAGTCTGCAACAATAGCAAACAACACAAGTTGGCTATCAGGTGAGCGCAGCTCTAAAAATCTTACGCTGCAGCCAATTGGAGCAGGATCTGGACTTTAAAAAACACACTCTTATTGAACGGCTAATTTCCGGATGTTTCCAATGCTGTTTTTGAAACAAAACAGGTTTCATGTTGAACCACTTTCGAAGGACGTAATCTTAAAGGTATTACATTGGATTAAAAAGCACGTGTCTATATGATATCATGCAAAAATCAGCACTTGGACAAGGGAAAGTGTTACATTTCCCTTGGAGCAGCGGCGAGAGTAAGCCTACGCTAAGCAGATCTAGCAGAGGGGAGCGCATGGTGGGGGGGAAGGGGGTGTAGTTTACCTCATCCTCGGCATCTGACTCCATTTCCTGGTTCCCAAGATGCATTGCAGAAACGGGCGGGGGGGCAAGGGTGAAGAGTTACATAATGGAAAGCAGGAGAGGGGGTGGGGGAAGAAACATCAGGGTGTGAAAAAAAAAGAGCGATTTACAGAAGCCCCAGAAGCCACTGTGGCAAACGCAGCAAAGAAAAAGGTAACAAACCAACAGTAAATCAAAAAAGCACCATGATCAAATGTAAGATCATCGAGTCAAGCCACAAAAAAAAAAAAAAAAAGCCAGCCAAATAGCATCCAAATGAAAAAGAAACAGCCAATGTCAAGCAACCACAGCGTACAATAAAGAACCAATCGACACTGAGAGAAGCCTGAAACAGATAAAAGACACGCTTTGGGACAAGTCTTCCCTCAGACTTTTAGCCTAGCGCTGCTACTTCCCTGACGGTGAGGATGGTCATGGAAGTGATGACACAAAATGGCCACTTGTGCCTTACCTTTTTGGCTGCGGGCAGCGTGATGTTCAAGTTGCACACAGCCGTTTGGGGCAGGCCTTTTGTGCTCTTGCACTCTTTGAGGAAGGTGAGACGACCGCACGGCTCCTGGCTGGGGTCTCGTACCTGCGGTGAGGGGGGGGGGGGGGGGGAATGGCTTCTTTATGTACCTCTTGCCATAATGTCTTGATCCGAATTGCTTTTAATTCAGACTTCGTACTGGAGACAACTAATGAATTCTTTTTTTTTTTCATTTTTCCTCCGCCCTGCCTTGCATGTCCCAATTCGCGCAATTGTATTGAACTGGCTCACACACAGGAAGAGGGGTTTAACCAAGCGGTAAACCGAGAGGATTGATTGTATTGATCGTGGTTCGAGGTTAGCGGGTCGATCGATGACAGGCAACTAGATTAGTGCCTGTGAATGGAGTCCTTTCTTTAAAAAAAATAAAATAAAAAATGTAGTGGGTGTGTCTTCAGTACCTTGACGCAGAAGGGCAAGCGGTTTTCCTTGAAGGCGTAGAAGTTGAGCACTAACTGTTGACCGCTTTTGGTCAGGGGAGTCAAGTTTCCATAGCAATCCACATAAATGGGCCGACCCTCGAGGACCTGAACATACACAAACCAGTCAGAACCATCATTTAAAGACTGCATATGTTAATAATGTCGCCAGGTCTGGACCCCGAATATCAAGTACCTCAATGTCTTTGCTCCTGGCCACCTCCTCAAAGTTCTCCTGCTGCTCTAGGGTCTTGTCCACCTTGTCGTCAGTCATACAGAAGCACCTCAGCCTGGACTCCACCGGGTCGTTCATCTTGGCGAACACCACAAACTTGGCCATGTAGGGCACACAGATCAGCTCCCTGTACAGCTGCGAGGCCAAACCCACCGTCTCTGGGATTTGGTGGCAGTCAGCCAGCCAGAACCTGCTCGGAAACACCCAATAAGGACGCGAGGCGCAACTCTTGACGTGCCAGAAGAAGCCCGACTCCTCACCGTGCCGAAACGTTGGTTGTGAAGGATACGCAGTCGTTGACGAAAGTGAGCGGAGTCGTACCCGTGATGTCTTCCCACTGTGCTGGCAATGTACCACCTGCCAGACAATACAAGGGAAGGATTTAATATTCTGTCCAGGTGCTTTTTTTTTTTCTTAGATAGTGGAATGTAAGAGTTTTTTTTTTTTTTGCAGTTTCCCCACGCTAATGTTTGGGAAGAGGGCAAATATATATATTTTTTCACAGCCCATCTTATAAAATTGTAGTGACCGAGTCGTGCTAACAATACCGCTTCACCTGTGATGCTGCAGAGAAGGCGGAGACAGGGCGTGCAGTCTCCTTTGTAGCCGTTGGAAAGCCCCTCGCCCGAGAGCGGCGGGACTGGGATTGTCATCGTGATGGGCTTGTGAAACTTCCTCCGCCTGGGCTCCACTGTCACGATGGGGCTGAAGGTTGCGCGGTTTCCTAAGATCTTTTTCACAGTTTCGTCGGGTACCGGCTGGGCCTTGAGAGGCCGGAAGAAAATGGTCAGGGTATTTTTTTTTCCTTTCATTTCACAGAAAACTACCGTGGCACATTGTAGCGTAGCTTGTAAAGTCGCATAAAATCGCTGTACTCACTTGCAGCCCAACCTTGATCTTTTTGGTAAGCGCACCCTCTGGAAAAGAGGCCTGAACCAATGGGACGCTGCGGCTGCACAGAGTCCCGCCCTCGGGTCCCATCTGATGAGTTTCCTGCCTGATGCGAGACACCACGGCAAAGTACTGAGGGAAATCTTTGGTGATGATGCGGCAAATCCTCTTCCTCTGCAACTCCTCGGCATTGTCCAGTTCTGCGAGGGTGTCAAATACATGATATTAGATGAAGTGGTATTTATTGAGAAATTTGACATTCAAAGCAGGCTTTTACCTTCATCCATGCCGTTGAGGAGCTGACGCAGCTCCTCGGTCTTGCAGTCGTACAGATGCTCCTTCCAGGTTTCTCCATTCTCGCTTCGCAGGAGGATCAGCTCACGCTCTTGACCCCGCATGGAGCCAAAATGGGGGATCTCTACTATCACGGGCCTAGTAGGGAACAAATCATAGATTGAGTCAAGCGGCATTCAAAAAAAAGACACACCGACTAGAGAACTAGAGAGAGTGCAGGTGTGAATGGATTGTGGTTCTGCCAAGTGTTTAAGCCACGTTTCCACCAAGCGCACCAGTTCAGTTGACACATCTAAAGCATAGCAATGGAAGGGTGCAAAAAAAGCATTTTAATTAGCAACGTAACAAGATTTCCGTAAAAAAAAGAATAGTTAGTCCAGTTGGGATGGCCACATCTTTTTTTTTTTTTTTTTTTAATAGAAACTCCCAAGAACAGAAGCCGTTTGGCAGAAACGGGGCTTGACAGTCGTTCAATGGCACATTGAGGATGTCTGAAGCTGGACGGAGATAAGGAAGGTCGAGGAAGAAACTTTTAAGAAGCAAAGCGCACAACAGCACAAGACGAGCAAGAAACCACTAGATGACAACTTCACGGGGAGAAACAGAAGAGCAGTGGCCACTAGTGGGTTCTTTAGTAAATTGCCCCAAAGAATGTCATGATTTACTTTCGATGTGTATTAGCTATGTGGGGTGAGGCCTTCGTCACATCGCAATCTGATTTTTTTTTTTTCCCTTTAAATCCCAAAAAATTCACACAGGAAGTGGACATTGTCGACACTGATCACAAGCTCACTGTTCCTCGATGGAAAAACCACCCAAAGAGTCAAGCCGCTCCTTGAAACAAAAGTCACATGCCCAAATAAACAAAGCAGTCCAGCGCAAAACAAGCCAATCGAGACCAGTGATGTCATTGGCCTCGCCAAAAGAAAAACAACGCCCTGGAGATGAAAGTAGTCAAAGTAACTGGATGGATTCCAAGCTACAAGATGTAGTTTCAGGAAGAATGTACAATTTGATAAGAACTGTATATGGACAAATTAATGCAAGTTTTTGTCCATACGGTGTACTGCATACACAATTCACAAAAAGTTAGGGAGAGTCGGCTTTTGGGGAACATTTTAAATCCAAAATGCGCTATGACATGTAGAGCTGAATTTCACGTGAGCTTCTCTAAACTTGTTCAACATGCTATTCCCATTTTGTAAATCATGAGACCAAGACGACAGCTAAAAATTGATCAGCAGGACCGTGCCCCTGCAAGGTTTCAAACACAGAACGAAGTGGCCACTGAGCTTAGCATGTCATCGTCAGGTTGCGACAGAGACTGGTAGACTCACAGTAAGGAATAGAAATTGACTCTGTTGTTAATTTTGCTGTTCATTCATCTCTGTTAAGACGAGCAAATTGTCCAAAAAGTATTGTAATATTCAGCAGTTGGACATTGAGATGTTTTGGGAAGGTCCAATTAGTTAAGTATGGAGACATCTTTGTGTGAGTAGTTTATATTCTGTCTCAATCACCAAATTCTTCCCAAAACTACACGCTGACCCGATAGCATGGTGTCATGTTTGAACTGAAATTCAAGGCAGATGTGTGGAACAATCATCATGAGGCATCAGCCTGCTGTGTTGGGACTGGGGTGGTGGGCGTAAGGGAAGAGCAGAAAATTATTGGAGAACGGATGCTATGGTTTTGGGTGTTTTTTTCTCCATGTTCCTACCCAACAAATCTAGTTCCTCGGGGTCCCAGCTGGAGCACTGCGCTAACCAGGCTCTCGCCTTCATTAAGAGCTGGTGGCATTCTGGGGAGATGTAGCTTACTGCGGCTCACACACACACACATACACATACATACAAGACACACGCAACACAAGTCGAGTGAGGTCAATGAACGAAGACTTTAATGGAATGTGACTTTGGTTGGTGGGGAGGAAGTTTTGCACTTTGGTGGTACAAAATTCCAGCTAATGTCCTAAGTGACAAAATGGTGAGACGGTGGCGCGACGTTGGTTTGTGACACATTGCTGTCAATCATCTATCCCAGATGACTGTGTGCCAGAGACATGTTGGATTGGTTGTCAGAGTTTCATTGCTGGTCTCAGGGGTAATTTTTCTCATTTATAGTTTGGAGTTCGTCTTATGTTTCAATTAGGGTTTCAAGTGATTTTTTTCCCCCAGCACCAAATAAAAATGTCAAATCAAGCTTTTCCTAAATAATAACATTTCTCAATAAAAGAAATGGGCTTTGTTTGGACTCTTTCCTTGGGCGAGTGCAGGAGTGTATAGAGGGGATGTGTGTCTTTAAATGTTTGGAGACAAAATACACAATAGAGTGGCCACGCAGATGGCTGGAAATGGCGGCGGGCAGAAAGCAAAAGTGCAGAAAAGCTGCTTAGCAAAGCTTTCGGGAAAAAAAAAAAAAAGTTAAAAATCATGCGGTCTCACCCCAGGAAGTGCGCTCCTGCCGGCCCCACCTCCACCAGCCGGCTTGCCAGACCTTCTCCCTCCACCATGGGGGGCGGCGACGCTAGCTTGTGCCGCTTGACCAGGCGGCACGTGATGCGCGTGGGCGCCGTGCACTTCCTGGGCGGGATGATGATGCGCATGCCGTTGTGGCGGCTGCCCCGCATGGATCCGCCCCGGGCGTCCACCATGAAGCTTACCAGGAACCTGAAGAAAAGGAGGAGGAAGAGGAGGACGATGAGGAGGACACAGAACAGGGAGTCGAGAGCATTCTGGAGGCAGTGAAAACGTCTGTTTGGATATCCTTGATAGTTTGCGGGGGAGAAGAGCCAAACCAGAATGCTCCGACGTCTGCAGCACTTCAACAACAGGACAGGCTGAACTTTTTTGGTTGATGGTGTGCTGTCGTGATGCGTGCAATTCTCTTCAAGTGTATTTCGGGCAAACTCCATTCATTTTCGATACCCCTCGTTTACCCTGGGGTGCACCCTGGACTGTTTGCCAACCAATCGCAGGAGACACACGCACACACAATCACGAACACTATCCAAGTTGTGTCCAAAGGTGTTAGTAGAGGAAAAAAACCACACCATGCATGAGAGTAATTTCATTCAGTGCATGTACAGCAAGGTGTTATGAACGTGGCCACAAAGAGCACAGCAACCCGCTGGGATCTGTCCTCCAAATATACGATCACAAAAACTCCACCGCAAGTCTGGAAGGACGCATTCGATGTAGGAGGGGAACAAACAGCAGCTGCTGTGAGTGGACAAAGGGAGGAGGGGGTTGGGTTGGGTTGGGAGTGCGTGAGCGGAAGAGACTCAATCCGGGTCGCGGGGGAGGCGGCCGGCAACAACGGGGACGAATCAATCCAATCCAATCAATCAATCAATCAATCACAGCCAGTTAGTCAGTCGTCACCTGCTGTCGTATTGCGGGAGCGGAGAGGAAAAACTGCGGGATGGACGACAACAGAGCTCCGTCACACAAACTAAACTTACTAGTGATGTTGCACATTACGAAAAAGAAGACAAATTGTTGAGACTGCACTTTCATAAATGGAAGAAAAAATGTGCCACTTCTCCCCCCCCAAAAAAAGACAAATGACAGTATATCAAATTTAAATCAAGAAATGGATTTGTATCCCTAAACATAGCTTTGATGCTAACTTAAAAAAATAAAAGAATTCATGAAAAGACTAACAGCTGAAGTCCTATTTTTCCTAAAATGAAGAAAAACCATTGATGTTGCACTTTCAAAATAAAATATTCAAGTTGACACATACTGTTGCGTGTTATTGAATGTATTCGTTGAGTTCATCATTTTACATTTATTGGTGAATCCACTACTATCAATTGCATTTTTTTATGATTCATTTTAAATGTCACTTAATGTGTTATTAAATTCAATTTGAGGGCCGTTATTTTGCCAATTTTAGCATTTACTGGATCTCAGAAAAATGTATAGCTTCAATTAAAATAAAATTAAAAAAAATTTAAATCACAAGCGCTCACTTACCCGGAGTGGACTGGGGAGGAAACGAGGTTGACGTTGTCCATTGCATCTGGTGTCCAGCTGTACCTCCTCAGCGAGTCGTTGTCGCAGTCTTTGGCCCCCGCCAAGTGCTGCCCAGACCACACGGTAAGGTTACACCCAACAGAGTTTCATCACTAACATTAAAAGATGACAGTGCCAAAAAGTCATGCGCTAAATGTCAAAATGAAGAGAATGGCATGATGTCTCGCAACGTATGTCGGGATGTCTCGCAACAAGGTTCCGTGGGTGACAAACTGTGATGCAAAAGGAACGTAACGAGGCAACTTAACATGAATAAAGTGAGTCGCCGTACGTTGACATCTACCTTGTTGTGTTCTACAGTGAAAGATCTTTCCTTACAGAGCATCTGCGGCAGCGTGGGAGCAGACAGGAAGTTAGTCCTTATGTGCATTCATCGAGCTAAAATGTTCACCGACGCGTTATCATGAACAAAATATTGCAATGCAAAATATGGTCGCACGATCTTGTCGTGATGGATGGCGGAATTGACCGCTAATCTCATTTTCCTCTTTCCTCCAAGCTGTGATGAGATCGTGATCGGTTGCTTTCGGGAACATGTGGGGGGGTTGAATGATTGGCAACCACCCCTCAATAAATGACAAAAGTCCGTACCATGTCCTTGCTGGGCGCCAGCATCTCTTCAATCATCATGCTGTCCCTCGTGAAGGAGCTGCGGTTGAGCGTGTTGGACCTGTCAGAACTGAAGGAACGCAGACTTGGGCGCGGGGGTTGGAGCGGTGCGCAGGTTCACGGGTTACCGAGACAACAGCCAAAATGATGGGGGGGGGAGCAGGTGAGTTGGGGGGAGGGGGAACCATGGTAAAAAAGGGAAGGTGAAAGTGAACAGAAAGTGGGGGGGGGGAAAAAAGGTCACATTAAATGCATGCAGCTTCCAGGAACCAGAACCATCACATTTCTTTGATTTTCAACCAACTGCGTTCACTGGGATTACTCAGAGTACCTTCCGACAAAAACTACAAGACATTTGAATTAAAAGAAGAAAAAAAAACTAACGGGGGTTTGTCGCACACTTTTCTCTCGCTTGAATGAAAATGATGCAGTTTATGAAATATAAGCAGACGAGGGACATCATATGTATGAATATATGATATTGATGCCTTCTTGTGCGATGACATTTTCCCCCCAGTTTCTTTCGACAGGCCAAATGACTCAGCAAAACCACTTCCTATTTATGACATACACGTTCACCCATACTATTTTCTGTCACGAAAATGTCAAGTCCGCGCCTCCCAGACATTTCACGAGCTACCGCAGAAATGTGGCTAACATTTTGTCCCACTTATGGAGCAGACCACCACCAGACATCCACAACGACAAAAAACATTATTAATACTTGATCATTACCAGAATTTGTAATTCAGCTCCTTTACAATAAAATGTATACAGTATACGCATATACTAGTCATAAAAAATTAGGGAAATCAGAAATTCAGATGTAAATAGTACAAGTGAACCTAATTTGACCTTCTCTAAACTTCATTTGAGCCGGGCCAGGGAAACTTCATTCAACTCTGCCAGGCAAACAAACATGTTCCAAAGCAAGACTTGAATACGGAAGGGGCGGAGAAAAAAAAGGCCAAAATCCCACAGCTGATTAAATCTGGGGCAAACAAATATGCCGGCAACAAAAATATATATATAATATAATGGTTATCATGCATGTTAGGTTCAGCCCGAAATTCAATAAATAAATCAAAGTATATGAATTACTTTTAACATTTATCTAATGACGCTTTGCATGAAATTATAGAGCGTCTTGACGCAATAGGTTCGGGTCCCCGGAAGCTCGACGGGAAAAAAAAAAAAAAGAAGCACAAAAATCACAATAAACAACATTATCATGACAACAACAACACGCATGAAGATGGCACACAACAACACAGCTACAAATCAAGTTAGCCAATCAAAAGTACATGTGGAAGTTACAATTTCATCTAGTTTGAGGGATTAGAAGAGGGTTTCAGGTTGGGGGGTGGGATATATGGAGGTTTGGCGGGGGCCTCAGCAGCATGCCATCAGCCTTACCTGACTTTTGGACTAAGACACAGAGCACACACGAGGGAGAGAACACAAAATCATGAGCCACGAAGCAGGATGGATCAGGATGATGCCATAGGCACACACACACACACACACACGTTCGTGCTGCATTCAGGAAGTGGGAAATTTCCAATCGCATGACACATGACCTTGAGAGCTTTTTTTAACTAAATCGATAAAATAACACATTTTCCGACTGTTTGTTACCACTTGGCTCAATTTATGTGCACATTTTCCGCTAACTGAACGACAAGTGTGCGCACGTGTGCTGAGGGGCATGTCATCGAACACGTTTCACATTTCATGAGGCTTGTCAAAAAGTGTGTCACTGCGCAGACATCCAGCGACCTCTCCCACCCTGTCGTCCATTCAGTGTTGCAGAAATGTCAATATTTTGGCAGCGAAACGCATTTGACCTTTGAAATCTATTCGGTGGACCCGCGAGTGAACGCGGCGACTTGTCATCACTTCTGGTTGGTAAATGGTGATATTTCTGTGGGCAGTGCGCGACACCGAAGATGCACTACAACTATGGAAGCCCCTAAAAATAATTTGCCAAGTAAAAATAACATGCCAAGTACTGCGTGAGTGATATTATTAAATAGCAATTGTTTTTCGATGCTACTTTCTGTTAGGCCATTTGAAATCTACAACGACAGACTCTTCTTGTTAAAGGCTTGGCAGAGGCGTGTGTGTGCTCTCGGGGTCGCACGCGTGCACCTAATTAAGTGTCTCAGCCGGCGGCGTCTCACCTCTGCGAACGTGCACCCACGCTGAAGCCCATGTAACCCTCCTGCGGTAGCGAGTCGTCGCCCAGTTCCCGCAGGTCCTGGGGCGCTAGGTACTTGTCCGTGTCTCCCGTCATGGCGTCGTCGCCTGGGGTCCGCAAAGAGGAAAAAAAAAAAAAAAACACAGGAGATGAGGACTTTTTTTTCGTGCAGGGATGACGCATAAAAGAAGCACATGCTCAAGACCTGCAGAAGTCCAAATCGTCACGGCAACCAAACAGCAAACATCAGTCGGGGCATATTAAAAATAAAGACGTAAAAAGAGACGGTTAGAAGTGGACTTGTTGCTTTGCAAGCTCGTACTGATGAGCTTTGAAGAGGAGCTGGAAAGCGGAGTAGGCAACAAGTGCACGCAGGCCGGCGAAAGAGAATGAAGACGGGGGATGGGGGGGGGGGCATTCCAGCAGGACACCCCTGCCCCTCCCCGCCATTCCCTGTCACCCCCTCCTTCCCCCACCCTAAACTTTCACAGACCCCATCTGGTGACATTCCAAGCCTTTCTTTTGGGGATCTACCATGACTCACCTCTGTCTTGCAAGCACTTCATTCAGCGCTTTTCTTCCCAACTTTTTTTTTTTTGGGGGGTGGGGGGGGTTCTCTTTCTGTGTCTCTCGATCACGCAAACAGATCCGCTTTCTCCCGCCTACCCGCCCCTGCTCCAGGATAATCCAATCTGTGTCTGTGTGTGCGCTTGGTGTGTGTGTGTGTGTGTAGGACACAAATAGCAAGCAGGGTGTGACTCAGACTGAAGTTGTCTAACTTGATTAAGCGAGCGTCTGCCTCTAACTAACTAGTTGTGCACGCAGTTATTTACACGTGCACTCAACCAAATGATTCGCTACAGGTTAGGTTTTAGTAACACTCGGCGAGGGTGAGCAAACATTTAGGCTCAAGGGTCACGTTCATCTGTCAATGAGATGTGTAAGATTTTTTTTTTTTTTTAAACATAACATTGTGCTTTTTTCAGGAACTTTAATATGCCCAAAAATGTTCAAGGGTCAAAGACTCTTCCAAAGTTATCTAAATGGGTAAAATACGCCAACCTTTGATTGTTTTGCCTCTTTGGCTCGCCGATAAATGACCACACCAAAATGCTCGGAGCAGCTCCCTGTAAAATCTGCATTTATAATGAATGTTAAGACAGTCGCTGCACATAAAAAAAGCAGCATGTGATATGATGTCATCTTTTAAATGAAACATGATGGCTTGTTTGACTTTGACTGTGTAAATTTACTTTAAAAAAAAAAAGAAAAAACATTGGTGGCAGGCCGACATCAACAGTTTACATAAGGAGGGCGCTGGACGTCTTGAATTAGAAGTGCAATGCTGTGTGTGTGTGTGTGTGTGTGTTCTTCACTCCCGCTATGTAAGCTTGCGTGAGTGCCTACAGTTACACACGAGCCAAATTTAGACATGAAAAAGCACTCGCAGACTACATCGTGGTTATTCGAGGTTAGTGCTTGCAATTAAACCTGGCGTTTTAGTTTCATGACTTACACAAGTAGCTGATGCAGATATTTCCACAATCCATCTCTGTTTGAACAGACACACAAACGCACCATTTTAAGCTCTGCTTTGTCATTCGCTGGAGCGTCCTTGACCGTGACGTCAACTCATTAAATTGAGATAAAAGCCAAGCCAACAGATCTTTTCACTCTGATATTAAAAAAAAAAAAAAAAAAGTGGGGGGTGGACCGTTGTTCGATTCCTTGTCCATCAGTTTTGGTCACAACATCACACTTTACACACTTTCGGTGTGATTGGGGGGTCCACGCACGGATGAAATATCCATGTTTGCTTTGACCAGATTGTGTAAAGTGACACGAACAATAGCTCAAGTGTGTGTCTGTGTGGAAACACGGGCACCCACTCAACCATGCAAATACCACGTGCACAGTACACACTGTATCCATGGCAACGGAGAGAAAAGGCTGACTCGCTACATTTTGCCACCCCGGAGAGAAGGGGTGCGATGGCTGAACAGCGAAGATAATAGAAGTACTGTCAAATATGAGAGCAAACCTCTTTTTAAAAAAAAAAAAAAAAGGTGTCTAATGAAAATTTTCCACTATTTAAAATGGTTCCCGGGCGTCTTAATAAAAGCTCTCTGACATTTCCTCGAGAAAATACACATGGGATAAAGAATTAGAGCACACTTAATATGCACTTGTCACACGATGGTTGGAATCGCCGGTTACCATGACAACCACGGGTAGGCGACAAGAGAACTATCTGCATATAAACAATTCAAACGTCCCTTTTCCATTATGTATAACCCCTTTAAATAAACAATTCAACAGAAACATGAGAAAACAGAGATGAGGAGAACAGATTTAAAAACAAGTCTTAAAAAGGATGAAAAAGTACCTTCATCAACATCGGACAAATAGTCCTCTGTGATCATTTCGGGAGCATTGGCCTTACAGGCTGTGTGATGGGGATGGAGGCAAGTGTTAAAAGAAGAAACATGGAAATGAAGTTAAGGAAAGAATTCATGGACAAATGATGGCATAAAATGAAATGAATGAAAGGACAAATTACCAGACATCAAAAGAAATACTGACTGGGTGTTAAGTTTCATAAGCAATACAAAGCGCCTACCGTCATCATCCGACATGTCCAGCACCTCGTTCATGGTCTCGGGAACGTTCATCTTGTGCTTCTCGGTGACCGTCTGTGCAAGCGACACAAAAAAGATGGGCACGGTCGTGGAAATGGATACAGTCCCATTCCATTTGTCCATGTGCTTCAGCCAACGTACCTGCGTGGTCAGTGTCTCCTCTGTGACCACCTTGAGCGTGTCCACTACAGAGATGTAACCCAGCCTCTTGGCGATGGACAGAGCGCTGTTTCCATTCTGCATAGGAAGAAAAAGAATATGACACACAAAGTCCCTCCTGGTTACCTCGACTAAGAAAGTTTATTCAACCCACGTATGTTTGGTTATGAAAATTCACCGTGGTGGCCAAGAAAAAGAATACCCACAAAACTGTCATTCTATTTGGGAATTCGAGTGTACCGTCTCGGGCGGGCTGTGATGCAGCAGCAGATTGATAATGTGCGTGTGTCCCTGCTGGGCGGCCTGATGAAGAGCAGTGTAGCCGTTCTGTGGGAAACCGAAAAATACATTCATCACACAGTGCAGTGGAAGAATATAATAAAAATCAAAAGTCCATTTAGGCAGCCAGCCGGTCGGATGAATTACCTTGGTTTTAGCGTTGACCTTGGCCTGGTTTTTCAGCAGGAAGTGGACCATCTTCACGTTGCCGTAGTGACAGGCCACATGGAGAGGAGTGTAACCCAGCTGAGGACAAACAGAAAAGGAGAGTAACTTTTATGACGTTGTCATTCAAATACAAATGGCAAAGCATGCCAGAGAATTAAAAAAAGATGCTAAAAAACTACTTGATCTTATTTGAGTATAAAGTGAATGTGCATGTTTGTTAAGTTAAAGACAGTTCATGGGGTCACCTTGGTCTCGGGGTCAATGGTGGCTCCATGGTTGACCAAAACCTCAGCCACGTTGACTTTATCCTCCTGGGCAGCCAGATGGAGCGGGGTCAAGCCGGACTAAACATCAATGGCACAAAGGATGACTGAGGTGAATGAATTCAAACGAAAACACCTTTTTTTTCCCTTTTTTTTCTTTGTATGTTCTTTCAGTTGCACCTTGTTGCCCGTGTTGACCGAAGCGTCTCGTGCCAGCAGCAGCGTCACGACGTCCACGTTGCCCTCCTGCGCCGCCAGATGCAGCGGGGTGATGCCCTGCCGCGTCACGCTGTTGGTGGATGCGCCGTATTCCAGCAGCGTGGTGGCAATCTCCAACTGGTTCTTCTTGGAAGCGATGTGCAGCGGCGTGTAGCCGTTCTGGACCGCGAGCGTACAATTTCAACAGACTAACTTTGGACCAAAATGTAACGATTTCGGATTTGAGCTGATCGCACCCATCCACAAAACGGCTTTCGACATATTCTCCAACTTTGCACTTGGTAAAAAGTAACAAAGAGAGGCTCTCACCTTGGCGGCTGCATGCGGTGAGGCTCCTTGCTTGAGCAACAATAGCGCCACCTTCTGGTTATCGTAGTGTGCAGCAACATGCAGTGGAGTTAGTCCACTCTGGACACACCAGCAAACGTACAGTGTTAGGTTGGCGGTTAGAGCTCAATCGTGACTCCTGGAGGGGGCAAAGGGGGCGTCACCTTGCCAGCGGCGTCTGGCGCAGCGTTTTTTTGCAGCAACAGGTTGGCCACTTCCAACTTGCCGTACTTTGCCGCAACGTGCAGCGGGGTGAAGCCCTTCTGCAAAGACGCAAGAGGAGCCAAATTGGTTACCTTATTTCATGACATGAGGGAGCCCAAAAATATTTTTTAGATGGATATATGTATAAACTTCTATATAATCGAAATCAATTCAATTGCAAAATCGATCTAATTGAATTGCATCAGCAGGCAGTGAGTGTTGCATGCTTGCGATTCTCACCTTAGTAGTGATACCCAGACTGGATCCCTGGTCGAGCAGCGTTGCCGCCACTTCTCGGTGACCCTCCCGCGCGGCCAGATGAAGAGGCGTGTACCCGGAACTGGTCGTGGTGTCGGGCGATGCCCCGTTGGCGAGCAGCTGTTGGACGATGTCCTGCTTGCCCAGACGACTGGCGATGTGCAGCGGCGTCTGCTCGTCCTGCCCGTATGAAAAACAAAAAACAGGCAAATGGAGTCAAGTGATGCAAGATTGGGGAGGCATTGTACAGAGAAGACGCGCACGCACGCGCACACATTACCTTGGCCTTGGCATCAACTCGCGCGCCATTTGGACCAAATATCGCACCACATTGGATTGTCCCGCTCTTGCAGCCATGTGAAGTGCAGTCTCCCCTCTCTGGAACACACACACACAAGCAAATTTAAGAAAAACACACAAACACAAAGAGGTTTAGAGTGCAACTACGACATACTAAATAAAAGACTACTTTTTTCAGATGCTAACTCTCCTCCTGAATTTTCCAAATAGACACAAGGGTGGGAAATGAAGCGCTCCCATTTTTTGGTGCACGCCCTAATGACGTCCCATAACACCGGTCGCCGCGGTAACCCGGCCACAGAGACAGCGTGGGCGAGCAAATACTTGGGGTTGATGAGCTAACTGTGCAGTACTTGATTCCCTGTTCTGGTTGTTCACCAAAGCCCCCCCTCGATTTCTCCCCCCTCCTGGCAAGATAACTCCAACAGGAAATTTACGGTGGTAGCTTGCCTGGATTGGATGGAAGCACGTGGAATTAATCTAATAAAGGGGTGTGTTTCAACACACGTGCACTGCACCGTTTCTCAAGGTGAAAATGGAACATTTCAAGCACTTTACAGCTGAGCCAGAATAATCATACATTTTTTCCTGAGGATATTACTAAAACTATTCACTTATAAATGGAGGAAGCAGAGTGGTAAACTTCTCAATATGATTGCAGAGACTGGTCTGAATTGCTACTGGCAGTGGTGGAAGTTGAACAGCTGATTAGCTGGCAACGGCTAACTGCCCAACATAAGTGTCCCGCAAAAGCTCATAATTTTGCAAAATATGAAATCTAAAACGAGAGGATAAATGAACAAGCTATTTAATTTGATTCCCAAGGATGTTTATGCTCTTTTTCTTACTCACCACGTTGCTGGTGTTGGGCGAGGCGCCGTGGTTGATGAGCTGGTGGACGATGTTTTCATGTCCCATGAACGCCGCGACGTGGATGGGAGTCAGGCCCGACTGTGGGGGGGGACGACAAAATTGACATGACTTCAATCGGAAATATTATCTTTGCACTGCAAAAGTATTGGGGCACATTTGGATTTGATACAGGAAGTGGAAAAGTGAAGAAAATGTGGAGCTCCTTCCTCTGTTCGGGTCTGAGGGTGGCTAAACGCATTGCAAAAAATAAAGAAAAAAAATAATGTGTTGTTTGTTGAAAACACACCAATTTGCTGATTGTCATGTCAATCATGGCATGTCAATTTTTCACACAAATAAATGTGTCCTGTTTTTAAACCCAGTGTCTGCACTACATATAAGTTGTCGTTCACCCCAAAGGTGTTCTTGCACACCACACTCAAAGCCCACATTTACAGCCTCTCATTTTGTCCAATGTAAAGAGCGAAGGAAACCGTTCCCATAAATTTGCAAGCCGACAACTGACCATAATGGCTCTGTTCCAAGCCCCAATTTGTTCATTCAGCGCCGCGTCCCGCTACTTTCTCCCATACGCCGTGTGGATGTGCGACATACCTCGGTGACGGCCTGTATGGAAGCGCCGTGCTTCAGCAGGAGCTCCATCACCTTGACTCGGTTCTTCTTGCAGGCGATGTGCAGCGGCGTGAAACCATTCTAGAAGCAGACGGGAGGACAAAGGTGACTTCAAACAAGGATCCGGGAACAGAACGGCTGCTGGAACTTTGGATGGAAAAATCCACACTCTACTTTTTTTCTTCCCCCGACGAAGAGCGCGCGTGGAAAGAATTCGCTCTGAATGAAAAGAGTTTGAGCTCTGGTCTCTCCTTCCTGCTTCAAGTTGCTCAATGCGATGACTTCACACCACTTTTTTTTTTTTTTCCCCCTTTCTTGACTCTGGACCCTGCCAGGCTCTTTAACCACACCCTGACAGCTCCCGTTACACAACCAGCACAGCTGTCTCACTCTGAGACAGCAGCTGAGGACGCAACATCTCTGAGGGTAGCATTTGAGATACATGAAGTGAAGTCCATGAGAATGTAGGATGGGGTAATTAATCGATTTTATTGATTACAATGAATTGTCAGGATAATTTTCGTTATGGATTTTTTTTTTGAGGTTTCTATTGCACAGCCTATTTACAATAACATGGCTGTGAAAGAAAGGACAGTCAGAGGCAACACAAAGCAAATCAAGGTACCAGTGTAGCAAGTAAAAGTCTAAGAATAAGTAAATGGCGGACTTCATGAAAAAAAAAAAAAAATCTGCCTCCTCACCAGAGCCTTGGCATTGGGATTGGCCTTTTTGTCCACGATGACCTTGGCCACCTTGTAGTGACCGCAGTGGGCGGCGACGTGAAGCGCCGTCAAGTAGTCGTTGGTCACGTCGTCCACCGGCGCGTCGTGGTGCAGCAGCAGCTGCACGCAGTTGAGGTGGTCGCCTTGCGTTGCCATGTGGAGCGGCGACAGACCGTTCTGGCGTCGACAAAAAGTGTTAGCGTGATGGCTAACGAGAAGAGCGTTAAGCGGCACTGGCCGCTCTGAGGCGTTACCTTGGTCTTGGAGAGAATGGGAGCGCCTCGGCTGAGCAACATCTCCACCACCTGCTCGTGGCCGCTCCGGGCTCCGCAGTGCAGCGGCGTCAGACCGTCCTGAGGCATTGAACACATGAGTCAAGTCGACATATACAGGAGCAGGGGTGTTAGCATATGGGTGCGTGCAGACCTTGGTCCGTGCGTCTATCTTGGCTCCTCGCTCCACCAGGAGGCGCACCATGTTGCTATTCCCACGCTTGGAGGCCACGTGCAGTGGCGTGATGTCATTCTGGACGCAAAAGAAATTCATGTAAAATACAGTCATAAGGGGGGGTACAACCAGAACTGATGATCTGTTAGCGACGTTCAGTTTGTAACTTGCTCTCCAATATACGATTTTACGTGATATATTTCCAATGTGTCACCCAAATGTTCTGGTTCCAAAGACTCTCTATACATTTGTCCATACGGTACGACGGACATGCAGTACGTGCGACACGTGTCCTTCTGCGGAGTGACACAGACAGCTGGGCACATACTTGTGTCGCAAGCACACGCGCACGCAGACACACACCGCGCAAACTAACCCGTGCCTTGAAGTCGACGGCGGCGCCTCTGTTGAGCAGCAGGGTGGCCACGTTGATGTTGCCGTAGTGAGCGGCGATGTGGAGAGGCGTGAAGCCGCTCTGAGATGCAGAAAGACACACGCGCAGACAAAAAAACAAAAAAAAACAGAGCATTAAAATGATGCGCCAAGGTTTTTTCCTGTGTGACGATGGGAGGCAAAGCTGCAGCAACTCAGGAACGAGTGTTGTTGAACGGTAAAAAAAGCGCATGGGCTGCTGTCAAATGAATAGCAGGCAGATACACAAACACGAGAGCGGTTTTTAGTTTTTGGTAACAGCAGGATTAAATCATAAATATATTCATGCAGGAGAGCATGCATCTGACACAAACACTACATCTACATCAAAAACATCATCTTGAAATGTCACAGGAGCAAAAGAGGATTCTTTCCGGTGCACAAAACATCCATCCAAACATCTCTCGGCTACGTTCCCGCCCGTAAGGGTGCAAAATACCCTTTGTTAAATACGCAGGCTGCGGAATTACAAACGCCCAGTCTAACACGCCTCTGCGCAGGTTGGGACCACACGTCACACCTGAATTGCGCTGGTCACGAAAATAGAACTCCTCATGTTACATGCATTTTGTACACACATACATACATAAATACAGTGTACGTGTGTGCACGCACACGTGTACATACGCACACACACACACACACACACTCCAAATGTAAATGAGATGCGAGGCTTCAGGTGCACAAAAAGTGAGGCAGCAAAACCTTTTCATGCTAGCATTTAGTGTCCATGCTAGCAGCGCGAAGGCTTTGCGGTGAAACCATGGGGAAGAGGAAGAGGAGGAGGAGAGAGAGGAAGAGCAGAGCAAGAGAATGTGTGTACCTCTGTTGTTCTATTCACCATCATCTAGAAACAGAAGGTCAAAGAGGGACGGGGTGAGAAAGAATGAGGGGTGGTTAGAGTACCACGACAACAGCGACACCATGGCGGGACCAAGCGGCATGATGGGTACGCACTCCATGAAATGACTTCAAAAGGGGGGGACCGGACGCACGACTGGACTCCTTCTCAACAATAAAAATAAACACCCTGGGCAAGATGGCGTCTTCCATTCGCCTTACCTTAGACTCCACGTCGGCGTTGTGGTCACTCTGCAGGAGGAGGGCGGCGGCCTTGGTGTCGTCCTTCCTGGCGGCGATGTGCAGCGCCGGGAGGCGTACCTTGCCCTTGGTGTCGTTCTCCAGGAGCAGTGACACCACCTGGTCGTGGCCCTGCTGCAGCGCCACCGCCAGCGGCGTGAAACCGTCCTGCGCAAACAGCCAGATAAAAAATAACTTCTAATAACTTGTCTTTCTTTATTTGAGTCGTTTAATATGTGTATTCATTCAACGGTCACCTCTGTGGCGATGCTCTGACTGGAGCCGTGTTCCAGCAAGTAGTGCACCACGTCCAGGTGATTCTCCTGCGCCGCCATGTACAGTGGCGTGAAGCCATTCTGGAAATAAATACCGCACAAAAAAAAAGAAAAAAAAAAAAGGATATATTTGTGACATGAAATCAAAATGTGTGGTTTTAAAGCTCTATGTGTCGATTATGAAACGCCGCCATGGCATATCCTCCTTATCATGCGCACTCTCGATACACACACTGTCACCTCTGGACATAGCTTACACCTGATAACACAAGCGTGTGCATGTGCACGTACGTGTGTGTGTGTGTAGACCAATTCTAATGCTTTAGATTAATTGGTTAAATCATTCAATTAAATTATGAATAAGACATTAGGATGTTTTTAATTTTGTTTCTATTTTATTGTTTTCTCTCCAGTTTACCTGCGACTGCGCATTGATGTTGCCGTGGTGTGTGACCAGCTCCTTCACCACTTCCATCTGGCCGGCCAGAGATGCAATGTGCAGTGCCGTGTTGCCTTTCTGTTCAGGGTGAAGAAAAAAAAAAAAAAAAAAAAAGCATTATAATAATGTTTGGAAATGTGCGTGCCTGCATTGCTCAGCTCCGTTTTCTAATTGATGCGCCACTCGCAATTGATACTGTGTGTGAGAATGTGACACACCTTGGTGGCGGCATCCACGTTGGCGCCCTGCTGAAGGAGCTCGGCCACCACCTCCACATGGCCCTCCTTGGAGGCCAAGTGCAAAGCATTGAGGCCATTCTGTGGACACATGTACACATACCCGTTTGAATTTTGCTGGTTTGTGACCGATTCGCACTTACAATGAGAAAAAAGAAATAATACTTTTTAAAAAATTCAGAGCACTCAGTGTGTTTCCAAAACTTACCTGATTACAAATGTTGATATCCACGCCATTCTTCAAGTAGTCCAACGCCTTCTCTAAGTTGCCGGCGCGCGCTGCTCGTAGATAACAAGCATTGACGTCCGTCTGGGAAAAAAATTTAAAAATATATAATCACATAGCAAAATATGAAAAAATGCTGACGGATTTGTATTGTTGGGAAAATGCTGCCAGGTATTGCTGGGGAAAAAAAGTTCAAGTTAAAAAAAAAAATTGCTTTTTCAAGAGAAGCAGGATTTTTTTTAAATTAACATTTGAAATTTTGCTTTGTGAAAAAAAATTTTTATTTTAAAGCCATATGACCTTGTCCTTTCTTTTATATATCACAGTGCTAACTTCTGTTTGTACAATTAAACACGCACGGGTTTAGCTGATCAACACAAACGCTCAACAAGGTGACTGTGATACGAATACGACATGACCCGCTTGACCTTTTACATGTCAACCAGAAGCCTTCCGATGAAACTCGCCAAGAATGCAACCTTGGTTCTTTCGACAAACATTCCAGTGAGACACGTGCCAGCAAAGAAGCATCACAAACATGTTTACACTTCACAAATGTTCAAACGTTTAAAAAAAATAATAATAATAAAAGACAACAGCCCCCAGCAAAAAATAAAATAGGAAGTCTCATTTGGGTTTGAGTTGACTTTTTAGTGTATATCTACAATGTTTTTCAAATTCCGCCGCAAAAGCAATAGTTTCACTGAGCAACATGAACTTTGGTGGGCAAGTCCATCATGAGTGGACCCACAAAAAACTGACACACAAATTCTGCCATTTCATTTTCAGTGTTTAGTTGCGATTTTAAGGACAATTCCTTCAAAGACAAACCTGTCCTATTGATTCGTCCTGATTTCCACCAAACTTGAACTGCGGACAGCAGGACAGATGAGCAACACCAAATTGTGAAAAATCCCCCTCGACGTCATCGCCTGTGGGTTTAAGTATGGCGGACACGCAGAGCTGCCTTCCAAGGTCAGGTGTTTACCTCCATGTGTGTCGGCGTGCACCCGAAACACAAACACATTCTCCTCATCATCACGATGGGGGATGGACGCAGGTTCAAGGCTGCAGCGAGGCAGCACCGGCGCACCACTGCAGAGCACCATGACCCCCCCCCAACCCCTCACAAAACGACCCCAAAGCAGCATAAAAATCCTCGACTACTATCAGCAGGGTCCATCTCCCGCTCCCACTCTAAGATGGGGGACTTACCACGGGACAGTCAACCGCCTCCTCCACGGCCATGTTGAGCCTCAGCCTGCGGCAGAGAGTGTGAAACCTGAGCGCCGGTTGCTACTAGCTAGCACTACCACTGACTGAGGAGGAAGCGAGAGGGAGAGAGTGGTCGAGAGAGATAGGGGCATTATGTCAAAGCTAAAAATACCTGGCATGCAGTGAGAAAGTCCAGAACACGGCGGGGTCCTCGTAGGGGGGTTTAGACGGAAGAGTTCCGGTGCTAAGCTCAACGAGTGATGCAAAACAGTGCACGCGTGTCTGTGTGTTTGTCATGCTTGTGGGTGCAGAGAAATCGTGAATGACTTCCAAATGTCATACAAGCCATTCGTTTTTAATAACGATTAACCTCATTAGGGTCACAGAGGGGCACTGCAGCCTACCCCAGACACTGGGCAGATTTCCGGGTACACCCTGAACCGGTTGCATATAGAGACAAACGGGCAACTATACTCACATTGACACCTATAGACAATTTAGGGTGTTCAATAAACCTTTTATGCAGGTTTTTTTGTCGAACTTTTTACGATAAATAGTTTTTTGGGAGGTGGCTTCCATCGTTTCAAAGTGCATCCTGGCTGACGTCAGAGTAACTTTTCCCGACTCTTGTGCTGACTATTTTTCAACAATGAGACTAGCGACTTCAGTCATTGCGAGCAAACTGACAAATCAGCGCAAATATTTTCATACTATTTCCAGGACAAAAACAGATGTTGTTGCTGAACATTCACCCATTAGGAGAAAACATCATAAAAACGTTTTGACGGCAGGTATGCGCTGCCAAGCGGCAAATATATTTAGCTTACCTCACCTGTACAACTCAACACGTGTTACTCTTCGGCAACAGACAGATGGACCAACATTTTTTTTTAGTTACACGGCACACAACTAAAACCAAATCCCCCCCCAGTAAAATTCCTTAATATTCCATATCCAAAACTTGACAAACAGTGTGATCCATCCTAATTGTGGGACACTTCCTTCTTAAAGAGACAGCATATGCCAAACGGTGTCCGGCATGACTCACCATATCTGGAGCAGACATCTGCTGCCTCCGCACGCTTCTTTGAGTACTGCCACAACCAAAATCACCCCCGCCAAAGACCACCTTGCCGTTGGGTATGCAAAGAGCCAGACGGCGCCATATAAAGGCCCCATCTCGTTTGGTGAAGAAGAAGAAAAATGTGGCGCTTGGCTCACCCGACGCTCATAGTTCAAAATAGCGCAGACAGACACAACTACCCAAAGGCGGCAGACGAAGGCTTTGAGTGCAGAGAGATTAGCGGGATTTATAAGGTTCCTTCAGGTATTAAAGCAGCAAAACACTTTCTAGGAGACTAACGAGTGATCTTGGCATTCAACCATTACTCCAGTGAGGGTGTTAGCATTGTCCCAAGAGGCTGGGATGTTAGCGTCGTGTTAAACCACCACTCCAGTGAATCTTTGGGCAAATTCTTTCAGGAAAGGAAAAAGTCTCATGAAGCTAGCAAGTTCGTTTCGCCTTTAACCAAAAACGGGTTGGGGCTGACAATCAAATATCAAACAATATTCACAGCCAAAAATCTTCATGTAGAAAGCAGACCACTTGAATTATGAGGCTAGCAAGTTAGCGCAGTTTATTTAATTGAAAACGACAAGCTGCAATAACAAGCAGGCTGTTCAATTAATATTTTGGGACGGCATCAAACAACACACACACACACACGCGCCTAATGAGCCATCCTCCAATATTTTCTGATAATCAACTAGGAAAGAGCAAGAGGGACAGGTTGCCACGGAAACAAATGCCCTCAAATTTGCTGCGGAAATGTTGCAGAACTTTCTGGTGTATTTCGTTGGTCAAATTATACATACAGTGTGCGTACCACTTCTTCAGAGACAACTTCAAAACCCTGTCGTGGCCAAACATAGCATCAATTCCAACATGGACGGAAAACAAATGACACCATATTCAGTGGACATTGATTCGAAATGCAAACATCGCTCCTGCTGTACACAGCGAGCAATAAAATGGATGTAATGCCGCTTTAATGTGATGAAGTCATCATAGGCGGGAATAGGATCAAAAGAGGCGTGTGTGTGTGTGTGTGTGTGTGTGTGTGTTTTGTCCTGCCTCTGACTGCTTGTGAAAAGCTGCGATCTGATTGGCCAGCTGGCTACTGCAGTCCCGGCTCTCCAGATTCAGATGGAGGAGGATAAAATAAAAAATAAAAAAAACACTGACACACACGCATGGCATCCATACAAACATACACCTCCTTTCTTTTGCACAGAGGCAGACAACCCTCCAGCGTGTGTCGGAGTGGTTCATGTCCATGATGCTTCGCTGCATTCCCAGCTTTACCAGTCCAGACACCAGCATCAGCCCCTCCCAGCGCTAGACACCTCCAATAAGGGAACACTCAGAGAACTATAATAGCAAAGAGGGAGCGGGGTTAGCATGCGCTGCTGCGGTGGCGGCGTGGGTTAAGATCCGAGGCAGAGCAGTCGAACATGAATAAATAAACACAAGTAGCACACTGACTTGACAGGAATGTGTGCGGTGCACGAAGCCAGCTAACACGGAAAAACACAACACTCCGACGATGCTAAATAGGACAACAAAAAGGGACACAAAATAGGTCAATAAATCAAGTTCTTTTTGTCAACACAATTTTATTTAGTCGCTTCTGTCGTGTTCCTTTTCCAGCAATAACTTCAATCTGCTCAATCAGCGTTTTGAACCTGAAATCGGAACAATTCATGAACTTCTGCATCCTGCTCTGAGCGCCGCCGCCTGATTATCCTGTGCAAAAGATTGACATCCCACCGCCGCGAGCTTGCTGCTGACGAGCTTTCTCTATCGACTCCCATCGTTCTCCCGCCATGTACCGTCATCCCTCTCTCCTCCGCCCTCTAATGGAAGCGTTCCATAATTCATGCCGCTGCTCCCGAAGAGACCGTCGGCTGGCGGAGGCTCACATCGACACAAAAAACATGCAAACAAGCAAAAGATGACGCAACGATGCTGGAAGAGGTTTCAGACGACAACCGCTCTGCTACAAGGCTAGCGTGCTGTCGCAGGAACACTACTTGCTTATTGAAAGGAAGATAATGATTTTTATTCTTTTCTCTAATTTTTGGAGTTAGTTAATGAAAAAAAAAATTTTAATTAAGTATTTAATTTTAAGTCATGGTCAAGTTTTAAAAAGGTGTATTTTAAAAATATTTTTAATGAAAATAATGGTGGCAAAACCGCAGTGCAACTGGTATGCAGCAAGTAAAAACAAAAACAAAAAAAACAGTAAATGAGCCATCAGGAGGAGACAGTGAGGATCATTTTTTCCATCACAGTGCCAAGAAGCAAAACATCTTGCTAGCATTTTCCTTGTGTCAACAACAACAACATAAAAAGTTGTTTGCACACACAAATATAGAAAGACAAGAATAAGCAAACACGCGCTAGCGTTTTCCTTGCACTGACCCAAAAATAATCCCCCAAGAAAAACAAAAAGTCTCTGTAACAAAAAGGTGGGATATTAAGGGTGGCGCCACACAGTGACAAAAAGGCGAGAACACACACGCACACACACACACTCTAAAACAACAAATCAATTGAAACGTTTATGCTCGAGCAAATGATCACGTATGATTGTCCATCCAACTGTATCGATTTGTAACTTGACGTCGCCGTTTTGCGTGCGCGCCGGCTGAAAACTCACGCTGACGACACGCGCGCGGCGAACCGCAGGGTGTGACTGCTGACGGCTAAAAACACACGAGTCTTGTGCGCAGGCACACTTTTGGCATCCCAAAGTCCATCACTGAGGGATGATCGAAAGCAATCAGAAAGAGGGAAATATACCGGAACCACAGCTGCTCATTGCATTTCTCTGATTTGCTGAATTAGCAACGGAGGACAAGACCAGAAGCAAAAAAATATTAATAGCAGCCAACTGCCTAAAATACCACCCTGTCCTCTTTCCCTCATCCGAGCACAACACGCGCCTCCATCTTCCTCCCCTTTTCTACCTTTTTCTTCACGTCGCCTCGCGCCCGCTTCCTGGCCCGCTTGCGCTCCTTCTCCCGCTCCTCCTCGGCCGCCACAAGGTTCTCATCCGCCTTCTTCTTCAGCTGCGAGGCGGCATGCGCCATGCCGTCTGCCGCTTAATCCGCACAGGTGGGCGACGACGGAGGTGCGGTGGGGGTGGGGATGGAGCTTCACCTCCCGCTCCTGATGATCTCCCCTTTTTTTTTTTTTTGGGGCGGCGGAGGTGGATGTCACACCTCTTCCTGGTCGTCAATTAGCTTTTGCGCTCGAGGTCGGGATGTTCCCCTGGAGATCCTGCTCAAATACGTCCTTCATTCCCCTCGTCTAGAAATCAAATAAATCATCTCCTGGTGGCATGGTTCTCTTCCCAAGTGGAGGTCCAGACATCCGCAGAGAAGCTCAGGGAGCATCCCGCGCTGAAGAGGGAAGGGGTGCAGACTGGTCCCCGGCGCCCCCCCCCGGAAGCACCTGAGCGCGACACGAGCCATCCGCTCCGCCGCGTCTCGATGGGACGTATGGGCGGGATGGGAACGGCGGCGGGATAAAAGGTTGAGATCGAGAGCAGGAGGTGGGAAGAAAGGAGGGGAGAGGCTGGGGGTTGGGGATGTTGAAGGGAGGGGGGGTGGGGGGGGGGGATCAAGAAGAACCTCTGCTCGGTAACATCTGACACTTCATGAGTGAGAATACAGTACAATAGGGGATATATTTCTGGCAAAAGAGCAGGTTGGATAGAAGCGTGAGTGTCATGATGATAGCGGTTATGAAATGTCTTGTATCTCCCTCAAGGTCAAATTGGAGCACTTGAACATCAAGAAGCGCTTCCATTACAAGCCTCCGCTGCACTGCACAATAAGACTGAGATATAGCCCTGAAATAAAATCTCCCCCCCCCCCCGCCACAAAATGCAATTTTCATTGATTTATTCCCCCTTTGCCTACAGAAAAAGCAAATCACAATCTCAAATCCTGGCAGTCCTGCCTCATAAAAATGAGCCACTGCTCACCCAGTCCTCCTCTACAGCGAGGTGACCGGGGTCTTAAAATGAAGTCCAGTCATCAATTGAGTGAGGACTGGGAAAGGATTTCGATCAATCCAGCAACTCTTTCCAAAAAGCAGATCTGTGAATATGGTGCATGCAGTTGATACATCAACTCAGAGTAATGTAGCGGAGCCTGTTACTAAGCAAATTGCAAAAATCTGCTCACTTCACCTCGCCCCCTCCCCCCCCCAACTCTGGGGTCAGTGCACAACCGCAACAACTAGGAGTGGAGCTAGGAGACTAATATCACCCAAAACTCAAACTGCAAGTGCAATCTGCGCAATCAAAGCATACACAACCCACCGCAGAGACAGACTAGATTGGGATTGTATTTTCTTTCACAGAGGCAGCACTTCATCCATTTGAGTTAGTGCATGCATGTGGCCCTTGCAGCGGACACGTCGCAAAACCTAAACGCCTTGTGGAATGGACAGTCCGGACAACCGACAGACAATAACAAACAGTAGGCTTCAACGTTCTAAATGTTTGTATTTCGTCACGACTACGAGGAGGAGAATGAAATTAAATATTATCGTGTTGTTTTCGATATAAGCTTTGTCATGTTGGAGAAAAAAAAAATGTATACAGCTAGCCTTGTTGCAAACCAAAAAAAAAAAAAAAAAGGTTGGTTGTAATGGACTTTCTGGCCACTTGATGGCGGCATTGCACTCAAAACGAAAAGGAGGTGCTGTGTTGAATAGACCCTGCCAAGCTCTCCAACACATTTTACTTTGGAAATTAAAGTGTTTTTAAAAGCAAATAGTGCTTAGTATGGTCTTGATCCAAATGAATGATTGTTCAAACCTGGCAGAGATCTGCGTTGTTTTATTGTAGCTGACAAATGACATCCTCAAAAGTATCTATTCGGCCAGCATCTAGTCACAGGGTTGGGCAAAATATGACCAAAAATATACCTTTCCTCAATCGTCGATCTAGGCCACTAGCATTATTACATCATCAAACGTCCACTCCACATCCAACCTGACGCACTTTACTGCAAATGGACATTTCAAATCAGATAAAGGAACGACGCAATTTGTCCCGGCTGGACGCGGATGCAAGCAGTCAGGGATCACATTAAAACAAAATGGAGGCTTGCGGCTAAAATAAATTGTTGTCGACAAGTTTGTGTGTCTGTCTATCTATCTATCGGCGTGTGCGTCTGTCTGGAGGTGGGCTTCTCCTGCCGGCCACCCTGCCAGCCGTCTCCCTGGCAACCGTTTACACAGCTACAAAAATAGCACTCGCTCCGAGTGCAGAGTATCCCTTCGCCGTATGGAGCCGACCGCATCGCGCCCACCTTCACACCTCGCGTCCTTCCACGAGGACACATAGATCCCCTTCATGGTGAATTCCTAGCGGGAAAAAAAAAATAATAATAAATTAAAAAAAGAGGGGGGGGGGGGGAATGCATCCGTTTTCCAGGCTAGTTTGCCTTGCTATGGTCTTAACAAGTGTGCACAAGTGTCATTGAAGATGGGGATGACGTGTAATTACGCCGGATTGTAACCGCACACTTTTATCTCTTTGACTTGTGACAACAAATCTGCACCCTTGCCTGCCTTTCCAAGCGCTAATCTCCATGGAATTATAACCCCTGCGCGACATGATGAAGGTTAATTAGACATGAACTTTTCCTTTATAGATGCTGATAGCTCATCATAATCCAGGCAGTATAAATGGCCTGGTTTAACTCAGCCGGGCATGCACACAGAAAAAAAGAAAAAAAAAAGACGACGACACCTTGGCAGGTTGTCATGACAACGCAACAAGGAAGGAAGGAAGGGCCTGTGGCGGTTGGCAAGCTGATGAGGAGGTGACGGGAGGGAAATACAAAGGCTGCCTGGGCATCCCTTTGCCTGCATTCATGCCACAAATGCGACCATTTTGAATTGTGAAGAATGATGTCTCCCTTAAACGGTTCTCATTTAATGAATAATCTAATTAATGAGTCGGCTCTTCTGGCTGGGTGAGCGCACTGGAGCAAGACAAAGGCCGTAAGAGGAGCAGACGAGCGTCAGACAAAATATGAGGGGGGGAAACGGAGATGGCTGCCTATTCCCTGAAAGCGCTGACATCACCCTTGGCACACTCCCGTCGCCATGGCTACCAAGGTCCATTAGCCTATTCGTGGAACTGTCAAGACACCTTCTTGATTCCGCTCTCGCTCGCTCCCGAGTCCCACGGCCGGACCGCCAGTTAGCCAGAAGGCCATTTCTATGACAAATGGGGACGAAAATGTCAATCAAGAATATTTATATTTTTTGGGTATATTTTTGTGGTCATGGAATGACTTGACCCTGGTAGAAGGACACATGCAGGCATGCCAACATGGCGCTAACATGATAACGATCTCAGCTAGCCGGGCGGGGGGTGTGAAATGTTTCTCCAAATTGCAGCAGAGAAGATTATACGATTCATATCAAGTTCTTGTTAATTAACGCGCACCAAAGCCGTTCCGAGGAGTTGCTGAGCAAGGCGACGCGTTTGGAACGCACCCACTGGAAGAGTAGAAGAAGAAGAAGAAGAAGAAGAAAAGGTGTTTGCTTAACGAGCCAACAGGGGCTTCGTTCTGTTCCCGGGAAGTGTGGAAGGATCCCAGCCAAGCGTCCTGCTCAGCACAAAAACAATATGTTGGCACGCTGGCGGGAACGCTCACCCGCCGGAATATCAGCCGCTCGCTTCTGCTGCGAGCTGCTTTTAAAGAAGACGACGCCGTGTAGGAATGCTGAATAATCAGCAAGATACATTTCGGTGAAGATGAATTTTGGCCAATCTGGACATCCAATTTCTGATTTTCTATCCAAATGACAGAAGCAGCTCAAAAATCAATTTCATAAGCTCAGAAGCATAAGAATACGGAACGCGCCATGTAAAGGATGTTTGATATCACATCGCAAGGGCACGTGACTCTTCGATCTTTGGTAGCTACCGATACCAAGAAACGATACCGCCAGTACTGTTGAACATAAATATGTGAGAAATTAAAAACCACACGCGTGGATGATTTCAAATAACGCGTGGTGAGCGGATGCATGACATGGAAGGTTTGTGGGATGGAAAGGGCCGAACGTGGGCAGCCATCTTACATAAGCCGGTTGAAGTCCACGTTTGCGCGTGTGAATCAAGCATTTGGAGAGCGTGCACACACACGAGATGACCGCCTCCCTCATTCAAGTCGAGCTCGCCTGTCAACAAAGCGCGCGGCTTAAAAAAAATGTCTACAAAAAAAAATGTGAATAGCTTTAGCTCAGACCCTCGCGTTTTGAAACGCAGGTAAAATTAGCATGTTTTTGTTTGCTGGTTTGACACGTGGATATTTTTGTCAACAAGAGTCAATTGTCATGTTCATGTTTCACCCAAATTTTTTTCTTTTTAAATAAAAATTGACAGATTTTGTCGACAAGATTATCATTTTAGCTCTGGTTTAGCTAAGCGCTTTGAGCGACAATTCCCATTTTTGTTTTGCCTTCACATTTCGACACCGCATTTCGGATGCATTTCAGTTAGCATTAATAGCTTAAAACTGCACGATCATCGACACTCGATACACAACGGGCTGGTCGGACACCGGTTGATGCGTTTGTCAACGGGAATAAGTCACCGTTTTTAATTTGCGAAATGTGAAAACGGTTTGTTTAGCTCTGAGCCGAGCAGGTTGTCTGTGTGTATGTGCACGCCCGTGCGTGTGTGTGTGTGTGTGTGTGTGTGTGTGTGTGTGTGTGTGTGTCGGAGACAGCTGACTCAACGAAAAGCTACAGAACAACCATTCTTGGCCAGCTGCCTTTAACCCCATTCCATTATTTTAAAAGAACTGATTGGACTCAGCGGCCTCGTCTGGTCGGAGCATCACAAAATGTTTAAACAAACAATTTCATATGGCTTCATGTCATTATGCGGTCGTCAGAGGCCAAGTGGACACCCCATGATGGGGGTATGGGGGGGGTGCATCAACAGGCTGCAACAGCCGCACGAGCTGAACACACCCCGTCAGCTAACACACTCGCGCACAGACACACACGTATAGAGGGGGATGTCAAACGAGGCGAGTCATACACTCTTACTTTTGCGCTTCGAAACAGGTTTCAAGCTTTTTTTTTTTAAAGGAGGTATTTGGGGAAACAAAAATATCCATCACCAATGATGCTTCGAAAAAAAATACAAGACACACAAAAGAGTGACATTCCAGCAAAAAAAAAGTGAATCTCATTCTACCTTCTTTCCTTTCTTCCTGCGAGGAGCCGACTTGCCCGCCGCTTTTTCCCGAACGTCCTCGCTCATGGCGCCCGCCGCGATGGTCCCCAGGGGCCCTTTGTTTACATCCAAAAAAAAACAACAAAAAACCACCACCACCCCAAAAACCAAAAAAAACAAGGGGTTCTAATCCAGCATGGATAAGTACAAAGACGTGTATGTGTGTGTGTGTGTGTGTGTGTGATGCTGTCTCACACACACACATACACACAACCAGCCAACCAGGCAGACTGACTGGACTGGGCGGAACCAGGAGCGACGCCTTCTCGCTCTTTCTCTCGGCGCGTCTCTCTCGCATACACACACACACGCGCACACACACAACACACACACTCCACAAGTGGGAGTGAAGTAGCAACAAGCTGCGGCGGGTCATTGTTAATTTTTTTAAAAATGTTTTTCTGACAAAAAGTGCGCAAGGAAAGGTTTTACTCTTAGGTGGGTTCCTTTTGCTTGATTAGGGGGAGTTGATGGATGAAGCAGATTGATGCGCACGCGTTGGCCATGACCTGCAGCGGCGCTACTGACTCACCGCCAACCGGTTCGCTGCCTAGGGAACAGCAAGACATCGGCACATTCTGCACATTGCTCAGCATTGTGAACGCGACATGCTGGCATGGAAATGGGAGCTCAGAACATTCTCTTTCATTGATATTTGTGATTAATTTTGCGTTCCCCACTCCCAATATTTTAATACTTTTTTGAGTAATATTTGTGTTTATTTGGTCTCCTTCGACAAATGATTTTTCTGATTTTCCTCAGATATTTATTCGCATTTTTTTGGGTACTTTTTCCAGATTTTTAGAAATTAGTAATAAATTAGAACATTTCAAATTTTTGTTCTATATATTTTGAGCATTATTGCTTGGCGCTTGTGTTAGACTGTGCAAGTGTGCCTAATTTTTGGAATTGCCACGCCCTCGAGCAAATCCGACAATAATAGCAATACGCGGATAATACGATTTTTTTTTTGGTCTCATGCTTTTGCATTTTTTCCTCATATTTTTACTTTCTAGACTCACATTTATTTTGTAAAATGTTATTATATTATCTAATATTTTTCATTTGGGTATTTTTCATTTAATGTGCCTTTCTTCCGAATATTTTTGCATTTGTGTATTTCCCAATAGTCTCATTTTTTGATTTTTTTTTTTTTGTTTCATCCAAAATGTTTATTTTATCATGTGTCAATCAAATATTTGACTATTATATTTATCAAGCATTTTTCTTTTTTGTCCCCATTTTAAAAATAATGTTAATATTTTGCATTGCTCGACACTATCAAACTGAAGAAGTGCAGCTAATCCTGAGGGTGACGGTGATCATTCTAATCATGATTTGCCATTTTCATACTGCCTCATCCCCCTCGACAACACAAACCTGCTCGATTGCACGCCCAACTACGTACAACAGAAGCCAGTCTGACACCTAGTGGCCAAGTCCTGACACGGCAACAACAATACCCTTCAAAATACACCAAAGAGCTTATAATCATGCAAGACTTGTCTGAGCCTGCTTTACGATGCTTGAATATCATCATCCTCTGTGACATTGAATTCAACACAATCCAAACACAAAAGACAACGCAAGCGCTCTGCGTTTGAGCACAGGTAACACAATCCTTTTATGACAACAGTCGGCCATAAAAGCCTTTATGGGGGGGAAACCGGGAGCGGCTTTACACGCGCTCGCAGCACACATATGAGTCTTTAAGTGCTACACGACACGGCAGTCAGAACTGGCGTGTGGTCGCAGCGACAAATGGGTTTGTAAGTGCTAGCGTGTGGCTAACGCATTCGAGCACTGTCGGTCATCTCGGGGCCACTTCTTTTCAGACCGATACCAGTGCGAGTATTGAAGAATGATGACTTTCTTCTTCCATTTGCACAGAGCCTGCGCTTGTATCCGACGGTGTAATCAACACCATCCTTCCATTAATCGGGCCGCGGCAAAAGGGCAAATGGTGAGTCAGTCACAGTACGAAAAATAAAAGGTCCTTTATAGAAAAGTGAGCCAGAAACACAGTCCGCTTTTAAGGGCTTCCATTCGGTCTGCAAAGAACAAGAGTGATTCTTTACGACATCCAAATCTCTGCCAGGAACTCTCAGTGTGTCTGTGTGTGTAGCCTGAAGCCACTGCCCATCTCAAAGCATCAACTGTCAAACAGTCAGCGTGCAAGCCCACCAAGAGAAACAGGAAGCGGGCATCATCCAGCACCCTCATCACTTATTCCACGCATGGGAGTAACATGATGGCGTCCGTTTTGTGATCATATCTGGCAAAAAGACGACGTTTCAGGGTCACGAGTGCATAAATAGCGGAACCGGCCGCAGGGCCAGCTTCTGACACGGATATTAATGCGTGCAGATGAGCCATTAGCAGCCATTCGGGAAGGGCAAAACAATCATTGAGGTGAATAATTGAGCGTCGAGAAATTGCCGACAGTTGCGTGGAATTCACGGCTGTGTCAGTGCAGTACTTGGATGCAAACAGCAGGGGTGCCGTTGGGCCGCTCAACTAGCTTGGTGACTAAAGAAGGAGAAAAAAAAACGTGCCAGCTTGGCTAACATTCGCAAAGGAACGATTAGATGCTTGGGAAGGGCATAACAATCAATTACTCGATTAACTGATCATGAAGAATTTTGAGTCCATAATGATGTGATAAATGTGAATAAAAAGGATTACTATACTTCAGGATATTAAATGAATTAAGTGACCATCGGGTTTTTTTTCTTTCAAATGTGTTCCTTTCCCCCCCCAAAAAAATATACGTAAACATGATCATAAACGAATAAATCCATAAAAATCGATTCATTGCTCATCTCTTACTGATTGTGAATTTCTGGCCATCCTGATCATCCGTTGAACCGCCGAGAATCTTAATTACAGGCCACGAGGGGCGCTTATCAATTCTGATGTTGGCAAAACAGAAACAAATTAAAGTCGGCGGTGCCTGACGAGCAGCACAAACGAGATATTGTCCTTTGAGGCGTCCATTAGTGGGAATTAATGGACTTCTTCGGCTGGGCCAGCCGGCGGTCGCCTTTAATGGACACCTCGGCAGACGAGGGAGCCTTCACGCGCGTGTTTTTTGTGCAACGAAAACATGCTAACAATGCTAGGTCGGGAAAACAACAACAACAAATATTTTGGAGTGCTTTGTTGCAAGTCTAAATGTGGTTTCGATTGAGTCCTGATGGCTACGCAACACGACTGCAATGGCCATGGAAACAACAACAACAACAATTCCATCACCATGGAAACCACACAAAAAAACAGGAAGAGGCAAACGGCTCCTTGTTGAGGATCCCCTCGGCCCTGAAGTGACTCCTAGGCCAAAATGCCACAGCGGGAGGAAAGGTTACCGTGGAAGAAAAGAAAAAGTCATTTATGCGACAGAGGAGGAATCCCATGCGCGCTTGCACCGCGCACGCTCACCAAGAGAGATAAAGCAGACACACAAACATGAGTCACAGAGAGACTTTCCATGTTTTACAATCCGTCTTTGTCTCGACACAAACGGTCTCACACTCGAACAGGGTTTCAAACCTGGCAATTGGACAGAGCATCGGGACGGAAAACGGTTTTTGCTCGCTTTTGTGCTGTATTTTGTGGATCTGCTAGCATCGGATGGCGGTTCATTTTTATTAAATCTGCAGAACTTTCACAAGCTGTCAACAATGCTGTCCAAATAAGATTCTAGTTCACAAATTTGGTCTGAAATCCCCACACTAAACCATTATTTTTATTTATCGCACACAGTTTGATCAGCTTGTCAGTCATCCTGTTAGGCAGCCCCATTGTTAGTACATCGAGGACAATTAACCCCGTTGTCTGGTGACGTTAGCTCGCCAGAGCTGAGCTGGTATTTACTGGTTCCATGACAATAGCCGGCACGGCGAGGCACTCTCCGCCGCCGCCAACGAAGCGACGTGCTGAATCAGCGCAACCAGACTTTTCTCCTCACAATGAAGGGCGAGCGACGGTGAATAGCTCCCTGCAACGTAAATCCAAACACAACGGCCGGAGCTTTTGTGCGCACGCTCGCGAGTTTTCATGCTGCTTGTCAACAAGCGGTGTGAAGGCTCAGCGTTTAGAAAGCCAAGAAATGAGAGCACACGAGTCATTTCCGACACAGGTGGGGCAGTCTGGAATTTGCAGCCATTAGCGGTATTGCAAGTGCCTTGAACGAGCTGTGGTCAACCATTAATCCACATAGACTGACAAACATGTTGCTTTGACTTGTACGACAGCGTATTAAAGTCAGCACTCTTCCCTGACCCTGACACACAAAAGCAGACACAGTAACCTTAATGGCAATGTCTTTATGTACACAAGACACTTTTACCACCGAGTGCCTGGACACCTGCAGGTAAAGAAAAGTGAAGAAAACGAGTCGTTTGAAGCTATAACAGCTGTCGCTTTCTAAGAAGTTTCTACTTCATCCCAAAATGACTCTCCCATAAAAAAACCTCATCCAAACATGGTTTGGTGCACCGAGAACACAACTGGGAACTTTGCCAAACTGTTCCCACAAAATTAGACGCTTACTAGTACCCAAAAAATGAATTAAGATGATTAACACGGCCAAAGGACTCCAGTTCAACATATGTCTCATTACTTTTGTCTACATAGCCCACGTGTTGGTCCAGAGCGATACTTTCAAGTCCGATACCGAGTCCTCAAGGCTAAACATTATTGGTATAGAAGCTTCCTGTTCTAGGCAGTTTCAGAAGATGAAGCAGGGTTTGCGTGTTAGCATTGTTAGAACAAAAAAGGTTAATGATACAGTCAGTGCGGGCAGAATGACACCTAAAACAATGAACATTGACTCCATTTAACAAGATATGAACACACGCACACACACAGTTAGGAAACAGCGTCGTGAACACTTACAGAATTGCACATGCACAAGTCAATACGCTGTGATATTTTTTTTTACCAATATTCGAATGACTTTACAAAATACACCCAAGTCATTCCAAATAAGGCCAATCTTGCAACGGGTCGCTGTTGTCTTTACACACTGCCGCAGAGCGTACAAAATGAGCTGCTTTTGAATATATATTGTTAAATTTGCATCTTTCAGGCAGCACGCCAAGTAGAGTTTCAATGTTCTCTTGTTTAAATGTGTGTTGTTGTTTTTTTAGCTTACCTCACACATTTTTATGTTCATTGAGGATTCTAATCTCAGTTGGCCGTAGTAGAGTGCAGACGGTTGTCTGTCAACATGTATACATGTGAGTGGCAGGTAACCAGCTCATGTGGTACTCCGCTTCTCACCTCAAGTGACTTTGGGTCAAAGTCAGCCCACCCGTGACCCCATTGAGGGCAAGTGCTGCAAAAAAAACAAATGGATAGTGGAGGGTTATTTTAAACTGTATTATGTAATTTTTCCTCTTATGTGTGGTTTCTGCGGCAAGGGACCAAATCAACTCATGTCATAACCACAATAGGTGGACATGTTTCAAGACATAATTAGATTGAGCAATTACGCTTAATGGCAGCTCCTCCCGATTCGAGAGCACTCTGACGACTAATTCATGTCATGTGCAGACTGAAAGCTCCAAGACTCCATTCAAACCATTTAAAATATTTGTTGACGGTCATACTATAACATACAAATGACTTATTTTCTTTTTAAACAATTTTGAAGCCAACATTCGCTGGATAATTATATTAGGAGACCGACGAAAGGGAGCCGGCCCCTTACCTGTAGATGGCGGACACCTGTGGCGGGAGAAGCCATTTTGGTTCACAGGTAACTCCACTCCTTGGACGATTCCACCACAAAAAAAAAATCCACTTAACTCCGAAAAAGATCCGCCGCCGGTAACGAGGGAAGAGGAGGTACGCCCGTCCGTAGGGGCGCGGCTGGCCAGAGGAGAGTTTGAGCGTGAGTAGGTCGGCTGCCGGACAAACAAGCGAGTTGTGACTACGCTTCCTCCTCCAGTCAGTCAAGTGTGGGAAAAGTAGAGGATCACCCCCACCCACCCGGGTCACATGGAGTCGTCCACATGTGGCTTGTGACGTCACAAACTGCACATCAACAACATTGTGTCATATTCTTTCTACAAGTCTATATTTGGCTTCCGAATTAACGTTTCCACCACTTCTTGCTTTAATTTATTACTATATAAATCATGCTTTCCTGAAAATATTAAAAGTATACATTTGCAAAGGTAGACAGAACATTATTTGCCATTACAGTAGATTTTTAAAATATGTTTTGTTCTTTAGTAGTCACTCTTAGAAGCATTGATAAATGGATTTTCTATTTTTTACTTTATTAGAGGCCTATCTGTTAAGGTTTTCACAAATATTTTAAATTCTTCAAGTTTTTATAGTATATACACATACAGCAACGGAAATGGATATAAAATGTCTTACAAAGCTTGTTTCCTCAAATGTTCGACCAAAAAAGGTACACGTAGAGACATGACCTTTTTTCTTTTTGTTTGAATCTCCAAGCCAACTTCAGCCTTGACAAAATGGACAAAACAATAGAAGCTGTATTCTCAAACCTCCATTATGTGAATTCTCCACTCCCAGGGAGAAAAGTTAGATTTTAATTATATAAACTGATGTTCAAGCTACCTGTAATTGCCCTTTTTGTGAAACCCTACATTGACAGCGTTGGCCGCATTTTGCGAAGCCGATGGTGTCCCGTGATACAGTGCTCACCCACACGAGGGCAGTGTTGGCTTAATACATAAAGTGCGAGTCCGAGTTATGTGGATTGGGTACTTGGGCAGTGAAATGAGATTTGACAACGTGCCGGAAGTGGGGTTCATTTATTGCGCGTAAAGTTGGTCGATTTGCATGCGGAAGAAAGCCTTGAGCTCGGCCCTCTTGGCCTTCAACGTCGGGGTCAAGAGGCCATTCTCAATAGTGAACTGCTCTGGGTGGAGATACACGTCCTTCACCTGCGCACGGATGGACAAACATTGCATCAGAAAGGAAGCTAGAGATAAGAATTGTGTTTTATCTGCTGTGGCAGTTACCTGCTCAAAAGACTTGAGTCCCGCTTCTTTTCCCAGACTGATCATATTTGAGAGAATGGCTTTCTTGATTTCCTGCAAAATCAATCAAGTCTCAATGATAGCCCTCCTCACATCTCAGAATGACACAGCAACATTACCTTGTTTTTGCAGAGTTCTTCAATAGAGCCCTGGAAGCCAAGGTTCTTAGCCAAACCCGGCAAGACCTCTGGATCAGGGACCACAATTGCAACCAGGAAGGCCTAAGGAGAGGGTGGGGAGAGAGAAAAATCAATTTTAGAGACAGTTAGTTGACAACACATTCATGCCCGTCTCACCTGTAGACTGTCTCCATGCACAAAAACTTGGGCCACGGGGCCGCTGCGCACGTAGACATTTTCAATCTTCTCTGGCGCAATGTATTCACCCTGAGCCAGCTTGAAGATATTCTTCTTGCGGTCGATAATCTTCAGAACACCACTCTGGTCACAGAAAAAAAAAAAAAAAAAATTGTCAGTGGAGTAAACCCACATTAAAAAAAAATAAAAACTTTGATTTGATTTCTCACTGGAAGCCATTTCCCAATGTCTCCAGTGTGCAGCCAACCATCCTTATCCAAAGCTTCAGCGGTCTTCTCCGGATCTTTCAAGTAACCCTTGAACACATTCATCCCCTTGATGCACACCTGCAAGAAACCGAAATTAAACAATCCATCCATTTTTTTCCCCCCTAACTAAATGTTTCTCTCACAATGCTCCAGAAACTCACCTCGCCTTCACCATTTGATGAAAAGTAATTCATTTCTTCTACATCCACCAGCTTGACCACATTACATGGCAGAGGCACACCGACATGTCCTGCAATAAATATCAAGCATCATTGCAGCTTCTTTTTTAGCTGAGAGGAAGGGTGGGGGGGGTGGGGGGGGTTGCAGCGGTTGGCATACCTGAAGTGGCATCTCCTGGCATGGTGAACGTGCAGCCAGCCGTGCACTCCGTCTGGCCGTACGCCTCAAAGATCTACAAGATGTCAAACGGGAGAAGCCTACTGTACATGCCCGTCGTTCTTCCAAGAGCAAATGTGACCTTCCCGCACTTTAACATTTGTTACCTGGCAACCGAGCGAAGCCCGGAGAAAGTCCAGCACCGAAGGAGAGATGGGCGCCGCCCCCGTCACCATGACTCGCACTCGTCCACCCAGAGACTCCTAATTGGATTGCCGGGACAGTCACTTCATGGGAACAGTTTTTGTTTCGTCGCGCCGAGTTGTGGTCGGACCTGCACTTTGTGGAAGATGAGCTTGTCCCATAGGCTGTTTTTCCGGACTATGCCCTCCCGCACCTCGGCCAATTTCCTCTGCACCGCAAAGTTGAGCAGCCATTTTTTGAATGGCGTCGCAGCACCGCTCTGCACCTGGACAAGAATGGATCTTGCGATTACTGCACAAAAAAAAAAAATAATAATATTCAATCTCAGGAGGTGCGTCAAGCACGAGGCACTGCTAACTTTATCGTAGACCCGGTTGAGAAGTCGGGGCACGACGGGGAAGATGGTGGGCTGCAGGGTCTTCATGTCATCTGGCAGAAGTTTGATGTCCCCCTGGAAGAACCCGACTCGAGCGCCAGCACCAAATATGACAATCTGCAGGACCATAAAAATGAAATAAAATCAGAGGTGGGGCACCCAGCGCTGGTCAACCTTGACAATACAATTCACCACGTCGTATTTGGACTGTAGGCGCCTTGAACCTTTTAGTTCTAAACAGGAACTAAATGTCCCATGAGCTAAAAGGTCCTTGGAACTGTATGTGGAAATGCTTGGAGTTGAACAAGAATTCAATTTTACCCCAGTTAAGAGAATCTCTTACCTGCACGACTCTCTCAAACATGTGCGCCAATGGCAGGAATGAAATAGTGATGTCGTCTGGATTTGGAACAATGGATGTCTGCGGAAACAAATTTAAAAACGATTTCATGGCATTTATCAACTACAAAGAGAGTTTTATTGAAAACTAAATAAACCTCAAAGGTTTTGAGGACCCCAGCGGCATCAGCGACGACGTTCTCATGAGTCAGCATCGCACCCTTGGGATTTCCTTCAACAGAAGACTCGATCATTTGAAATGTTACAAAAACTTGGAGGGGGTGGCGGTGAGTTGAGTTCCTCCGTTATGTTCACCTGTAGTTCCGCTGGTGAAGCAGACAATGCTGAGGTCCTGCGGCTTTGGAGGCTGTAGTGGACAAGCAGATAGAGTCTTAGCAGGACCAGCGAGGCGGCCTCAACACTATCAAAAGCACTGACGTGACATTTTCATCATCTGGAGCAGTTCAGAATCAAAGTTGTGTGGCGTTAGATTACATTTTTAATATTAAGTTTGTATAATTAAAAACGGGCCCTCGGTACCAAATGCATGGCCCACTACTGCATCCTAGAGAGTCCCAAAATATGGGGAGAAATGGCTTACCACTGGCTTCCGGAGGTCACTTTTCCCTGCATCCTGCGGAGCACAACAAGAGAAATCTCGTCAACCCCTGATGAAGGAGCACGTCCCATTACTTTGGAGCACACGTGATGCTTTGGACACCTCCACATCCTGCATGGACACCACGTCCACCCCGCATTTGGCTCCTCGCTCGGCTAAGCCCGAGTCGAACGGGTCCATCACGACGACGGTTTTGAGGGCAGGGGTCTGGCCTTTCTCACGGTTCTGCAGCAGAATTTCCACCTTTTTCTGGTTGTCGCACAACACTGTCGAGATGCCGGCTAAAAAATAAATAAAAAAACCCACAGGAAATGCAATCAATATTTTAAGTGGGGCCTTTGAACCACCTTACGCAAGAGTTTGGATCTCCTGTGGGAACAGGACTCTTAATTAGCAGCGCAGCCAATTACCTTGCTCGATAATGAACACCAGCGCCTCAGGACCCAAGGTGTCGTACAGCGGGACCACCACCATGGAGTAGGTGTAACAAGCCATCTCTCCAATAATCCACTACAAACAAGCAGCACAATTAAGATCCCCGGGGAAGTGCCGCTCGGTGACATTTTGACTCACCTCGGGTCTGTTCTGAGCAAAGATGCCGACAAAAGTGTCGGGAGTTGGCTCCAAGCCCCTCTGAAGGAGCCCCGAACCCAGACGCTCCGCTCTGTCGGACACCTTCAAAAGGCAGGAGCGGCTTGAACGGGTCTGCTTCGAGGCTTTTTAAAACACTGAGCTGAATTGAAACCTCGGGTTGGATTTTTACCTGCTTGTACCTGAGCCACTGGTACGGCCGTCCCAATTTCCTGAAGCCCAAACATGGCCCGTTACCTGTAAACATAATCAATGATGAGCTCTACAAATAATGCATTCACCTCTCCTTAGTCAATTTTAGCCACACGAAACAGAATATTACATAAAGTACACAAACCATTTAATTTTTTTTTTTTTTTTAAGCTACCTGACACTTTCATGCCCCTCTGGAAGACCTCATAGAGGGTCTTTGCGTCATCATAGTAGTATGCCAGCAGGTTGTTGTTGTCCATGAGCAAGGCCACCTTCCTGGCTCCATCCTAAAAAAGAAGAAGAAGAAGAAGAAGAGGTATGAAGAACACATCTTACATTTTTTTTTTAAAAAAGGCATTTTTTGCGTCGCACCTTGATGCCCACGGTTTGGCATTTGAGGTCGGCGGGGGACCGCAGCGGGGCGGGCCTGGTGTTGAGGTAGAAGAGCGTGGCGGCCGCCAGGGCAAACAGAGAGATGACAGCCGGCGTGGGGAGCGGCGAGAAGAGCAGCTGGAAGAGGGACTCCATGGCGCACTCACGCCTTCTGCTGGAAGACCCTTGTGTCCAAAAAAAAAAAAAGGGGGGGGGGGTGGGGGGGTCAAGTCAGGTTCAAGTGCCTTGGCCGCATGAATTGGGGTCAAAGTCGACACCTTGCACTTTGAAAATATAACATCATTTTACAAAATAATCATAAAAATCAGCCCTTTTGTACACTAACAATTTCTATGAATGAGCTTTCAAAAATCAAATGTGGACCTTGAGCACTAAAGTTTGCCCATCCCTGGTAAAGACTGAACAGCACCGGTGGTTCAAGGACAGACCCCTGTAGGATACCACCACTATGACAAGCATTCGCAACATTTGCTAGTCGTGAGGAGGCAAAAACAGAAATATAAACACAAGTTCAGTTATACAGACTACGAGAAATCAAATATTCTTACCGGTCGTTGGCTGGTCACGAAGTCGAACCTCTTCTCAGCTCTTCTTCAACCCACAAGAAGGAAAAAAAAAGAAGAAGTCTTTAGTAGTCATAAAAGAGCGAACTTTAAACTTTGACCGTGTGATAAAGCAGCACGAGTAGAGCCTCTTTATCGAGTGAATTGTGTCAAACGGCCTATAAAATTAAAAAGAAACCACCCACGGTTCATTTGAATTGACTCAATTTTAATGTCATCAAGGAGTTGAAATAAAAAAATCATCTTGAGCCAGATCATTTTTAATTTTTCTGCATTCACTTGACAAAATAAATTTGAGTCAATTCAACCACCAATTTGTTTTTCAGGGTCAAAGGTTACGAAAATGTACTTTGAAAAATGTAATTCCTAAGAACTAGACACAGGTGAGCCTCACCATCATCAAAAATTGATCAGCACCGCAAACACTCAAACATGGTGGCGGATTGTACTTGGAATTGATTACGCAAACACACACACACGGCGTATCGGGCGGGGAATAATGAGGCCAAACACGTCAAACGTCAAACATTCATGTGTGTGTGCACGTGTGTTGATGTGAAGATTACCTGGCGGGACAAGCAAAGATGTTTGACGGCCGTGCAGACAGAGCTGGCAGAGGATCCCTGGTGGAAACGCGGCCTGGCCTCTGCCATTAATGTCGCACGAGAGTACACATGCACACACACACACACCTGTGCTCATTAGCACTTCTGAATGCAAGCAGCTGTGCGTTTGTGTGTGTGTGTGTGTGTGTGTGTGTGTCAGCAGCATAATTGTTTTTGTTAAACATGTTTTTTTTTTCCTCAATCATCGCCTCCATATTCATTTAATTCTGAGACTTTAAACAAAGAAATCATTTTTCACACTGCATTCGTCTGTGTGTGTGTGTGTGTGCGTAAGTGTGTGTGTGTCGAAGGCCGACAAAAAGCGATTGTGATGAACTTTGACGCTTCCATTTATCAACACGGTGATAATTAACCTTTGGAATTTGTTGATAAAATCTCATCATGAGCATCAAATGTGTCCTTATCTTTTTTTTTTTTTTAAATCTCCCTCTCTCTCTCTCTCTATGCAGTACATATCATACATATTTACAAATATTTGCCCAAAAACATATATGAATATACATGCATATACACACACAGCACACACACTTTTTCCTGATATTTTGGTGACCATGTTTAGCGCTTATGTGAGGGCAACCAAAATAATAAAGGCACAATTAAAGCAAAGCCGCTCATCATTTTGTTTGTAGAGGCAGAATATTCCAAAGAGGTTCAGCCCCTCCTGTCCGGCGACACCTTTAGGTGTGAGGAGGATGGGGTTGCGATTTAATAAGCCGCGTGACATCATCGCCACTTGGTAGCGAACGAGGATGAAGATGGGTAGATCGTCCTCGGGTGTCACACTGGTGCGTTACCTGATGCTCGCCCTGACGGCCATCGGCGAGGGTCCCGGCTCGGCCACTCCCGGCCTGAAGCTGCTGATCGGCTTCCAGGCTCCTTGGAACTCGTCGTTCCCCTTCAGCGCCCAGCGGCTGGGCTCCGCAATCCAGATCGCCGTAGACAAAGTGAACGGCAACCCTTCCTTCTTGGGCAACTACACGTTGGGCTTCGTCTACGTGGACACGGCCTGCAGCCCCAAATTGTCCTTAGCGGGCTTCATTCAGCAGGTGTGGAGGGACAACGTGTCCGCCGTCTTTGGTCCAGCGTGTCCGGAAGAAGCTGAGGTATGTCTTTTTTTATTTTTTGGTACTATTTCAAGTGGTTCTATTTATTTATTTATTTCAAATAACTGGATTATTTCAAGAGTTCAACATGCATGGCGGTTACCAAAAGCAGTAATTCTTGCACTTTACTTTCGAGTCAGCCAATCCTCCATGAAGTGTCTCCAGTTGGTCCATAATGCCGCTGCGTGTTTTGGAGTTCATGTACGACTTTTGAGACGTCCTGTTTATTTCGATTGTTATGCGTAGGTGACCGGCCTGATGGCGTCCGCATGGAGCATTCCCATGTTCGGTTTCGTGGGACAATCGTCCAAGATGGACAACGGCGACGTGTACGACTCGTACATCAACGTGGTGCCGCCGCTCAAGAGGAGCTCCGAGGTGCTGGTGAAGACCTTGGAATTCTTCGGGTGGACGCACGTGGCCATGATCGGCGGCGGCCAGGACTCCAATACGTGGGACAAAGTGGACGCGCTGTGGAAAACGGTCGAGACGCCCCTGAGGTCAAAGTTCAAGCTGACGGCTGCCGTCAAATTCGACACCAGCGACGGAAGCTTGGTTTACCGCAACGTTAAGTACATCGCCACTGTGGCTAGAGGTGAACTAACGCGGTTTCAGGCTAGCGCGGTGGCTAACCATTTACACGTCGGACTGTAATCAACACTAGTGTCATATCTCCACCCGCGATGATGTAGAAATATATATTTTGGTGTGTGGAATAATGTAATTGTGTCGGCGTGGGGCACAGTGATTGTGGTCCTGACCAACAAGGAGGACTCTCTGACGCTGCTGTTCGAGGCCGAGCGTCAGGGCTTGATGGGCGGCGATTACGTGTTCTTCCTGGTGCAACATTTTGAGGTCAGTGGCGGCGTGGTGAGTAAAGCGCCGGCAACATCATCACACTCATTGGGAAGCGCGAACGTCAGATTGGTAAAAGGTGGTGAGTACGATTTTTTTTTTGTGTGTAATTTTATGATCCGAGCAGGACAACGTGTGGAAATATTCAACGGGCGGCCAAATGAACCAAGCGGCCCTCCGAGCCTTCGATATGACCTTCATCATTGGCCAGAAATCGTACGAGGGCTACGAGTACTACGACTTCTTCGAGCAGGTTTTTGAGAGACTCAGAGGACCCCCGTTTCACAGCAACTTGACATCCGAGAGAGAGGTAAAAAAAAAAAAGGGGCGGGGGAGGGTCAGGGGGAGAAGGGAATATTGATGGCATCCATTTCAGGTGAGCACCTACTCAGCCTACCTGCACGACGCCGTGCTGCTTTACGCCATGGCCTTGAAGGAGGTCTTGAGAGACGGCAAGGATCCTCACAATGGACGTCAGGTTCTCCAGAAACTGAAAAATAAAAACAGCATTCCTTCTACGGTAAGTGAGCAGGGAGCTTTGCGTTTCAAACTTCAAACGATGACGCGCCAAACAAGGTTCCTCTCGCAGGAGCGTCAGGACTGGTCCACTTTGACGAGGATCGGGGAGAGAAATCTGGACTATTCGATTTACGACCTGCAGTACAGCGCAGACGCCGCCGCCGCATTTGTCCCCGTCCTCCATTTTGACAGCCACAGCAAAAGCATACGGTAATGAGAAACACAGAGACGATGTAGAAGAAGATCCACAATGGAGTGAAAAGTCGAATCAACTTGGAATATGGCTTAGAATTCAAAACAAAACGAGCAGATCAGGCAAAATGTGCAGGGGGGAAAAAAAAAAAATCTGCCTCAAAAGTTGAACAAAATTCAACCCTGGGAGAACCCACAGGGTCAAATTTCACCCGCATAAATTCTGCTACTCAAATGCTACCCTTAAATCCCAAAGGGTCAAATTTGGCATTAAATATATGACAAAACATATATTTTGGTGTTCAGTGAACATAATTCATCATTTTCCAAAGAAGAAAAAGGGTTCTTGGGTTCTCCAGGGTTAAATTCTGCCATAATGGGGAAAAAATATTCAAAGTTGAACAAAACTTGATGTTCAATCATAATGGCCTCTTGGGGGAAAAAATGCCTCAAAACTAGAACAAAATTTGCACAAAAAAAACAAAAACTTAAGGGGGAACAAGACTACACTTAAAACGTGGAGAAAAAAAAAAATGAAGCACTGTGAAAACTGAACTGGAGCACGGCCTGATTTCAGGCCGACGCCCACGTTCACCGCTGTCACCTGGCCCAAAGGAAGACCCCCGTCCGACAACCCCGAATGTGGCTTCAACAACGAGCTATGCGAATGGCTAAGCAACGGTACGTTTGGGCAAATGCTCCAAAACGTTTTTGACTTGACTAACCTGCCTCGTGCTGTCAATCACGATCACCTCAGATATCCTCCTGCTGGCTCTGCTGGTCACCTTCCCCGTCATCGGCGTGTTGGCCGTGCTGGGCGTCGGCGTCCTGGTGCTGCAGAAGCTCCGCCTCCAGACCAGCCTGGAGGACTCGCGCTGGTGGCTCATCGACTACGGCGACATCACCATCGTCAGGGAGGCGTCGGTACGTGACTTTGGAGGATGTTGCACATTGCGGCGTGGTGTTTTTGTGGAGGGTTTGATTGGGGGGGGGGGGGGGGCGGTCTCGATCCAGGGGAAACCCAGCGTGTCGCTGAGCACCTCCAGAACGCTGAGTGGCAGCGGAGGTTCGCACTCCACCTTGTCTCACAACAGTTGCGGCTTCAAGGACAAGATGGGCAAAGAGCAGATCTACGCCACCGTCGGCCTCTACCAGGTACTCACAATGTTTATCGGAAATAAAAAGTCACCCACTGTGGTTGTCGCTTTCGTGACGGCTCGCAGGGGAATTACGTGGCCGTCAAGTACATCGAGAAGGAGGTTTGCGAGAAACTCCAGCGGGCCTCCGTCCTCGCCGAATTCAACGTGGTAAACGTTCTCCGGAGAACTCTTTGGCGACGCGTTGGCTCAACGGGCGCGTTGCTCAACGCCGTCCGCCTCCGCCGAGACAGATGAAGGAGATGAAGCACGAGAACCTGGTGCAGTTCTTCGGCGCCTGCGTGGAGCCTCCGAACGTCTGTCTGGTCACGCAGTACTGCAGGAAAGGCAGCCTGAAGGTCAGTGCGATGCATTTCTCCCCCCCCCGACCCCCCCCAATTGTAGTGCTGTTGTTGTTTGCAGGACGTTTTGAAGGCTTCCGATGTAGAGCTGGATGCGCTATTCAAGCTTTCCTTCGCTTACGACATCGTAAACGTAGGTGGCGCCTTTCACCGAGTGCTTCGAGACCCCCCCCCCCCCTCCCCCCCCAACCAGATGTGACGCATGCCATCTCCCGCAGGGAATGGATTTCATCCACAAGAGCAGGCTCAAGTTCCACGGCAACCTCAAGACCAGCACCTGCATGGTGGACAGCCGGCTGCAGGTCAAACTCTCCGGGTTCGGCCTGTGGGAGTTTAAATACGGCGGCAAAGGCAACCGTGGCCCGCCGAGAACTCCCAAATATGAAGGTGATTACATGATAAAACTGTCCACTGGAGTAACCTGCCGTCCCCGAAAGGGTTAAAGGTCATTGAAGGACAAACCCCTCTTGATTTTTTTTTTTGCAATTTTGAAGAAATGAAAACCACATGGGTGACAGAGGCGGCCCGGTAGTCCAGTGGTTAGCACAGTGCGGAGGTGGGTGCTCCGGCCTCCCTGTGTGGATGCTCAAAAAACACGCATGGCAGGCTGATGAACACTCTAAATTGTCCCTATCTTTTGTTCATTGGCTGGCAACCAATTCAGGGTGGCCTACATGGAAGGCACCCCCCGGCGTCAAAAAGGATGGAAAGAAAAAAATTCATCTTTGCATGCGAGTGGCAAAAGCAGGCGTCAACCACAAGAATGTTTTGAAAATTCAGGGCCTTCAGACAGTTTGACTTTGCGACATAACATTTGTTTGAGATTTGGTCTGATTGGGACCGATTTAGGAAACACAGATGGGGACGATGCTCAATTGTGAAACATCCAAATTGTTGTCGTCGCGTGTCAGCGGTGCATGGGAGCAAAGTTTGTGGCCGCAAAATGAAAATCGCAATCATTCAACCAGAAGAATTTTGGGAAAATTCAGTCAGCCTCAAGCCGGTTTGCACTGAGCAACATGCAACTTGGTCGTCAATTTTCAGTTTGTCTTTGAAGCGGCCATTTTTGGCCCGTTCCATGGCTCCTTAAAGACAAACTCGACAGACACTAAATCACCAAACATTCAAGTTGTATGACCTACCATGAACCCTTTCATACACCCTGTAACCCGATCACATAATCAGCTGTCCACCGTAGTCACCGCTTGTCCCTGAAACGGTAAAAAAAAAAAAAAGTCAGTTAATCTGACGAGTGACTTGTCGGCGTCACAGCGTTGTTCTGGACAGCTCCGGAGCTTCTGAGACAAGTCGTCCCGGAAGTCAACGGGAGCCCCAAAGGCGACGTCTACAGCTTTGCCATCATCCTGTGGGAGCTCATGTACAACTCCAAGAGCGGGCCGTACCACGACGTCGACCTGGAGCCCAAAGAGATCATCGCGAGGCTGCGGGGGCCCTTCCGCGGCGAGCCTCTCAGACCCCCGCTGTCCGACCTGTGCGACGACAACATCGACGCGCTGCTTCGGGTCTGCTGGAACGAAAACGCTGATCACCGGCCACCATTCAGGTCGATTCTAAGACGGCTGAAGGAAGCCAGCCCGGACAGGTCCCGCCGTTATTTTTTTTTCTTTGCCTTTACGCATCATTTCAACTGACTTAAGTCCCACTTTGAGTTTTTCTCCCCCCCCCTCCCCGTCCGTGCTGCAGCCATGCAAACATTCTGGACAACATGGTGGAGAAGCTAGAAAAATACGCCAATCACCTGGAGGAGGTGGTGGAGGAGAGGACGAATCAACTCATCGCCGAGAAGACCCGCGCCGATAAGCTTCTTTCCAGCATGTTGCCACGGTAACCGCATCGAGGCGACCGCCTCTTACCTCGACGGTGACGCGCCGCCGTCTCCCGCAGGTACATCGCCGACATGCTGATGGCGGGGCAGTCGGTGGAGCCTCGCAGCTACGAGATGGTGAGCGTCTTCTTCTCCGACATCGTGGGCTTCACCTCCATGTGCGCCATCAGCTCGGCCATGGAGGTGGTCGTGTTCCTCAACGACCTCTACAGCCTCTTTGATGACATCATCCGGATGTACGACGTCTACAAGGTCAAACAAGAGACAGTGGAAGTCGAACGACAAAATTTTTTTTGTATTTCGGACTTCCGACCGTTTGACGCCGAGCGCGTCTTCCAGGTGGAGACCATCGGTGATGCTTACATGGTGGCCAGCGGTCTGCCCATCACCAACGGCCGACAGCACGCCGTGGAGCTCGCCACCATGGCCCTGCACTTCCTGAGCGCCATCAAGCGCTTCCGAATACGACACATGCCGTCAGAGTGCCTGGCCATCCGCATCGGGGTCCACTCGGGTGGGAGCTCGTGCCAAAAAAAGAGACAAAGCAAAAGAGGCTTCAGAGCAGGGGTGTCAAACATACAGCCCGCGGGCCGGAACCGGCCCCCGAGGAGGTTCAAACCGGCCCGCAGGATAATTTAAAAGTGAAAAAAAAAATGCATTAAAGACACAGAATATTTTAAATAAAATGCAATTTGTGGATTATCCACTAGGGGGCAGACTGTTTTGATCACAGTAGAAGACAACATTGTTTTGATCGGGGACGAAAACAGCAGCCTAATGCAGCAAAAAAGTGCCAATCAATGCTTCTTAATACCAAAACAAAGGAAAGAGATGATATTTTGGTGATTCATAGCACAATATGGTATCATGTTCATGGTTTGGCCCACTTGACATCTACCGAGTCCGTATGTGGCCCACAATGTGGAAATGAGTTTGACACCCCTGCTTCAGAGCATCCATGTGAGAGGATGGTTGTGTGTGTGTTTTTTTTCTTTGTTTTTTTTTTGTTTTTTTTTGTCCCGGCAGGTCCAGTGGTCGCCGGAGTCGTCGGGAGCACGATGCCTCGCTACTGTTTGTTTGGCGATACGGTCAACATGGCCTCTCGAATGGAGAGCAACAGCTTACGTGAGACAGCCCGCAAAAAAAAAAAAAGACAATGTCATCCAGCATAGAAACAAAATTGATTTTGAGGACCGATTTTGTCCACAAATTGACGTTATTTCCTTTACCGTGTCGTCAGCCTTGAAGATTCACATCTCTCAGTGCACGGCTGACATTCTGGTCCAGGTGGGATCGTTTGAGCTGGAGGAAAGGGGAGAAATTGAAATGAAGGTGATTTTGAACACGCGTGATCGTCCATTGTGTGACCATTCTGACCTTTTTTTTTTTTTTTTTTTTGTGTCAGGGTAAAGGCTGCCACAAGACCTACTGGCTGTTGAGCAAACAGGGTTTCAACCCTCCTTTACGGGATGCGCAGCAACAAAGACCTGCGCAGGCGGACGCCAGCCTCCAGCTGGCAGCAGAGGTACACCCGCGGGAGTCATCTTCATACTCCTCTTCTTGTTCTGGACGTTGCTGTTGTGTTTCATATTGGTTTTTGTTGTGGTGTGTCAAGGGAGCTGCGAAGAAACCTGCCGGCGGGGACGTCGCCTTACCTCCAGTGGACGTTTAGTTCACCCGTGATAATAATATATGAAAATAACACTGATGGGGTTTTTTTCTATTTATTTCTCGGTACTTTTCAAGCGGGCCTCAAGACTCGAGAATCGAACGGAGGGTTTTCAAATGCATTTTTATATGATGATACGATGATGATGATGATGGTGGAATCTCAGAGGATCCTACTACGAAGTCGCGCATTTTGCGCTTTATAGGACGCACGTAAAAGCACCAATTTACGAGATATATGCGCACCAGGTGTACAACAAACGGATTTTTCTTCACTGGTTAATTGTGTAAGCATGACAGCATGTGGTGATTAGGATGAGCAGCAGGAGAGGCGGAGACGCTCCTGGATAACAAAATAGACACACGATGACACAATCACATCACACTCTCTCACACACACACTTGTATACTCGATTCAATTTAAACGCGTTGTGACGATACGTGTATATTTACCGATGATGTGTCCTTTACCGGATGATCCATTAGCTGTGAAGACATTTATGATTTTTTTTTGCCATAAACTGAAGCCTTTCAGTGGTTTCATTTTGTTTCCAGTGACTCTTCTGGAAAAAAAAAAAAGTGCCGTTCTCTACCTTTGATGTGAAATTCAGCAGTCAGGATACCAGCGTGTTGCTCGGCTTTTGGCGCCAGTCTCCTGGCTGGGCAAGGACTCTTCGCGGGGGGGGGAATACGGCTTTAAGGAGAGTCGTCTTGAACCGAGACGGACATTCCGACTCACGGGTTGACAGGCGATCCGTTCGCTGTCGCACACGTGGACCTCGCAGTGGAGCCACACGGTGGACACCTTCTCCTGGCCGCCGAAGCGGAACGAGTTGAACTTGAAGGTGGAGCGGCCGTCTTTGGCGTTCTCGAAAATGTTCACCGTGTCGTCGGACGGGCAGCTGAAGGGACACTTTTGAAATATGTATGCGGGCAGTACGTAGCATTCCTCACCCGAAGACCAATTAACATTAGCTTTAAGTTACATGACGATGCTGTTACCATGGCAACCTGGGGCAGAGGCCTCCAGACACACAACAAAGAAACAAATGAGCATGGCGACTGCTCAACACCACAGAGAAACGGAAAAGGACAAGAATATTGGACAGAATTCCTATTTCCATACCTGTTGATTATGAGGCTCCACCTCCTCCTGTCCGTGGAGTAGGGTGTGGGCGTGGCCCAACAATTTTCAATGACCACGCGGAAACGCCCGCTCAGCCCTTTGGCCTCCACGCCGACAAAGACCTCCGAGCCGATCTCGGAGGTCTCAATCACGTACGGCGTCTCTTTGGCATACAGGAACTTGGCGTTCTGTGGGGGGGGGGGCACATTCCCATCATGTCCGTGGACTGTCACAAGCTCCGCCCTCTTTCCCGGAGACTCACCGTGAACACACCCATGGACAACTGTGACTTAAAGGAACCCAAAGTACCGTTGCTGACATAGACGGTGGCCACTCTGGAAAAAAAAGAAGACATTTTTAATCCACGCACAACTTTTTTTTCCGAGGGTCTGGACGAGGGGTGTTTACCGACCTCTGACTGAAGACGGCGTTGTTGACCAGGTAGGTGGCGCGGTAGACGCAGCTGAAGGTGTAGTTGACCGGCTGGTTCCTGAGCGTCAGAGATGTGTCGTTGGACACCACCGAGTTGAAGAAGACGTAGCGGGCGTCTTTGCCGGGGATGTACTGCCCAGGAAGAACCAGATTGTGGTGAGAACGCAAAGCCCGAAACCCTTCATTATCTGAACCCGAAACCTTCTAACCTCAACCTTAACCCAACCCAAAGCCTAAACGTCCTAAAGTTACCCCATGACCCTGCCTTGCCCAACCCCAAAGTTTTTGTTTGGCTGCCTAGTTTCAAGAATTTGAGAAAGGCCGTGTTGCTTCCAGGTCGGCTATGTTTGCCTCTTTTTGGAAGATCAAAGTGGGTCAAGCAGCAGCAAGCCCCTCTCCTCCCCACGATGTCGTAATTGTTGTGCCTGCGCCGGGCTGATTTTGGCCACCGCTCAAAAGTCGCACCGGCGTCACACAGCGACGATCCCACTGCACGCAGCGGACGGGATATTTGGCAGTAGCCGCGGAAGAAGCAAAATAAAACATTTCCTATTAAAGTCAAACGTGGAAGCGCAACGCCGTGTCATCCAGATGTTGCTTGACTGACGAGCCTCAAAGCGGACTCGGCATGTTAGCGCCGCAACCCTCTTGACTCACCTCCGACTGGGTGCCGCAGTACGAGTGGTTCTTGGGCGTCAGGTCGGGGATGATGAAGCGGTAGTAACCGGAGCTGTGCACGCCTGTGGAGCACACGCCCCCCAGGGAGAGCTGCTCCATCTTCCATCCGTACGGACACTCGGGCACATTGGCGATAATGGCGTTGGGGAAGCACGACACCATCACGTAATCTGAAACGTTCGGACAAAGCGCTGCGCTGTTAGCTTGGCATCCTGGGGCGGAGGGATCCGCTGCCCCAAACAGTACAGAAAGGACAGGTAGACTCCATAAGAACGTCACTAAGTGAAGTGCAGTTTCACGAGGCAAAAATTATTTCTGCCTAAGTGACGAACCAACAACCAACTCAGTGACCATCAAAATGACCTAACTAACCAACCAAACATTGAATTTCCAAACTAAACATGAGATTGGCTGACAAATTGTCAACCAAACTAACAAAATACACAAACTCACTAATTAAACCCAAAGGTTACCACCTAACTAACTCGGGGGTCGGCAACACGCGGCTCCGGAGCCGCGTGCGGCTCTTTAGCGACATCTAGTGGCTCCCTGGAGCTTTCTAAAAAATGTTTGAAAATGGAAAAAAGATTTTGATAGTAGGCTAATATAGCTCAAATAGATACAGAATTTTATTTACAGTCTCGACAAAAACAGTCACATCTGCGTCCGACTCGAGAGGCGTTCAAAGACAGCCTCCGAAAAACGGAAATTAATGACTTCACCGACACCAAGAAAAGCGAAAATAATGCACCAAAACAAAAAAAAAAAAATCAAGCGAGGAAATCACAAAATAAATTCTATGGAGGGCGTTTGTGAACACACAACAAAGGAATGAATAACATAAATAATTCTGAGACAGTTCAGTCTCCTACATACATACAGCATGCGTTTCCTTCACTCTAAGTTTTATCGAAGGCTTTTATTTTTTTTGCGGCTCCAGACATATTTGTTTTTTGGGGTTTTTTTCTCCTATATGGGCTCTTTCAACATTTTGGGTTGCCGACCCCTGACCTAACTACAGGAGAAAAATTCAGTTTTTGCTGCTTTGAGAGTCAAAAGTCTGGTTACCTGCTTTCTGGGGAGCACAGGTCCACACCACGGGAAGCGTCACAAGGAGCAAAGCGGCGGCGGTCATGATTCCATGCAGGACACAAATTGAAATATTTTGGGGGCGGGAAAGGCTGGTTTACCTTGTGCGCTGTCAGAGGACCCTCATGAGGAAGCCCCTGAGATAGCATTTGATGTATGCTCGCGGGCGGAGGTGGTCCAACGTTCCCACCCGGAGAGCCTCCATTGTGGGGACCCGTCGACAAAAAGCCTTCTGTGCTGCTCGGACATTCACTTTTAAATGACCGGCGTCTCTCGGGACGCCCGCTGCGAGCGACGCTTTTTGTGGGGATGGACCTGATGGAAAGGTGCCACTTTTGCTGCAGGAACTACATTGACAACAAAAAAGAAGCTTCTTCAACACGGTGAATGGCATTGAAAAAAAAAAAAATGTGTTCCAAAACTAACCCACAAACCGAGTCACTACTCCCAATTATGATACCAATTGATGAGTCATCAGCTGACTCATCAATTGCCAGTTTTATTATTTTAATTTTTTTTTTAACAGAAAAAGACATCTTCCTGACAATAGAAAATTGTTCGAAGCAAAGTAAAATCTAAACATAATATAAATGATAATTTGACGTTTGTGTTTTTGTGCATATTTTCTGAAAAACATTTGCACCCCAAGCTGTTCAAGAGTGACAGAAAATCATTAAAAAAAAAAAGCCCAAATGGTGCACAAGAGATCAATAAGCATCAGTCTTTAAAATCTTACCATTCTGATCTTTTTGCATTGCAAACAAGAGAATCTGACTGGAAAGAGCACGGGAGCGTCTCGCTGCAAACGGCAGCTGATTAACATCTGAATGAGGTGCGCCGATAGCATCGAACGGCAGCTCGCGTTACAGCACGTATATCGAATCGGCCAGCAGACATGTCCTGCCAGTTACAAAAAAGAAAAGAAAAAATAAAAGAAGGACCAAAGTGTGACTCATAATGGAACTTTTTTTTTTTTAATTGGTTCGTTTGGAGTACAGCAGACGTGTGTTACTATGACAACAGGTCAGTGTAGTGCTTCACGTCAAAAAAACATTAAAAAAAGAAACAATCAAAACAATGTGGGGGGAAACAACAACTTTTATATACACGATCCTATACAGTGGAGTTAATAAATAGCGTTTCATCTTGAGCTTGGTGTTAGCGTTCGGGAACTTGGCACGTCCAGTTTGTGCGCTCTGTCTGGGAAATAAAATCCCTCCTGGAAGACAACCAAGTGGAAGTTAGGTCACAATGACATGAGAATGAGCCAGTAAAAAATGAGAGTGATGAAAAAAAAAAAATGGATGAATGTTTTTTTTAATCCATCCCCCAAAAGTCAAATATTTGGTTTAGGATTTATGGGAGTCACGGGCCTTTTTGTGTGTGTGTGTGTGTTTTTTTTTAATGAAATATTGGCATCTCTTGATAAGTGGATCAGAAAATGGATGGATGGATGGATGTTGCAGTACTCACTCTCTCCCCCGCGGGGCGACGTTCTCCCGACACAGCAGCCCTTCGTCGCACGGACAGATCTGGTTGATGCTGAACGCCAGGCCGCCGTCGGGCACGTAGCATCCGTCGCCGCGCATTAGCCGACGCTTGCACACGCGCTCGCCGTGGTGGCGGGCGCAGCACATGGATGCTCCGCAATCCCGGTCCAACTTGCATCGGGCGCCTGGGGGGGAAAAAAAAGTCTTCAATTGGTAATGAACATTTTTTTTGGGGGGGTAACAGAAAATTTGTAATTTTTTGTTTCACATTTTCATAAAGAATGAAATATAATTACCGGCCCTTTAATTTTTTTTTTCATTTCAGTTGCCAAACAAAATGAAAATGGCCACTTACCCTCTTGCCCATTGGGAACGCTGCGGTGGCACTTGCCAAACATGCAGCTGAGGCCCCGCACGCACTGGGCGTCCCTGCGGCAGTAGTACCCCTCCCCGCGGAGGGGCACGCACAGGCCAAAGTGACGGTCGCAGGAGAAACCTCGCCCGCAGGCCCTGTCGTGGTCACACGCCGCCTGTGGACAAGAGTCACAAGTCAGGTCACGGGTCTTGATGTCAATCTTGACCTGAGGTTAGAAAATCAGAAATCAGTCTTACCGTGGTGGCTCTGGCAGGGGGCGCCGCGTCCCGTAGCGCCACGGCCCCGTCTTTGGGCGGACTGTGCGGCATGTTGAGCATCCACGCCCAAATGTGCGCCTCGGCCCGTGTGAAGCACAGACACAGGCTCGCCATCCACACGCTGGGCAACATGGCCGACAAAATTGGACAAAAGGGAGCGAGGTCGAGACGACACCGAGGCGAGTTTTACGACTTGTGGTCTGGCGTCTCGGCGGCGGTTGCAAAAATATCCGAATGTCAGCAAGTGACAGTGACCGGGGCTCCTCTTCCACTTTTATAAGGCTCCAGCTCAACCCCCCCACTAGTAACCCCCGTGGACCCCCTCCCACTGAGCTGTTTGTCCAAGTAGTAAGGGAGGAGGAGACAATTAGTTGTTAATGGATTAGCTAAGATGCAGGTCACCGCCCGACGTCCCCCCCCAACAGCGCTGAAAACAACGTGTTTCACTGCATACCCCCCCCCAAAAAAACAATTTGGGGCCCACAAGCACCCCAGCGCCCCCCCACCTCAGACCCCATGCCGAGAGCAATTTGCAGGAGTGCACCCTGCAGACGACCCCCTGATCTCATTAAATGTAATTACCATCAGCTATTAGTTCTCAGGGGGGGACTGTGGGGTGTTAATGGGGAGGGGGCGGGGGGGTAAGTGGGGCTGACGTTTTTTTCTGATTCATTTTTCTTGGCAAAGCAATTCCAAATGACTTAATTTCATTTTTCTTGGCAAAGCAATTCCAAATTACTTAATTTCTAACGGTTACCGTTGCACTTCTCTGCAGCCTTCGTTTCCCGAAAAGAAGACCAATTATTGGTGTTGCGCTTTCTGAAAAAGAAGAAAAATGAATTGCCGTTGCACTTCCTTATCAAGGAGACAAACGCGAGTGAGGTGAGACTTTCTGAGAAAGCTGACTGGCTGCAATATTGATGTTGTGCTTTTCCTAAAAAGAAGACAAAACCACTGACGTTACGCTTCGTCAAAAAGAAGACAAATTATTGACGTTGCACTTCACTAAAATGACGTGACGCGATGTTGGTTTGTTTTACGATGCACAATAGCGAGAATCCATTTTTTCAGGACTTCATGTCGTAAACTGTGTTCCCACGCTCTCTCGCGGTTCATCGGGCGCACCCCCCTACGATGGTGGCGCTTTTTCAGCAATCTTTCAGGGGGCTTTTAACGGCGGACGGGCAAGTCCGAATTTAGAGTCGGGCCGCAACATGCCAGGGAGAAGAACTCCACTGGAATAAATGATGGCCGGCAACTGAGCAATTATGATGTGAGCAGTAAGGTAAAATTTTTGGTAGAAGACAATAAAATGTTTTTTTTTTAAAAAAACGAATTGTCTGCTAACCGTTGATTTACATTCAGTACTTTCCCCCTGAGACAGATGCCGGGATAAGTCCAGGGCCTCATTTGCATATCGCTTGCGGCAGACAGAGGTGATCGCTATCCTGCGCCGGCCACTTGAGTCCTTTTCTCCAAACATGCTTAACACAGACTAATGACGTAATTGCCGCTCAATTAGAGGACACAATGGCCACAACCGGACCCATCGGCATTATGCAAAAATGGCCGCCGTGACGGAAAAAGGCTGCAATTCTTGTTGATTGCGACCAAGCTAGAAACACCACAAATGTTTTGCAGGTGTGCACGCATTCGTGTTAACAACAACAACAACAACGACGACATCATCGACTCCCTCCTCTTGTCACGCTACCCGAGCACAGCATTCGGGTCGTCAATTTGTAGTGACACCCAAACGCCCCCCCCCCCCCCCGCTTTTATTTGTTTAGCCGGCAGATAAGTGTCTCAACACAGCGTAGAACATCCCCCCCCCCCAACCCCCTGGCCCCAGTGTTTGTGACTCAGCTAATGACCTCCCTAATGAACGTGCTCCCCTTTCTCAATAAACATGTGGCAGCGGGGTGGCGTGATAGTGGTGGTTGGAGGGGGGGGGGACCAAAAAAAAAAAACTTCGGGGCAGGGTGATTTTTGCCCATTGTAATGGACCTTGACCCCCCACAGGGAGCCATGAATGCCGGTGGGGGCGGTCGGGCGAGGGGACTGAGAAAGAGTTTCACCCCCTTAGCCACCCTGCAAACCAAAACAATGCAACATTTGGAACATTGTTGCACTATTTAGACTAAAAGCGCGCTTTTTTTTTTTTTTTAACTATAAGTAAAATGACATGACAAGAAAGCTCCATCAGTCGCCGTCACCGCTCAGAAAAACCACATGAAACATGTACACAAAATATTTAAAGGTGTGCCTGTACTATATGTCAATGTCAGAGGGGGGGGGGGGGGGGGGGGGCTCTTTGATGGACCCAACCTGTCTTTTATTTAAGGGTGCTGTCTTTTGTCTCCGTTGGCTTGAGGTTGCTCGGTAGCCTGTTTCCAATTGGGACAAGAAAGGCCAGTGTGATTCCCGCCGTAATGGAAAACAGCCCCCCCCCAACATCATTCCCCAGCGCCAAGATTGGAACGCCGGTGACGGGAGATGGCAAGAAGAGGGCAAATAGGACAAGATGCAGTTCGTTGTGGCAAATCAACCAGACTTCCATCAAGGTCAGTTGTAAGGCACCAAATCCCGCAAATAATGTCGGACTCAACACCCCTTGCTTAGAAATAAGCAAGTTAAGTTTTCTCCACCACATCCCAAAGACCTTGCTCGCAACCGAAGAGGCATAACTTACAGATGAAGATCGCTGCAGAGGGTGGTTGCCGGAGTGGGGGGGGGTCGCTTGAGCAAGGCACCAAACCTCACATGGCACCGCTTTTCTCGGACTGAAACACACAAGTCATCATTAGAACACCTCTAAAGACCCAGGATGACATTTTGCGACGAACCAAAATGGCCGACGTTACCTGCCGGCGGTGGGCGGTCGGGCAAAGAGATGCCAGGATGTGCCACAGAACCAAAACCACTGCCTCGAGTCTTCTCCGGAATATGTCGACGATGCGCTTCCAGTGGGTTTTCAGTACATTGGGCCTCGCCTTCTCAAGATCTGGTTTGACTTGAACCAGATGGACCCCGGTTTGATCCCAGCTGCGGAACAAGAAGGGAGAACCCCAAAATCAATGGAGGCTGTTGAAATCAATCGCTGATGAAAGAACTAAATTGGCACCATGTTTTTGGCAATGTTCAGCGCAATCGACTGCGTGATTGCGTTCCGCTTTCTTGTCATACCCAAAGCAATGTGAAAATGATTGCACCCCATGTTGTCTCTTTCTTCGCGGTTGCTTTATTGCAAAATAGATGCTGGAGCAGTCGGGGAAAAAAAGTTTCTAAAGATAGCCGCCGAATGGCTCAGTTTGGTAAACTTGCTCCTCTCTTGTTCGCAGCCATGTTAGTGGAAGAGGTGCAGGTCAGCGTGCAAATATCGAATTGAACTTCCTATTGAGGAAAATGCGTCACATATTTCGATTGAAATATAAAAAAAATACCTGTCATGGCAATTAAGGGTGCGTCATTTTTAATTGGCCTTCGGATTGTGAGGCGGTCATCAAAATTTCTCCATGGATTTAAAAACTTGGGAGAAATCCACACTTTGAATTTGTGACTTTTCCATGTCAAAGCGAATTTCAACTTCATCTTTGACGCAATCCTCTTTGTTTCCAGGTGGGCTCCATCACAGTCCATGCGATTTTTTTTTTTTTTTTTTGGGGCTTCCAAAACATCACGTGTGATTCACTTCACACAAAGGGGGAGTGGGCGTGGGGGTTAGGCCCTCCCAAACTTCGCATTTTTTTGGGCTCACTTCTCTCTGAGGAAGAAAAAAACAAAAAAAAAGGGTAAATATTTCCTCCTCTCGCAAACAGCCAGCGAGAGAGCGGAGAGAGAAAAAGAGAGCGAGAGAGCGAGAGAGAGAGAGAGAGAGAGAGAGAGAGAGAGAGAGGGCAGTCTCCTCACTTCAAGCTGTTTTGTCAAACCCTCCCGCTGTCATGGAGCCGCCGTCCCAGATGTTCCTTTGAGGGGAGCGCGGAGCAGAGCTGCAACTGCGAAAACCTTGGCCGCGGTGAGGGAAAGTGAGCGCGGGGTAGGGGGTCCGGGGGCGGGGAGGGGGGGGGGGGCGACGAGCGCAGCGGAGTGGAAGTTGGGGCGAGCGAGCGAGCGAGCAGGGAGTGACGACGAGGCGACTGGACATGGAGCTCGGCGGGCTTCTCCTCGTCTGTTTCCTCCAGGCTCAGCTGGGGACCCTGTGGACTCATGAAGGTAAGCCCATCCACGCCCCCCCCCCACCCCCCCAAAAAAACATCTCATTCTTGAAGAATGAGATGTTTTTGTCAAATCGGATTCAAGTGAGAAAGCTTTTTTTTTTTTTTTCCCCTCAGCTAAGTCGTCATAAGTTAAAGCTGTGGATTGTTTTTAAACCCTAATGCGATGTTTCGAAGTCTCGTAACAGGAATTTGGAATTCAGAGTCCTCAAGTTCATCCAGCGGATGATCCATTCAAGCATTATTCATCTCATCACATTTTTTTTTGCATCTCCGATGGCGGGGCCGCCCTGTGTACTACTTACGTCCCTTCCCGTGTGCATGTACAGTATGTATTTCTGTTCTCCTTGGAGAGGCTGTATTTTTAGCCAGACCCCGTTCTTCTTCTTCTTCTGCTCCTCCTCCAACAAATCCGTGATGCTCCACTTTCTTCCTCCGGCCTACCCGGCGATGCCCCACCATCACTTTAACCGGCAGCACTCCCATCAAAGCTCTTGTGTCCATCCATGCAAACAACATAACTTGCATCCTGTTTCTAACAAATCGTTTTTAAAAAAACAAAACAAACTGATGATAGATCCATCAAAAGTAGGTTATTAGATCACCACCGTTTACTTTGCATGTGTCAAACATTGGACCGTTCCTGCAAAGACTGACGCATGTCTACTTCCAAGGGGGACACACATGACCTAAAAAGCCTGATTTTGCAAATTTCACAGATCAATACCTCCATTCTCGCCAAGTGCTCCAACCGAACTGAACCTGACAAGCTCTCCACTGCGGTGAACGCTGGCCCTGAAAGAGTTAAAGCGATATTTTCAAAACTTTTCCGCCTCTTCCATGTACCCCACGAAAATGTTGAACATTGAATTTCTTGGGACTCCCAACACACCCACAAAAAAAACGGTCAACATTTGAGTCTTCTTGAAAACGCAAGCTAGCAAGCTAAATTGTGAAAGCCTGGGTTAAAAGGAAGAAAATGGGCTAATGCTAACTCAATATTGCGGCAATAACGGCAACAAACGATGTTTGACAACAACGGAGGACATCTTGTCGAGAGTCGCCTGACAACTTCTGACAATGGAAAAGCATTGGTGGGGTGGCTTTTTCAATCAATCGCCTAAACCCGAACACGAACCTTGCAACGTTTCATTTCTCAAGATAATAAAAAAAAAAAAAACCAGTCTGGCAATTCTAGATTCCATTTATCATCAGTCTAGACCACTTGACATTTTTTTCAAACGATATCCTGTTGCAAAACGTGTAAAAGGGGAACCAAAACAGCCATGCGGAACTGCTAGTTATTTGCAAGTCCAAAACAGAAAAGCAAAGAAAACAGACAAAATCCATCACCCCGAGTACAACAGAGATTTCAAGTTCCTTTCCAAGTTACAGTTTGTCCTTGTTATGACTTGAGCTGCCAGTACTCTGGGTGTTTTTGTGGCTTCGGCCCACGCCAAGAGCACCTCTGGACATCTTGTAACACACATCACCCCCTCTTTTACGGTGCAATATCACTTTGTAAGTTAGCGAGCGAACTACTTTTGCTCCGACCGCGTTCAAGCCTGATTACAATCAATTTTTTTTTCCATTCGGAAAAACAATTAAATGCTCTTCTCACGTTCTTTCTGTGAGTGCCGTCAAAAGCCTTCACTTCACCTCTTTTGAGCGCAAATGTATTTGTCATCCTCTTGAGTTGCGCACTTCCAAACAGCCGGAAAATACATCAGCTTTTGTTTCAGACCAGAAACTTGGCTCCGCTTTTCTTTCCGTATTTTAAAAACGCATGCGCGGCCTTTTAAGAGAGACCCGAAAATGTCAATAGAACAGACTGATGAATGCTTTTACCGCTCCAACACATTTTATGAAACATAAACCGGAAAAGGGATTTGAACGCACTTGAAAATTGCAATCGTGAAATATAAAGATAGCACTTTACACAGTATTGGTGTGTTAGATAGGGGCCTTTAAGTGGGCGGGCCTGCGTGAGTGTCAGTGCGTGAGCTGTGACCAATAGCAGCAGCTCCTGCGCGAGTAGAAATCTTGAAAACTAAAATCTTTAATTCTTTAGCCAAACATATTAAAATAACAATAAATCATCGGAAGCGCAGCAAATGTTTTCTGAACTAACCGGCGGCTAACTACGAGCTACCACCTGCAGCATCATGGTTTGATGCCATGTCATCAGGAATCAGATGAAAGGGAGCATTACCGCCATCTAACCTTCAACAAAAACTTGTTTGGAAACAGTAAACCGGCATGTCGACAGGATGCTCGTCAGGAACTTTTCTCGCTGTTTACCGTGATTACTGAAGTTGTTGTGCACTGGCGAGCACATGTCGACCAGGCTCTTCCCATAAGCCCGACCGACCCACTCCTGAACTCCACTTCGCCCCTTTCTTCACCGGACTTTCACCCCCGCCGCGCGCACATGCGGGCGGCCAGACGAGCCTGCAGAGTCAACACGGAAAGTTTATTACGCTTGGACATGAAAATACAGTCATCGCCCACTATTTCCGGGGATCGGGACCGAGCCCTGCAACAATGACAGAGTAACCGATACCACCCCGAATATGTTTACAATTGTGTAAACTGAAAATATGTTGCAAACTATGATCCGCAAAACAGTTTAGAATAATTCCAGTCATCTCAATTACTTGCCGTTAAGCCGCCCTTACAAAGAAGAAAACATTTTGCGATCTTGTAGGCTTAATGGTGCCCTCTTGTGGTGGGATTGAACACTGCAGCCAACTTATAAACACAAGCAAGTGTGAAAAAAAGACCACTAAAGAGGTTGAGGATAAAGGACTTTGGCAGTAAAAACAACTCTGGAAACAAATGGTTCCAAGTCGGCAAATTCTAATTCGGGAATTGTTTTTTACGATCATCTTTTACTCGGCTGAGCGCAAAACACGCGCCCACGCAAAAAGCAAACGAGGCTCGCCAATAAAAAAAAAACAGATGTAACCACAAGTAAGGGTGTCAGTCTTGCTTGAAAGCCCTTCTCACGCCTTTTTAAAGTCAACTTTCTCACAAGATGGAATTCATTTATCGAAGGGGATACTTTTGACATCCCGAGTGTTTCACCGCTTGTTGCAGACTCAGAGAGCGGGACGCCTCCAGAGAGCTCCGCCTCCAGCCTCCAGCGGCCAAGAGGCGCCCGCAGTGCTCCTCCGCCGCAGGGAGGAAGACTGGACATCACCTTCCTGCCTGACAACATGAGCCACATTGTGGTGAGGGGCCAACAAGATGCTTGTTTTTTTTTTTGTCTCACATCACCGCAAAATATCTCTCGATACAGTTGGGTTAAGTAGCGTGCGCGTACAGTTTCTTAGTTCCAACGGGGGCTTTTCGGTACAGTTGGGGAGGGATAGTGACACCTGCTGCTTTCGCATGAAATGGATTAGTCAGAGTCGTGGGTAAGTGATGACGTAGCCTCTCGCCTCACGCGGCGTCAAGTGTGTTGCATTGTTCCTCCCTTTGCTCCAAATGGAAAAAAGAGAGCAGAGGTCCTGCCAGCTGACACGGGAAGAACCATTCCCAATGACTCACTTGGACACCGATGACGGTTGTACGGCCAAGTGCAGGTTTAAGGGATGGGTTGGGATTTAACCATCATGCAGCTGCAATGCCAATGAATGCTTCCCTCATCGAGGAAGACCCCCCCCCCCCCCCCCTCCCCGGCCCACACCTTCCTCCCTTCCACGAAGCGTCGATGCAAAAAAAAAAAAAAAAAAATGGGGTCGCTGGCTGCATGTGCAGCAGCGCTGCGGCTAACTGTTCTACTTTTGCTCTCGGACACCTTTCGACGACGGTGCGCATCAATAACATCGGAGGTGGCGCCACCACCTGCTTGCAATGCAGAAATGTCACCCCCAGGCGGCGCTGCTGAGCAGAGGTGACAAAAGTATGCACTCTCTGAACTGATTAGGAAGCACAGGTTTAAAATAAAAGGCTCGCAAATTGACAAGTCCCAAACTTAAGCAAATACTTTTTTTTTTTTTTTTACTGTAACCATCCGCAAAAAAAAAAAAAAAATCTCCTTTCAAACAGTAAGAAAAAGATTTCCGGTCCCACCACTGCCGTTGAGCTGCGGTTTGTCGGCAGGAGGACTCGCAGCGCTACTACAGCTGGCAGAGTTTCGGCCCGGACGACGGGCGCACTCAAGATTTGTGGGTGGACCTGGACTCGTTGCACAAGAGCCAAGTCCGAATCCATGGCATACTGTCCAACGCACACCGGCAGGCGGCGGTAAGGAGTCGCGACTATACGAAAAAAACCACACTTTGAAAGCGTTACATTGACTATGTTTCGCTTTTTTTTTTTTTTTTTACAGAGGGTGGCGCTTTCCTTTGATTTTCCGTTTTATGGGCATTACTTTGAGACAAATTATCGTCGCGACTGGTGGTGAGTTTCGTATCTTTAAAATGTCTCAACATCATCAACAAAGGGATGCAAACGAGTTATTTGTACTTTGGTGCCATCTAGTGGAAGAGCATTATTGTCCTGACCGTCACTAAACACCGCAAGCATCTATAGATGTGTTGTCCTTTCATCAGTGGCGCTTTACCTCATTCCGGTTTTACCAATCCAATGCGTACGGGTGTAAACGTGGCTTCCAAATGAAAAGAAGCCTTCTTATCCCGCAAGGTTTCATCTTCATGGGGGAGATTACTCACCGAATGCTGACCGCTACCCAGTACATCGCCCCCCTCATGGCCAACTTTGACCCCAGTTTCTCCATCAACTCCACCGTGAGGTATTCGGATAATGGTGAGCGCAGATAGCGGAGCACCTCCGTAGAGTTGAGGGAATCTGCAGAGAGGATGGGGGGGGGAAAAAAAAAGGGGTGAATTCTTCTTGTCTCCAGGTCATCTGTTTGTGGTCCAGTGGGACAAAGTGCGATTAAAGGACCGAGAGGCCGAAGGAGCTTTCACGTTCCAGGCGGCGCTGTACAGAAACGGAACTGTGGTCTTTAACTACAGAGAGGTGAGTTTGTTGCCCATCCCCGCGCAGCCACATTCATCTTCCGATTCAGAACTAAATGCTTCCGTTGTCGTCCAGATCCCGGTGCCGGTGGAGAGGATTAACTCCACAGAGCATCCGGTCAAAGTGGGAATGTCCGACGCGTTCATGGCGTACATCCCGACGGTCCAGACTGCAGGTCATTTTTCAACAATATCCCTCGACTCAAAATGTCTGCGAGTTCATCTTACGGAATGCCTTTGGCTTTTAAGATACAAAGCAGAGGACCATCTACGAGTATCACCGTGTTGAAATCAACACCACAACGATCGCCAGCGGATCGGCGTTCGAGTTCACGCCGCTGCCCAGTAAGAACTAAACATGACGGGGAGAAACGGTCGTCCGCTAACTCGCTTCGCCTTTCAGCTTGTCTTCAACACACATCCTGCGATGTCTGCTTGGGCTCCACCCTGACGAGTGGATGCGGGTGGTGCAACACACTCCAAAGGTACAACTGCAGAAGTCCCCAAAAGGGGGGAAACCGCCCGGAATAATTCCCGCTTCCGTTTCAGATGCTCAGATGGGATCGACCGCCTTCGGCAAGAGTGGCTGGATTACAACTGTCCCGAGGAGGTGAGCGATTTTTTTTTTTTAAACCTCACCCTTTGTTGATGTTCCTCAGCGAGGTCATGCTACATATGGCGCTCAGGCTAAAGGCACGTGCGAGGACTACTACTCGGCATCGCCTGAAGACTGGACACTCTCATCCTCCTACTCGTCAGCCGCTACGACGTCATCTTCGGCCAAATTCCACAATGATGTGGTCACCGCGGGTGAGTTCCTAAAAAAAATGGCTGCTAATCCATGCCTCCATTTTAGATGCGATTCTATTTCAAACATGGCCGAAAACTCTCCCCAAAACAGAGCCTCCGGAGCACACAAGGATGACTGAGAATGCGGCCATCATCGCCGGCGTGGTGGGGGCTCTCGTGCTGGTGGTGGCATTGACCCTGCTGGCCGTTTACTACATCAACACTCACCCCACGTTGGCACCGCCCTTCTACCTCATGCAGGTAAGAACGTAAATCACAGGTATTTTCATTTTTAAAAAAAATATATTTGGCTGTTATGACTTTACTGTTGCGTCTACCGCAGCGACGGAGCAACAACTACTGGCCCGCCATGAAGTTCCGCAACCAGGACTGCCCGTCGGGCTACGGCGAGGTGGAGCTCACGAGTCACGAGAAGGAAGGTTTTATCGAGGCCGAACAGTGCTGCTGAAGGACAAACAGAAAATCCACTCACCAACCATCGGCGGCGGTGCCCGGCCTCCTCGGCGTCTGCTTGACATTGCGCACATGCACCTTATGTCGCAAGGACTGAAGTGAAAAGAAGAAAAATACCCATTAAAAAAAACAATATCAATGGACACAGCCTTCATAATGTTGTGATGCACTTCCCATCTGTGTTTTTAAATCTGTCTGTCTGGAAACAGACAGAAATGTGTTGTTGCATTATATTACTATAGTGATAATAACTAATGATTGTTAAGAAAATGACATCCTTTCTGTGGTTATATGTTATATATATATATGTTTAAATGTCTTTTATTAAAATTTGATTTCAGAGAGTTTACTGCTGCTTCCCCCTCCCCTAGTAGTATGTGTTTAACAGTTAACACGCATGTATACAAATATGAATTCTGTCGGATTGTGAATTTATGGACGAGTTTTATCGACTTCCCCTCTCTGCAAACGTCGCTTTCGTCCTTGATGTTGGAAAAAGGTTTGAGCAAACGCTTGCATAGTCATCGGGACAAAGTTCCTGCATTATCGCGGAGCAAACTTGAGATTAACCATGATTGCATACATAAATTATTGCGTTCGTCCATATTTATCAGCGTATACAGCCAAAAAATACGTTTCGGTGCAAGTCGTCGTCGTAGGAGACCTTAATTGCTCATGCTCGAGCAAACGTTTTTTTGCTTAGCATGTTAGCCAACTGTGAGCACGTCTAAAGTCCTGCTTTCTATTCAAAGTGCGCAAAAGCGGTGTGTTTTAAGAGGCTATTGAAGAGTAAAAAGTCACCTCGTCAGAGTTTTCGATGATCTTGTGGACAGGCGCACACGGAGCAGCGGGTGGACGAGCCGAGGCTGTCAAAGGTGAGAAAGATTGATTGTCTCGTTTCAACAAGTTTCCTGTGATGACGTCGGTTCCAAAAAAGAAACTTACAAATCTTTTTCAAAGAAACATTAACATACTATACTCTTAAGAATATGTACATAACTTCAAGGACAGAATTTAATGTAAATGCAATTAATATTCAAAAAGGGAGTGCGAAGAAGAAAAGAAAAAAAAAAGAGGGGGCACCCGGATTTGAACCGGGGACCTCTTGATCTGCAGTCAAATGCTCTACCACTGAGCTATACCCCCGTGTGGCATTATGGTGCACAACGTAGTATTTGTCCAATAGCCAAGACAGTGTCAAAGTACATAAGAGTATTATGTTAAGTTATATACGAGTCCATTTAAGAGTACTCTGTAAAGGTATGCACACAGAATACCTTGGTATCTTTGGAATCTACCTTGTCTAGATTGCAGTTCGACAAGAGCCCAGCAGACGGCGCCAAATCACTGCGACTGTGTACGCATTAAACAGCATGTACAATACTGTACATCAATTTTAGGCAGTTGGGTAGGGAGTCGTCTTTAGTGTGTTTACTTGAACCTGTGAACGCCTCTGCAGCAGTAAAATGCTTTCTCAGACCGTCATTTACGCAAAATAACGTGCTGCCGCAAGCGGAATCTCTCACTTTCCTGCCCCTCGCTCAATGCAGTGTAATAGCTGAAAAATGACCGCTCCGAACGCAGACACCACCCACCTGTGACGTCATGTGGGTATATTAAACACGTGTGACCAGCTCGGTCCATTCATCCCTCACACCTTTTGCGACGGCTTCGCCTTTATCTGTGGAGGGGGAGAATGAATCCGCCATGTGGGAGATGCACAAAACCAGTTTACCCCACGGAGAAAATCAACTGCCTCGATAAGGTACAGTGGATTTTTTTTTCCTATCAAAATTGCAATTAAAAAAATGTCCTTAAAAAAGGGTGGTTGTGTTTAGGATTTAGAGAAAAAAAACAGATGCAAGTATTTATATTTTTTCCTTCATTTATTTTTGGGCCAGGGAAAAAAACCGTTTTTCATCACAAAAAACAAAACTTTTGGACCCCCAAATAGCAAAGAAAAAAAAACCTGTCATATCACACCGCCTCATTGCAAATACTGTGTTGCTTCCGTGGTTGGGTAGAAAGAGACCAAATGTGGCAAGTGATTTGAGGAATGTGAATGGATGGAAGCAAAGTTTATGTTGCACTCTAAAAAGTCAAACAAAAAGGACCGTGTTTAGACGATGCGCAGACTACCGGTGGAGTTTGAACAATTCATCTCATCGTGTTATTTGAAATTGACCTTCACAGGCCACTTCATTGGGTACACCTCCTCATACTTAGAAACTAAGAAGAGGTCCCTCTGGAGGCGTATGGCCTCCAGAGGGACAGTTGATTGCTATTCAATGAGCACTTTGTCGTTTGTTCTTGATTTTAGAACAGTTCCTCATGTTTTACTTGCCTTGAGAACGGCAGCGAGCAGCATGGAACCCACAGGGTGCAGGTTGCCCACCCTCTGTCAAAAAAATACCTGTAGAACCACACAACAAAATTAGACCCAAAAAATCCTCGCCCTTAAATTATAATGCATTGAGGGTGAAAATATGAGAATCAGCTTTAATGTGTGTGTGTGTGTGTGTGTGTAGTACTGGCACAAAGGCTGTTTCAGCTGCGAGGTGTGCAAGATGGCGCTGAGCATGAACAATTACAAAGGCTTCGACAAGCGGCCTTACTGCAGCATGTAAGTTTTAACTGAGAAACTCCAGAAACATGTGACACAATCTCATAAAATGTGTGTGACGCTTACCTCTTTAAAAAAAAAAAAAAAAAAAAGGCACTATCCCAAAACCTCCTTCACCATTGTGGCCGACACTCCCGAGAACCTGCGTCTCAAGCAGCAGAGCATGCTCAACAGTCAGGTAAGCCTAAAAGGGGAGGGAAAAAAACAACACATGAGTATACATGGAATACAGTTAGCAGCGATAACAGGCATGGTTCAGGTTGACGGAAAATTCAAAATGAGCATCATAATCAGTGTTTGTTTGTTTTTTTAATCCATTCCTGGTATGAATTAAGAAGCAGCAGCAGCAAGTGCAGCTTGTGTTTATAACCTTAAAAGTCTCTGCAGCGCAGCTCTCACGGCCTGCAAATATTCCTCATAGCCACAACATGACTCACGCCTACCGCACAGCGTTGTGCGACTGTCACATAAGTCTCTTGGCTTTGGTTAATTTTGTAATATTTGCACAGGCACACGCACCGCTTGTTTTATTTGAGGTCATTCCCCTCAAATGTGAATTTTAAACACCATTAATGAGCTGCGGTCGGTGACTTTACGCAGCAATCTTCATGTTTATGCTAGGGTACGCTAATTGGCTGTAATTGAAAGGATGTGTTAAAAAAGTATCTCTAAAGGCTGCACATTTGACTTTTTAGGCCCTCTACAAGGAGGAGTTTGAGAAGAACAAGGGCAAAGGTTTCAGCGTGGTGGTAGACACGCCGGAGATGCAGAGGCTGAAGAAGACGCAAGAGCAAATCAGCGACGTAAGAAACGCAACCCAACCGGCGCGATCTAGATAGAAGCGCAGATCTAAATGAACTAGCGCAGGATGATTTTTTTTTTTAATTTCACAGCTTCTATAGTTAAAAACCTTCCCGATGTTCACTGCTTGCACGATCAACATGACTGAAAACAAGCAGAGGCTGACACATACAGTACTTTTATTTCAATTAACACAAGTCCAATTAAATCTCCTTGTATAGTGTGAGTGCGTGCTTTGATTCAATATTTACACAACTGCATAATGCAGTGAGGACTAAGGAGTATGCGGCGTTCAAGTGGAGCAGGCGGCACTTGCACAAGCAACACCAGTCCTCTGAAACAAGTCCAAGCGAGGAACGTTTCAGTCATTTTGCTGTGCACAAAGAGGCGGCCCTATATGGTCAAAACATCTCAGCTGTGGACACCCAGTGAACATCCGCTCGCTGTCTCTCGCACACACGCACACATTCCACACAAAAACCAAAGCGCGCATACACAGGAAGAGACTATAAACTGCACAAATCAAGATTATTCCACCGAAGCTTAGCTTGTATTCGTTGGCATGACTAAAGTAGGGCACAGGGTGTTTTTTTTCTGATCAATGTTTTAAAATGTCAGAGACCCGATACACGAGCTCACGTCAACAGGATGCACGATTAGCACAAAATGGGCTCATTTAAAAAAACAACAACTATATTCTTGTACCTGTAATTGGCTGACAAGCAACCTCACCTGTTTACCTCACCTGTCACCCAACGTCACCTGGGTCGGTTCTCACGCTGCATATTGTGAAAAATACAAATTGTATGTCACAATTAAAAAAAAAAAAAATAATCGTTTTGTGGGAGGTTCTGTGGGAAATATGCAGCTCTTGTTTGCATTTGACTCAAAATCATCTCAAGAATGTGAACGAATGATTTACTTCCCCGGGGAGGGGAGGAAAAACAAAACAGGAGTTGTCCATTTAAGTCTCTTGAAAGTTACACTCCATAGTGCTCAATTCGTGGACTCGATATTTGTCGCCATCTTGTGTGCAGATCAAGTACCACGAAGACTTCGAGCGGAGCAAAGTAAGAAGTGACGCACCGCCCCCGGAAAACAGGCAAGGTGACACGACATCTTAATTTTAAAATTCATTCGCGTATCCGAAAAAGAAAACGTGGACATTCATGTCTCTTGTGTCTTTTTTTTTCCCCCTCATCTGTGAAGAAGAGTCGACTAATCAGGGGAGAAACAACCAGGCAGATGCACAGGTGTGCGTTATGCCTGTAGCGCCGTCTGGTGCAAGGGTGAGGACATGACACCTTTGTTTTTTTCCCCAATTATGAGCGCGAATCATGATAAAAACAATTTTACATTATGTAAATTAAATTAAAATTTCGTAATAAACTAAAAAAGGTAAACATTTTCACCAAAATATAGAATTTATATTTTTTAATTCTTTTGAAGTTGATTAATTGCAGTTTAAGCTCCATTTAAAAATGAGCGCGGCTGTTAAAATAAATGACTTATTTTTTTCCTATAAAATCGGTTAATTTTTACATTTTCTATCATTGAAAAATCAGCACGAGTTATTGAATTTTAACCTCATCTACAACGACCTGGCCCATATGTACTTTTCAAGAATAAAACTTTCACACAAACGCATGCCCACCCATGCAAAAAAATAGATACAAATTCTTACTTGAGTCTCTGTTCCAACACAGAAGCGCTACCAGGCCTTGTACAGCTACACGGCGGCGGAGCCAGATGAGGTCTCCCTGCAGGAGGGCGACCTCATCGGCGACGTGGAGTTCATCGATGAGGGCTGGCTATTTGGCAGCAACCAGCGCACGGGCCAGCGGGGAATGCTGCCCGCCAACTACGTGAGGCCTGTGTGAAAAAAGATTTTACTCACTTATGTTTACTTTGAACGAGACATTTTCAATACTCGCCGTCGCATTCGGCGGCGCGTGTCACAAAGGGCATCCTCCAAATTTGTGTACCTTGGCGCTATGATGAGGGGGGTCGGGGGGGGAGAAGTCGTCATCAAGACTGATCTATTTTGAAATTTTAAAAATTTACACAGTGATCATAAAATTCCAAGGAAAATGGAGACGTATTACAAAATCAATAACTTTATTCAAAACATTTCAAAAACACTACACGTATGTAGATAAAAATTCTCTGACTATGACTTTTACATTAAAACAAGACCTTTACTTACAAAGTGATGTTTTTTGTTGTGTGCGTTAAAAAACAAAGCAGCATGGTTTATGAAACCTTGCAAACAAACTAACATTAGCAACTGGCTCATGTCACCGGAGAGGGAGGGGTGGTGGGGGGAAGCACAGGGTCGATGCTCTTCAAGTGGGTGCAAGCGACTTGGAGAAGAAGGAGATCCTCTTGTCGATTTTGGCACGCAGCTTGGCCGGCAGCCTGTGGAGGTGTTGTGAGAAGACCTCAGAGTTGCTACCCAGGAAGTCCTCGCACAACCTGGAGGACAGGAGAAACTTTTACCCTGTACATACCACGTTCTCAGGTTGCAGGACATTGACATTAAAAAATAAATAAAAAAATCTTGTGATGGTATTAAAGCCGACATCCGCTACAAGAAAAGTTCCTCATCACAACAGGTATCCAGCATGTTCAAGAAAAGCTCATTACCGCTAGAGCACGTGTGTTGGGCTGTATATAAATAGCGAGCAACATAACCTTCTTAACATGCGTGACGGCCGCACACACGTGAATAAATAAAAACGCGAGCCGTGCCCACACGGCGCCGGTACCTGAAGAGTGGGTACGGCTGTGTCTGGATGATCAACACGTCGCCGCTGTGAGTCTGCGATGGACACGTCAGCATGGTGATCTGGACAATGAGATGATGATGATGTCACATATACGTCGAGGAAACACATTGCTTGGACAAAAGTATTGGGACACATGAAGAGTGGGCGGCATGGCTGGTGTAGTTTATTTTGCGTATATGCCCTGATGTAGAATGCCAATAAGTGAGTTTTTTTTAATATTATGCCGTTTGTGTGCTGGGCTATCTGTCATCCCCCCACCTAAATGGGAGTTCACTGTACTTTCTAGGTACAGGAAATTCGGGGCGGGCCATCTGTTTGGACCACAGGAAACATTGTCTAAATTCAGCTCTAGGCTAATTTATGTGGGCCAAAAGAAGACTTTGCAAAGTACAACGGGAGCCATTGGGAGGCCCACGGTGTTTGGACTGGCGGGAATTATCTAAATTTAGTTCCAGGGCCTAAAGAAGACGCTGCAGGAGGCTTTGAGGTGAAGTCTGCAGCTCTGAGCATATCCGATTGGATCCCCCCCCCCTCCTGAAAAAAAGTACCATACCGAATCCATTGCGATGGACAAGTTGCTGCTCCCCCCGAATATGATGACGTCATTGTCGCTCCCCAGACAGGCAGTGTGACACACCCTGCATGGGGGAGAATGTTAGAAAGATCAGATTCGGAGTTAGACAACCCAGTCGATCCTATTTTGCAAATGGATTGGCACTTGTCAAACAGGAAGCTGAGCAATGTAAACACAAGAGACAAGAACTGCACTGCAAACATCTGAATATTGGGCAAAAATTTGTCATGTGTGGGTCAGCACATCATGGCGGACATTGTTGGCCTTTTGGATTCCCCCTCCGATGTAATTTGACTAGTGGGGACAGGCAGCCAGGACCTCTCACATTTTAAAACATATTTGGCCAACAATTGGGTGATGGGGGAGGAATCTTGCAGGTGTTACAGAAGGTTCATGTCCTTGGAAATATGATGACGACAACAACAACTCAAGGCAACAGGTTTTGGCTCCGCCCACTTTTCCAATTGCATGTGCACATGAGCTGGATCACGAGGTCATGTCGTTACAGGCACTGCTCTAAACATTATGCAACATCTTGGCCTTAGGGCAGCCTTTGAGAAAAAGCAAAAAAAACAAAAAAAGAAATACCTTTACAAATTAACTACAATTTGTTTTGTGATGTGGTTACCTGGGTTTGTCGCTGTGCGTGTGAGTTATCTCACGCCACTCTCTCGCCAGCGTATCAAACTGCCAGGCGTCATCTGGAATGACAAAATACAGATTAAAAGCCAAGCGGTTCCGGAACGTGACATTCAACCTTGCGCACAGCTGTAAGATGCATAACAAGATTGCGTTGGGAGTGCTGGCGCACGTGGACGCATGCAGAAGTGCATTTCACACAACATATGGGATTCTGCGCCTAAATTCTTTAGAGGTATTATTTCACCAACTTTTTTTTTTACTTCCACATTGCTCAACCCATCAAGACTACTTCAGCTAATTTAGGGAATCAATTGTCACATTTCTGCAATTCCCACAAAAACATTTAAATTTCGATTGATTTTTTTTTCTTCACCTCAATCAATTCAAATTATTCCAACTTAAAAACTTCAATCAACCACCCAACTTTTGGAAACATTTCTAAATTCAGGAATGTATTGATACCTTTGAGAAATTGACCTTTTCTCATATGATTCAAACTATTCTGTCACTATAATCTTGACACTATAATTCATTTCCCCCCCCCCCCCAAAGTCTCTCATTTTAACCCTCCTGTTGTCTTCGGGTCAAAATGACCCGCCACTGTGTTAAAAGCTCCACTAAATTATATTTTTTTAACTTGAGACTTTTCCTAGATTGGCCCTAACTGCAGAAAAATTGAAATTTTGTTTTTATTCACATTTCCATGGAAGCTTTCTGGTCTTCGCAAAATGACCCGTGAGGCAAATCGAACAACACCAAGTTATTTACACACCACAGAATGCTTTTTAGTTGTGTCTCAGAAATAATTAGTAGTACACGTGAACAAGACAATAGCAACAAGACCAGATAGGTGGCGTTCTCACAGACGGCAGAGCTCTTTTTTGTGGATTTCAAGGAGTTGTTGCCACAGATGACAGGACCCTGATTTATCTCCATGCCATGAGTGTGCGTTATGACATTGAAGAGGCTCTAGAGCTGATTTTTTTCTGATGTCCAGCAATACGAAGAGGCTGTGGGGATCCAGAGCATGATGAATCATCTTCAGAATAAGAAGAAAATGAAGCTGTCCTTTCAAGGCAAAATAACATGGTCCTCAACGGCATGTAGATGCAGAACAAAACATCATAAAGATGACCCCAGGACCCACAAAGTATGCACCCATGACATTGGTTTATCACACCAGCAATAGAAAGAATAATCCTGGAAGACACATCTGGAGGGTTGTCACAAATGTGGAAACACTGGCAGCCTACTTAGGGCTACTAATCTGCAGGTCAGAGAGAGATCAACTCGACCTGATATCATGAGATTTTTCCTGGAGCAGCTAGGAAAGGCAATAGCTCCACTCATTGAAAGAAGGAAGCATGTCGACAGAAGCCACAGCAGCAGTTTTATTCAGAGTGCACAATGAGGCAAGCCACTTCCCCAGCTAGGGCGTAAGAGGAAGAGATGCCAGTTCTGCCCTCAAAAGAAGGACTTAAAACACATAGTGTGCTGCAGTCCGAAGGCTGTGCGCACTGTGTGACAATTAGTTGAATGGGTTATCTTATTTTTTCATATTTTTGTCTTGTATTGTATTGTTTTGTATTGTCCTAAATTGTTCACTCAAGGAAAAAAAAAGAAAGAAACTTTAGTCATTGGAATGAATACAATTAATCCAAAACTCCTTTCTGCACATTTTCTTTCCTTTTCTTAAACTATAAAAATTCAATGTGAAGAGGGTGAACTATATCACACATATTGTGGTTAAGGACAAGTTCTTTCTTCAAGCAATATGAAATTTGGTGTTTAAAATTCAATTTAGCTGCTTATTTGGGGGGTTTAGTGAAGACGGGTCATTTTGACCCAGAGGACACGGGGTGTGTACAGAAAATGAGGACAACAGGAGGGTTAATACATTTAAAAGCTTTTCAGTTCCGTTTTTTTCAGTTTCTGTGCTGAACCGAACAGCCACACTGCTTGTAAACGTTGAACAACACCTACTGAGTGTTTTCCCATCCAAGCCCAGACCGCCAAATACGAAGAGGCTGTGATCTGCGTTGAGTGTCAAGGTGTGCATGGAACGGCCCGGCGGCACTCGGCATGACAAGGCCGCACTGGAGCGCAAGGAGACAAGCGCAGGATGTTAATCCACGACATTTTACACACAATAGGCAAGTGGGCGTTACATTTGAGTCCAGTGCCACACATCCAGGTCCAAGCAGTACATGTCCAACTCAGCACTTTCCTGCAACATATTGAAGGGGTTAAAACGAAAGATGTTAAAACAGGAAGCGGAGAGTCTAAAAATGATCACTTACCACGCCTCCGCAGACGTAACCTCTGTTGCCCACCACAGCGCTGGCGTGGCAGCCTCGGGGGAGCGGATGCTGACCCTGAACAGGAAAGAAGAGAATTTGATTTGTTGGTTGAGTTGGCCCACCATCAACCTTCTCTGCATTTTTATTTTTTTGGAAAGGACCAGCCTAGTTGCGAAAAGCAAAAGTGGAGGCAAACCTTCGTCTCAGGCACGCTCCAGGTAGCGGTGAACGTGTCAAAGACGTCGACTTCGTTGTGCCAGCCCCAGCAGCGAAACAAGACGTCGCCGATGGTGAGCTAAACGGACAGATGAGGAGAAACATTTTAACACAGCTAATGTTGTGGCCGCCGAGTACATACAGAAGGCGAGCTGCTGAAATTGATAAAATGAGGAAAAATTGTCAACACGACGAGACTTTACCCAGTTCATCTCTTCGATGATGAAGTTTGTCGACTCCAAGTTTCTCGCCTCCCGGAGGGTTTTGCAAACGTAGCCTCCAAAGTAGATCAACCTGCACCCAAGGGCCAACACAAAAACCATTTCTTTTAAAACAAACAAACAAAAAACGCTTGCCATTCTGTCTTCACGCCAACCGCTGTCACTTAGCGGTCATTTCGCACCTGTCTCCATGCACCCAGCAGCTGTGTTTATTCCTCGGGGAGGGCGTGGTTCCTTTAGCGGTCAGCACCTTCTTCCACAAGTAGCAATGTTGCGTGAGGTCTACACTGAACATCTACACAAATAGCACCAAAAAAAAAAGAGAAAAAAATCTATTATTTCTGTTGGAGCTTAATGCTCAGAAAAAGAAATTGCCAGAGAGCTTTGTTGGTATCAGGAGAAATAAAGGCAAAGGCCCACTCACTTGGTTGCTGTAAGTTTGGCCGTCGTATCCCGCAAAGACGTAGAGCGAGCCGTTGACGTAGGAGCCACAGAAGCCCACCAGGAGAGGGGGCGTTTCTCCGCCCATCTCCCGGCGCTGCCTGGTGCAATGAAGAGTTGTGGGCTGACATTTAAACTACTTCTTTAAAAATTTGGGAAACTGCTTCAATTATGGTGACCGGCAGCAAATTGAATTGGCGTTAGCATTTTTCATAAATAACTCGACTCTATTTATATACAGCTTTCACAACAACGGGCCTCTCTCCCTTCCATTTTTCCGGATGGGGTCCTCTGTGAAAAAGTTTGACATCCTTGCTCGAGGTCACAGTATCCTTATTTATGATTTTTTTTACCATTTGCCACTGTCCAAGTCACAGAGCCAAATCTCGTCGCTGGGGAGTGTGACTTCCTCACTGGCGCAGACCTTTAATGAAAACACGCAAACACATTTTGAATGCGAAACCGCACTCTGATGTCCCCCATAGAAATACAAGTTCATCATCATGCATAGCCTTCCAGACCCAAAGTCATGAGCATTTTCAAACACTCTATTGCTACTAATTAAAACTGTAATAATCTGTTAAGATGCTATCACTCCTACTTTTGGTCAAATCATATTGTAGTGTTAATTAGATGCCTGACGTGAATGCAATCATGCAAATGCATGAAGATGAGCATTTGCTCATTCCAGTTGGATTACCAAATAACAAGTCGCCCTTCACCACAACCTCTGAAAAGAGGCCTACGTCCCTGCTTGTTAAACGGTAAAGTCAGTACTGTGATTGACAAGCTTTTTTTCCCCATGTGCTTCTAAACTTGTAACTCCGTCAGACAAAATATTCATGTGTTGCTAGGTTATACAGTAACAATCGTAATGTGAAACTAACAGACTGTCAACAAAAAGTCAATGAACTAACAAACGAGGACACTCAATTTAAATTAATAATTTGTTTCTGGGTTAATTTGTGCCGTCGAAACAACTTTTTCCGTAGAGTTTTGTCCTACCTGGAAGCCCCCCCACACGTACAGCGTGTTGTCGCCGTGAACGAACGCGGTGTGGGTGCTCCTCTCCAGCTGCTTCGTCGTCGCCGGCACGCTCGCCATCCCGCTTCCCGTGAGCCTAAAAGTCGATAAAAGTGTCAAAAAATAAAACACTAAACAAAAAGGGGGAAAAGGGCGGAGAGGAGAGTCTAGAGGAGGTTTTGTAAATGTTTTTCTTGCGGCTTACACTCTTCCTTCCCGGTTCCACTTCTCGTTAGAGCAGCTTTTCACCTGCGCGAGCGTCCTGCCTCTCTGCGCATGCGCAACTCCCCCCCCCGCCCGGCTGTTGCCAGCCAATTTGAAGACTTTTTTAATTGGTCGTTTGGAACTCACACAGGTGACCCTGATCACGTGATTGAGGCGCTGGCTTCTCGCGAGCAAACACGGGAACATGCTTCATTATAAAAATGAGTTATAAAATACGTTTTTTATTCTTCAACAAAGCGTGATTACATACACTGTCTGACAAGTGAGGTGTAAAATTATGTATAATAGGGATAGATTTATTTGAATTGTACCAGATTCAGACAAAGTATGGACCACGGGCCACACACGTGCCCCTGTCCTTTAAAGCGGCCCACATACCCTTCTGTTTTAAGCTTTTGTGTATACTTATACTCAAACATTGTTAATTTTTGTCTTTAAATAGCATATTATACAAGTACAAAATACAGTAAAGGCATGCCTGGCAGCCGCTATATGCAGCTAACATAATGCAATGTAGTCGTAAATGCGCTTATCTTTTACTAATCCCAAAACATACATCGTTATTGTAGCATTTGACCATGATCTTACCTTTCAACTTGCAGAATTTTTCCAATACTTGGTAACTAATGCACTCTGTATAAAACAAGCCGAGTATTTTTGGGTTGGAGGTTATGAATGTCTGACGTTTAGCATTGACACAAAGTTTCACAATAATAAATGATGAAATAATGCAAAATAAACAGGATGTGAAAGATAAGACGTTTATTTGTCTGCTAATACATCAAAAACAAAGACTACAGCTGTATGCTTGCTCGTGACTTGTGACTGTGTGCGAGGATCAAAGACTTTCAAGTGTCGACACTGCGCTTTGTCATGTCAGTGGTAACACAGACGGCGGCAGACGGAGTGTCCACTTTAACAGTCGGAAATCAGTGCAAAGTGTGCAAAGTTACTGATCAATTTGATTCACTAATTGAGAACAACAACAAAAATAAGGCACATTGGGACATGTTACTAATGTCACAGATTTTTTTGCATGTGAAACTGTCAACAACTTGTCATGTAAGACTAATGGAGCCCTAAAAAAAAAGGGAGGGGGATTCTCATGATGAAGATTCACCGTGGCTGTGGCTGCGCAGGTCAATAAATTAGGTTCAGTCCATCTGTCACTTTCACTCATAATAACAATTGCACTTGAGGTTGCATGATTTTTGATTGCTCCTCCGGGGGAAGAACAAGGACACGCGTCATTGGCCTCCCTCAATCCTGCAGGTCCCTCTCCAGATACTTCCTCATCCGCAGGCAACGTGGACAGCAGGTGCCCGGCACCATGCAGGTCCGATGAAACACCGCCTTGCACTCCTTGCACCTGTGCCACACACCGAGTAAAATGGAAACGTTATTCTCGACATTGAAATGTCTTCTTATTTTTATTTTTTTTTCTCCACGGTGCTTCAACACTTTTGTGACACTGCCAGAGAATGAAGCGACATTACCTGGCGGTGCTGTCGAGCTGGAAGGGGAAAATGATGTCGTCACTGTGGCACATCTGGCAGATGAAGCCCCGCTGTGTGCACAGGTTGCAGCTGAAAACGTGGCCGCTGGCGAAATGGCACAGTGACGCCAAAAAGGGGGTGTACTGGTTTTCGGCAATCTTGAGGAGAAGACGGCGACATTTAGTATGGGCACACTATTAAGCCTTTCAGGGACAGCGGTTACTACAGTGGACAACTTATCATGTTAGCGGGTTACGGGGTGCATGAAAGGGTGAAAATGTCCATTTTCAAATGTAAATGGGGCAAAACTGCCAAGTCATGTGGTTAAAGCTGAAGTCAAGCGTCGTGCGTACCTCCCGCAGGTCCCTCACGCTGTACAGGCTGCTGGACTCCAGCAAGTAGGTTCGCTGCTCCATCCTGGAGCGGAGCATGCAAAAAAAAAAAAAAAAAAAAGACGCTTACTGACAGTGAATTGTGAGACATCTCAACACACACACACAATCTGGCTCAGTACGCACTTGGCTTGGAGCATCTTGCGGGCTCCGCTGCGGCAGGTGAGCAGGTACTCTCCCAGTAGCCGCAGCCTGCGCCGCAGGCTGTGCACAAGAGCCATGGTGTCGGAGTGTGTCAGCAAATCGGGATTGAGCTGGTCCAGGTTGAGCAGAGGCTCCTGCTCCACCTGAGTCAAGATCCACAAGGCCTTCCTGGACACCTGGACGCCGCGCGCACACAGACATGCAATCAACACATGGAAACGGATAAAAGACAGATAGCACGTGGCGAGGCGCGCGCTCACCTCGCGTTTATTGAGGTCCCAGTTGTGCAGCATGCGCGAAGGAATGACGGTGGTGTCGCCGTGGTGACAGGAGTCGCAGTAGTACTGGCCGGAGAACTCGCACAGACGGGCTCGTCCCAGCGACGGGCCGATCTGCTGGGAGCAGCCTTGACATGCAACTCAATGTAAGTCCGGAGTTTGAGATAAATGCATTTGAAACGTAAGACTATCGAAAAAGGCAAGTAGTTATTGGGGAATTGGCAACAGACAAAATTGTCATGTCGGGTAAAAAAATAAAATAAAATTAATGAACATCAATGAGTATATTGACGACAAAGCGATCTAATTGGCTACAGATGCAACAAGATTGCACCAAAACCTCTATTTTTCGACAGCCTACTAGAAGGTCCTCCCCTCACTTCAGCAAGGTTCATTGACATGGATGTTCCACAAGAGGGCGCCAACGTACTACATTTTTTACAGATGGGGCTTTGTCACCGTTTGAGGCATTTCAGCAACAATCCAAAACCAAGGGATAGGAATAAGTTTTTCATAAATATCGCAACGGCACACTGTGCCCCCTTTGAAAACTTTTGTAGTTTTATTGAGTATATTACCTGCACATTTGAAGCTCTGCGTGTCCAGTCCCTTCTGCGAGGGCACGCTGCACAAATGTACCAGGAGCGGTCCGTCTTCTTTGAGTCTGTGCTGAACCAGTCTGTGCAGGTTTCCGCCGCCAACAGCGGCCGCCTCCTCCCCACTTTCCAAGTACGAGTCCAGAGCCCCGCGGATCAGGGCCCTCCAGGAGTGAGCCTCCCCCGCACATTCCGCCCGCAGTCGGAGCGTCTCCCTGAGCGTCAGGAGTTTAAAAAAGTCGGGCCCGCCCAGCGCGACGTCGGGCACCACGTCCCGTACTTCCTGGATGGGGAACGTCATCCGCAGCAACTTCTTTCCATCTTGCACCCGGAAGCCTTTCAAGGCCTCCAGGGAGAGCGAGAAGACGAGAGGCATCCACAAGCGCACGTCAGCGTCCAAACAACAATAGAGCACCGCTTCCTTGATGGAGTCCCTTTCCAAATCCGCCGTGCGAGTCCAGTTGAATTCCTGAAGCGGAGAAGGCGAGCAGCATCGCTCGGGGCTGCAAGAGGCGGAGCACGGGAGAAAAACGCTGCTGTCATCCGCGCAGTTCTCACTGGGTAGCTCCAGAATCTCCCACTGCTCGTCCACGCAGGACACGGGCCTGCACTTGTTGACCGCCTCCACAACGCGGTCCAGCCAGTCCTCCGCCTCGTCCCCGTTGGCGGCGCGCAGGTGGAGACGCTTACCGGGAAAGGCCAGCTCGAAGCGGCCATCGGGCGAGGTCAGGCGGGCGTCCTCGCAGCGCAGCAGGGAGCAGTTGTCGCAGCAGCTGCGCTCCTCGGCGTTGAGGTAGAGGCGGAACTCGAAAGGGGACAGCTCGCAGTAGTGGTCCCGCCACATTCCCATGGCGCCGCGGCGCTCCAGGTGGCCGAGCTTCAACAAGCCCCGGAAGGGGTTGGAGAGGCCTAGACGGGGCGGAGGCAGACGAGACGGATGTCACAACAAAAAGAGCACGGCGGCTGGATTCTTTCAGACTAGATCATCTTTATCGCCGGAAAAAAGGGGGCGTGGCCAATGATTGACCTCATGTTCAAGCACCTGCCCTGGTGTCATGTGAGATCACTGCTAATCAGTAGATGAGTTACCTATTTGACGGCGATGCACAACACTAGGTGGCGACTGCGAGTCTGCAGGAGGAGGAGGAGGAGGAGGAGCTGGAGCAAGAGGGGGAGGAGGTGACCATGGCAACTCGAGGTCTGATTCCTCGTCCACGCGAGGCTTGTAGATGTCTTCGTCAGAGATCCAGGCGCGAGAGCGCTAAAATGCCAGAGGCAATAAGCTAAGTCATCAAGCACTAGTTCATATTTTGGAGGCATTTGGTTCTCATGATGACTCGGGGTTTCAAAATCTCAAGTCATGATAGTCCCTATCATGACTTGAGATTTTCGGGGGGGGAAAGGGTTTTGCGCCTTGTTTTGCATTCTGACAAAAGCCACAAAAGGGTTTTGAGTTGCTCACTCACCATGAGGGAATCTGATCGCAGCTCCTTGTTCGGGACGCTCTCGGCTCCTTTCTCTCCGAGGTCCGGCTCGGGCTTCTCCGGGTCCGTCAAAATGGCAGGCTGCGCACGGTCGACGTGATTCCGGGGGGGCGAAGGCAGCTCGGCGAGCGGCGGCGGCGCTGTGTCGGAGAGAGCGCAACTGGGCGGCTGGTCGCTGTCGGAGAAGCGATCGGCGCCAGAGCTGGAGACGAAGGAGTCCTCGCGCATGGAATCCTGACTGGAATTTCCGTTCTCCTGGGGCTCGGGAGGTGACCTGAAGAAACATTGGGTTTTTTTTTCAGCTTCTGTATTTCGAAGGCCATCCACGATGATGCTAGCTTCCAAAAGCACAGTGTTGCTAACTTAGCACACACAGAAAAAAGTTCATGGCCTGCTTACGCTTTCTGGGGCGCCTTGGCGCTGCCGCTGCCGTTGCAAGAGGACCACTGCTCCCCCGCGGGGCTGCGGAGGTCTTGCCCCTGTAGGAGGCTGTCTGAGCTCAAGCTGGAGGAGAGCTGGGAGGAGCCTGTGGTGTCGAGGCTCAGCGTGGACGAGTTGAGTCCTCTGGTGACCCCGCGGGACCCGCGGGAAGCCCTCAAGACCTGCGGCCCGGCGTCGGACGATCCCGACGACTGCGACGCCGTGTCCCACGCGTCTTTGCGCGTGAACCGGTCGACCGTTCCGTTGACGGGTGGGTCCGGGGAGTCGGCCGGGCGCGGCGCGCAGAGTCCGGCGAGGCTGAGCGGCGTGGTGGTCCACTGATTGAGGACGGACGACTTGTACGAGAGGTTGAAGGTGAGCGAGGCCAGACCCTGCAGGTAGCTGAGCAGCACCTCGCGCTCCTCGCCGTTGAGCAGCAGGGCGCCGGGCTGGTAGTGCGCGCGCAACTTCGAGCTCTCCCTGAACAGCGACACCAGGTAGCACTCCAGGAGGCCGTGGTTGAGGGCCAGACGCAGCCACGCGCGGCACCGTCCCACGTCCGTGCCCACAAAGTTGATTTTCTCCAGCTCGATGATCACGTCGCTGCAAATCGAACAGGGAGCACAAACACGTCACAGTCGCGGCACAAAGGAAAGATTCTGGCGCTGGGACTCACCGATGGGTGACGGTCTTAAGGAGGCTCCAGAAGAAAGGCTGCGGGAGGGGTCCGCGACCACCTTTGCTGCCGCGGCCGCCGGCCTCCCAGCGGATGTACTTGCTCTTGATGCCGTGGACGAAGATGGCCTCCAGGGTGCAGCAGAGCAGGTTGGCGTCGCCGTCCTCGCTGGTGACCACCGCGTCCGACGTCACGTAGCGCCTCTGCAGGGCTTTGAGCGACTGCGCCAGCTTCTCTTTAATCTGTGTGACGGGAAGAAACGTGATGAGCACTTCCTCCTTTTATATTTTAATTTTTTTTAAAGGAAAAGATGCGCGCGGAGATGGCATGTGCAGCCCAAAACTGCTCACTCAAAACCACTCGACATGTGCTTGGAGTGGGGTCAATGGCCTCGTGCTGACTAGGCAACACTGTGGCGACAGTCACATGATGCCAAGATCGTGAACGCATGATCAATGACCGAAGACAACTCTGCAGCTCTCTCTCAAGCTATTTGAGCTGGGTCATAAAGCCTCGCTTATAGAAAATACAGACAACCATGAATGAATTATTGGGGTTTTTTTCCGCCTTCTGGGATTTGCTTTAGTTCTGCTGATACACAAACAAGCTTTGAAATATCACCCTCAAAAAATATTTTAAGAACTGAATATTTATTCCCTTGAATTTTTTTTAATAATATATTTTTTTAGACATGATGACTTTTTCCTCCAAAGTAGGCAACTTTTTATGCCTACCTTTAAGGCATCTCTGGACCAAAACAATTAAAAAGACATTCGTTCCAATAAATCTCCTCCTCCTTTAATCATGCATCTATTCCTGCCTCTTTAAACGCAGATTATCTGTTAATCTAATCCCAATGACACTAAAAATAAAACAGACAGGAAGACAAGAGAGCCAGTAACCTTTTTTTTTTCCTCTCTCGGCCGGAGATGAATGTGGCAGTCAAAATTGACATCAAGACTTACCTGTTTGACATGTTCACCCTCCTGCGTCGTGTCTGGCGTGTGTGTGGCTAACATGGCACCTCCACCGAGCTTCTATACCCACATGGCATGCTGCAAAGGAACAACATACAACGCAGAGAGAGAGAGGGAGAGATGACACTGCAGACCGAGCCATTTTAGTGATGGAAAAACACAAGCATGACATGTGATTGACCAACGTTTAGCTTCTCCTTCCTCACTGGTGTCATGCTAGTGAGCCACTCGTACCTTTTCCATCCCGAGTCTGTTTTGGGAAGTGGTTTTCAACCCTCTCAGTTCATTCTTAAAAATAAATCAATACATTCCAACTTCAAATTCCCGCTGAGAAACAGATGACAGGAGTGGAACCATTTTCACACTGCATTCTGGATGACAAGATATTAGCCTGGTGCAATCAATCACATTGAACACGGTGACCATAAATTAAATCTTGAACCGAAATACGTACTGTACATCCAAATAGGCAAATATTTCACCACTGTCTCTTTGCCTAACATGTGCACGCTACAAAAGAAAAGTATAAAAAATTCATTGCAACATAATGAATTCAACTATGAACTATGTATTTAATTTCCAAATCAATCAATTGCCTTGCAACAAAAACGAGTGGTTTGAAATTTGCATATCGTGTGACCGACACTCTGATTAGCGCCCCGGGGAAGCAGACGAGTCCTAATCACAATTTGAAATGATCTAATCTAGATAAGACCACACAAAAGCTGAATGATTTGATCATTTACAAAGAGTTTCAACAACCAAACGAACTCGTTTATCTTAAGCATCGTCTACTGCCCGTAACTTCCAGTCGCTTTTGATTCTCGTGTTAGCCGCTGGCGACACACATAGAGATTAATAAACACACACAACATATTCGCACACACATCTGCACTTTTCCACACACTTCAAATTCTCATTAACGTTAAGAATGGAGACTTTAAAACCAGATAGCAGCTATATGTCATCGCTAGCTTAGTCGTGTCCTCACCGAGATGCAGACTTGACTTTCCATTTAGGTCCAAAGACAACCAAAAAGTGTAAATCAGGCAGGGGGGCGCTGGGTTAAGTGTAGTCCGTACATAATTCTATCATCACGCCACTCTGTAAAACTTTTTGTAATAGTAACAAAATGCACACCAACAGCCGACGTTTGTTTACTCCAGACTGGAACGAAGTGTACGAGTGAGCGGAGAGGTGCACCATGGGAAAAGGAGCCTATGGTGCGTTCAGGGCGATTGGGATGTTTGAAAATTACGAAACAGTATCTCCATCTGGGAAACTTCGTTTTTTTTTCTGACAGCCCGTTTACATATCACGTATATTATCTGCATAGCGAGCGACTGAATTTTCTCAGCTAAAAAATATAAACAAATGCCAAATGTGGAAAAAGTATACCTGTTCAGCACACTTGCATGTATCATATCGCTCATTTTTATTTACTCACCTTGACTAAAGTTAAATTATACACGCTCAGAATCATGTTCATTTATCCAACTAAATATCCAACCAACAAATATTGTTTCGTCTCTTATTTTTTTTCTGAGAAAGGAAGCATTACGAGTCACAAAGGCAGCACGGTTTCAAAGCAGCTCTCGCGATACCGTTCAGCGAGACTGAACTATATTTCAAAAGCCACACCCACCCCAAAAGACACACTGTAAATGCCCACCTTTTTGTACGTTATTGTATATTTACATTCAATTTTCATTTTTTATTATTTTATTTACTGCTCATATATTTTAAGCATTATTAAACACAGTATATAAAGTATTGAAACAAAATGTAAATTAATAGGTGGATTTTAATGTGTTCCGCAAAAAATGAATGTAAAAAGAAAAAAGAAAGAAAAACATAAATGACAATACAAGAACAATCATTAAAAACAGGATTGTCTCATAAATGCTATGTTTAATGAATAACAGCATTTAAATTGACACACAGACACCCACATGACATTAATAGTAATAAAGTTAATCATTTTTATTAATAACAAAACAATGGGATAACATCACTCAGCAAAAATAATGTGCGACTATTGTTCGATGCCGCATGACAATGTGCGTAAAAAAAAAAAAAAAAGCTTGAACTCACGTTTGTATGCCTACTCGAGACAACATGGATGCTACTCGAGACAACATGGAGGACAGCACACATACAACAATCACCGCGACGTCACTCCCACGGGGCCTCGGCGCAGTCGTCTGCTGTGGCGTACACCGCCAGTTCCTCGTACAAGTCGCCTTCTCCGTACGCATCGATGGTCAGGCCCTGCGCACGAACACACGTAAAGAACACACACTTTGTAACGTGTGTCCCTAATGTTGTGGCCTAACTCACCTCATAGATGTGTTCGATTTCCGGCTCCTCGTAGATGCGCTCTCCGCCTTTCAACTAGTCACAAAAACAAATGAAAAGAGAATGGCAAATCAAAATGGCTACTGCACGTACGTCTCAACTGCAGTTTGAATGACAAGACCCAAATATTCTACTTTGCACAAGGGGCAATGAGCTAACGTTAACTCGCGACCTTCGCTCATTTTTTTCCGCCTTCTCACCATTTTGCGATTGCGCCGAAGCAAAAGCAACACAATAACCCCCAGCATCAGGCCCTGCAGGACCATCAGTGCATCCTTCATGTTGCTTCGGTGCACTGCATCTGCTCGGTTGACGGGCCCTGTCAGTTGCAGTCACATGTGAGGACAGTTGTTCTTCAACTTGTTGATATAATAGTTCATATGACAAGTAGAAAATCTTTTTTCACCCCCACACCCCAAAAAATTCATGAAAAAATCCATTGTTTGGAGTTGCTACCTACTGGCAACTTGCAGCTGAGTGCCGGTCCCCCACGTCTCATTGATGCGGCAGAAGTAGACGCCGCTGTCCCCGGGGCTCAAATCGTGCAGGATGAGGAAAGCGTTGAGCGTGAGGTCTTTGTGGCGAGTCACAGCGCCTTCCAGCAGGCGCCACTGAGCGACGTCTTGGTCATAGCGGGCGGCCTTGTACCAGCGCGCCTCGGCCGGCAGGTGCTGCTGGGAGGAGGCGCAGTAGATGGTGACGAACCGGCTGGGCCTGACCCCGTAAAAGCGCGGCTTCTGGGTGATGGAGAGCTCGCAGCTCGCAGCGGCTGAGTGGACCAAAGTCAAATCATTATTGCTGCATACAATTCAAAATAATGTACGCAACCTATCTATACACATGCTGTAAAAAAAAAAAAAATACAGTATATGAAATTAACAATAGGTATAATAAGACGACTACTAAGACTAACTTCCTCTTTTCCTCCAGATGTCCAGGAAATGAAGCGAGTCCGCAAAATAACACATCAAAACAAAAATGAGACTTATTTTACCTGACATGTGAAGTAGAGTTAGAACGCACAATCCACCGAGCAACCAGCACATGATGGGCATGCAAAGACACAAACACAAACAGAAGAATTAATCGAACAGCTGGAATCCGCGCTTAAAGCAGTGACAGTGTGCAGTCATGGAGGAGTAGAGTCGTCTCAATTTCACTTGTCGGGATGCAAACAAGAGGGCGGAGCCATGAGAGAATGACAAGAAAATATAAATCAGGGTTAAACGGAAAGTTGTGTAGATTACTGTCGCATTGGAGGGCACGGCCAGTCATCGCAAGGGTCGTGCTACCCTGTCGCCCCCATAGCACAGATGTAAAAAGAATATGGGAGGTTGCGATGACACGGGTAGTACTTGCCAGAAATTCCTGCAGCTCATTTTTCTTTTTTTAGGCTTGGATGTTTTTCTTCCGAAGAAAATATGTCTCACCACCCTATAGCCCACACCGAGACATACAGTACATTATTTTTAAAAAAAAACAACAACAAAAACCAGGAGGTTGCTGTTACATAAAGGACAAGAGCCAGTAAATGCCACAGGTTCCTTCCGATCTTTTTACTTTTTGAGGCTGGCATGTTTTTCTTGGAGAAGTTTTTCTCCCGTTGCGATACGAGTGGCGTGTTTTGCATTATAGAGCTGGATGATATTTTGTGTTGCAATTTGACAAGTCGGCCACGAGATGACGTCTTTTAAGCCAAAAGACTTTCCCATTTACTTCAGAATTCACAGTAACAAATATACACGATGCAGACGATATAACGCAAACACACACGGCCCCGGGCATGCATCTCCACTGCATCCCAAATGTAAACAAAATTTGAGTCAGGATTAAAAGAAGGTGGTCAAAGTTCCCGACGGTAAATAACAAAATGCATCATTTCTTCCCTCTGAATAGGACACGCAACAACCCGTCGGTGTACGTGTACCTAATATTCAAAGTAAGACCTTTTTAATTAAGACAAAAAGTGAAACAACCTTTTAAAAGAGTCACAGCAGCATCAACGTAAAGGGCCCAAAAAAAAAAAACTCAAAGAGTCGACCTATTAATAATAATCTTCATATCATACGGACATGTAAACATGAGTGCTGCCCTTTCGAGGCCTCCTGGCACGACAACGGGAAGAGGACAAAAACATCTATCTATCATGCGCGCTGATGGATGAAGTTCTCTTTTAGACGCTCATCATCCCCAGCGGCTGCAACTGGACCTGGTCGGCCCAAAAATAAACATAGTGCAAGATTCAAGTGGCTCTCGCGACGTGTTAGCCGCCCGCTAACGAGCCACAAACCGAGAAAGCGAAGGCACCCTAACAGCCCGATTCAGGTTCTGTATAAAAGACAAAGTGGGCGAATGCCTAATCGGCTTTTGTGTCAATTTTGTGGGATCTCGGTTTGAAACGTGCAAATCAGAGACTCCCAAAAGTCCTCTTAAGAGCGCTCTGGAGAACTCGATCGCTGCTAGCAAGCCTTCTTCCATTCATAGGGGAGGAATTAGCTCCTTTCGATTTTCGTAAAAATGTCGACAAAATGCAGTTGGAACAACAAGTGAAACTTGAGATCCGCACAAGGTAAAGTTCGTATTGGGGGGAAAAAAAAAAGTTTTGGTTATACAAACGACTCTCTGACGTGTTCTTCAAGGCTGCCGAGGACTCGGTCTGGCTCAGGGGCAGAATGCAGCAGCACCTCATTAGTAATTTCCAAAGGCACTGATTCGGAACTCGATCCAGAAGCGCCAGAACCAGGTCGGGGTCCCGGCTCCTCCGCAGACTCAGACCCCTTCTCCTCAGCAAGGTCCACGCAGCCAGCATATAGAGCTCCCATTTTGCGCGCAATCAATCCCTCTTTTTCCGGCGGGTCTTGGTCTTGGGCGGCCCCTCTCATGGAGCGACGCAGGAAGGCGGCGTGACGGAGGCCCCGTCGCAGCAGGTGGCTCCGGTAGGCCCGCTGGATGACGGTGGCAGCCCACGCTTCCTCCTTGTGGCGTACGGTGGTGGTGATGGGCGCGAAGGAGTCCGAGGTGGGGTTGCTTTGGAGGAACTTGGTCTTGATGCTCTCCCGCATGGCCGCCATTTCCAGCGTGTCACCCAGGACCATCTGCGTGACGGCCATCAAAACGTCCAGGCAGTGGATGCGGTCGCCGATGACCAGCGGGAGGTCCATCTGGATCAGACGAAGGCGGTTGGGCTTGGCGACCCTCAGCGGCTCCTGCAGCGCGTCGCAAAAGTCCGGGAGGCGGACGTACTCGATGAACATGGTTCCGGCCGTGTCGAATTTCTCCCAGGTGTTGTTGAACATCTCAAAGTCCTCCTCACACAGCGCGTCGCTGCTCTCCTCCTGTGCGACGTTAAAGTTCTCCAGGATGATGGCGATGTACATGTTGACCACCACCAGGAAGGAGATGATGATGTAGCTGCTGAAGAAAATCATGCCCAGGCCCGGGCTGCCGCAGTTGCCTCTCACGTCCGTGCCGGGGTTCTCAAAGTCGGGATCGCAGTCGGGCGGCTCCCTGTTGAGCATCGGGAGCAGGAGCCCGTCCCAGCCGGCCGAGGTGGTGATCTGGAAGAGGCAGATGATGCTCCCGCCGAACGTCTCAAAGTTGAAGATGTCGTCGACGCCCGCCTCCTTCTTGACGTAGGCGAAGTTGGACATGCCGAAGATGGAGAAGATGAACATGATGAGGAAGAGCAGCAGGCCGATGTTGAAGAGGGCGGGGAGCGACATCATCAGAGCGAAGAGGAGCGTCCGGATGCCTTTGGCTCCTTTGATGAGTCGCAAGATGCGACCGATCCTGGCCAGACGGATCACGCGAAAGAGGGTCGGTGACACAAAGTACTTCTCGATGATATCTGACAGCATCGTGCCTGCAAGAGAAGAACTTCCGTGAATGACGATATTTCCTCCTGCCCAAAAGTGAGTCTCCACCGTCGCAAATGATAATACAAAACGACATGATGTTATTTTGTCAGGTATGGAAGACAACAGTTCTTTGTCGCTGTCTCACTCACCCGCGATGGAGAGGATGACGACGATAAAGTCGAATATATTCCAGCCGTTGGTGAAGAAGTACTGCCGCAGAGCAAAGAGCTTCAGCAAGCACTCGCCGGTGAAGACGGCAATGAAGGCCAGATTGACTTTGAAGAGGAAATCCTCCTTCTCCGCGCTTTGGTTGTCCGTCTCCACCATCATGGTCACCATGTTGAGGCAGATGAGCACCATGATGAAGATGTCAAAGAACTGCTGGCTGATGAGGTCGAACACCAGGCCCTGAAGGACGTTCTGCCAAGGTCGGGATGAATCACAAATCCACAAGGGTCAATTTCAGGGCACCCGATGATGTCGGTAACATGATAAGCTGTTCACTGTCGTGACCGCTGTCCCTTTTAACTCATTCATTCCCAAAGACGTTTTTAAACGTCTTTTTAGACTTGGGTCTAGACTTGGCTGGTACTGAATGAGTTAAGTAACTTTTCCCGTTATGTCACATTTAAAGTCACATACGGTGGGACGGGGAATCGGCTTCTGCGGCTTCTTGGAACCGAGTTTCTTCATGGCTTCGTAGTACTTCTTCTGCTCCTCCGTCATGAAGATGTCTTTATCTCCCAAGTGCAGCAGCAAAAGTAGCAAAAGTCACTATTATCATTACGATCCGTCGCATTTCAAGACCAAAGCGTCATGCACAAACACTCATCTTTCTCTTTTGCTGGTTGAAGTTGTCGATGATGACGCCGATGAAGAGGTTGAGCGTGAAGAAGGAGCCGAAGATGATGAAGATGACAAAGTAGACGTACATGTAGAGGTTGATCTCGTACGACGGCTGCTCCTCCACCTGAAGAAAAGAAAGAATATGGACATATGGTGACATTTTGCGATTTGTTTCCCCCCCGATGAAGAGCGGTACCTCTCTGGAGTCAACAGCAGCATACATGATGTCCATCCAGCCTTTAAAAGTTGCCTGCAAACATATAAGAATGTGTTTAATTGATTGATTGATTTTTTCTTAAACACAGAAAATTCAAAGATGGGCGCCACGTACCACTTGGAGAAGCGACAAGTAGCCCTTCCCAACATTGTCGTAGTTGACTTTGATGTTGACCCAGCGGGCCTCCCCCGTCGCCTCTTGCAGGGCCAGGCACTCGCTACGATTGTTGATTTCGCTGACGTCAAAGCGCTCCTGCGAGGTGGTGTTGACGCAGCGGTAGAACTTGCCGGCGAACATGGTGACGCCCATGATGCTGAAGATGAGCCAGAAGATGAGGCACACCAACAGCACGTTGAAGATGGACGGGATGGCGCCCACCAACGCGTTCACCACCACCTGGTGAGGTCAAACGCGAGGTCGGTGCGGGCATTGAGAATCCGATGGCACGGCGACGTCCGATGATTGACATCGCGACACTTACCGGGCTGCGCTCCCACGCGGTGTAAAGCATGCAAGCTAGAAGAAACGTCACACGCGTCAAAGCAGCCATCAGACACACGGTTGAAGCTCACTGCATCATACTGACAAATGATGTTATGGTTAGCCACTTAGCATTCTGGTTAGCCCCTTAATTAACATTACGGTTAGCCACTTAGCATTCTGGTTAGCCACTTAGCTTACTGTTGTGATTTGTTGTCATAATATCCAGAACAAATTTGGTTCAAACTGTGCAACATTTTGAATCTTTCCAAAGTCATCACGCAGACCACTTCAGAACCGGGCGTGTCAATCTCAAGCATGGCTCCTTTCGCACCACTTACCCGCATGCCTTCAAATCTGGAGAGGGCGCGGAGAGGCCTGAGCGCCCTCAGCGTTCGCAGGGATTTGATAGGTCCCAACTCGGCGAAACCCAACCAGTGGGCCACCAGACTAATCAGAGAAACCTGCAGCGAAAGGAGACCGTTTGTGACCCGCCAAGCCATCGCCGGAACTTCACAGCGCTTACATCGACGATGAAAAAGTCCAGCCAGCACCAGGCGTTGGTGAAGTAGGTTTTGAAGCCGTACGCCGTCCATTTCAGGATCATCTCCACGATAAAGACGAAGGTGAAAACTTTATCGGCATACTCCAGGATAATTTTGATGATTCGCCGTCGCTCAAGGTAAATATCTTCAAAAGCCTGCCGAATGATCGGACGACATGGATACGTCCCGACATGTCTTGTTTGGATGCCTTCCGGACACTTACCAGAGCGCCGCTGCTCAGCAAGATCATGAAGATGATGAAGGACTCGAACCAATCGTGCTCCACGATGGCGAAGCAAGTCTTACGCAGCTTCCACCATCGCTTGCCCTTGATTGTGTCGACGTCCACGGTGAGGCATGGCCAGCGCCGCACGCAATCTGATGGGCGAGGAAATCACCGCGTTACTTCCGTATATGGTCAATCACTGTTTATCGTGGGTGATATATTCCAGACTGGTTGCTCTCAAACGTACTGTCAGTGAAGCAGGCTTCCGGGTCCACCGGCTCCGGTTCTTCCTCTTCCTCTTCCTCCGGTTCAGGATCGGGCGGCTGGTAGTCCGCCGTGCTGCATAGCGACACGTCGCTGTCCTCGGTTGCCACGCCCATCAGCTGCTCGGGGCACAGCAGAGACACGCTGCATAAGCAACATGAGGCCTGACACCTTTTTTTTTTTTTTTAAGTACTCACTTTGACTTCTTTTATAAGACCGAGATCGTCTTCAAGGCTTTCCTGAAAAATAATGAAAAAAAAGTTTAGAGCAGCACAGTAAAGTAGCAGTTAGCAGCCTCACAGTTTGTGATTATGTCATTCTTACACCATCATGGAGGCTCTCTCCACAAGTGGTGGCATTGGAGTCGTAGTCGTCGTCATCGTCGTCCAGGTTTTCAAAGTCTGACTCTCCCTGAGCAATGGGGACGCTTAGAGCAAGCTCTCCATCCATAACGGCGCCAGGAGTCAGTCCTGGCGCCAAACAGTTTGCTATCCCGTCTGCTTTTTGGACATCCCCACCGGTGTCCAAGTCGTTCATCTCCACGGCCTCTGTGTTGTCGTCCTCGGTCGCCTCGGGGTTTTTGTTCATGATTCTGCGAGGAATCTCAGCGGCGGCCGCTTTGAGCCAATCGATCCCTCGCGTGATCCTCCCGACGGAAATCTGGAGGTTGTTCAGCTCACCGTCGTCGTCCGCCGTCGACAGGTTGTCGCCGCTGAACGAGCTGAGCAACAGCGCCAGGAAGAGGTTCAGCACCTGAAGAGAAGAGGCCGCCCTCACTCAGTCTTTTTTATTGTGCCGATGCGAGAAAGACCAAATACACAAAAATAAAATGTATTATGGACGGACTCCTGCATTCATAATGATGACAACTGTATTTCTTTAACATTAAAAAAGAAAAAAATGATGCCAGAATGAGTCTATCTATTCTGGCAGGCTGTTAGCTAATCAGGGTATCTGCTTCCCCGCTATGCTAGCCTTCATGCTAGCATGTATTAAATCATGGGTGAAGCAATACGATCGGCGCACGACCCTAAACGCTCATCAATTACAGTCGAATACTCCGTCTCCGATGACTCCCCCTTCACACATGCTCAGCAGCTGTTTGCGTTTGTTGGCGCGGTGGCGGCACGCACTCAACACACACTCAAGGTCAAAACCGGCGTTTGCTGTCTCAAGTCGTTGGATTTAAATAGAAGCCTTCCATGTGAAGTGGCTGAGTTTTGATTTTCTTTTTTTTTTTTTGGTCGTCTGCATGTGTGGCGAGATCACATGAGCTACGGGCCACCTGACATGGCGATTTGAGGGGGGTGTGATCATCTGGAGAATGTTGGCACTGGGTGGTCGGTGCTTTTCAGCTCTCTCTGCTGATGAGCCATTTCCTTTTCGTTTCTATGAATAACCTACCAGGAAGTGGTCATGAGAGAGCGTGCCTAAATATTGCGAACGGCAGCAACACTTGAGGCTGGATGCTCGGGAAGCATTTATTGACAAATATCGTCTAAACAGGGGCTCTCTGATTAATCTATTCTAGCGATTATTTTGAGATTGCTCAGGATGTTTTTTTTTTAGTATAATTTGACAAACCAAACAACCAAAGAGGAACTATTTATGAACACTCTGACTCACCACCAGATTCCCAATGACCATGACCATCATGAAGACGATGAGGCACATGCCCGCGCCGGACACCTCCATGCAGTCCCACATGGTCTCGATCCATTCACCGCACAGGATACGAAAGACAATGAGGAAGGAGTGGAAAAAGTCGTTCATGTGCCAGCGCGGCAGCTCGCACTCGTCGGAGATCTTGCAGACGCAGTCCTTGTAGTTCTTGCCAAAGAGCTGCATCCCCACCACGGCGAAGATAAAGACGATGATGGCCAGCACCAGCGTCAGGTTGCCCAGGGCGCCCACCGAGTTCCCAATGATCTTGATGAGCATGTTGAGGGTGGGCCAGGACTTTGCCAGCTTGAAGACGCGAAGCTATCGGCACATCACAAAGACAAAAAATGAGAAGAGAAGAGAGCATTTTAGCGGAATGAGTGAGCGGCGCTCACCAGACGGAAGGAGCGCAGGACCGAGAGCCCCTGGACATTTGCCAGGCCCAACTCCGCTAGGCTGAGGGTGACAATGATGCTATCGAAAATGTTCCATCCCACTTGGAAGTAGTAGTACGGGTCCATGGCGATTAGCTTCAAGAACATCTCCGCGGTGAAGATTCCAGTGAAAACCTGAGAAAAGGTACAGAATCCATTACGATGCTCCTGCAGGATTAGCATGAGCAAGTTTGGTATGTTTGGCTTGTGTGTACAATTTGTCAACATGTCACGCAATTGCCGTAACATGATCATTCCTGTCCACTTATTCAGGATAACTGGCTCTCTTACACACTTTAAAATAAACGGAACAACTTGAAAGTCGAACCACACTTGGTCATTAATTCAATCCAAAATGTCCCCCCCTCACCAGGTTGCCCACGGAGAGCATCTCGTCAAACTCGTGAGTCATGGGGTAGTGCTCCATGGACATGAAGAGCGTGTTGAGCACGATGCAAATGGTGATGGCCAAGTCGAAGAAAGGGTCCATGACGATGACGTACAACCATTTTTTGAGAGCCACCCACGGCTTGCAGCAGTTCCACTTCAGGAAAATGTTGGCAAACTTGTACCAGCCCGGCGGACACGGCCTCTGAGCGTCCTCCAACTCTGCGCAGACGGATGACATCTTTGATAAACGGTTTCCAAATCGACAACGTTCTTGTCTGTCGACGTAGAGCAAAATCAGCCGATTTTGAATCAGAGTGATAAGAGCAATGCATGCCGAAATAATATTATAACACAATAACAACTTGACTACTGCTAGCAAGATAAAACCTTACAGCAATGGCCAAGCTAATGCTCCAAAAGCCAATCCTGTGCACAGGAGGGGGCTCGGTTAATGTTTCCAAAGTTAATCACAGGAATAGCGACGCTAATGCTACAAAAGCTAATCTAGTTTCTAAAATTGGTGTGGGCTGTATTCACCAAGGTGACAACAACAGTGGGAAAGCATCCAGACTTAGGTCATGGGCAGTGACTTAATTCTCCAAAATTGAATGAGCGCATCCTGGCAAAGGCCGAATGTTGACAGAGATCCTGACTAAGGTGTGCTAATGAAGCCATTAGCCTCGTTGAGTCACAACGTTACAATGTCCGCGCGGTCATTTTAGCTCTGCTTCAAACTTGATGCCACGTTTATTTCCTCGCACCCGCAAAGGGCTTAACGCCTTGGCCAACGGGAACGTAACCGAGCGGTACCTTCCATGGCGCTCGTGGACCTCTGCCTCTGGCTGTGCTCGTCCGTATGAAGCTCTTCTGGATCAAGCATCCCCGGAGACTTCTCCCGGAGCTCTTCGTCGTCATGACGCTGAAAACAAAACCACCCAAAAAAAAAAAAAAAAATGGAGCTTCACAGTTGACTTGGATGAATGGACTTGGAACAAGACAAACACCGACCACGACCATGGTAGGCGATCGAACGATGAGGGTTGGGACCATTTTCCCATTACAGTCCTTGACAGCTGCGTCGTGCTCCAGGCTCAGCTCAGAAGCCGAGTGACGACTTGGCGACTTGCTACTCTTCAGAGATTCTCGACTTCCAGAATGCTGAGACTGCCGGGCACACAAGACATTTGATAAATGTTACTTGGGTGTAGAAGAAGAAGTATTGCTATATAAGTAAGGCAGATTTCCGCAACAGACGGCTGAACGCTACAACAAGCGAGGATAAATGAGGAGTAAAGCTCAGCTAAGCTAGCGCTAGCTAAATGGAGCAAAACCTGCACCTGCTCTTGGTTCTTGAGCTGCTCGAGGACACGTTGGAACTCCTCCTCCTTCTCCTTGGCCTCGCGCAGCGTGGCCTGGTTCTGCTCGTCGTACGCCATGGCCACCACCGCCAGGATGAGGTTAATGAGGTAGAAGGAGCCCAGGAAGATCACCACCACGAAGAAGAGCATGTACGTTTTGCCCGCCGCTCGCAGGATCTGCGTTTGGAACAAACGAAAAGCTACGACAAATAAGGAGGCGTTCCACATCCGGCCAGAAGGAGAAGAACCGCTTGCGGAATTCCAACCATCTGGAAGAGATTTTCCCAGTAGTCCTGAGTCATGAGTCTGAAAAGCGCCAGGAAGGCCCAGCCGAACGAGTCAAAGCTGGTGTAGCCGTAATCTGGGTTCCCGCCGGCCTTCATGCAAGTAAAGCCTTCGGGGCAGACTCTAGAGAGAAGTCATGGATGCGAAATGAGTGGAGACCGCGTCGCGGTGTGAGAAATGTGAAGAAATGACATCAGTACCCGGCATCAGAACTGTTCCCGCATACAAGAGGACCTTTGCTGCCTTCCAGAAAGTAGTAGTTTTCTGCACACAAACACTCAAAAATTTGGCAGGGGTAGAAACGACTGAAGTACATATTTTGGGCAATATTTAGTTTTTTTTCTTTGATATTTATTGAAACCTATTCGAGCATTGTTATACTGAAAATAAAATTTAAAAGTCTTCACAAACAAAATTTAAAAAAATAAGTGCAATACCTTTTTGGGAGATTTTTTAAAAATTATTATTCTGAATGTTACTTTTTAAATTTAAAAAGTACTTTTTGACAAGCGGAAAATTAAGTAAAATATCAATCACTTTTTGTAGCCTGATTTCAGGGAATTTTGAGATGTAATTTTGATGTGTCTTTTTTCCATGAAAAATATTTTGAGAGACAATTCCGTAAAAATGTCAATATCTTTAGCCCTATTTTAATAACTTGAACTTCCTCATTTGGAGTCCTTATTCATTTTGGGGACTTTTCATATTTATCTTATTAACGTTTATCAAACATGCACACATAGTGCTCTTCCTCTGCAATGAATATCAATGATGTCATCATCTGTTTTTGATGGTTTGACCACTCGAGAAGCACTTGGGATGCAACTTACCCGAGTTCTTGACGTACTCCGCGAAATCGAAGGTGCCGTTGGAATAATCGCTACTGTTGATGCCGACGGTCTGGTTATAAAGCACCGGCGGGTCGGTGACGTTGAACCACTCGCCGGTGTCGTTGCCGTTGATGGGCCAGCGCACGCACTTGTGCCGCAAGCTGCCCATGAATAGCTGCAGGCCGACCAGGGCGAACACGGCCAGAGCGAAGACCGTCAGGACCATCACGTCCACCATTTTCTTCACCGACTGGATCAAGCACCCACGATGGTTTTCAGACCTAGCGGGTAAAAGGAACGCGCTCGTTAAAAAGCAAACGGAATTGATAAATAAATAAATAAATAAGAAATAGAGCGGACCAGGAATCACAGTGATGGTTTTAAGGGCTCGGAGCACACGGAAGGTCCTGAGGGCGGACACGTTACCAAGATCGATGAACTCGGTGATGTACCTGTGAGAGACATCAAAGAAAAGAATCGGCGGGGGGGGGGGGAACTGGTTAGCATGTCTGCCTTACTGCGTGATGTTTTCCAAGCAGTGACGCATCAACTTGGATGGGATCCTCTGTGTCGCTTACGCCATGCTGATCACCATGAAATCCAGCCAGTTCCACGGGTCTCGAAGGAATGTAAACGAGCCGACGCAAAAGCCTCTGGACAAGATTTTCACGGTGGCCTCGAAGGTGTAAATCCCAGTAAAAGCGTACCTGGAGATGGAAAAAAAGAAAACTCGTAGCATCAAACGGAACGCTCGGACACACGGCCCGTATACTCAACTCAACGTTTTTACTCCACGCCGGTGGGTTACTCATGGTCATGAACACGCAGTTGGATAGAATGGTGATCATGATGAACATGCTGAATAATTTAAGCGGCACGTTAAGGAAACAAGTGTGACACTGGTGGGGGTGGGCGGAGGGGAAGGGGTCGCAAAGAGTTGCTCCGTGAAGGATATGAATGGATGAGGATTTTGATGGCTCCTCTTCTCACGCTGCTGAAGGGGCTCAGGAGGTAGCACGCCGGCTCGGCGTTGAACCTGTAAATGGTGTTGCCTTTGCTAAGCACGATGAACGTCTGAAAAGCACAAAAGAGAGACCCGCATTTAACCCTTTCATGCACCCTGTAACCCGATCACATGATAAGGGTTAATATCAATGTCATGTCATTTCTTTCTCCATTACAAATCTATATTGGCACTCAATGACAACGTTCGCTTATTTAAAGTGCTTTAAAACTTGGCTTATTATATTCAATGACAATTTAAGAAGCATATTTTTCGTTTCAGTGTTACAGGACTAGGCAGCACGGTGGACGAGTGGTTTGCTCTCGTTCTAAACGGTACCCGGGCTTTCCCTTTTTTTTTTCTACCTTCAAGACACTCAAAGCGCTTTAACACTCTCCTAAATCATCGACTGATGACACATCTTCAGGAGCAACTGCGGGTTCGGTAACTTGCTCAAGGACACCCAAGGCACATGTGACATGATCACAGGGGGCTTAGGGTTGAACCCACAACCTTCAAGTTGGGAGTTGTCTACGCTTATGTGAGCCATGGCTGTGCCACCAAAAAAACAACTGTTACGACCTAAGTGCAGAACCAGTCACTCAGACACATTCAGAAATAGGCTTACAATTTTATACTTTGTGGGTGGACACTGAGCAGGCACGACAGAAACCCAGACGCAGAGACAGAGACCCTTCAAAATGACATTTTCCCGAATATTTTACAGGGTTGGGCAATTATTGATACTAGATATCACAATCGGCCTGATACTTGCCTTATTTTAAGGTATTGGGTACTGATTGGAAGCTGCCGATACTTAAGAGCAAAAAAAAAAAAGACAATCAATAAGTCCTCCTCGGCACTAGTTGGCGCTATACTGTGGGAGATTGAGGGTGACATCATCTACGTCAGATTTTTTTTTGTGGTCCTTTTGTTCACTGATATTCTATATATCAAAACTATTACTGTACATGTTTCAGTACTCTGTATCGGTGAGTTCTCAATGAGTGAATACTCTTACCGGTATCGGTCTGAAAATCCCAAACACTTCCGTTTGAGACACTTGCAACAGTTCAACTGACCTTCTGAGCCCTGTAGAAGGGATCCAAATCCTCCAATGGCGTATTGATCATCTTCGCTGGAGGGTCTCCGTAAATCCACGGCAGATTCTTGCCCGCTTCCAAGTCGGCGTTGGGGGCCGCCGCCGCCGCCGCCGCCTCCTCCTCCTCCACCTCGGCCGCCTCATGCCCGTCTACTCGGGCTGCCTTGTTTCGCTTTTCCGCTTGAAGCCTCTCGATCTCCGCCAGCGATTCCCGGGTGAAGGGGCGGAACGCGTCGGCGCCTGAGGGAGGGAGCAGGGGCGCCATCTTGGCATTGCGAAGGGCTACGGCCGCACCGGGGTCACCCTAGGAGGAGCTGTGAGGTGGAAATACGTTGGACATGTCAGGTACAGAATGTCAATATTAGGAGGTATTCTATCATCTTTTTTAAAAATGTAAAGCGAAACATCCGTAAAAGGGTCCGTGTCATGCAAACAGAAAAAAAAAATGTAATTGCCAATGGATGTCACAGGGTGGCGCCAAAAATCTACTTTTTCCATTAGTAGCGCTTTGGCCTGTCTAACAGAAGCTTCTCCACTAACTTCAACTTAGTTCCGTGCCACCAAGATGCAACAAGAAAGCGCCAAAGCACTACTTTTGTAGCTCTGGGACCATCTTGCGGACTTTTGAGGATGGAAGCGGTTCCAAAATATAAATCAGTGAATAGGTGAAGTCAAGGAGTGTCATATTCAAATGATTCATGGTATCGCTCATGTTGTCTGTTTCTTGGTGGGAGTTCAAGTTGGAAGTTGCTTGTAGGAAAAAAAACCACTGGAGTTTTTCCAAATCAAACGCTAAAATTCATTAATCAGCTAGCACGCATGAATGGTTGGTGCCCACACGCATACGTCGAGAGAGAGAGTGATAACACAGCGGATGATGCATTCCCACATGTGAGCAGGATTCGGTGGCCGCCCAGTTGCTTGCGGCTGTCAAGACGAAGCGTCGTGTTACAGGAGCCGAATGACTGCGCTCATTCCTTCCCGGGCTGAGAGGCGGCCGCCCGGCCTTCACATCCCCTCCAGATAAACAGCTCGAATGGCCGAGGAGTTCTACCGGGCTGACTAACGTGCACTTTACAGGACGCGGGTGATGGGGGGAGGCCAAACACGACTGAGCTTCCAGCTTCGCACCCTCGAGTGCACTTTGCGAGCTCCAAAGCCACGTGGCTACGTGATACCTGATCGTCGGCCAGTAATGTTAACCTCTATTGCGTTGATGTATTTTTCTCACGCAAAGCCCGAGTGTCGACCGAAGACATTGTCGGACAGAAAAGGAACTTTCACTGCGGAACGTTTGACTTTAACCCTTTCATCCACCCTGGAACCTGATAACATGATAAGCTGTCCTGGCATCTACGACATTCCTGCCGTGTCCTCCCAGTATTTGAGGAAGGTGAAATTATTTCCCATCTTCTACACATTGCTGCCAGCGGACAAATGTATGGTGCAGAAATAGACCTAAAACAGACGACGAGCGATGCTTACGACTCTTGACGCCTCCTTCGATCACAGGTTCAAATCACGCCTCTGTGCTCCGTCTGCGTCAACACCCTATCAGTCGCCGTTTATCCCTCTATTTGGAACCCTATGGGGAGCCACTTAGCGTTTTAAACCCCACCGCCTGACTAATTCCTGGATTTACACTTGCGTGTGACAACGGGACTATCATCGTTATTGGCCACTTGGGGCCCTCTGCGTCTGAAGTCCCTGGAAATATATCTGCATGCATCGTGCTACTGCTGCTGAGAGGGCAGCTGCTTGCGCGACGGTGGTAGCGGATACCCCGGCGAGCTGTAAAGACCAGAGCTAAGCCGGCTCGTGCGCACCTGAGAGCCCCCAGACGTCCACGCGAGCCTTGTGATTTAATAGACTTTGACAGAAGCACACGCCTAGCAGCTGCGTCAGCATTCTTGCAATAAACGGTTGATGAGTACTTGAACGAGATGCTAATTGGTAGGGATTGTAAAAATCTAGATATTTGTATCCATTTTCAACACGGAACAGATTAGGTAAGGGAGAGCAAGTGGAATGACCTGGTGGTCTCGCCACATGTGCAGTCTGTAAACAAACTCAGTGCCGCTTGTTAGCCTGTGGCGAGCCGAAGACTATCCCATCCAGGCAAGAGGGGATTTTGCTATTTGACGAAAGTCTCAGTCCCAAATCGCCGCGAGAATAGCAAGGGTTCACCATAGTGTGAAGAAGAAGGTCCACAATGTACATTAAGATGCGGGGCCCAACACACACATGCCAAACCACTACAGAGAATCACCAAGTCTCCCAATTCCAAATATGACCCCCGAGCTCAATTACAGGTCGGTTTATTAATAGAACAAATGTGCACTGAGTATAACTTTAATTCAAGTCCAATAACTGCAACTGAGGCCCCAAACTACTTTTACATTTTGGCGGTATAACGCGTCATAATAAAGGTGAAAGAAAAAAAAAATCCCTTAAAACTCAGGACCATTACCCCATAATGGAGGTAGGCACCTCCACGCGAATATCTCACCTCTACTTTAAAAGTTTTCAACCTGCAGCATGACATGTGATTATTTCAGTTAACGTAAACCAGAGAGGGTGAAGAGAACTCACGGGAAAGGTTAAGAGGTCACAATACCTGGCAGGGTAGAGAAAACGATCCCACAGACACCAGTCAAGTGGACAAGAAGGAGAATAAATCCTGCCGTCGCCTTCCCGAGCACTGAGGACGTGTTTGTGGTTGCACGGCTGGCGGCAGTAGTAGTGTTGCTGTGTGGGGCAGCTGCTGCTGACGCACCACAGTTTGAAACCGGAGGAGGAGTGCTCCTCCACCGCAGGTTAGCATCATTCACATCTTACTCGAGGCGTCCATGTTGGACCCAATTTCCTAGTGGCAAAATCAAATGAAAATGCATGTAAATTAAAAGGGCCAAGTCATTTGACTCTTAACTGAGCCCGGAAGGTTGGAATTCAAAACATGTTTTTTTTTAAATAAAATAGTAAATCTTTAATATATTTTACGACATAACAATTGATTAAATTACCTTCTACAGTAATCCTACTACTTATTACTGCTAATAATAAGAATAATAATTATATATTATAATACTACTAATAATAATATTAATAATAGGAATAATTTGATTAATTCTGGTGAGTCTGAACTTTTTCACGGCTATTCCGCGGACCATTAAGAAAGGAACACTGTTACCATAGAAACACAAACAAACATACCCGGAAGTGCAGTCGTATTTGGCAGCTGGTTTGTTTTTTTAGTTTTCCTTCTTTACATTTTAATATTTTCATGAGTTTCCTACGCGTGGACACAATACAGCGTAGCAAGTTGTTTTCAGTATAAAATATGCTTGTGGGGTAATTTTTTGTGTGTGTTTTAATATATCGCTTCGACCGAATTCAGAGTTACCGTAAACAAATGGTGGCATAGTTACGCGAGCCTGCTATCAAAGTTTATTTTCTTTTTTTGGTCCGATGACGAACAACTGACCTATTGTCATCGAATAACTTTTTGTTTCATTGAATACATGTCCACGCGTTTTTTTTTTTTACCTGTCTCCTGAAATAATCAATATATTACGTGCAAAGAAACAAGTACCGTTCCTCTGTAATGACGTCAACTTATAGATCAAGCAGGGGCAGGAAAGACGTTTGTGTCAGTGTCATCGTAAATTATAAGTGCACTTCCTCTACCCACACAGAGTCAAAACATGGATTCCGAGTTTGTCAAGACGCATCTGGGTTCATGCCTGGCAGAGGGGCTTGCTGAAGTGGTAGAGCAGCGTCCCATGGACCCCATACAGTTTTTGGCTCACTGGCTGTACAAATACAACTCCAACGTTGAATATGAGGCAAAGGTAAATAATAACGATAATAAAATGTTACTTAGTTTGTTTTGCCAGTAGATGGCGCTGTTGTCCAATATGCCGTGCAATCGAAACGGTAGATTCTTTTTTTTAAATTACTACTCACCAAAACTTTCTGAACCTGGATTTACCAGCTCTGTGTTTCATCTGTAGTCGCCGGAATTCTGATGCCTGAAAACCTGATTTTTACAGAAACAGGCCCGGTTGGCACTCGTGGAGAAGGAGCGGGCCAAAGCCAGAGAGAAGGAAGCCCCGAACGAGGCGGCTGGAAAAGTACTTGCCTTTTGTTTTATTTTTGTGCTTTGCCGTTTTGTGTGGTCGCGCCCCAGAGGTCAGTCGTCAGGTAGAAGGCAGCGAGTTCAGCCAACAGTTGGAAGGAAAGTGAGGTGAAGAGCAGGAAAGGTGAAGGCAGAGAATCAGAAAGATTGCTGCGAGTCTGAAGGGTATTTGACACTCGGCACCTTAACAGCTCTCTGAAACGAAGCCAGACGATTGTGTGGGAGCCACGGTCGCAACTGCAAATCAGACTGTGAGGGACCCCACTGAGCCAGAAACCCAACAGGCCACTGACCAGCACCAAAGTGGACCTCTGGAGAATGAGCAGGAGGTGAAAAAAATGAAAAACAAAACCACGAAAGCATGTCTGGTGGTGGTGGTGGTGGTGGTGGTGTCTCTATGATGGCTTTTTTGGTGTGGTGGTCCTGCTGCATGCGCCTGCAATGTGTCCAGTCTGGTGGCTTAGGACCACAGGGTCAAAGTTAGCTGTGTGCGTGGGGCAAGACATTACCAAGTGGTCGCGTTCTCTCCCGAATGAACCACAGAAGTTCGGTCTAGCTGCAACCGCTGAGCCGGTCCAGACTGAAGGTGCCACTTCCAGCCAGGTGGACCAACATTGGGAGCTACCAGGCCAAACGAGCCTTCTTCAACCTGAAAACCAACACACAGAGAAGGTGAATTGTCATCTCTTTAAGAACAGTCAGTTGAGTGGAGAGTCCAGCTGGGAACAGAATCGGAAGCATGGTGCAGGTTGAGAGGAACAAACCCAGATGAGAGAAGTCAGGCCAAGTGATTTTTTTGGTGCTAATGTCTAACTCACAGAATTCTCCTGACACCCTTTCACCAGAAGCATGAGCAAGCCGAGTCCTCCCAGACTGAGTCTACATTGGAGGAATCCTCTCCACCTGAGGCCTCCCAAGTTGAAACCACACCAACTGGGACCTCCCGTGCAGAGTCTTCACAGATGGAGTCCAAAGCTGAGCTGGTGGAGTCCTCGCAGCTTGATACCACCACCCAGGCAGAGTCTGACGAACCCGTGCAGGGTGAGACCAAACAGGCAGAGTCCTCTCAAGATGACGGCTCCAATGTCCCGGCCATGCTGACCAAGTCCTCTCCGGCTGAGGCCTCCCGTGTGGAATCCGCACATTTCGAGAGCTCCCAGGCAGACTATGTGGAGTTGGGGTCCACGGAAGAGGAGTCTGTGCAGGCCAAGTCTTTGCAGGCTGAATCCTCTGAAGGTGAGGCCCCCCGCTTAGACTCAGCACAAGCTGAGACCTCCCAGGTTGAATCTGCAGAGGCAGAGTCCACATTGGTGGAGTCCACACAGCCCGAGGCCTTTCATGCTGAGGCTGACCAGGTTGAATTCACACAACTTCAGACCTTCCAGGAACAATCTGGGCAGGATTCTGCTCAGCCCAACATCTCCATTTCTGAGTCTGGGCAGGAGTCCTCCTCACAGGCTGAGTCTGTGCAGGCGGAGTCCACACTGGCCAAGGCCTCCCACATCGAATTTGCACAAAGTGAGACCTCTCAGTCGCAGTCTGCACAGGTTCAATCTCCAACGGCGGAGACCGCCATGTCCGAGTCCACTCAAGATGAGCTCTCTCACATTGGATCCACACACTCTGCATCTGCACCAGTGGAATCATTTATGATGGAGTCTACACAGGTCCAGGCTGCACTTTTGGAGTCCACACAGACTGACTCCGCTCAAAGTGAGGCCTCTCACCTCAAACCCACACAAGATGAGTCTGCCAAGGCCGAATCTGTGCAGGAGGAGTCTATGCTGAGGAGCCTGTGCAGGCTGAGGCATCCCAGATTGAACCAACGCAAGGTGAGAACTCAGACGAGTCTGAGCAGGAGGAGGAGTCGATGCCAAACGTTCAGTCCGAGGCTGAGTCCTCTAAGGCAGAGTCTGTGCAACCCGAGTCGTCCCGGGGCGAGTCCGACCAAGTGGTGCCAGTTGAGAAGGAGTTGGCAAAAACTGAAGAGGAGATACACGACTGAAGTCCAGGTCCTATTCTTCAAGACCAGGAAGAGGTTTGTGAGCCTGCCTGGTTCAGCCGATTTTCTTTGCCAACGCATTATGGTAACTCCACCGGTCAATTCAGCACCTGCAGAAAAAGGAAAATAATAAAAATGATCAAAACTATTTGTGTGTTCCTCATGAATGTTAGGGATGTCTTTTTTTAAAAATAAAATACATTTATTATACGAAATATTTGTTATCATTTGTGACATTCATTTGGCTTTGCAGGGAACAGAAGAAGCTGGAAAATGACCACATCGGCTGCTTCGTGGGCCACTGATGAGCCTTTATGTTTGAATATCCTACATTCATCATTGCATGTGTGCCTCAAACAAGATGTCCTCAATATGCAGTAATTCAAATAAACATGATGTGCTTGTAAGAACAAAGTGTGCCAATTTACTGTTTACGTTCAATCACCTTTGAGGCCAAAAATATGAACGCATAAAACACATTTTTTTCATAAATCACTTAACAACTTCGGACTCGCTCAAACTATTATCAAACACTGTTCATGACGAACTACGTTTTTTTTTTACGATGGGAAAACGAGAAAAAATCTAATGAGAGCAGTTTGTTTCGTTTGAAGAAATTCGAAGAGGGCAAAAAGGTTTAAACGGAGACTACATAGTCGACAAGCAACGGACCAAAATGCTCATTTTTTTGCACTACAGTGGACGCTGGTGACTTTTGATACAGAAAAGGGGGGGAGGATGGAACGGAGGGGCCTTTGCACAATGACCGCTTTATGACGTCACAGCCCTGTCGCGGCTGGGTTCGATCAAAACAAAACTTGTGACGTGCGCGCACCCGAGGGCGTCGCGGTTACACGCACGCGGCGTCAGCAAGGACGCGCCGGACGAGTGTGGACGTCAGAAGGAGGTAAAGGAGCACAAGAGGAAGAAGTTGGCGAGTCCGAGGTGCAGCGGAATGGCTCTCCTGCTTCAAGCCGCGGCGGCCGCGGGTGGCCTGGTGGCCCGAGTTCTCAATTTGGTGACGGATATGTTCCTCACGGCGCCGCTGAAGGCTAGCATCCATCATCTCGATGAAGCTGAGCTCACGACTTTGACTGCGGGTGAGCGTGTTTTAAAAAAATTAATAAAAAATGCCTTTGTGGAGCTTGCACTGTTGCTGCTTGCTAACCCTTCACCTCCTTCCTTCACTTGTAATCCTTTTATGTGACTCCTTCACCCACTTCCATCAGGTTGTGCTTTTACTCCTACCATTCTACTTCCCTTCCACTTACCCACCCTTGCCTTAGTTGGTTCACCTACTTTCTTGACTTTGCCCTTTCACCCTCTTTCAAAAATGTCAACCCCTGACGTCCTTCCCATGTGCACTTCCTCCACACATTTTCTACCTCACCACCTTGCCCTCCATTTACGTCTCCTTCACATGGTGCCTTCACTTTCCTTCGGTTGTGACCTTTTACTGTCATGTTTTCACCCCCTGCTTTAACTATTCTTTCTCTACCCTTCATTTTTAGCGAAGACTAAGTTCAAGGCCAAGTCTCTGTGGGAGCAAAGAGGTGCGGTCATTATGGCGGTGCGCAGGCCAGGATGATTTCTGTGCAGAGAGGTAACACGTTGTGACGCTATTTAAGGGCAGTTGGCATGATGAGAACGTAACTAAATGAGCAGGTCACACCGTCATCCAGGAGGCTGCAGAGCTGTCCTCTCTGAAGCCCCAGCTGGACCAGCTCGGGGTACCCCTGTACGCCGTGGTCAAGGAGAACATCGGCAACGAGGTTCAGAACTTCCGGTCGTACTTCAACGGGGAGATCTTCTTGGATGAAAAGGTCTTTTTGAAAGAAACTCTGTGAAGTCCTTCTCTGTGCTCTGTGGTTTGTCTTGTGTTCCCTCGTGAGGGGGAGGATGATTTCTCACACCGAGTTTCCCATCACCGCAGAAGCGCTTCTTCGGGCCTCGCGAGCGACGATTGGGCCTCCTGGCGTTTCTTCGCGCGGGGGTGTGGATGAACGGTCTAAGGGCCTTCGGAAAGGGCTTCAAGGGAAATGTTTTGGGAGAAGGTTTTGTGCTGGGCGGTGTTTTTGTTCTCGGCCGTGAGCAGCAGGTACAACTGACACAATTCAGTCCGTGTGTAATTAAGTCAGGAACTACCCATGGTTCTTTTTTTTTTTTTCCCCCCAGGGAATTCTGTTGGAACACCGAGAAATTGAGTTTGGCGATAAGGTCAACATTGAAGATGTGATCCAAGCGGTCAGGAGAATACCACAGGAGCTTGTGCCCATGGAGAATGTCACAGAGTAACCTAAACTGCATGCATAGTTGACTTGTGTAGTGAAAGGCTCCCAGTCTGTTCATGACGGTCTGTTGTCAAACTCTACGGAGCAAACAGACTTGATGTTTTAAAGAATGGGCTTCCTTTTATTACCCAATCAAATATGTCATGGCACTCAAGAGCTTGCTGCTGTTCAAATTGTACCAAAACCATATTAAAGCCTTCTCAGATCCTCCTCATCATTGCACTTGTCTGTTCGATCTGCCAATCTAAGTCGTCTACTCGACTGTATACCGAAATAGGGTTTTAGCTTCATGAAAGTTTATTTGTATAAAAAATATATAAACTGAGTATCATTATAAAGCTCTTGTACTTTTGGTAATTAAACTTGGATAGTTGTATTAAGTGACTGCATGTGTTTAGTTTACCGTACCATCCAATCAGATTATCTCCGGCCCATCTCGTCCAACCAATCAGCGTGTAGCAGGGGCAGGCCTTGTGTAGAATCCGTCCAGGTTCGACAGACGAGCCTTTGCTCAAAATGGATCCCCACGGGCCGAACGACTTGAATTAGTCTGGATAATTTCAACTAAAACAAGGTACAACAAGAATACTTTGAGTGTAGCATAAATATTTGCATGATTGTTCCTACGCTTTTCACAAGAACTGACGGAAAAGCTAGCCTGATGCCTTCGTTTGAATAATGCTTGGTAAGTTTTTATTTTAATGGCATTTCTGTGTTAAAACTGTCTGGATATCGGCGAAGTGGTTTTAGCGGGTATTAAATTACGATAGACGCATTTGTGTGTGTAGTTTTTGGTACAGTATTTCACGGCACCACTGAGGCTTGACGTTGTCGCTGTCCACGGTTCTGGGGAAGCCCTGGTATGACGTCACGGGAGTTTTAAGTGAGTAGTATGTAACCATAGCAGCGCATCACGTGATCACCCGACCTTCCAGATAGAAGATAATCCCACACTTTAGAGTACTGCAGTAAAACGCCAAAAGTACTCACAACCATGTGCTTAAAAAAAATGACAGATGTGTTAAAAAAGCTGGTAAAAAAGTCCTTATTCAATACCTGTACTTAAGTAAAGTCTCAAGAAAAAAAAACATACACTGAAGTCTTGATTGGGAAAAAAAAGATGCCTATTTTTTTGGCCTATAAGAAGCAGTTATAACAACTCGAGTAAAAATAAAAACCCATGTCTCCAAATGCAGTAATATTATTCCTGCTTTATTTGATATTCGCCAGGAAGCTGAGAGATGACTCATGGGAAAGAATAACCGGCCATGTGACTGCAGGAAACCAAAACGTCAGCTGCTATGTCACAAACGTAAGTACTGACCTTCTGTAACCACCAATGTAGTCGTGTCGATGTTAGAACACTGTGCAACAAATATGGTCTTGATCCAGTATGGCGGCTTTTCTTCTGGCTCTGTGCCACTGCAGACACATCTGAACGGGGACGGCACCGGCAGGGTCCATGGCTCATTCGTCAGACCCCTCGTGCAGAGAGAAGGCCCCCGGCACACAGGGGAAGCCGCACTCGGCCGCACGCAACATTGTACGCAAGAAGGAGCAGCAGCGGCGCCGCCGAGGAATCCGATCTTCCTCACCCATGGGCCGAGTCATCCTCATCAACTCGCCGGTGGACGGTAAGAGAGAAAATAAACAGTTTTCAAAGAGGGCAATGTTTAAAAAATGATGTATTCTATTCAATTGAAACAAAATGGCCGTTACTGTTTACATGTATGCGTTTGTCGCACTGTACTTTATCAGGCGGCGATGACAGCGAGGACCTTCACACCATCACGGTGGACAAAAGCAAGGACGGCAAACTGGGCTTCAGCGTGCGCGGCGGCTGCGAGCACGGCCTGAGCATCTTTGTCAGCAAGGTGGAGGACGCCAGCACGGCAGGTGGAATGCCACGACGTCGTCGGGTAACCTTGGCGGGGCGCGGGGGAAGGAGTTTTGACCCAAGAGTGTTTCTTGTCGTCGTGCACAGAGGAGGCCGGCCTGCTGGTGGGTGACAAGCTGGTGGAAGTGAATGGCGTCAGCCTGGAAAGCATCACCATGAGCAGCGCCGTCAAGGTCCTGACGGGCAACAACAGGCTGAGGATGGTGGTGAGGCGTGTGGGCAAAGTGCCCGGGATACGCTACTCGAAAGAGAAGACCACCTGGTGAGCAGTGGCAAGAACAATTACTTCGCTACTGTATTTATGATTATAAAAAGTCTCCATATGATATATATTTTTAAATGAAAAAATTCCACCATTAATCTTAATTGTTCAATTTGTATACCACAAATACCTGGCCTTTGAACAGGGGTGTGTAGACTTTTTAGATTCAGCGAACGTACAGTCTGCCTGTGTGGAAACAGCACCGTTTGCTGGCTTTTTGATGATGAAAATCGATCGTGTGGGGCTTTTCCAGGGTGGACCTGATACACAGGCGCATGGTGGTGGAGGAAAGCGGACGGACGCCATCAGATGCCAGCGCGGGTAGCGCCCTTCGCAGGATCGTCCACATGTACACCACCTCCGACGACTACTGCCTGGGCTTCAACATCCGGGGCGGGAAGGAGTTTGGTTTGGGGATTTATGTCTCCAAGTAGGTACCCTTCTCGAAACTTTGTACAAACACATCCCTTCTTCACATACCGCTGACTCCCGATGTCTCAGGCTGGACCCCGGTGGCCTGGCCGAGCAGAACGGGATCAAGATGGGTGACCAGATCCTTGCCGCCAATGGTGTGAGCTTCGAGGACATTAGCCACAGCAACGCCGTGGAGGTGCTGAAGAGCCACACGCACGTCATGCTGACCATCAAGGTGAGGGTACAACTGAGGCGACGCTTTGTGTATAAAAAAAAAAAAAAATAATCTGCTTCCCTAAAGATGACACAAAAAAAAACATGTTAGTTGTTAAAAACTTGTGTATTTTGTTTTTACAAAAAGATGTACATTGATACCTCGAGACGGGAGTTTAATTTGTTTCGTGATCAAGCCCGGAACTCAAAATCGTCAACTGTAGCTGAGGCATATTAAAGCCACTGTGTGTGTGTGTGTGTGTGAGAGAGAGACAGCTGGCGCACAGTCTTAATATTCCTCCTCACTTACCCAAGCTTAGGTTTCGCTGTGTTGAAGAAAATACCCGGGAGCGGTGTGCATTATTCAGCAGACAGCGAGGATCGGTTGCAGACGAAAGTGCGACGTCTTGCCTCATGTGCTCCTCCTGATTAAAATATAGCCAAAATGCCATCAAAGTTTAATCTGAGCTCATTTACATATTTTCCCCTCCCCCGCACCAGGAGACTGGCCGCTATCCTGCTTACAAGGAGATGGTGGCAGAGTACCGATGGCTCAATAAGTGTATGTATGCCTGTGTTGTCCTCATAGACTATTTCTATTTTATAATTATATATATTATACAAAGAAGCAAACAAACAAAAAACTTTCAAACGATTCGTTCAAGTTTAAAATGTCTTTTCTTGGTCTCAATTTAGTCCACCATGCTTGTGAAATATGAACACCGATTGGTGCGGGTTGACTTGTATCTTACAGTGTCACTCTGTTGGCTCAAAAGCAGGCCAGACCGAGAATTGGGTCCTCACTCGAGTTGATTTCTCTCACAGTGGCTAACAGGGGTCAGAAATCTTCTTCGCTGGGCTCAGAGTCCAATTCATCGGCGTCCTCACTGTCCTCAGAGACGCCGGTCAGTTCCCTGAGCGGCCTGTCCCAAGTCATGTTCATGCCCAGTCTGCCATTTGTCTCCGACATGGTGGATGTGTGCATCTCCACCGAGGACCAGAGGTGAGGTGAGGCACGTTTTTTTGGGGCTTCTCGTTCATGTCTCATGATACCGCTTGTTTTTTTTAACGTGGTAGATTTGAGTTGGAGCGCAGCGAGGCCGCCATCCAGACAGACACGACGCGCAGCCTAGGGGCCACCACACTGCTGCGGGACACCGCCATCCGTCGGGAGGAGGACAGAGATGAGGGCGGTCCCAAGAAGGAGTCCCGCAAGACGGCGGTGCTGCTGGCCCTCAGCAGACCCAGCCGACGCATCAGCCGCTCGCAGAGCCAGGTCACTATAGCAGGTGTGTCTCGCACAAAAGACGGCAAGACTATTTTTTTTTTTTTTGGGTGTGCGCACGTTGACAAAAATGCGTGCACCTCCCCATGTAGAGATCAGCCAAAAGAAGGCCAAGAAGCAGAAAGGAGGAAAAACCCTCCGGGGAGAAGAGTGCACTGCAACGCTCCAAGACATTGGTCAACTTGCTGTTTGGGGGCGCACGCAAGAGGGACGGCTCTAGGGGGCGCTCCAAGTCATTGTCCACTGCCAAAGAAGGTACCCCACCCACACCAGAAGTGACACACTGTGTTATAAAAGTTAAGAGAAAATTTGGAAACCTCTGGTCTGATCCAGGTTTGAGTCTAAGACCTGTAGAGTTTCCAGAGGAGACGCTGCGAGCAGTGGAGGAGCTGGCCCAGCGTCTGTTGACTGAGGAGGAGACGGAAGCGGTCATGAAAGCGTGTCGGACGGTATGGAGCTGACAGCCTTTCTGTGATTTTGTTTTTTTTTATCGGTAGTATGAAAAATAAGGAAGACTAAGTCACTTGTGCCTCTATGCTCAGTATGTGGAAGAAAGATGCGTTGAGACGTTAATACGCCACCTGCTGGCCGTGCTGGACAGGCCTGAAAAACTGCTGCTGCTCAGGGAGGTCAGGTTAGTCATCAGATGAACTAGTTTGACGTATACTATATATCTCATACAAGACACTCTGAGGCCTAATTACTATTGTTGTATTGCACAGTAAAGAGAGTTCATTGTTTCACTGCAGGATGCTGCTTCCTGCAGCCCACCTCCGTGAATTCAACAGCACGGTAGAAGGCGGTGGAGGTGGAGGCGTACGACATCCTCAAGTACCGCTCAGGTGTGCTTAGGTGAAACACACGCACACAGGTAATGTGTTTTACTTCCTGTTATTTTTGCCCCCCCATAAGTCCGAACGCCGCCTCTTCGCTCTCCCACATCTGTCAGAGCACCCAAACGCCGCCTCATCACGCCCATCCCAGGTTGGTGCCTCAAGTTGGTTCCAACAGTGTACAAGAAACTATCAAAACTGAAAAAAATACATTCCCCCGTTTGGTGGACCTCGCACAGAACAGCAACATACAAAAAAAAACTGAATATCAATAGCTATGCTCTCCTTGTTTCAGATTTGCGAGGAGGCTTTGAGCTGCACAGTGCAGCCATGGTGGAGAAGCAGAGCCACCTGGTGGACAAACTGGAAAAGCTCAGCCTGTCGGGACCGCGAGCATGCAGGCAGAGGCGGCGTCGCCCCACCGCCGCCTTCACGCCGTTGCTCGACATCCCTGTCGACGGATACCGGTTCACGGAGGAGCATCAACACATGCCGGCAGGTATCCCGGATCCTAACTGGCTACTCGCCGACTACCCTGATGTCGGAAGAGTCAACCCTGTGCGCTTTGAGGACGTCTCGGGTTCGGCTCGTCTGAACGGACGACATTCTCCGCAAGAGTATGAACTCCAAACGGTCAGCATCTCCAAGACCAAGCAGTCGCTAGGTGAGTGCTTGTCATAAGTTATTTTTTTTGTTTTAATTGCAAATAGATTTTTAGATCATACAATTTCAAATTAATTTGTCACTATTTACATAATCTCTTTATTTTCAAAATCAGATGTGACCCTTGAAAACAGGTTTACCCACCCCTACTCAATCGGGTTAAAGTCTAGAGATTGACCAAAACCAAATGTTTACAGTTTGTGGCTCAGTTTTGCATCCCGTTATCCATCGACGCTACACTAGAAAACGATAGGAACTCACACTGGACCTCTTCGGTGTCACAGGCATCAGCATATCCGGCGGGATAGAATCCAAAGTCCAGCCGGTTGTGAAGGTGGAGAAGATTTTCCCGGGAGGAGCCGCCTCCACCTGCGACGTGCTCAAGGTAACGAGAGACACACGACGAGTGGTCCGAGCGTCCGACCTTCCAAACACTCTCGCCTCTTCCTCCAGGCCGGATTCGAGGTGGTGAGCGTGGATGGCGCGTCGCTGCAAGGCGTCACGCACCAGCATGCCGTCGACCTCATCCGAAAAGCCTTCAGCGACAAGGCCAAAGACCCCATGCTGCTGGTGGTCAAAGTGCCCTGCAAGCCTCCAAACACATCATTAGCACAGCCTTAGCGGTCAATAATGGCCATACACGTCCCAGTTCAGAAACAAAACCGCAATTGAACCATTCAGTGTGACCTTTAATAAAAACACAATGTACAGCAAGGTGAAAATATACATTGGTACTTCTTAACGCGCCGTGGAAGCCCGACAAACATCCAAAATGAAACAGGCCTTGTGGAAACATTTCTTTGGTCTATTGACAGTGACGAGTGCACTCGGATTCATTTCGGTCAGAAGATGACCTGAAGTCGTCATTTTTGTGGTTTTCTCTTGGGCCGACGAAAGGAAGTAAAACAAGGTCACGCCTGCTCAAAAGGTTGAGTCATCTGAGAGAAGGTAGGTAGGATAAATTAAAATGTGGATGTCAATTTGTTTGCATGCTCAAACTTGTAAAATTGTATTATTGAAAATTGACAATAAACCAATTATTTAATAAAAATAGTTTATGTACTCTATAATTTTAAATAAAAACGTAATGTACTAATTGTACTGTATAAACAAATTTAGTGTGGTTAAGCAATTATTTAATCAAATACAACTTTTGCATTTTACTTGTATTTTTATATAAATTGTTATAATTTATACAACTGGATTGATGCGTTTCAGAATTTTTTTAACAAAATTTTATAATTGGGCAATTTTTACAGAAATATTTTGGTATTTTTTATTACAATGAATTACTAATCCATTTATTTTAGGACTCCCTCACCCCCCCAATTGAATTTTTAATAGTTGACCAATTTTATGGGGGGCTTGGTTGACCGTTGATAATTTTAAGTACTCCGCTGGCCAAAAAAGACCGGAGTGGGTCTGCTCTGGGCCATAGTTGACCCACCCCTGTCGTGGAGGATATTCTCTCAATGTGGCGCTGCAACGAGCGCATGTTCACTCTTTGCTCAATTCAAGTACTGAAGCCCACGAGGCGACTTGACTACAGTAGTTTGATTCTAAAAAAGCTGGCTTCTATAGTCCCTAAACTGGAGCGTGATGAATAAAGCTGACAAGAACGTCAACAACAACAATATAACAACACTCCCTGTAGTGACAATTGTATTGTCTTACTATCATCACCATTCACTCACTGTGGATAACCGACTTTTGGAGGGGAACTCTGAGCTCCCACCTGTGAGGTTTAAAAAAACAAAACAAAAAAACGAATCAAATTTCCGTGGCGGCGACCTCATCAAAGACGACTTCGTTGCCGCTGCCGTCGTCGTCGTCGTGGTCTCGGCTCTCCAGCTCGTGACTGAGGTCCCTCAAGAGGTGCTCCAGCTGGCGATTGCGTCGGTACATGCTCACATAGTTCTGCTGGAGCTGCTGCTGGTAGCGCAGCACTTTGTCCTTCTCTTCCTGCCACGTCCGCCGCTCCTCCTCGAAACCGCCCGCCTGCCTCTCGGCCCGCTGCCTCTCCAGAGCCAACTCCCCCCGCATGCGCTCGGCCAGGCACCGGAGCACGTCCCGCTCTCCGTCTGGCTCCCGAAGGTGCGCCAGCTCGCTCTCCAGCCGCGCCGCCTTCTCCCGCAGCAGCTCGGCCTCGCTCTTGCGCCGCTGCAGCTCATTCTCGCACACCTCCAGCTCAGCGGCGCGGGCGCGAGCGGTGGCGCCGGTCTCCTGCAGGACGGCCTGGGTGTTGCTCAGCTCGCCGCGGGCGTCGCGCAGTTGCCCCCGCAGTGACGCGCCCTCGCTCGCCCGCTGGGCCAGCTCCACCTGCGCCTCTTTCAGCTGCTGCTTCAACAGCGAGATCTCGCCAGACTTCTGGCACACCTGACAGAAAAAACACAGCGGAAGACAAGACGGCTAAAATTTGTTACTTGCCTCTGGGAAAGTATTCACGGCCCGTCACTTTTTCTCTTTAAGTTACAGCCATACTCCAAAATGGAACAAATTCACTTTTTTCAGCTAGCTAAGCTAACAAGCGTGCGACCAATGTGATATTGACAATATATTTTTTTCCCGTGCTCACCTCCCACTTGGTCTCTTCCAGTCTCGGGCCCATCTGGATTTTATCGTGTTCGTAGGACGTGCAGCGCTCCTCCAGGTGCTCCCGCTCCTTGAGGAGCTGCGCAAAGTCCTCCTGCAGCTTCTTCTTCTCATGCTGGAGCTGATGAACCTGCGAGAACGAGAAGCTGAGACGCCGAATGCGTTTTCTGGTCGGCGTCTCCCCCCCGAAAGGGTTCTCACCTGCATTTGAAGCACCTGCTGGGCTCGCTGTGCCTTCTGGGAGGCCACCTGCATCCTGGTGGCGCAGCCCTGCCGCAGCTCCTCCAGCTCCAGCTCAAAACGCTTCTGCTTCTCCTCGTAGACCTCAAACACAAGCGGGGCAGTTGATGAGGTTTATCTCAGACTAGACTTTTGCATCAAACTCTTATCATATACTGGATATGATAAGACGGCATGAGTCAGTTTTCCGTTACCTGACAGATGGCGGCCTCGTTGTCGTCCAGATTGTCTCGGAGCAGCTGAAGCTCCGCCTCTCTCTCCCTCAGCTTGTCTTCCAGGTCCCTGACCACGCCCTCATAGCCGTCCACCAGCCCCGGCGAGCGCCCGCCGGACCCGCAGTCCGACAGCGGCTGACCCCGCCCGCTGACGGACCCGGTGCTCTTGCTGGAGGACGAGCGGCCGCTGTCCGAGTTGGAGTGTCCGTGGATGCCCGCAGAGGAGGTGCCTTTGATCGCCTCTGGGTGACCCCCTGCTACCGCCGGCCCGTCTCCCCCCGCCAGACTGGAGAGCGAGTTGCGTCCCGAGTCGGACACCGAGCAGGAGTGGCCGCTGCTCCCGCCGCGCCGCCGCCGCCGTTCCGCCCTGCGCTGTACGAGCTGCGTCTCTCTGAGGCGGAGGGCGATAGGTCGCGGTGGGCGGTGCGCAGGGGCGTATTTTGGCTTTCCGGTATGTTGCCACCGTGACGAGGGGACAGGTACTGCATGGCGCCACGGCTCTTGGGGATCACGGGTTTGAAAGCGGTGGGCCGCAGCACTGTCTTCTCCATGTTCTACATGTAAAACAAAACATCTTTCTCAATTAAAACAATTGTCAGATGTTGTAATTTGACAAATGTCTGCCAGTGAGACTCGCCTTTTCCAGTTTTCCTGACACGGGTATCAGTTTGGGCGGCGGTCCTCCAACATTCCCATTCAAGCCCTCTTTCATCTCGTCTTGGTATCTCGTCGGACTGGCGGGTGCCGCGCATTGGTCGTTCCAGTCATCCACATACTCGCACCTCTCCTGCCTTCGGCCGGACGTCCTAAGCGCCGGAGGAGGACTGCGGTTGTGCGGGAAACGCTCCTGAGGAGACTCCGAGCCAGGTAAGGAGGTTCCCCGTCGAGCCCGTCGGTCCCGGGATACGCGCGCCGTGAGGTCCAGAGCGGCGGTCGGCGGCACGTCGATTGGCGGCGAGGGGCCCGAGCGGTGTCGTCGGCGGGAGCGTGCGCCATGGCCCAGGTTGTGAGGTTCCATGGGGATGGGCGGAGCCTGAACCAGTGCCATGATGGACGCAAGGTGGCCTTGGGGTTTCTGACAGTAAATGAGATGATTGCAAATGTTATCTGGCATCCAAACAATGACAACCCAAGTGATGTGCTAAGCAAAAGTTAGCAAATATGGATTATTGGGAAAAAACAAAAAAAAACTAAACAAAGCACTGTTACAGTTACCAAATATGGCTCACTGCCAAGTTAAAATGCCAAGTTGAAGTGATCAAAAATGGTTGTTAGCCTTATCATGTTCTATTTGAGTTATTAAATATGGCTCCTGAGCATACAAAGGCATGTTTGAGTGAACAAACACGATTCCTTGCGATATCCTGGGTTATACAGCGAAGTCACCAAATATGGTTCTTCGCCAAATATTGCCACAATAAAGTTCCTGAAAATTTTGGTGCATACGAAACATCAAGTCTACCTACCAGGCTACCGTTGTGGCTAAATGCTGCTCCACAAGTGCACACCATATGAAGTGCAAACCAGCATGACCTACAGTAGACTGGAACCGATGCGCCCCCCCCCCTTTCGGTGGCCCACACACAGGCAAACAGTCTCGGTCATTGATGAGGCCCATTCAAGCAGCACAAACGGGCCTTGAGAGGCTTTCGGGCTCGTGGGGCAGCGCACATGCAAAAAGAGTCTCTTTTCTTTGGAGGCCGCGAGACGGCTTGGAGCACGCTGGGCAGCAACAAAGGAGACCGTCTCCACACATCGGTGGAGCCCGGGGAGGCACTCCACGGAAAAAAAATAAAAAAAATAGGGGCCTCCCAAGCCATGTGGACCGACTGGCAGCCTATTTTGTGCACGTCTAGAGCGCAGGTGCCTGATGGCTCAGAGGAGAGGCCCTCATATAGATTGTCATAACAAGCGGCGCGGACGTGGGAGCAGAAAGCTAGGCCAGCATACTTGGAGGGTGAAGGGGGGGGGGGGGGTCGACGCTCCCACTGGACGCTGCTGCTAAAAGCGTCCTTTGGAGCGACTACTTTCAAAACAATCCACCGCGGCCCCGAGCAATCTGCTCGCGCCTTTAAAAACGAAGCTGCTCGTACTCGGCAAACACCTCGGCGCCACATCTGTGTCGCCCATGTGCTACTTTATTGATTTCTGCTTTTCTTTCCAAAAACTGCGAGTCCTCACCAGTAAAACAATTCGGCGACCTGATAGGAGATCAAATAAATTGCTTTCCGGAGAACAGAACCGGATTATTCACAGAAATTAATTCTCCCCCCAACTCACCTGTCAACGACGCTCTGAATTTGAAGGCCTCATAAAAGCATCCTTCCAACGCCGCCAGTGGGTCTTCCTTCTGTCAACCGGCGAGAGGAGAGAGAGAGAGAGAGAAGAAACACATGTTCTTGTGTCAGTAGAAGCCGGGCAGTCGTACTCAAACATTCTAGTGGGAACGAGGGGAAAAACTGAGTCACGGTGGCCCAAGCTCACACGACCGAGGGGATTTTCCGAGTCAACCAATAGTGAGCGGGAATATAAAAGGCACCTTCACGCTCCGACATTGCCGAGTGTTTATGTGCAAACCAAAAGTAAACACGGCCTTCGCGAAACACTCCTACACTCAATGTTTGGTCAAGATGTGACCTTGTGGAGCCGAGTTTTTAAAGTTTGGGGTTTTAGGGCGTCTCATCTATATTTGCAGCCGCGCTAGGCCCACATGTTATTGAAAACAAACATTTTACACAATTAAGCGTCGCCTATTTGTCTGGCATGCATAGTTCAGCTTGAAGGGTCTCGGAAAGTACCAAATGCACCCTAAAATGGCAGACTTCCTGGATGTTTGCACGCATGGCTTCTTGAGACTTTTTTTTGTGGGTCTGTCAGACGCATCTACTCAATTTCACGTCGCCAAATTAACCCAGCTTTGGGGGTCTGAATTCTTAAAAAAGGCGTACATCCTGTTTGATGTCAAACGTCTTCAATCCGGTTCCTCTGGTTGGTTTAGCATTCGGCTTTGTATCCCGACTCCTCGGGCCTGCGCCACAGACTGCATCCCTGAAAGCTGCGAGGCATCGACATATACATGTCACCGCGGGAAGCCGAGGGCGAGGCCGCCAACGAGTTCACACGAACTTCCTCTTACAGTATCACTTTGCTCTAGGCTGTTTGCGAACGTTACGCGAACCAACGGACCAGGCCGGCACCTGGAAGTGCGGCGGTGTCAGGTTACGCTAAACGTTATATCAAACCGTCTTCTTTCTCCTGTATCATGTATACTTCCACTCAAAACGTCTCCCTCCCTATCAATGGCGTGCGCCGTCAGAGCGCGTTCATCGGCCGCTTAAATCCGCTCAAATCTGCTGGTGATTAATGACAGATGCCAGCGGGGAGGGGCTACATAACGATTTAATCTCCAAACAATCTCCTCTTGAGGTTATTGGGCTTACACACATATATTTAACTGAATTTCTTTATTTTGCACACAAAATAAAACTAAATACCTGGAAGCAACATTTAACATGAACATCTTCCTAACAAGCACCCACCATAAAATATAATTACACAATAACAGAAAACGACTTGTCCATGCTTGACGGAGATAAAAACCCACATGAATGGACTGCACACACACACACACACACACACACCCTCCAGCATGCCGGTAGGCCAAAGGGCCACACAAACACCCCCACTACCAACACCCTCAGGCGGCATAAGCCCTTATGTAACACGGTGACGCAGCCAGCCGGGTGCAGCGAACCTCCCGCCACTGCCAAAGCATCCCATCTGCACCCACAACATCCTCGCCTCACCTGACGCCGCCGCAATGCTGCTGATTATGTGTGTTGACCAGTTGGTGGCCTCTCAACTGGAGAATAATCAGGCCAGAAAAAAAAAAAAAAAAAAAAAGTGGCATGAAGAGAAATGTATTTAAAAATACCGCACAGGCAACCTCGGGGAGAGGTCGCCCCACTTGCAGGCCACTTTCATGCCCTGACAACATTTGAGACAGAAGACATAGACTGTACGTTTATGCAACTGGGAGACTACATTTTATAATGGTTCGTCATTAGTGTTGTGTGTTTTATGGCTAGTCATCAAAATTTGCAGCCACTCTCTGCCCACACACATTGAGGCAACCTCACCATGTTCGTAAATAAGTGATCACCTGTTTAGTAGACGAGCCCCTGGAAATGTTTTTGTCTGCCAATTTTCGCGTTGCTAAGAAAGGCTGGCTTCAAGGGCTATCCCCCATAAGAAAATAAAAAGTCATGTCCATGAAAGTTAAATTTGGTTGCCATCAGAAAAAAAAACAATTACAAAATAAATTCCGCTTCAAATCAAAATACCCGACTTCTTATTTCTTTCCAACGCTTGCCCTCGAGACGTTTTTGTTTCTTCCGCTTCATCTTGATTCACTATCGAGCGTGGCGACGCCGTCTGCAGTTTTGGACCGCTTGCAAAGAAAGTGGGCCAAAAGTCAAACGGGAGGTGAGAGAATATGGAAATGTGGGGAGGTGCAAAAGAAAAAAAAATCTGCACACTGGTGACCGTCATGCTGTGCACCTGAAAAAAAAACTGGGACGGAGACAAGAGAAAGATCACAGGAGGGTTTTTGCCAGAAGGATGATTTAAATTGTTCTCGTTTCAACAATTTTCTCATGGAACATTTATCTGGTCCAGGGTGAAACTGTCACATCCTAATTTTTTTCTGAACGGAACAGGCAATGTTTAATCAGTCACAGGATAGATTAATTATGAAGGCAATTTAACCATTAAGTGGGTTCTCAATTTTTTGTTTTTAATCCAGAGGTGAACGTGGACTCATTTTCGACTCATGATTGTCAACCAGTCAGTCTTGTCGCTCAGGGTGATAAGGATGAACTGAAATTTTTGGTTTGTTTCAAGTCAAGTCTGAGCAGGAAACAGTTGACTTTGCTTACCATCAAACTCACTAAACCTGTCTCGTGTACACAAACAAAGAAGGAGCATACAAACCCCATTTCTCTCGCCGGTGTCACTGCCATATTCTTTACGAAAGCGGGCTGCATATATACCGACAATCGGGCCCAATTTGAGCTTTTTGACGACAATCAATTAAAAATAGCAAAGGTCTTTAGAAACTCATCTTGAGTAATTATCCTGTGGTGTGGGTTAAGTGTGATTTTTCCCAAGACGTTCAATATTTAAGAAATCCTTCTGTGTGTGTTGGTACAAAATAATAGATTACAATTGTGTGATTTTTGTGAAAACATACAGATTTTATTTCATGGCAATATTGCCCAGGCCTATGTTTGGTCTGTCAAGTTTGGTGTTTTGTCTGATTGTAAAGTGTCCTTGGGTGTCTTGAAAGGCGCTTATAAATAAAATGTATTATTATTATTATTATTATTTGCAATGTAGTTAGCAAATTAGCTCCAACTTAAGCCTTCTCCTCCTGCTATTTCCTGCACTCTGTATGCCAGGTGGCACCACAGCGCCCCCCCACAAGTCAATCTTGGTACTGCAACGGATATCTTTTAAGTGTGTGTTGGTCATCTCCTGCACCCGACCCACAATAAGCCAAGAAATGCGCTTATTCGTTTTCGTGTGGGGTCTATCACGTTTAAATGCTAAAATATAGATACGCGTGTACGACCCTTGGGTCACATGAGCTCGTTCACACGGTAATATTGAACCCACGCACACCTTGACGACGACGACGAAGGCAGTTAACGCGACTTCCTCATCGTCGGCTACACAAGACGCGTTTCGTACTTTTTACAGTGCCAAAACACAAAAATATTAACACATTTTTGAGAGACAAAAAGTAGCTTACCTACCATTGACGACGGTAAAGTGTCCGGGGGAGCTGCTGCGCTCCCCGAAATCCAAGTTCAGCTGTTGCTGCGTCTGTTGTTAAAAAAGAAAATACAGACACAAAACTTAAGGCCTCTCAAATTGTGACTTT